>JAKSZT010054335.1:21640527-22003585 GCA_026826555.1 Tolypeutes matacus
ATAAATAAATAAATAAATAAATAAATAAATAAATAAATAAATAAATAAAAGCTATATATGCTTATATTAGTCAGCCAAAGGGGTGCTGATGCAAAGTGCCAGAAATCTGTTGGCCTTTATAAAGGATATTTATGTGGGGTAGAAACCATAATCACAAGGCCCTAAAAGGTCCAACTCAAGGTACCAGAAGAGGTACTTGCTCACCCAAAGTCATTTGCCATATGTTGAAGCAAGATGGCGGGCGATGTCGGTGATAGTTCAACCTTCCTTCTTCCTCTTAAGGCTCCGTGATCCCAGCTTCTTCCAATAGTAGCTGTAGGCTGACATAAGGCTCATTTCTCTCCCCAGGGCTTGTTTCTTTCTGGGCTCAGCTGCTCTGCTCTCTTCACAAGGTCACCTGGAGACCATAAGGCTCATCTCTCTTCCCATGTCTGCCATGTCTAATGGAGCCTTCTCTCTTTCCTTACATATCTGCTTCTCTGCGTGTCTACTTCTGTGTGAGAGTCATTTTATCAGCCCACCAAGGGGGTGGGTATTCAACCCTGCATGCCCTACTGATGTGGTCAGTTAAAGCCCTGATCCTAACATAATTTAATCAAAGACATCTCGGCTCAATCTAATACAATCAAAGGTTATCATGCCCAGAGGAACAGACCAGTTTACAAACATAATCAAATATCTTTTTTGGAATTTGTAAATAATATCAAACTGCCATAGTGCTTTTAAATGTCTGATTATTAAAATAATTTTATCCACTATAGCAACATTTAAGTAAGGTGAACAAGCAAAGTTAAATAAAGATCTATTCAATATAATTACCTGAAATTTCATATCAATCACTAATGCATCATATTAGCTTACAGACTAACCTACTTGGACCCTAACAACCAGTTGTATACTAGAAATTCCGACAGCTTAATATCCCTTAAGCATTGTGACCACTATGGAATTCATCATATTTCCTGGCAAATCTGATCCTCTTTCTATAATCTATATCTTGGGCAGTGACAATGACCACCCAACGCCACCATGCCACACTGCAAAGTCATCTTCATCTTCTTCTTCCTTCTTGGATCTTCACCCTGTTGATTTCTGCCTCCCAAAGTTCATTCAAACCTATGGTCCCTAAACACCCCACTATCACTGTCTCAATTGTGACTTTCATCATCCCTATTGCTATATTCCCATCCTCCCTACTGTTCCTTCAATTTTAGCCAATGACTGGCTTCCAATCTCCTTCTCTCTTAAACAATGAAATTATGGAAATGGAACCAAACTCTACTGGCCATCCTTCTGCAAAAAAGCATCTCTTCTTCTAATAAGATGGATCCCATGTAGCGTATTGTAGTCCAATGCATGTTCCCAGGTATCGCTCTTCTTTGGCAAATCAGTACACATTTCCTCTATTCACTTGGTTTCTACATTTTACATTATTTTTCCCTGGTATTAGTGTGCATTTTCCAAGCTGCATCTCATTTTGTTATTTCCTGCTATAATTTTAATCTCCTTAAGGTATAATTATATTTCTGTCCTTCTAGATATTTGAAGTCTCCCCTGATTCAGGGTCACCTGCCAACTTCATTACCATGATGTTTAGTCCCCCTTTAATAAAATAGGACACATCACACACACTCCCATAACATCAAGCTACAAGTGGTCACACTGCTATTTACCATCACATTTTATTTACTGTCTTCCAATTATTTTCCATCTGTGTGGCTCTTCTCCAAGCCAAGTTGAATTTATTGTGCAATGGACCAGGGTCAAAATTTTCCTTAAGAAAAGAAAAAGAAAAGAAAGAAAACTTCCTTCTGCACTATACCTCTCTGTTTATCTGGTTACAGGGTAAGCAAGTGAAACCCCTCTTTGTGCTCCACATACTCTGTTCCACCACAATTTGACTAATGGAGAAAAGACTATTTCTCCTGTAAACAAGAGGATAGTCAACAAACTCTAGGATAGAAAAGGGGTTAGTTGGGATGCATCAAAGCCTCCGAGCAAGGAGCAGCTGCTCCGGGTACCACCCTCACCACATCCCAGAGATGCTTTGGATCTCTGTTACGAGCGCCACGGAGGGCGGGCATGCCAGCATTCCTGTCCCATGGCCAGGATCAGATGGTGCAGACATCTGAGAGAAATGCCAGACGACTTCCTTCGTCTCCTCAAGTGCACGACAGGACTCTTCTGATTCCAGAAGTGCAAGAGAAAAGGACAGGCTTTTACTCGCCAATTTTGCATGTTAATGTGATTTCCCATCAGGCTTCCCTCCCACACTCACCAGTAAGGTAGCGGAGAATTGCTTGTGATAGGTTCAATTGCTAGTTCAATCACTTATGATATTTTTGGACCTTGAAAGTGTTGTGCTTCCACGTTTCTTTTAAAAGAGAAATTCAGATACCCCGTGCTAAACAGCTGTAACAGATGCAGCCTTATCTCGCCACCTCATTAGAAGAAACAAACAATTATAAATCTCGTATTACATCCAAAAAGTTGTCAGCCTGAGGTACAAACTGGCCAGGCTCCAAGTGGCATGTGCCCCTAATTCAAGTCATTTTGCCTGTAGTTCCAAGATCTGTAAATTGAGAAGCCGGCCAGCTGCAAACAGATGTGTTTAGGATAGACAGACACATTCGCGGGGCCCTCCGGGGCCCGCCTGACCTGACCGCCTTCCCACTCTTCACCACAAAGCCCTTTCTGCTTCCTGCACTGCGTTCCTCCTGCCCACCTCCCTCTGATCACACGAACTTTTATCCTTTACTACACTAGCGGTAGACCTCAGAATGAGGATATAGGATATAAGAGTCCTCTTAAAGAGGAAACCACAGCAACTACCAGAAAGGGGGAGAGGGGATGAGACAATTAGACCAAACAAGTGCCTGTGTTGTAGAATGTGCCAGCAATGCCACTTGCCTGAGAGATATCTCTGGGGCACATTTACTACGTGGGTCATCTCAGATGTTACAGAGGTCTTCTCAGTGACACCATGGAAGGAGCACTTCTGAAACCCGAGGTTAACATCACGATTATAAAAGCCTGCATATAAAGACTTGGTGAGTTAGCATGTCACGCGCAGGCCACATCAGACTTAGGGAGTGATATCACATTTACAAAAGAAAATCTTCTGGATTCTGAAAATGCACATGATATAGTTTATAGAAACGGGGGATGGAGTCTGTTGTGGATTCCTTTAGCAGGGGTTGCTCGTACCTGGCTACTCATCTAGGGAACCAGTAAAGCACCAGGGAGCTCTTCTGGGTAAAATCAGAAAGGATTCTCTTGAGACTTTACAAAGTTACCAAGAGAATTAGCTAGGGCTCAAATGGGTAGAGTGCAAAAAAATACAGACACATAAGTTTGAGGCCTGGCTCAGGTTTGAGCAATTTACTTTACCTCTGTGAAGGCTATTTCCTCATATTTAAATTTGGGATAAAAATCCCTGCTCTAAAGGGCAACGGGGAATTAATGTACAATGTGTGCAGGCTTCTGTTTAGGGTCAAGGGAAAGTTGTAGTAATGGATAGTGAGCACATTGAGTACGTGATTAATTCCACTGACTGGTGTGGCTGGAAGTGGTTGGGATGGGAAGGTTTTATAACTAAAGAGACAACGGCAATTAAATGTACTGCATGGTCCTGGACAGGATCTAATGACAGAGGAGAAAAGGCTCAAAAGATCTTATTGGGGCATGTGGCAGTTTGATGTAATTATGAATTCCAAAAATATAATTGAATCATGCTTGTAAACTGATCTGTTAATCTGGGCATGATTAGGTTAGGATTAGGGCGCTGAGCCCCACCCCTTGGTGGGTGGGGAATCGAATATAAAAGGCAAGGCAAAGGACAATTGAAGCAGTCTTTTGAGAAGCAGTTTTGATATTGGAATGAAGGTCCCAGGAGAAGAGAAGCAAGCCGTTCGCCTGATCGTCTACAGCTGACCTTGTGGAGGAAACAGGAGCTAAGCCCGGAGAGAAACGCAGTCCCGGGAAGAGAGGAACCCCAGAAGCCTGAACCCTGGCAAATGCCGGCAGCTGTCTTGCTCTAACACATGGCAATGGACTGTGGTGAGAGAAGAAACTTAACACTTTATGGCCTGGTATCTGTGGACTTCTACCCCAAATAAATACCCTTTATAAAGACCAACCCATTTTTGGTATTTCACATTAGCACCCCTTTGGCTGACTAATACAGGGCAGCAGCCCCGGCCCTGGGAGAGCCCCTGTGGGAGTGGGCAGCCAGGCGCCGAGCAGGCCCACGGCAGGTGAGGGGCTGGGTCGGGGCCACAGGTCGGGCGGCAGAGCTGCTGGGTCCTTCACGATGAGAGATTTTGGGGCGCTCCTCTGTCCTCTGTGCAGCTGATAGTTTGGGTGGTAAAGAGATGGCTGACAGTGTCAAAACCTTTCTCCAGGACCTTGGCAGGGGAATCAAAGACTCCATCTGGGGTATTTGTACCATCTCAAGGCTGGATGCTCGAATCCAGCAGGCGTCAGAGAAGAGCAAGCAGTGTCTTGGCCTAGCGGAGAGCCAACCACGTATTGTTAAGAGAATTTTTCAGCGCTGTGCTTGGAATAGCGGCGTATTCTAGTTCAGTCTCCTCTTGTTTTAGCGAGTGTTTATTCCTGTGCTTCAGTCAGTAACAGCACAAATTACTGGTGATCCATCACTACGTGGAGATGTTTGGTCGTGGCTGGAATTCTTCCTTACATCAATTTTCAGTGCCCTTTGGGTGCTCCCCGTTTGTGTTTAGCAAAGTTGACAATGTCATTTGGTTTCAAGATATAGCTGATCTGGCACTTGAGGTATCAGGGAGGAAGCCTCATCCTTTCCCTACTGTCAGCAAAATAATTGCTGACACACTCTTCAACCTTTTGCTGCAGGCTCTTTTCCTCATCCAGGGGATGTTTGTGAGTGTCTTTCCCATCCACCTCGTTGGTCAGCTGGTTAGTCTCTTGCATATGTCCCTTCTCTACTCTCTTTACTGCCTTGAATATCGCTGGTTCAATAAAGGAATTGAAATACACCAGTGGCTGTCAAATGTAGAAAGGAACTGGCCTCACTACTTCGGATCTAGTTTGCCTTGGCTTTTCTCACAGCAATGCAGTCATCATACATTATCAGCGGCTGCCTCTTCTCTATCTTCTTTCCTTTATTCATTATCAGCACCAGTGAAGCAAAGACCCCTGGCAAAGCATACCTTTTCCGGTTGTGCCTCTTCTCCTTGGTAGTCTGCTTAAGCAACAGACTCTTCCACAAGACGGTCTACCTGCAGTCTGCCCTGAGTAGCTCAACCTCTGCAGAGACGTTCTCTTCACCGCATCCATCGCCTGCCAAACGGAAGGCTGCTGCAGGCCACTGAATCTCCTGCCATCCGAAGGGAGTGGTGGGACTGGAAGGCCGTGGCGGATTTTTCCCTGTTCGCCTTCCCCTATCCAGGGAAGGCAGGACCCACTCTGCCAAGGGCCCTCTGCATATTCCCTTCTTCCTGAGGAATTGGAATTTTTGTCTCTGGTGCACATAAGGCAGAATCTCCTGACACCAGTATGTGGCTTTTTAACACCACCCTAAGTCTGAAAAACCACAGGTTTTTCTGCAGCTATTTTCTGGTGTTTGCCAGCCCCTGTGCCTGGGCTGACTTGAATACTTGTTTTTCTCCCTGTGCCAGTTACCCTCCTACCTCCCCATCCTGCCTTCTACCACCTTTGGATGAATGGATTTTGTATATCTAGCTGTTGTAATTTGTGGGTTTGTTATTTTTGTTTTCTGTGAAGTACATTGGATGTGAGGGTAAAGGAGTTGCTGCTGGTCACTCCCTTTATAGCCATCGCTGTCTTGTTTCTTGTTACTCAGGTTAGGTTCAGGTCTCATTTCACTGTAAAAAACCAGCCTGAAGAAATCGGACGGGAGGAAAGAGCTCCCGGCCACATCTTCAGGGTTTTTAGGAGTGATTTTCTCTCTTCCCCTTGAAGGGGAAAAAAGTTTTTTTCACTGGTACATTTAAAGTTCCCCAAGTATGGGGAGGTACCAATTCTGGACAAGTGCCACTGCAAAACAGAATGGTCAGAGAACCTAAACATTTAAACTCTGAGAGGTCTGAAATTTACTGTTGGCCACTGCCATGTCTGTCTGGTATATCAAAGGAATATTGGGTGCCGCAAATAGGAACTGAAGGGGTAAACTTATTAAAAACATTAAACCTGAAAAAAAAAATCTTATTGGGAGATAAGTGAAAATTAGAATATAGATTGTAAGCTTTATATCAATGTTAAATTTCTTAAATGTGATGACTGCACTGAAGGTGGTTACATAAGTGAGTATCCTTGTTCTTAAAAAATGTACACAGAAGTATTAAGTGTCCAGGGAGGCGATGTGTGAGGCCTGCTCTCAGATGTTCAGAAAATAAATAGATAGATGATGGATGGGTGGGTGGGTGGGTGGATGGATGGATGGATGGATGGACAGTCAGAGAGACAATAGGTAGAATGATACAGCAAATGTGGCAGACTGCTAATGTTGGTGGATCTGGGTGGGGGTATGTCAAAGTTCTGTATGGGGCTTGTAATATTTTTGCAACTGTCTTATGAGTTTGAAATTATTTCAAAATAAAAAGTTTAAAGACAAAATAATCCTACCTCTTAGGCTTGTTGTGAGCCCTCAATGAGATAACATACATGAAACATGGTCTACAATGGCTTTCTTTACTTCCTTACCTTCTAGTCATTCTTCAAACTGCCCCTATGAAGAGAGTAAAACTCCCCTCCTACCTAGAAACAAGCCCATGAGCACTCTTCAGTCATTACCTTGGACTATCTCTACAAAAGCTGACTTCAACCTCCCCTCCCCAACAATGGAAGCCTCTCCCTGCTTTGGTTTTTACCCAGTTTATTGTTAGTTCATTCTCCTTTGCTGGACTGTCTTACTCCTTACTCTACCCATGCTGGTTAGTATTTACAGGGTTCCATCTTCAGACATATTCACAAAGCACATATTCCTTCTACGCCCACAATCAACTACGACCTATATGTTGACAATCTAGACCAGGGGTCAAATCCAGCCCACTGTCCCTTTTTCATCAATGTTTTCTTGAAACACAGTTACAATGATCTGTTCATGTATTGACCATGGCTTCTTTTGTGAGCAATGGCAGAGTTCAGTGGTAAGAGAGACCTCCTGGCTCACAAAGTCTAAAGTATTTACTGTGTGGCCCTTTACAAAAACAGCTTGCCACCCACCCCTTAATGTAGGCTTGTCCCAAGTTGCACTAGGATTTTCATCTCTAACTCAACGTGCTGATATGCATATCCCACAGGCCCTCACATCCAAATGTCTAATAGTGAACACTTCAATGTATGATCATCTCATGCTATTGTCACATTCTGAGTTAATAGAAACATGATCCCCACCCAGGAATGTTAGGTCCATCCCATCCTTCCTGGACACTGAATTCTCTGACCATATCCATATGTAACAAGCACAGTTAGATCATTCCCACCTCCTACTCTCTTCTAGATCCATCCTCGGGCACCATCCCATGGTATCTCCAGCTTTTTCCATGCCACCATCCTATCTCTGCTTTCCTTTCCCTCCTGACTTGCCCTCCTCTCATTCATCCTCCCCCTACTGTCAGTTATTTCTCTAACTTAAAAACTTCAAACTCGTATTTCTCATTTAGTGTCCTCTATGATGTGTCCCCGAACTCTTCAGCTGTATGTAAAATCCCTTCTCCCTTTTCCTCCAACACTCCAGCTGGCCAGCAACTGTGCTAGGATTTTCAGGATGCAAGAGCCAGCACCCACCTTCTATTTAGACCATGTGTCTAAATAATTTCACTAAATGAAATCATATTTTAGGTGTTGTGCTATGAACCAATTCATCCACCTTTTCTTGGCTTTTCCTTACCATTGGGTAAAACTGATTCCTTGTTTCTTTCTACCTCCTTTGCATCTTGATCTCACCTCTCAGACAAAGCTTATCACAATCTGTTGTGCCTACTTATTACATTCTATCCCCTCTAGTAGACTGTGAACACCCTGTGGGGAAAGGTTGCTTTACTTAGCCTTCAAGCTCTAGCACCTCTGGAGCATGCAGTAGGCACTCAATAGATGGTCAGTGCTTTGTCACCTGCAGAAGACTATACAAATAGTTGAAAGGAGAAACCCACGCTACCTAATGTTCTTGTGTTCATTCAGTTTACTCCTCCATTCCTGCCCGGCAGACATAAACTGTAGGTCAGAAAAGCCCTTGGCTAAGAACTTGATCAATCTTACAAATGGCCTTTCAAAGTCTTGTCTCAGCTATGGCCCTAGTTCCTTTTCCCAGCAGACCACAGGGGCTTTTCCCAATAGTACTTATGAGGAAGAAAACCATATGATGGGGACGGGGAGAAAGTAAGTAGGAAGAAAGGTGATGGTTTATTTACACAGCAATTAACTGCCAATACTTTAGTTTATTCAATCAAACTTATTTCCATGTGCTGGGAACTATGTTTTTGGTGTTCACAGCAAGCTTTTCATGATAAAGAGAAGGACTAAAAGAGAAAGTTAAAGAGTAATTTGATCTTGTTTGCATATTGGGAAAATGTACCTTTCAAAAGAGGTGACCAGATGTTCTCCATCTCCAATGAAGAAAAATCAAAAGGAAATGGGGTTAAGCTATGACATAGGGCATTGCATTTAGGCAGAAGAAATAAGTTTTTGACATCAAAGAGTGTTAAACATTATTTGTGATTTTCAATTTTATTTTCCGGAGGTCCTAAAACAGTTGGGAAGTCTGGGCAGCTCTATTTGAAGAAAGGAGATGGAACTGATAGATTCTCAAGATATCACTTTGGACCTTGAGTGATTTTTTTTCATTGCAAAGTGGACCCATATAATGGACTAAATAATTCACTACTTGCAACTACTATATACCACCCCTTTGGAAAAAAAAAATCTACTAAAATCCATGAAGTGAGACCGTTGACAAATATGAGGAACAGAATAAATAAGAAATAGCTACTAAATTAGCATAGCTTACAAGGCAAAGGTTCCTAGTGGAAGGAAGATAAAGTCAGAGTCCTATGGAACCAGAATCCCCAATCTCCTCTCCATCACTTATTATCTATTTGAACTTGTGAAAAATGAACAATTCTAAATATATAGAGTTCACCATGAAAAATGACACAACCACAGGAGCACGGACACACAGAGATGGATGCAAACAGAGAGTATTGGTTAGGAGGAGTCAGCATTTGTCTCCCGTTTCTTTTGTTTTTCCAAATTTCCACAATGCACATCTATTATTTTTACAGTTAGGGGGTAAAAAAGGAATTGTCTCCACCCCCAATGCAAAAAAAAAAAAAAAAAAATCTGGCTTGGTTTTTTGGGCAATATAATCCTTCATGCCATTCTTTATTATGCTATAAACTAACTTCTCTGTTAATCAAAACACCTGCTGTCAGTCAGATTATTTCCTTGTTAGGTATTTAAGACTTTCATGAAACACATCTCCCACCATATATATTTCATCATAAAGGCATGTAAAATTGCTGTTTAACAGCCTAGTCTTTTTAGAACCTACCCATTCAATTTTCTCATGTGTGGGGAAAGTACACCACTGAGATATAAGAAAAACCCCAGCTGACTGTAATAATTCTACATTTTGGATGGGAACAAAGGGCTGGAGTTTTGCACTCAATTTTTAATAAACTTTCAATAACTTCCAAATGCTGATGCTTTCCACGTTTAGTCACACCTGTGGAACAAAAACAGTAATAATCCAGGATAGGACATGCTTTGTTTTTCAGCAATTAACTAGTTCCTTTACTGAGATATATTGTGTGAATTTTTTCCTATTTTTTATCCCTTTGAGACATGACTGATTGATTCATAAAGCACAGTGTCCATTCTATTATCACTTAATTTAATAGGCCAACTCAGCTCATGGGCAGGCTGAATACATTACAGAGGACACAAGGGAACTAAAAATGTTACGAAAGATAGAACCCCATAGAAAAGGAAAAAGAATTCTCTAAATGATTCCTTTACATCAGCGAATATTCTTGGCCAAGAACTACATATTGAAAACAGGTTCAGAAGACATTTCATTTATTTCTTAGGTGTTAAAATTCAAGCAATATATAGGATTTTAGAATAACAACAAAAAGCATGTTGGAGATAATTTGGCCTTTTTTTCTTACTTCACAAACAGGAAACCGAGGCCTGAGTGTTTGCTCAAGGGATTGTAGCTGGATAGAGCCAGAATGAGGACACAGCCCGGAGTTTCTGAGCTCCGCCACAGATGCCTTTTCCCTTGTGCAATGCCGCTAGTTTCTGCAATGCCGTCAGAAACGACAGCTTGGAAAGGACCATCACTATTCCCAACTTCCTAGGATTGTTCTGGGAGAAAAAAAGCATTGTCTCTTTCCCTAAACACAAAGACTGGGGTATGGGTTCTTCTTTCCTTCCTCTTGGAAAAGCCCAGCTCTTTGGGCTAGGGAAGAGAAAAGTTGTGTTTTTTTTTACCCTGACTCTAAGGAGATAGGAATTCAGAGATAACTAAAACCATTTTTTCAGTTTTTACATTGTCACCTTCAAACCAACCCCTTTCATCTTGAGAGCCCAAACTTTATACATCCTTCAGTATAACTGAAATAAAGTTCCAGATATGGGCATTCACCACTTTTGTGCTAGACATTATCTTACCCTTGGGTCAAGAGAATAAGACGGCCGCTGTGCACCGTTGCAACCTATTTTCCTGGTACTAAGTGGCACGTTTGCATGTGCCACCTTATGACCCCCATTTTGTGTGTGCCATTTAGATCCTACCATGGCGTTCCAGTTTTTTTTAACTGAAGAGGACATGATATTCTACTCCCTGTAGATTTGGTGACACCAACAGGCACATTCTACTAACCAGCTGGGTGCCCATAAATATCTGACATGAGGCCTTGGGAACTCAGGTATCCTTTACCCAGAAAAATTGAAAGTACAGAACAGGACAGAATTTCCCCTCATACAAAAAGCATTCTGTGCCAAAAGAGTTTGGGAAGCAGATGGGGAAAACTGCAAGTATAAGAGTTCAATGGGTCAATGTTTTAACTATTATGACATCAATATTTATTTTCATTCCCTCCTTTAACATAGAATTTTTTTTTCTAAATCCAAGAAATCCATCTTACATAGTAAGCTTTTCCAGAATAAGTAAATTGGGCGAGGCTTCTCAATTTTCTCAGACTTCTCCCATTTGGCTGCCTTATGGTCTCTACATTAGGTCTATTAAACATGAAAAAGTGTAAAGGAAGAACACAGGACAAAATAAAGCACCGCCAGCCATTAGGAGCGATCTGGAATTTGTGCTACTTGTGAGCGTAATAGAGATAAAGCCACTGGAGGCCGGAGGCTCTAAGGGGAGAAGCTCCATGTAAACCCTCTTTCAGATTTTATTAGATTTCAAATTCCAGGAGCAAAAAAAGGCAGAAGAACATCAGCATAATCCCAGGTGGTCCTGACATAGCTGAAACTGCCAAACCACTCTTCCCTTTGGTTCTTCTAAACTCAAATCAATTTGATGGCATTGAAGACAAATCTGTCCTAATCTGATTGTGCTTTCTAATAAATTAAGGTTAGACATGAACAAAAATTCATCTGGGAGGTGGGCACTACCACGTGCCCAGTCTGGCTGTTCTGCAGGTGTCGGCATGCTAGCTACTTTCCACCCTCGTTCTCTGTAGGATAAAGGAGTTGAGAGGGCAGTGGGGGGAGAAAAAGTATAACAAAAATCAAAGCAAGGTCATCTGGATTCTATACTTCAAGGTAATAACTAAGCATGCTTAGTTTATAGTCCTTAGACAGAAAGCTGTGGAAAAATGGGAAAACACGAAATGGGAACCAAAAGAAGCAATCAAAGGGTACCGCCATGTAGGGGTAACTCAATCAACTGACTGAAATCTGGCCTAAGAAAAAAAGAAAAAATAATCCTCCAAGGTTAGTTCTAAGGCTTTATTAGCTGCAACAAGAAGAACATCAGTCTGATGGGGCCTGAGTCAAGATATAGCTGCTCTCTGAAAACCCTAGTGTGGTAGAGTGAATTATGTCCTTAACCTTGATCCATGTCCCTGTCGGTGTGGACCCTTTGTAAACAGAACCTCTTGAAGATATTATTTTTAGTTAAAGTGTGGCCCAATTGAATGAAGGTGGGTCTTAATCTGGATTCCTGGAGCCTTTATAAAGTGAAAGCCACAAGAAAGAGCCAGAAGCCAGGAGTCAGGGAAAACTGAAAGAGAGGGGGAAAGGAAAGGACACCACCATGTGACAGGAAAGCAAAGGGACCCAAGGGTTACTGGACGCCAGCAACAGGACTCTACAGCCTCTGGGAGAAAGCCAGCTTGCTGATATCTGTATTGTGAACTTCTCCAAGCCTCAAACCAGTGAGCCACTAAATGTGTCGCTTAAACCACCCCATTGTATGGTATTTATTATAGCAGCCTGGCAAACTAAGACACGGAATCAGTGTTGATAGCAGTCGCTTTCCAAGGAACATATGTATAAGGATTAACTTTACAACAGTTTCCAGCATGTACTTTTTTATACACATGCATGTGCTCATGACACATTTCCCAAACGTTCACTGAAAAACGATGTGGTGAGATGGCTACTTGATAGCCTCCGGTTGTGAAAACAGTGGGAGATGGAGGCTATAGGCTGGTTCTTTTCTCAGTGCAGGTATGTGGCCTGGGACACAGCAGTCCCCTTCTCAGAGCCTCGGGCACTTCACCTGCCCCATGAGGTAGCTTTCAGGCTACCATCTCAAATGTCTACTAGTTCTACAGGCTGCAGTCCTGACGACTTAAAGAGTCCATTCCCGCTCCAAGGCACAGACATTTCATCTGCCCGTCTCATGGACCAGATACCCCAGGTAATCCTGAAAAGGAAGATGCCCTGTAAGTATTCATGGCTTCAACTTGAGAGGCAGGATCCAGGGTCAACACAACAGTGGACAATATATGACTGGTTCTTGGACCTGTGCTTAGTAAGCAGGTATTACCGTCAATAGGCCCGTATCATGCTAACCTCCTCACATCTGCATGGACATCGCCACGAGATGGACAGTCTTACTTTATATGGGAGAAAATGGGAAATTCCAGTCAAATTCTTTCAAGACAGCCCCTGGTTAATAAGTGGGAGAGCCAGGATTCAAAGCCAGGTCTGTTTCCCTTCACAACCTGGTCCCTTTGTCACTATAGCTTCTGAGTTTGTTCATACTGGGACTTAAGATAGGGTTAAATTTATTCAAAGTTTGGATATTCAGTAAAGACTATAAAAACAGGTTGTGGTTTTAACTAAATCTGGCACGTATGTGGTTCTTTGAAAGACTAGATAGAGGCAGGGAAGCTGAGAGCGGGAAAGGATCTTGCAGATGGCTAATCCTCAGCCCCCACCTTGGCCATGAGTACACCAGGCCTGGGGGCTCACGGGACTGGCACAGTGTCACGTGCTTAGTGGGGGGCCGGGAGGCAGAAGCGCTCGGGCCAAAGCAACAGAGTATTGCCTCCAGATCAGAGTCCTGGCCAATTTAAGGTTTCCATCTGCAGTTGTTTCTCATATGTGGACTTTGCCAGAGTTAATATTCTGTCCATAACTGGGTAAATTGGTAGGAAATTACAAAGGGGAGTATATTCCCAGTGCTTTGGTCATACTTTAGGAAATGAAAGGATTTAAGCATATCTGGCCTGAATAAATATTTTTCTCTATACAAGTTAATGTACAATTACATTTACATGAAATATTATACGGAAAAACATCCCACGTGTTTTTGTGGGTGGAGGACGTTTCATGATGTGTACTTTATTACTGGTCCCATGAGTTAATCTCAAAAACGCCCTTTGGGAAAGTTTATCCAGATAATGGTTGACTTTGGCCCTGAGCATTTCCAATCAGCTGGAACACGGGTTCTCATGGGCATGTGAGAGTGTATTATTTTGTCCAAGGTCTGGGATATTTGCTTTGCAATATTACAAATATCGCTCTACCATGGGGTGGCTTCTTTGGCCTTGACAAGAGAGAATATAAATAGCAACATGGACAAGATAACTTTCCTGATTTTTCTGCAGCATTTTGTGGTACCTAAGGTTTTGAGAAAGAAAACAAACCCAAAAAAGTCTAAGTTTCTTCCTGTAGCATTCCACTACACTAAGCAATATTTCCCAGACAATGAAAGTTCATCACACAAGGGTCAAAATGGAGTATTTTCTGTTTCATGGTTTATCTTAAAAATTCAGGTAACATTTCTCCATCATAACATAGTTATGTTAATTTACATATAAATGCTTTTTTCCAAGATCTGATAAAAAATGAAGATCAAGATGTGTCATATTTTCTCTGTGGCTCTGCTTACTTCAGCCCTCCATTATGTATAGCTGTATACCCAGACGGGGAAGGAGGGGTATATAAATTTAAAAATACCAGGCACTACACAGAAAATCAAGATGAAGAAAAACAGGGTTGAAATGCATGTCATGTATGTGTATGCATGCATGTGGTATAAATGGATGTACACACACAGGCACAAATGCATATAGCCCTCTTCCTTAAGGTGATTCCTACCTGCCTTTCCCCATATAGCCTGCCAGCATTTCTGAGATCTTGAAGGATATTTCAGTTCCAGACCCTTGGAAACTTCCCCATGAATCCTTTAAGTCCAACTCTGGTGGACTCAGTAGTGGCCCCCAAAGAGGCTGTGGCAGTTTGACATTATTTATGAATTCCAAAAACACAGATTATGTTTGTAAACTGGTCTGTTCCTCTGGGCGTGATAACCCTTTGATTGTATTAGATTCAGCTGAGACGTCTGATTAAATGATGTTAAGGTTAGGGCTCTGATTCAACCACGTCATCAGAATGCGACTCAGTGTTGAGTCCCAGCCCCCTTGGTGGGCTGATAAAACAGGCTTTCACACAGAGAAAAAACAGGGCAGAAGAGAGAACTTAGTTTTGTTGCTGGAGCCCCAGGGAAAGAGCCGAGCCTTTTGCCTGATAGCTTACAGCTGGCCTTGTGGAGAGGGCAGAGCAGCTGATCCTGGAAAGAGATGAGCCCCAGGGACAGAGAGGAGCATTATCCCAGTCTACAGCTGAGATAAGAAGAAGCTGGAACCAAGGAGCCTTAAAAGGAAGAGGAAGGCTGAACCCTCGCAGAGCCTGGCAGCCATCTCGAGTAGCTTACTCTTTATGGCCTTGGGACTGTAAGCGTCTACCGCATATAAATACCTTTTACAAAAGCCAGCAGATTCCTGGTCCTTTGTGTCAGCATCCCTTGTGCTGACCAACACACATGCCCAGACCCTGATCCCTGGGACCTGTTACTGTGTCATCTCACTTGGTAAAAGGGACTCTGCAGAGGTGCTTCGGCAAAGGACCTCAAGATGGGGAGGCCATGCAAGATTATCTGGGAGAGCCCAATGCCATCACAACTGTCCTTATGCACAAGGCAGAGGAGATGTTGCTACAGAGAACAGAAGGCGCTATGATGATGGAAGCAGAGAATGAAGAGATGAGCTTTGAAGGAGGGGGAAGGGGCCACAAGCCAAGGAATGCAGGAGGCCACTAAACGCTGAAAAAGGCAAGTAAATGGATTCTATCCTCAGAGCCTCCAGAATTGTAAGAGAGTAAATTTGTGTTGTTTTAAGCCACTACATTTGTGGTAATTTGTTACTGCAGCAACAGGAGGCTAATATGCCCACCTCCCGGATTTTGCCCTTCCCTCCCCACCCCACCACGTTTAGCACATTTCATTACAGTAGCTTGTTCCTTCTCAGCCACATGGGCATCACAGTAAATGCACAAAACATTACAATCAGTGTTATACAAATCAAAAAACTATTCACTTTACAAAATAATTCTTGTTAAAGTCTTTCTATGAATAATAAACATCACTAAGGCATTTGAAAAAATAGATTCAAAATTCTTTATCTTAAATAGTTTTCTACTAAATGTCTGTCTATACACTAAAGGTAAACATATATTCAGCAATAGTGAGCATTTGCTTGTCAAGGTACCTCTTCTGAGCCTCAGTTTCCTTACAAGAAAAATGTCATGAGAATTAAGGAAATAACACATAAAAAAATCCTAGTGTAATCCTGGCATATCATGAGTATTCCACCCATACTGGAATCAATGTCATTGTCAAGCACATGACAATCAGCCATGACATCATCTAACTGATTTTTGTGGTCCTAATGGAGATGTGACTTAAAAGCCACAAGATTGATCTTGAAGCTGGAAAATAAATCAGCCCAATTTTCTTCTAGTCTGAGCCCATGTGGACTCACACCCACTTCCCCCATTGGTCAGTTACTTCTTCATGGCATGCTCTCGATATTAGGGCCATGGCTGGGCACCAGAGACAGGAAAGTAATTTACATTGCAGGAAATGAAAGAGGAACAAGGAACTATTGTTACGTGAATGTCAGGAAAAGAATCAGGGAGAAGCACGAACTAGAATGAGACCAAGAGAAAGCTAGGCCGGAAGCAATGCCAAGCAGTTAACTGAGAGCAAGTGCAAGGTAACCGTACTAAACGATGAATGGCATTCAGCACTTAAGGTTTAGAATGCCCAGACAGCTAAGGCTGGCAGGCTGGCTGCACCAGGTGACAGCATGTGGTTGCAAGCAGAGGCCAGTCATCCAGCTGGTCTACCCCATTTGCCTGGGATTCATGTCCACTGACCGGGCTCCCTCGACCAGTTGGTTGTACAAAGTTGCAACCTACCCAGTTGAAGAGAGCTCTGAGAGGAGTGGCTCCTTTGCCACCTTCACCCCCACATCCAAGGTGAGTGAGAATTCTCTGGTGTTGGCAACTGGTCTTTGGTCCCTCAAGTCTGGGAGGATCAGAGACAAACAAGACTCCACCTTGGATCTGAGCAGAGCTGCAAGATTCCACCTTGGAAACAGTCTCTCTTCCTGGCCCGGGTGTGCAAGTTAGGTGTGCGAAATCTCACTCAGGCTTTGAGTCCAGCCTCACTGGCGCCGTTCCGTATAATTTCACCCAAACACTTGTCCATGGAGGACAGGCAGTAGAAAGCCAGGTATGTCAGAGCAATTGGAGGATTTGAGGAAAAGTGTCTCTGGGGCCAGGCTGCTTCGGGTGGAGGAGGAACAGTGGCTTCAAGGAGGTGAAAGAAACAGAGGAGCCAGCATTTAGCACACCGTTTGGACAGTGCTTGTTTAAATGCTGTGATATCCTCAGTAGATTATACACTGTGGGTGGGCTGGGGATCTGCCCATATTGTGTAACATTTCATCTCCCGTTCCTACATTAGACCTGAAACATAAGAACTTCAAGCACTTGTTTATTCAGTCAATAGATTCAAAAACACTTAGGCAGTGGGAACAGTCAGTAGTTTGCTAGACTTGAAATTAATCAGGACTTTATTGATTGTCCAGTCCACTCTCTGTGGACTAATCTCCAGCTATGGGTCCCCTGATAGCACAGCATGTGGAACTGGGTTTCATCCTCTTTTTCATTCTTAACGTAAGGCTGTTCCTACCAGGAGGCAAATAAATGAAAACGATTTTTTGTTCTCTTCCATCACCTAGGAGACAATCTGAGGACTAGACATCAGCCTGTATATGTTCTGGAACCATAAGAAGTCAAGACAAACTTTTAAAATGGAGAAATAACTACAGAGAAAGCCACTATATATTTTTGAAAGCATGTACGTAAGATATGCTCAGCTCTTAAGAGAGTTACGATTCATCAAGGAGATACAACCGACACAGTTGTAGAATTCATTGTCCTGAGATACCGCTCCTCCCCTCCCTGGCCCTCATTCATTCAACGCTGGAAAGGGTTAGTGCTGCCTGCGTTCTCTCTCAGTCTCTCTCAACCTATCTGCTCTCTCTTTGGTTGACCTGGTCATGTTTCTACAGGACACACAGTGACATCCATGACAAATCTGTCTCTAGGCTAGATCTTTCTCCTGACCACTAGTTATTAAAAATTGGTGGATCTGGGTACCACGGGTGGGGAGGTAGTAGGGGGTGGAGGGGGAGGTCTGTTGGAGTTCTCTGTATGAGGTTTGTATTAATTTTGCAACTGTCCGGTAAGTTTGAAAGTATTTAAAAATAAAAAGTAGAAAACAAACAAACAAAAAAAACCACTCATTCATTAGCTCAATGTTTTGTCAGTTAGAAATCTGGGTTTAGCATGGAAGGTTCTCAGCTCAGGGTCTCAAAAACCTAAAATCTAAGTATCAGCCAGGCTGGATTCTCATCTGGGGCTCAGACTCCTCTCCTAAGCTCTCATGACTGCGGCAAAATTTATTTCCCTGTGGTTGTAGGACTGACATCCCCACTTCCTTGCTGGATGTATGTCAGGGCCACTTCCAACTCCTGGAAGCCACTGCATTCCTTGCTCTGTGGTCTCTTCCATCTTCAATCCAGCAACAACCCACTGAATCCTCTCATATTGTATATCTTGTCCTAGCTCTGACTTCTAGACCCAGAGTTCAAGGGCTTGTGTGATTAGGTTGGGCCTACCAGAAAACTTCCATTTCTTAAAGTCAACTGTGTCATATAACACAGTAACACTTATCATATTCACAGTCTCCAGTATTACCCAGGGCCTACACGCCAGAGGGCAGGAAATCATGGGGCCATCTTGGAATTCTGCCTACCACAATCGCTCAGAGTAAACTCGTTTCTCCCATCCTTTCCCACCTAAACAATCAAGTTACCTCTATGTAAATGGACAAAATTCTCCAGCAACAAAGACCCTCCAACTGGAATTAAAAAAAAAAAAAAAAAAAAAGTCCAGCTATATGATGTTTTAAAGGAATAAAGAAAAGCCAAAATGAAAGGATGGAAATAGATATACCAGGCAACTGCTAGCTAAAAGAAACTGACTACAGCCAAATTAATATCAGATAAGAGATGGTAAGGGCAAAGGCAACGCTAAAAATAAAGACTGCCATCTCATTAGCAAGTAGGGAAATATAAAATTGGAACAAAGAGACACCATTTCATACTGAAAGACTGGTAAAAATTAAAAACCTTTAAAAAACGTGTCTCAGCAAGGATGTAGATCTATGGAAACTTTTATAAACTGCTGGCAAATCACTTAAGAGTATAATTTTGCATTATTTAGTGAAGTTGAAAACACACATTCCCCATTACCAAGCAATTCTACTCCCAAGTATTACACCTTAGAAAAATATTTGCACATGTGCACAAGGAGACATTTACTATTTTCTTAGCCCCATTGTATATAATAGCAAAAATCTGGCAACAAGCCAGATGTCTATTGACAGGAGAATAATAAAATAAGCTGTGGCAATATTCATACAATGGAACTTTATGTAGGGGTGAGAATGAATAAACTGCAGCTACATGAATCGAAATGGAGTAAACTCAATCAGCATTGAACAAAATACACCAAATGGTAGAATAATGTATAATTCCACTTCTTCCATATTAAAATCTATATGTAGGAAAGTATATGAACCATAGATATATAGAAACAATGAAGAAAATCAAGTGAATAATGAAACAAACTCAATGGCAGCAGCTACTTCTGTGGGAGAAAAAGGGAGATGTGGTCGTAGGCACCCAGGGAACATCCACAGCATCGATGAAGTTGTGTTTCTTGGGCTGAAGAGTGGGAAAAGAAGTGTTTATTTTATTGTGAGTCCTGTATGTTATGTGCATTCTTCGTATGTACAAACAAAGACACAACAGATGATTAATGCAAATCAACAAATTTGTGCCAAGTGTGTATTACTAATCATAAATGCTGTTCGAGCATGGAATAAATCCCTGGAGCCAGCATGGGCAGGAAGGGTTTTGTGGAAGAGAAGAGGAATTGCAGAAATAAAAGCTCTGAAGTGTCTAAGTACAGAGCACGTACAGAATACAATGAATATACCAGTCTCGTTGGGTCAGAAAGTCTAAGAGAAAAGGGGAAAGCAAGACCGAGGCCAGTAGCAGAGTCCACGATTCTAGTGACACTGTGCAGATACCACACTGTAGAAAGTTCTAGGGCCAGACAGTGTTTTCAGGCTCTTGAGCGGCTACTTGTTGCTGGGGACCCTGGAAGAGGCTTGACTGCAGTCAAGGAGGAAGGGGAAACTGAACGGTGGAGGCCACTGGGAACCGAAGCAAGTACTGCCTGTGGGTTAGAAGCCAAGGATTGTACTTTATACTCCACTCCACAGCTGCTAGGATGGCTAGAGGCAAAAGTGGAAAAACAGCATGCTATGTACATAAGGACAAGTGTAGGCCAGGACGTGGAGAAACTGCTGGTGAGGATGCACAATGAGGCAGCCACTGTGGAAAACAGCCTGGCACTTCCTCAAAAGGTTTAACGGGGAGTTTCTAGGTGACTCAGCAATTCCACACCTACGCAAATACTCAAGAGAAAGGAAAACCTATGTCCACCCAAAAACCTGTACACGAATGTTCACAGTAGCATGATTCATAACAGCCAATAGGTTGAAAAACCCAATCTCCATTAACTGATGAATGGATAAATAAAATGTGTATATGTGCAATGGAATATTATTCAGCCATAAAGGAACTGAAACGCTACATCACGGATGACCCTTGAAAGCATTACGCTAAGTGAAAGAAAAGCATTACACTCACAAAAGACTACATATTGCATACTCTCATTTATATGCAATGTCCAGAACAGGCAAATCCACTGAAGCAGAAGTGTTTTAAAATGGACTGTGGTGACAGTTGCACATATCTGTGAATACATACTAAAGCCCATTGGAATTAAACACTTTAAACTGGTGCATAGTACAACACGTGAATTATATCTCAATAAAGCTGTTAATAAAAGCAAACAGAGCCCACGCCTTGGGTCTGTCAGAGCTGGGGGTTCTCCTCCCAGTTCCCCCACGAGTTGCAGATCTGGGGCTGGTCTTTGGACTTGCCCCTGGTTGTTACAGGAACTAACTGTGCAAAGGTGCACGGTGTCCTCAGCAGAGGCTGCAGCACACAGGATTTCATAACTATTTGCTGGATGCTGACAGGATGGAAAGGTTAGATTTCAGAGACATAACCAGCAAGAAGCAAGACCTGTCATGCAGAATGGTTAAGGGGGTTAAGAAGAAGGAGAAATGCAAATAATTCCAAGGCTTCTCACCAGAGCAACGGTCAAATGCGCGCAGAACGCACCTTTCCTTGAGAAGGAGACGATTCTGACTGAAGGTAACACTCTCGGATCCGATGGGACTCTCCCAATGTCCCCAAAGATGGACATATTTTCTTTGTCAAGTCCTGAAAAGTGGTCGGACATGAAGCATATATCGACCAAAGTTCAAGTGCAGATAACAGAAAGGACACAGGAGCAGTTAACTAAATCAGGGAATTCTCTGCAGGCACTATGAGCTTGTGAAGTCATCCGAAGGACAGGAGAAGCAGTCTCGGAGCTGGGCTCCAGGAATAACTCCCAGAGCACCACCATGCAGTGGCCTTGCCAAGTTATCTACTGCTTCCACCCTGCTCTGGAGACCCAGCAGAGGCCTGAGCCAGGGCGGCCCCCAGCACTGGGGACCTGCGGCCGCTGCGGGCTAAGACTGCCTGCAGGTCAAGGGCCCAGGAACTAGGCACTCGCCCACAGCCTTGGCTCCCTCCCCAGTGAAGTCTGTTCTGTGTTCAAGTCATACAAGTGACTCAACCAAATCATTTCCAGAACCTTGGCTGCAAGAAATAGAGTTTTTGGCTTTCCAGATGCTACAGTTCAGGAATGAATACAGGAAAGAGGTTGGAATGGATGTTAAGTGATGCTTCAATCTATCATATCTGCCACATATCTCAAAACTGTAATAGCTAAAATTCTGTAGGGTGTGTGAGTTATTTTTCTTGAAATACTTACCTGGGTATGAATCTGTCTATGGGTCCGTCCTTCCTTTCTTCCTTCCTTCCTTCCTTCCTTCCTTCCTTCCTTCCTTCCTTCCTTCCTTCCTTCCTTCCTTCCTCCCTCCCTCCCTCCCTCCTTCCTTCCCTCCTTCCTTCCCTTCCCTCCCTCCTTCCTTCCTTCCCTCCCTCCCTTCATTCCTCCCTCCCTCCCTTCCTCCCACTCTCTTTCTTTCTTTCTGTCTACCTACCTACCTGGTATCTATTTATCTATGATCTATCTATCTAACCATCCTTCAATCTATCCACCTATCATCTATCAGATATCTATCTCTTATCTAGTTATCAACCACCCATCAATCTGTCTATCCTCTATTTATCTATCTAGGATCTGTCTATTATCTATCTATATCTACCCATCCATCCATTATTTATCATCTATTATCTATTATTTCTCTGTCTATCACCTTTGGTCAATCATATATCTATTTATCATCTATTTATTTATCTAGGATCTATCCATCTATTACCTATTAATCTATCATCTATCTATATCTAGCTAGTTATCTATCTACCTCTCTATTTTATTTTCAATTTCAGAGAGCTTTCATCTAAACTTCAGACCAGCTCCTACCCCCTAAGTGCCCACATAGACCCAGTAAGGCCATGGCCCCCTTGGAAAAATATTATTCACCAGGTCTGAGAAAGCCAATTGGGTCAAAGCAACAGTTACTCTGATATTCTTTCTCTTGTGAACGAGCTAATTACCATGGGTAACCTCTGAAGGAGAGTGAGCAGCTGCCCAGCAGCACAGAGCTGTGAGGCAGTAGAATTGTTTTCTTCTTGAAGAAATGAAATGGGAAGACATTCAAATCTAAAGCCAAGACCAAACTGTGAGATCCTCCTCTGGCACGGAGCTGGACCCAGAGGGTCTAAGTGCTCAGCTGAGAAAGCGCAGGAAGAGAACTTTCACAGAGACTGATTAGAGTTTCCACTCAAGTTCTAATTCTAAGTGGCCAGGAAGGCAAGAGTCTCCCGAAACCATGAAATACACAGGAAAATGTCTCTGTGCGTCCCTACACATGTACCAGGTTTTCACACGTGAAAACCTTGGGGTTTGATGGAACAGATGGCAGTTGGGCCCAGGGGGCTTAGTTTCCTTTGCTATTTTTGCATTAACCTTATCTGTCTCTCTGGCCATTCTAATCAGTGCCCAGCCCAATTACAACAGAAGAAATACTTGCCAACTTCATTTGTTGCTAAATAAGAGTTCCTGTTTGTGAGTCTTTACTTCCAATAAACTTAAAAAAAAAAAAAAAAACAATTTAAAACACTTTACTGGTGTTTTAATCTTTCATTGTTATCCTTGGGATAAAAACAAACAAACAGAAACCCACAAAACTTGTTTTCCTTTCCTTTCCCCCACTCACATTCTATTTCAGTACAAGATTGATTTTTTGTAGCTCCTTGGGCAAAAATAAATAAATAAATAATCAATAGTCCTCCAGACACAACAGATTGGTGGCAAAATAACAGCAAATGGGCTCTGAGCTTCGTATGCCAGCTAGCAGGCATAACCAGAAATGTGCTAGGCAGGTAAGAAAGAACCAAGAGATTCAGAATATTAGGGCAATAAAAAGGAAATGAATGTTAAAAAATGAATAGCAAACGGAAAAATCTACTTCCTTCTATGCCTAGTCATTTAAATGTTTTCTGACCCCAAGTCTCTGAGATAGTAAAATGTTCCTTAATAAACGTCTTATTACAAGACTTGCTCCAATGCGAGGAACTTACACAAATTATGCTCCACATAATTACGAGCAAAAAAGGTGATCTAAACCCAAATGTCCTAATGTCACTCTCCTGCTCTACAAAAGGCACAACACATCAATTAAAATCCAATGGCCTAACCAGCACTGACCTGGAGGGCACACAGCCCCGGGATATACCCCATATAATTTAAGAACAGGCAACTTGCACTAAGCCCCCTGGGCCCAACTGCCATCTGTTCCATCAAACCCCAAGGCACTCACAGACAATATTGTTTCCTTTTCCTGGTTAACCCTGATTTTAAATGCTATCATAAAAAAGTGTCTCGGTAGAAAGAGGAAGGAAATTAAAATGCCAAAGGTAAGCAAGCTTAAGCTCAGTTCTTAAATCTAACCTGCATGTATTAGGCACTTGCCAAGCCATCAGTACGTGGAGCGTGTGCAAAGGGAACTGCTCACATTTGGGCCTCCCTCTTGACATGGAAGCATGTCCCGCAACAGATAATTAGTCGTTCATTCTATAGAGTCAGGGAGACTATGGGAAAGTTATTGTATTTTTTTGTCAGTTTTTCCTCTACAAATTTTCTTCACCAAACACTTAATTAGAACTTATATATATGTGTGTGTGTGTGTTTTCATTCAGTCTTTGGATACCTTTTGGGGGAAAAAAAGCTCAGCAAAGAGGAAGAGTTCATTAAAATAATAGAGGTACTGTAAACTTTATATCCATGTCAAATTTCTTGAACTTCATAACTACACTAATGCACTTAAGATGGTTACATAATATACTTTTTCTGAGGAAATATACATGGAAGTATTAAGTGTTCAAGGAGCATGATGTATATACAATCTATTCTCACATGTTTAGAAAATAGATGGTAGATAGAAAGATGATAGGTAATAGAGATGTAGAGAGATAGATGATAGATGATAGAATGATACAGCAAATGTGGTAAAATGTTAGAAGCTGGTGGATCTGGGTATCTGGGTAGGGGATATGTTGGAGTTCTCTATACAGGTTTCATATTGTTTTTTGCAACTGTCTGTACGTCTGAAATTATCTCAAGATAAAAAAGTTGTTTTTTTTTTTTTAAATACTAAAGGCACCATCATTTAGCCAGTTACATAGTTTTGTGATCTAGAGCAAGTTTCTTTATCTCTCTAAGCTTTGGTTCTGCCTAATGGTGGTGGCGATGGTGGCGGCAATGCCTGCTCTGGAGGTTTTGAGCATCACATGCTAATGCCTGCAAAGTTCAGACCCTAGTCCATTCTCAGCACTCAGTAGCCAGCACTACCACCAAATTCTAAATCCCCAACGCTATTCTTGACAACTCCCTCTTCCTCATCCTCACCTTTTACACCTGATTGCCAAGTTCTCTCTATTTCACATCTAAACCTCTCCCAGTTCTGTTCACTTTTCTTCACTTTCTTAACCCAGGCCACCAAGATCTGCTATACGATAGACAAATGCATAAATGAATGAATGAAGAGCAGTCATTCTGTCAGTCTTGGACAATGCTGCCAGCTCTGGATACAAACAGAGTAAAAATTCACTGGTGAAAGAGGCAAGAATGGAACAATGACAGAAACTTTCTTTCCAGAAGAGACTATAAACCTAACTCGACTCGACCAATCTGCGTGTGACTGGCATGTTCAACACAAGTGTGGAGACGTACGTGAAATAAAGAGATTAAATTAAAAAGGAGTACAATCTGTATTTTATGTACTCAGTACAATATCCAGGTCATTCATGATGCACAACATCACTCTGGTCTCTTCTTTCACAATATATCATCTCCTTTCCGAAGTTTTGCCTGGTGAGGGCTACACCCTCGTCCTGGGTGCCAGAATGAAAGCGCCAAAAGGATGGGCATGTGTCTGACTTGTTTACCACCACAGTTCCACCATGATAAGAGCTCAATAAATGCTTGTCCAATTAGGCTCCCTGCCTCCACTCTTAGCCCTCCTCAAGCCACTCACCTCACTGCCATCAGACTGAACTTTTAAAATGACATATCTGACCAATACCACTCAATGGGGAGAACAGTCTTATCAGCAAATGGTGCTGGGACAGCAGGATGTCCACATGCAAAGCAATGACACTGAACCCCTACCCCTCACACCTTATAAAAAATTAATTCAAAATGGAGGACAGGCCTTAACATAGGAACGGAAACTATAGACCTCTTAGACAAAAACATGGAGGAAAATCTTCATGACCTTCGGCAACAATTTCTTAGATATGGCAGACACCAGAAGAACGAACTAAAGAAAACAACAGATAAGCAGGACATCAAAATTAAAAACTATGTGCTTCAAGGGGCACATCAAGAAAATGAAAAGATAACTACAGAATGGGAGAAAATATTTGCATATAATATATCCAATAAGGAGATGTTATCTAGAATATATAAAGAAAGCTTACAACTAAAGAAGAAGAAGACAAATAACCCAATGAAATGATGGCCAAAGGATGTGAATAGACACTTCTCCAAACACAGGGATATGCAAATCAAAACAAACAATGAAATATCATTAACAAGTGTTTTAACTAGTTATATCAGTAACAAGTGTTGTAACATGTAAAATGATGTAGCCACTTTGGAAACAGTTTGACAGTTTATTAAAAGGCTAATCATAGGTTACCATATGATAACCCAGCACTTGCACTCTCAGGTACGCATCCAAGAGAATTAAAACACAGGTTCACACAAAAACTTGTACATGCATATTCAAAGCATCATTATTCATAAGAACCAAAGGAGAAACTATCGAAGTGTCCATCAATTGATGAGCGAGTAGTTCAATAAAATGTGGTATAGCCATATGTATTAGTCAGCCAAAGAGAGGTGCCGATGCAAGGTACCAGAAATCTGTTGGCTTTTATAAAAGGTATTTATTTGGGGTAGAAGCTTACAGTTTCAAACCCATGAAGAGTCCAACTCAAGGTTGCTTTCTCACCAAAGTCAGGAGCCACATGTTGAAGCAAGATGGTGGGCCATCTCTCCTGGTCTCTCCTTCCTTCTTCCTCCTAGAGGTCCGTGGGCCCAGCTTCTTCCGATCTCAGCTGTAGGCTGCCACAGGGCTTGTCTCTCAGGACTGTGCTGGTTTCTTCACAAGTCAGCTGTAAACTATCAGGCAAATGGCTCATCTCTCCCCGGGGCTCCAGAATAAAAACTGACAACGTTCTCTCTTCTTCTGTGTCTTCTTTGGTGTGTATTCTTGAGTGAGTGTCCATTTATATAGCCCACCAAGGGAGCGGGGACTTAAACTCAGTTACACCCTACTGACATGGTCAAATCAAAACCCTCATCTTAGCATAATTTAATCAAAGACATCTCAGCTGAATCTAATACACAAAGGGGATCACGCCCAGAGGAACAGACCAGTTTACAAACAAAATCTCTTTTTGGCATTCATAAATAATCTCAAACTGCCATACCATAGAATGGGATATTATTTGGCAAGATAAAGAAATGAAATGGTGATATATGCTACAACATATATGAGCTTTAAGACATCATGTTGACTGAAATAAGCCAGACACAAAAGGACAGATACTGTATGTTATCACTTATGTGAAATATAGAATAAGCAAATTAATGGAGACCAAAAAGCAGATTACTTGTTGCCAGGGGCTAGGAGAGGAGAGACTGAGGAGGGACTGCTAATGGACAGGGGAATATTTTTTTGGAGGGGTGATGAAAATGTTCTAAAATTGACTGTGATGATGGTTGCATGACTCTGTGAATAGACTAAAAACCCACTGTATTGTATACTTTAAAAGGGACCATTGTATATTATATGACATTTATCTCAATAAAGTTGTTTTAAAATATACTAATCTGACCATGTTAATCCCTGGTTAAAATTTTTCAAAGGTTTCCCGTTGTTCTTAGGATCAATTCCAAATTCTAATATGATCCAATTCCAAATTCCTAGCATGCTCCTCCAGTCTCACCTTGCACCATTCTCTCAATTTATGCGCATAGTAGTTGCTCAATAAAACTAGCCTACTGTACTGATGTTATAACAGCATTCAGTAGTATTAGCTGTACGTGGAGCCAGCTTTACTCTCAAAAAGTGGCATCAGAATGAGAATGGAAAAAGCAAGGTACAGAACTTTGAAAAGAAACACTCAAATTTCTAGTAAAGACTTTTTCTATTCTAGTGTCTAAGTGACACTACTGACACCCTTCATTCAGAATTACACGCTAACTCTGACAGAGAAGGCTCTTGGCTCCTCCCAGGACTTTTTGCATACTCTTAGCTGGATGCAATTTCCTTCATGTGGGTAGTGCAGACCATGCAGGTAAAAGCACCTACGTAGGTTCCCACGAATAGGAAAAGTAATTAAAGGAGAAAAAAAGTTAACTCTGACCCCATAAACATTTTCATTTCCATCCTTACATTGCCACCATTCTCAGCATTATTACAGCAATTGTCATGAGAAGGCATTTGGCTGCCTCCAAGAAAATAAAGGTTTAAGTGGGGTGACATGCCGTCTATTCATTCGCAAATATTCACTGAGTGCTCACCAGTGTCTGACATTGTTGTAGGTGCTGAGGATGCACCAGGGGACAAAAGAGACAAAATCCTTGCTCCAGTGGGACTTCAATTCTGTTGGGTGGAGACAGATCATCAATAAACAAAAGCATAGTGTGAGAAGGTACTAATTTTGCCAAGGTACTCCAGGACAACCTCACTGAGAAGGTTAATATTTGAGCAGAGCTAGCCATGCAGGATCTGAGGAGTGGGCTCTCCAGACAAAGGCAACCAATTCTGCAGTGGGCCTGAGCCAGACCCTGCTTGGAGAGTCCGAGGAACATCAAGGAGTCCAGTGTGGCAGGGGTATGGTAAGGAAAAGGGAAGCAGCATCCCATTAAGGTCTTTTAATTTTACTTGGAGAAAAATGGGAATCCACTAGGTGGTTTTTTTAGCAGAGAAATACAGGTTCTCATTTAAAATCAAACTCTGAGATAATCAAAGCTGGTTGTCAAGGGTAGCCAAAGAAATCTGTATCAGAGAAGCTGTTAAATTTAAGAGATCAGTCTACCAAAGATCAAAAAGCTTCTACATGCTGAAATACAACAGACCAAATATCAAATTCAATGCATGTCATTTTTACTGTCCAACTCTCCCTCCAGACCCCGAGCCCCACAAAGCTGGACGCACACGGATCTTATCCACCAAGGAAACTGCTCTATCCCTATGACTGAGTACAGGAAGTGGCGCTGGGGAAAAGACCTCTGTAACACATGCCCCCAATATTCATTCAGCACATATGCAAAGAGAAGTCTGACTCCTCTCGAGAAATCCAACATGGCTTACAACTGACATAATCCTCAGGAGACTTAAACTTGGTAGAATAACTGCAGAGAATGGACTAAGGTGTAAACAGGGAAAACTTATGAATCATTAACAAGTACAAGATTCAGGGTGGGCTTTTACCTGAGTTCGGGGTGAGGAGGTATTTTTTTTCCATATAATATCTATATGAAAGCCATAATACTAAGATTAATGCTGATTAACTCCAGGATTTTGAAAAGTGGACTAATATAAATTTGTTGTAAATCAGTACCCTTTTTTACACATAAATATATTTGATTAACATAATGCATATAAACTGGTGAAAATTTCTAAGCTGATAAAACTTGCCTCTTAGTCCTATCAGAAACAACAGACTTAGTGAGAATGATGAAATTTGTTTACAGAACTGTAAGAAAAAATATTTTTTAAGTTGGAAAGAGTAGATGCAATTTCTGCTTTCTGTCTTTTTAAAACTTACATCAAAACTGAAATATGGACTAACAAAACGGAATTTCTATAAAAGAGAAGCAGACATCATTTCGGAAAAGGAGAGAATTCTGTACAAAGATAGTCACTTATATTTTTAGGGACTAAGTTGCTAAACTTTTATGAAGATAGAATAATCAAGTTAATCTTAGGATAGTTTTAGTGGAAGATGTGGTATGGTAAACTAAATGCAATATTAGGTTTTTAGTTCCATGAGATTATTCTTTGCTTTTGCTTTTATGAAATGTAATAACTTAGCTATTGTTGGAAGAGCATAGTTTTAAAAATACAAAGAATTACCAGGGATATTTTACAAGGAAATATTTTTAAGGATATCATCTCCTACTCGTGCATTCCTCCCAACCATCACTCCCAAGCCCCCTTCCAACTCCTTTATATGCCCAAATAGAGTTTCTTAAGGCAGCTCAATAACTATAATGAGATTTTTTAAATTAGCTTGGACATGAAGGAAACTTAAGCTTAGTATCAGGTTCACTTTAACTCTGTCTTTTGTCTTGGGCTAAGCATTTGGGGAGTCATTTTTTATCCTTTTTATTTTTTATGTATCATCTAGTCCCTTAGAGTCCTTAGAATTTCAGCAAAGCCCAGAGTTGGCCCTGCTCTAGGCGGCACACACATCCTACTCCCAATAGGCTTCTTATTCAACAGGGATACTTGAAGTATGGTATCACCCAAAGTCCTGCCCAGCACCTTAGGGGTCTCTTAAAGTCACCTTGAGAGTGGGATTAGGGAAGGAGGGAATCCTTCACCTATCTCAAAATTTTCTCCTGCCCGGGAGGTGCACTTAGGAAAAGGGATTTCCTGCAAGGCTAGTCCTCAGGCTCTGGGCTCCTACAAGCAGCAGCAAGTAAGACCCAGGAAGACCACCCCAGCACCCTGAAGACAAAACCCTCCTGGTGCTGTGCAAACCGAGAAACAAATGGAAGAATCATTTTCTCATGGGAAACTGCTGGAACAACCCTGGCTTGCAAATTTAAAGTCAGAGAGCAGCCTAGTAAACACGTTCTGATTGAAGCGAAACAAACTGATGCAAGAGTGCACATGATTTGGCTGGTTATAGATACTACTTTATGCATCAAGAAGATTAGTACAGAGAAGGAAGTGCCTCTTGGATTTTTAATAACACAACAGCAAAACCAACTACAGTTTCTTCCAACAGTAAAAAAGGTAAGGAATTTGTTCAATGAATGAAGATGACACCTAGATTTCTTCAATTGTGATGCATATGTCTTCCAAAGTCTCGCCCCTCTCAAATCCAGCCTGTTCCATCCTCAGAGAAATTACTTGGCTTTCCCCATGTTTAAAAGCATCTACCACCTTTGCAAGACGCATAGGGAACTCACTTTCTCTAGAAAATTTCACCTGATTAGACCCTGCCCAAAAACAAATAATGGAGCACTTTACGATGCTTAATTTTCAATCAGTTCTTATGTTCTTCATGTGTTGCTTATTTTCTAAGGTTGTATTATTTCTAGTTTTCCTTTTTCCAAACTGTAAGCTAAGGGAGACTGAATCTTGGAGTCACTGTTTCTCTCTCCTTTTCATTCTGCAGCAGCATCTGCTACAGTGATCGACCAAAATGGGCATTCCATAAATGCTACATATAAATTAAGTAAATATGGGGGCATTTCTACAGCGTCATTCAGCTACACAGGCTGTGTCTTTGCTTGCCAGGCTGCTATGAGAAATGCCACACAATGGGACGGCTTAAACAACAAGCATTTGTTGTCTCATGGTTTTGAAACTAGACGTCCAAAATCAAGGCATCGGCAAGGCCAAGCTTTCTCCCTGAAGTCTGCAGGTTTCTGGGGCTGGCTCGCCGCAGTCCTTGGGGTTGCTTCACTTGGACCTGTGCCTCCCAGTGATCACTCTCTCCCTCTGCTCTTGTGGTTCCCGCTGACTTCTAACTGTCTGCACTGGAATTTCCTCTCCTACTAAAGCTTCCAATCATATGGATCAAATAGGATCTCAGATGATCCTATCTACAAATGAGCCCACACCTTAATCTTCTAAGGGTCCTATTTGCAGAAGAGTGCACACCCGCAGGAACACGGATTAATATTAAGAACACGTCTTTGTTGGGGTACACGAGTCAATCGACCATAGACTGTCACTGGGAGAATTGGCTCGGGGACTCCCATCCGCAGCAGGCCTGAAGAGCTCGCAGCTGCTAGAGGTTGCGCAGCATGTTGTTGGGGTCCCCCAGACCACCCTCGGGTCCAATGATTTGCTCGAAGTACTCACAGACCTCAGAAAAGCCATTGCACTCATGATTATGGTTTATTACAGTGAAAGGCTACAAGATTAAATTCAGCTGTGGAAAAAGGCACATTGGGCAAACTCCAGGAGAGACCAGGCACAAGCTTCTGGTTGTCCTCGCCCAGTGGAGTCACGCAGGTGGCGCTCAATTATTTCCCAACAACAATGGGTGACAAGGCGCACGGAGTAGTCCCAATCAGGTAAGCTAGGCCAAACTCTGAGGTCTAGGTTTCCCAATGAGGGTTTGTCACGTAGGCGTGGCTGACCACCCACACGAAGGCCCTGAGTTTCCAACCCCTCCACAGGTTAAGCTGATACCGCAGGGCCCAAGACGTCCCCTCCCCCTCCCCCCATAAATCCCATTGCTGTCGTAGACTCTGTGGCATGGTCCCAGGCCCCCAGGTAAACAAAGAGACTCTTTTTAGGCAGGACATTCCAAGGGCTTAGGGGTGACCTCCCAGGAGCTGGACAAGGGCCAAGCCTCTCTTTGGAAATGTACAAGGTTACTCCTTTACTGCACACAGCACCTCAAAATGCTGAACAAATTCCTCCTCTATCCCTTCTTACCTGGCCTGTTTTACAGTAATTCTCAACTTCTCCCCTCATCCTGCCAACCCCAAGCACATCCAGTCAGTCACTAAGAATTTTTGACTCTGACTCCTTAACGACCATGGAATCTGGAAATTCAGTTCCACATATTTTTGAATACTCACAATGTCCCAGAGAATTGGGCTACCACACCCTAGTTTACATCCTCACTATAAATACACTGAAATGCTATAAGGGCCTCATACCTTGCACAAGTACTCCAATTTGACCTTCATATTGTTGTCTTCCTAACACATACTTGTTCTGTTAATCTGCTCAAAAAGTGCCAACTCCTCATCATCATCTTTTGAATAACATCTTCCAGCATAAACTCGAGTTAGATGGCTTGGGCTCCAACCCTAGATCTGTAAATTAAGAGCTGTAGGATCTCTAGGAAATTTCTTCACTGCTCATGCCTCTGCTCTCTGAACTCTGCAAGGATAATAACAGTTTCCTCCTTGTGGGGTGGTTCAAAGGATTCACAGAGGGATTAGATGCTAACTACTCACAGACAGTCTGCCCACAGTGGTGGCTCAAAGCTCGGCCATCTGTCATCAGTATTGCCCACGAGATACCCACCCCCTGAACTCACTGCACTTCTTCATCTTCCTAGATATGACTTTTATAGCACCTCATAATCTGGGTTATGTTAGCATTTGCCGTATCTGGGCTGGCTCTCCCACCAGACTGAGCTCTCTTGGGCATACAAAGGTTGTACCATTTGTACTCATATGATAACTTTAATTAATAAACACCTCCTCAGTTGGGCCACGGTGAAGGACTGGGGGGTCCTGGGACCCTGGAAACTGACCTGTTGACAGCGCAGGCACCTCATTGAACTATACTGAAATGATGTGGTTTCAAAATATCAAAGTATAGGACCGTATAACACAGTGAGCCCTAATGTACACTGTTGACAGTAGCTAATAGTACAATTATAACAATATTCTTTCATTAGTTGTAACAAAAGTACCACAGTAAAGTGAGGTGTTAATAATGTGGGGGAAGGTATACGGAAACTAGGAATTTTCTAAAAGGTTTTTCTGAAAACCTACAACTTTTCTAATAAAAAGATTACAATAAAAGTAATACAATGAAACATGCCCTAGGCTAAAATAGGTCTTAAATAGTTTTAGAAGATGTTGAAAAGTCCTCTTATTCACCACAGCTTTATCTAAACACAGACATTTAATCCAAAGAGCCTTTAGCTCATCACAGTCCTAAGTAGAAATGTGAGATGCCCAGTGATGGAATCACACTGAGGAATTTTGGCAGCAGTTTCCCAATAAAGGAAACACAAATGTGACCACAGCAAACTCCTACCTTATTTCTTTAACTTCTCTGACCATAAATATTTTAAAACTTCATGACATGTTGGTACCAGCCCTAATGCATTCATCATTTATTATTCTTAAGTAGCTAAGTTTATATTTACATGGGTTAATTTACAGTTATAGAGGAATATAAATTCATATCCTAAGGGTCATTAAAATAAATTAACATCATTCAACATTTATTTTTCCAGTTTTAAAAAAGTCTTCACTCCCTTTTATATTCTTCTTATACTTGTTCCCATATATGATCATTCAAAATTTATATTTTGATGTGAAGAGGAGTTTAAAAAGACACTGCCTATACTCATGTGTTCCCTTGTCTACGTATATACACACATTCCTTACTGTTATTTTCTGTTTCAGGAAAAAATTCAGTATATATTCATCATGATTTTATAAAACTACAATAAGAACTTAAGGTTCAAGCATCTATAAATAGCCAAAATACTGTGATACCATATGACTAATTGCTCAAGCTCTAATATTTTCAAATAATAGCTACCATTTAAGCAAATAAAACTAAGGGAAAATGCAGACTATTGACAGACAGTTTTCACTTGGTACCTGCATATTTTTTAAAGTAAATATCCATAGCTTCAAGCTGGGATATTTACTTTGGTCTTTAGTAATTGATGTGTCCAAGTGGTGAAAGAACACTGCTATGAATATTTGCTTAAGAGGAGCAAAAATGAATTTTTCTTGGATCATCCAGGTGTCAAGAATTTGATGGCATGGGGTGGGTGGGGGTGGGGCACTGGTCTGTCTGTCTGTCTGTCTGTCTCTCTCATTTGCCAGCCTGTCAGAACAAAATCCCTGGAGACAACTCAGCCCTGGACCTCTGCCAAAGCTGAGTTAGCTGATTAACAAGAAACAACAGAAGCCAAATTGCTCAGTAGAAGCTCCTAGTCTCTGCTGACCCAGCAAAACTCTGCAGATGACAAGGGTAATAAAGCTTAGAAACCCCCAATCATAAAACTCAACAAAGCACAGGTTTCTGAAATTTGACAAGCCAGGTTGGCCTCATCAATCCGACATATCTCTTGTTGACAATTTACTTGTGATCCTCCTATATGGCACTAAATATAAATATAATATCAAGGACGCTGAGAGATAAATGCAGTAAAGTTCCTCTCTAATTGCCAAACAAGTAGAAGACTGAACCAGAGAGGCTTAAAACAGAGGAGCCTGAAGGCCAAACGCTGGAAGACATGCTTCCGCCTGCCTAACTATAATCCTGAAGAAGAGGATAATGGGAATTCTTCTGATTCAAACCTGAGGACAGTAACGCTTCCAGGACAGAATATTTCTACTGGATTTCCAAGTCCAAAGAGCAATACCAGCTGTCTAAACAAGGAAAAGGAAAGCATGGATAATTCAGGAGGTGAAAAATGAGGGAAATTGTCAAACATATATAAGAAAGATGGAAAACATAATTTTCTTTGGGACCAATTAATATAAGAGCTACTTTGCATACTCTCAATCAGTAAGGTGTCAATAACGTCAGCAGACAAGGAATTTTTTTAATGAATGTTAACAGAACTACTTCACAGGAAAGAGAAAAAAAACACTTTAAGTACAAATACTTTCACAAAGCAAGGCTGGGGGTTTAAATATTCATGACCTATTCCATGTGTTTAATTTAGCTCTATTCTTGACTCTCTTTTTTTTCTTTCTTTCTTTTTGTTTATTTTTCTAGGAGAAAAGATGCCAAGTATTATGAGTTTCTACTTCAGAATTCTGGATCTCAGTTTGGCCTCACATCACCCTGTTTTATTTGGCAAGCAGAATTGTCAAAAATGACATTTCCCAGTGAATTAATCATTCATGAAGAAGGGGAGAGAAACAAAAACAAAGAAAATACAAAACAGGAAGAACTGTGAAAAGTGAAGTGTCTATTAGCTCTTGTGGGTTCCGATGTGCTGAAAGCAGCAGAGTGAATGGATGGGAGATCTGTCACTCAGTTACCAATGCCACAATCTTGCTAAAAGAAGAGATGGCTTCACTACTTCCACTGTTCATTTTGTAGCTGAGCTTATCCATAGAAAAAACAGAGAGGTCACCCGAAGATAACTTCTGTCATGCAAACCACTTTTCAGAACTGTTATAGAAAAGCAGTTCTACTTATAGAAGGAAAGTTATATGACAACACCAATTTTATAACTAAATTAAAGTACATACAAGATGTGTTCCTAAATACACAGCATATTATTATGAACCAAACCCTATTATTAAATGTCCTGTGATAGGTATTTGTCATGTTATCATGCCATAATTGCTGTGTCTTTTAATTTGTATTACTTACAGCAGGTTTTCTTAAAGAGCTCTCTTTTAATTCGCAATCTTATACTAAACCTTTGCCCACATTCTATCACATGTACTGTATCTCCCCACCAAATTATTTTATCAGTTCAGGACACAAGTAACAAAGTTGGCAGGTTGATGTTTTTCTATTTCCCACCTGAAGGAGCTGGACATAAATAGTGATGATATCTAACATTTAGCTGGGGGAATTTTTAAAATTTAAATCAGATAAGAAATGCCTAAAAGTAAAGAGTTGATCTTGTATAGTGGCTGATATATGTTACTTCCTATAATAGTTATTTAAAATGGAAATCGTTCCTCATATTTATACACAAGCCAAGAACAAAACATAGTTTTGCTTTCAAAGAGTTCAGTGAAACATGTTTTTCCCCTCAAAGTCAGCAATGTTTATCTAGAAGTAGTTTTGTTTCTCTGCTTTAGATTAATATTCCAAAGCCCCCAAATATTCAGGTCTTCCACAATGGGTTAAATGAGCTATTTTTTATAGGCATTAAGTCTACATCCATCTAATTTTCATTCTAGAAAAATACTGGTTAAAGAAAACCTATGGGGGTAGGGGGAGAGGAGAGGACTTTTTTCAGCTGTGGGCTTTTAGGAATTGTTTTTAGTCTGCATGCTGCTGAAGAACCATTACACGTGAGCACAAGCTCACTTACTAGAGTAACAGTAAAGCCAGTTAGGGCTAAATAGAATCACCTCACTCATTCAAATAACAGCATTCGTTTTAGAGCTAAGTGAAAAGAAACCAGTATAAAGATGCATTCTACTCCATTGCACACAAGTCAAGGATATGCTTACAATCTCAGCAAGTTAATAATGTTCCTTGGAATAAAATGTCAAAGTAAGAAACTGATATAGCTAAACATGCACAATACTGAGAAATCACAATCGAGAAAGAAACTAAAGAACAGTCTTGTTTGTGCAAGTCTCTGACTGGACCCTAACAACACGGAGGCCATCCAAAACAGAATTGGTGGCACAATTCTAATCACTGTGCTGCAGCTGTTTTGATACCAGTTCTCATGAGAACGTCACAGGCTGAAAGATGCCACACGCAAAAGACATATCGTCCCAAGTTTTCTTATTGTCCATCGTGCCTCATTAATGCAAAAAGCTAAGCTAGGGGAGAGGCCAAATGCGAACAGCCAGTTTTTTCTGCACTAAGTATTCTAAAGGTAGGATGGTTGTCCAGGTTTTCAGGTGCAGGCTAAGTTGTTATATGCTTAAAAGATTCCAGAAAATGGGGAGAAGATTGAGCCCGGCCTTTCCTCTTCAATGGGGCCGCCTGCGTTGATTTCTTTTTAGCTTCTGCTCGTGTATGTATCCTGACACAAAGGAATCTCTCAATTACTCCCCTTCATGAGGTTTGCAAACCCCTAATTGAGGCTGGGAATACAGGCTATCCTTAATCAACAGGGCAAACATGGTCACCCCATAGGAATGAACTGCCAGCCACCTCTCTCTTACTCTACATCAAATAACTTCCCCTGCTCATGGGAAGAGAGCAGCCCCATTTGTAACTTTCTATGTAACTTGCCCTTGAAACCTATTATTATTTTATGGAAATCATCATATCTTGGCAAAGATTTAACCATAAAGATCTTCTTTGTAGTGATGTTCACAATAGTAAAATTTGTCAACAACCACCTGTATATCCAACAACTAGAAAAAGGTTAAATTAATCATTGTGTTTTCATGTAACAGGATGTTTATAAGCTTTTAAAAACTATATTCCACATCTAATTAATATCTGACATAGAAACTGTTAATAACTTTTTTCACTTAACATATTTTGAACAGTATAACCCCTCTTCCGATAAAAAAGTATTTTTGCAAAAAGAGATCTAGATTTAAGCACAAGTGGTTAACAGTGCTAATCTCTACTTCATGGGCTCATGAAGGCCATTTTCCTTCTTATCTTTATTTTCCAATATTTTCCACAAAAATTATAAATCACTCTTAAAGAGTTAGAAAAATAACCAAAAAAAGGTTCTAAAGACATCCATTGTACCAACTCTGCCTTCTTCACTTCACTATCTTTATTCTCAGGTATCACGGTAAGCTTATAAATGTTTCTCTTTGAGTCTATCCTGAAAGACAGACATCTAAACATACCCGAGAAAATAAATGATGTCTTCTGAAGCCCTTAATGTGTCCATCCAATTGAAATCCCTGCCGGGGTGTTTTCCTTCTACTCTATCTCCTGCCTTGTGGACGACGGAGCCATAAATCACATCTGCTAAGAAAGCAGGTCTCCCAGGACCTTGAGCATCCCGTCCACTCAGGGGACTTGTGGTGGGGCCATTGACCAACTTCCCCACATGGGGAGAGCTGATGATTCTTTGATGGTTCTGTTCCTGACAATACACAGAAACTTTAAAAATTTCTAAATGTTCTCAAGAGGTCTGAGTCCAGTCCCCCTGGTAGTCTGTGCTGATGAAATTAATCTCCATTTTGACAAAAGTAAAGAGCTTCAAAGGAGAAGAAAAAATGAGAAAACAAGAATGAGGGTGGTTTTAAGAAAAGGAAACAGGGAAGAGAGACCAGAGAATTCTTTCTTGAACATAATTGAAAATGGTTTACACATTTTCTACATGACACTTATCCCTTTGGAGAATGATAACTCTTAACAAAACTTTGTACTGAGTAGGTTTAAACAAATTCTACATTTTGAGAATATATGTTAAAAGCAAAAACTTTCGTAGGAAATTGTGACTATTACTAGTAATAAACACAGGTGAGTATGAATTAGCTGACCCAGGCAACTGCATGATGTAAGAGCAGATACCCTGGTATTACTCAGATCTAGGATAAAATGCCAGCTCTTCCATTACCAGCTGAGAACATGGGCAAGTTATGTAATTTTTGGAGGCCTTTATTTCCTCATTCACACACAAAAAAATATTTTTTAAGGATCAACAAACTAGGGGACTGCATTTCTGACCTCAACCTGGTAATTTGCTTTTAAGCCTTCTCTCTCCACCGCGCCCCCTTCTCTCGAGCATACACACGGTTCCTTACATAGAAAATCATGCCTAAACTGAGCAGAGAGTGATGCCTTTAACTGAGACAATAAAGTCAGAAGATTGTTATTTCATATAAATGGAATTACATAATATGTGGGGTTTTGTGTCTGGCTTCTTTGACTGAGCACAATGTTTTTAAGAGTCAGCCATGCTGTAGCATGTATCACTGCTTCGTTCCTTTTTATGGATAAGTAATATTCCACTGTATGGATAGACCACATTTCATTATCCATTCCTCGGCGGATGGCCACTTGGGTTGCTTCCATGTTCTGGCTACAGTGAATAACATCACTATGAATACTTGTGAATGTTTGAGTCTCTGTCTTCATTTCTTTTGGGTAAATACCTAGGAGTGGAACTGCTGGGTGATAGGGTAATTCTATGTTTAGCTTTTTGATGAACTTTTAAAAAAAAAGTTCCCCAGAAGATTCTATGTGAAGCTAGTGCTAAGAATCACTAATGTGGAAGATGATTGAGGCCATAAGACGAGATGGAATGCACACGGGGACCGAGAGTATGAAAAGCCAAAGGCGAAACCTTGGGGAGACAACATTTCAGAGGCCACCAGAAAAAGAACCTATAAAAGGTACAGAGGGAGAACAAGGGAGATGGGAGAGGGGTCAAAAAAGCCTGCAGGGAACCCTCCAGCAGGGACCATCAATGACAAATGCTGAGAAGGTTTCAAGAAAGGACCGAAGACTCTGCTGAACACGGCCAGGCAAGGTTGCCAGAGACCTGAGGTAGACAAGCTTCCTCGAGGCCTGATTTCAAAGAAAAAGGGCAAATACTATAACATACTCTGGTTTCCATGATTAAAACGTGTGAGGCAGGGACCATGTCTTGTACCTCTTCATTCTCCCATAGCATCTAGGAACGTCCTATGCAAACAACAAGCCCACAATAAAAATCTTATTGGACTGACCAAAAATGTGGCAACGTCTTTATCAGTACAAACAGCAAACTGCAATAGAAGACAGATTTGTAACTGTTCTGCTGACCACAGTATGCCCTTTCTAGGATTTTGACTACATGGGAAATATTTGGGTATAGCAACTGTTAAATGTACAGTTAACAAAATTGTTTGATTCTAATCTCAGTAAAATATTTAACCAATTCTTGCATTTTTTTCCTTTTCACTACCTAAAATACTGTTTAGTTTAAGGTTATTCATTTGTTTATACACTAAATTTAACAGTCTCTGAATCAAAATTGATAAGAAACGCTACATGATTTCATAGAAAAATGTATTTTCTTCTATTATTAGAGAAAAAGGTAACTTTTACAACAATTACATTTTAAAGAGGACAACTGAGAATGAAGGTCAACTTTATACCTGAAGCAATATATTAAATTTAGTTTAAGTTTAAATTCTCAGTGAAGAGTAAGTACATTTGAAGTGTGCAACGGTATTTTTTTGAAACATTTGTTGATTTTTAAAAATCTTAAGTGTGAGACCAGCCAAGAAATGTCTCCCAGAGCAGGAGAGCAGCATATTACCCCAGATTCCTTTTTCCAATTAGTGCTCCTATTTTGTAGACAGAAACCGTATTTAATTTGAAATTTCCTCTTTCTGTGCCAATTACAGTTTGAACTCCTTCCTGTGCAGTCTTCAAGTATACAGCCTCATGTGACACAAAAAGCACTGTTAAGGCAGCCAAAGTAAGAAGGGGAGAAAGATGTTTTTCTTTAGCATCAAGCACCTGGCAAGAAAGGAGCTGTAAAGGCATTCCTGACTCTCCCCTGGGAATCTCAACCTACTCGTTTTGATTTCCCTTTTGCAAACCACAAAGTTATATCATGTTTTCTGTGATTTACAGCTTGCCAGACTTCTCCACATTGTTTCTTGTTGTCACTGCTGTTGCTGTTTGTTTCTGATCACTTGTATGTCAGGACCAAGGCGGCTGCTAACAGGCAGAAGTGGCTACTACCCCAGGACTGCTGGCTCTGGGAGAAAGAGTACTAACCTCGAGTGTTGAGGAATTCATAGAAATCAAGCACACACCTACTTAACAACTTCAAACTAGGCACAAAGGGAAAATTAGGAAAGAAGAAGTATCCCCCCACTCTTTCTACTCTTACTATCATGTGCATGTCAACACTCAAAAGTGGCCAAGAAAAATCCAGAGAAGAAAGAACAGCATCAATTGCTTAAAGCAAGAGGGTCCATTAGATACGACAACAAAAGAGCAAGGGACAAACAAAAAAATAGATAAACTGAACTTTATCAAAATTAAAAACTTTTGTGCTGCAAACAATACCATCAAGAAAGTAAAAAAACAAACCCACTGAAAAAAATATTTGCAAATCATATAGCTGATAAGGTGTTTGTATGCAGAATATATATAGAACTCTAACAAATAATACAAAGATAACAATCCAATTTAAAAACGTTCAAAGAATTTAAATAGACATTTCCCCAAAAGAAGATATACAAATGGATAATAAGCTCATGAAAGGATGCTCAACATCATGAACTATTAGGAAAAGGCAAATCAAAATCATAATGAGATAATATTCCACACCCACGAGAATGGCTTTTTTTTTTTTTTTTTTTTTTAAGAAAACAACCAGGGGTTGGGAGGATATGGAGAAATTGGAATCCTCATACAGTGCTGTGGGAACATAAAATGGTGCAGTTGCTTTGGAAATCAGTTCTGCAATTCCTCAAAAGATTAAACACAGAATTACCATCTTTCCCAGCAATTCTCCTGGCTATCTAAGCAAGAAAAATGAAAACATATCTCCACATAAAAACCTGTATCACATTTTCACAGCAGCCTTATTCCTAACAGCCAGAAGGTGGAAACAACCCAAATGTCCATTAACTGAGGAATGGATAAAAAAATGTGGTATATCCATACAATGGAATATTATTCAGGAAGAAAAAGGAAGAAAGTACTGATACATGCTACCCTTGAACACATTATGATAAATGAAAGAAGCCAATCACGAAAGACTACATATTGCATGATCCCATTTAAATGGAATGTCCACATAGGCAAATCCACAGAGACAGAAAGCAGATTGCTGGTTGTTTAGTACCAGGGAGGAAAGGCATGGTGTGAGTAGGGTGGTGGTGGAGGGAGATGGAAGGGAGGTGGGGACTGACTGCTAATGACTATGGAATTTCTTGTGGGGGTGATAAAAATGCTCTAAAACTGATCATAGTGATGGCTGTACAATTCTGTGAACATATTACACACCACTGAGTTGTAGACTTTAAATGGGTGAATTGGATGATATGTGAATTATTTCTCAATCAAGTCATTTAAAAAAAAGAGATAGCGAGCCCATCATAAAGCTGGGAAGCATGTTCCATTTCCAGGTGCTGTGGATGCCATCCTCCCCAAACTACGTCCCTCTTAGCTGTACCAACTTTCCCCACTTAAAGGTCAAACTGAGTTCCTGTTTGCTGTTTCAAACACATTTGAATTTGTTCCTCAGCCCTTGAACATCCTACAACCACAGGAATAAAACCATTATTCCTTTCCACTCTGGAGGCCCCACTAGCCATCCCAGCTCTCCCTGCCAAGGTAACAACTGGTTATTCTAAGCAGACCATGCTAGAACCCACAAAAATATCCAAATAGTACTGATGCAGTTAGGAATCTAAAAGGCATGCTTAACCAATTAAATGTTCAAGCACAGGACCTTCAGACATGGAAAACTCTCCTCTGACTTTGCAGGTTGTTACCACATAATTGGGGTGGGTGCCACTCATCTTTCTTGTAGTTTATTTCCTTTATAATTCTATCCGAATTTCAGGCCTCTATTAGAAATGGATCTCCATGTAGCCAGTAATCAATGGAACGTACCAATTTCTGCCCTGGAAAACCGATCAGATTTCAGAAAAACCAACAATGACTTCTGGTTCGAACTTAAGGCAAAAATGGGTATAGCTTGGACCCAGGCAAAGCCAACTGAAAAGATATGCCCAGTGAACTCAGAAAAGATGCATAAAAACCCTGAGTCTTGGAAGTTGAGCTCAGCCACCCAGAGCTAAGGAATCAAGCAGAAAGGACCCTATAACATTTCCACACCAGGTCCAGTCCCCCCCCCCCATTGCAACTATCATTATCTGGGATGACAACGAACAAGGCCAGAATTTAAAAACCACTGACTGCCTTCTGCAAAAAGCTGTGATGTGGCAAAAATACATTCATCTTTTTGTTTTGTCTTTTCTTAGAATACAGAACGTCAAGCCTGGAATTCCCAGGCATTGATTTCTTTTACGTGAACACAGAAGACAGACATGTCAAAAGGAGAGTCAGGCACAGCCTGCACGTGCCTACCTACAACAGATCACTGCTTTGCACGAGAGCGCCAGATCTAGGAAGCTCCTCCGGACTTCGAAGGAGAGCGCGTACTTCAGCGTGTGGCCGTCGATGATGAGTGCCACGTCGTTCTCCTTGCCCAACAGGCTTCCCAGGTCCGTGCAGTGCTGCGTAATGGCTGCCCGTGTGGCCTGAAGCAAGACAAGGGGGGAAGTCACGTTTTTGCGTGTGTTTTATCTATCAAAACCCAAGCAGGTATCAGGAGTCAGGACCTTGAAATGAGAACATGCAATTCTAATATAAAATATACAAACAGGGGAGCAGTGTAGCTCAATGGTTGAGTGCTGTCTTCTCACTCACCGGGTCCCACGTTCAATCCCTGGCCCCGGTACCTCCAAAATATTATTATTATTATTATTATTATTATTAAGTAAAATATACAAACAGTGTTCAACTTGGCGCACTTACATGTTAAAATTTCATTAGAATTCCCTCTGAGTTGTTTTATGAGTGAAAACCTCCTCACAATGAGATCCATTTGCTATTTTCAATGAATCCATATGGCTTGCTAAGGCTGCTCTAAGGACTTAAACTCCCCTCCATGGGAACCTATAATATCTGAAGTTCTAAGGACTCTCTCTTTCTCCCTCCCCCACCCCACCCCTTTCTACCACAGTTACATTATTCTTGGTGACCTTAGAAGAGGAAATTCCATATGTGCTTCTGGAAACTGATAACATTGCTGTAACTTAAGTGGCAAATGCTAATGTTTCTTCTCAGTCTGTACAAGATAATCTTGAAAGTATACAAAAGACATTAAGTGATATAAAAATAGTACAAAAGATACATTTCTATTTTCTGATGAGATCTTAAAATTAAACCATATTCTCCATGTGCCACCAGGATAAGAAATAAAATGATCATTTTCATATATTACAGAAAATATCTAACCACATGAAACTGCTAATACCTGCCAAAACACTACTACCCAACTAACTACATGCTTTATGTGATGTCTTCTCAGGTGGAATTAAAGCAAAAAACCATCCTTTAAATTTTGTATTAAAATGATATTCTGATCTTCACAGTGAGTCTATGACTTACTGGCTAGGAGAGCTGGCTCAAATATGAGGATGCAGTTCTTGGCTCACTTAAGAAAAAATCTGGTTTAAGTTAAGGAATGAAGCAAAAAATTCTGCTAAAATTATCTGTCTAGATAACTGTCCCTTGGTTATTAAGTTACGTTTGCATAAGATTTATCATATGATAGTATAAACTGCAATCTTAAAGAAACAAATATGCTTAATGAGCAGGAATCCTCCTGCTTCTAGTTAAATTGAGGATGAGCTACCGTTGCAAAGGGAGAAACGTGTGCTACTTACTGGCTCATTGCTCAGCTTTTTATGCTCAAAAGGAGACTTCTGACACTAATAGGAGAGTGTATTTAAGGCATAGCCTGGTCTCCACTCGCCACCTCTGACCTTGGGCAAGATACTTAACCTCTTGAAACCTCCATTTTCTGCTGTGTGAAATGGAGCTAAGAATACTTACTTCACAGGACCTCAACACTTACTGCACACGACTTTTGTGAGGACAAATGAACTAATCAGTGTCAACTACTTAGCAATGGGATTGGACATGCCCAACACACACACACACACCCTACTTTCTAATACTATCTATTCATTAAGTACTCCCCTTATTAAGGAAAATGTGCCTTTCTGATACATCCGTGAATAAATGCCATCATTGGCAATGCCTTCTTTATCAACGTAATAACAGACTAATTTGATAGAACAATGCTCAAAGAATAAAATGTCAAAGTGATTTTTTATTAAGGATTTAAAAATGAAGGAAGCATTATATATTTCTATTCTTAATTAGTTATGTCATTCTGAATCTCTACCAACCACGCTGAAACATCTATGTTTCCTTTACCTATACAACAGGAATTTGGGTAGGGAGAAGAAAACCTTCCTCTTTGAGAATTTCTCCAAGCTGGGAAAATCCCAGCTTGGCAACGTGCATGTGCTGCCCAGGGAACTCTGACAAGCCTGGGCAGCTCCGGAGGCCGTACCTGTCCGAGGTCTACCGCGTGAGGGACAGAAAAGACCTCCTGAGCAAGCTTTCACCTGAGGGATGAGCAGAGGGGCGCCAATGTGGGGCAAGGACACTTCTCTGTGCTGCAGCAGAGGCACCGTGGTGTCTGCTCCAGGGACTTTTCCTCCTTTTGGCCTCCCCCACAGACTTGTGCTAGATCTAAGGGTTTAGGAAAAAATGTCCCTGCCACATGCAGACTTCTGTCTCAGCCTTTTTGCAAACAGGGCCTAGCGAGGTGGGGAGGTAGAGAGATTGTGACACCTGAAGCGTGCTTTCTGCACCTGGGGAGATGCCTGAGGGCAGACCAGCCTTGGCAGCCACCTCCACTGGCCGGAGGGGCGTGGAGAGGCCCTAGGGACGGGCAGTTCACCGTGCACCTGGGTCCCTGCTGCAGAGCTTGAATGCAGCAGCAGGAGCCTGAGCACCGGGAAGCCGAGGGGCCAAAATGCAGGACCTGAGAAAACTCTGTTCCCGAAACGTGCACCATCCACCCCACCACTGTCCCCCGAAAGTGTATAACCCGAGAGGATGGTGTTGGCACAGCTGCAGGGGGGCAGAGCAAGGCACCCGGCGGCCCTTCCTGAGCGCCTCTTACCGTCCCATTGACCACCCCGCCCGGGCAACACCACTGATACCAGTTGAAAATAGCGTCGACTTGAGTCATGGCAGACAACTGCTTGAGGCCCATTGTGGCATCAGGAGCCCCAAGAAGGAAAGATGTTTCACAGCCATGCAACGGGAGGGCTGAGTGAGTGCAAACCAGCAGTGAAGACCCACCTCAGTGCCTTGTACATCAGGGCAGTCAGTGTTTGCTCTATTTTCACTGTCTAGAATGAGACTTCTAATACATGATGGTACCTGCAGTGGCAGGTACAGGTACAGCAGAGTCTGGGACATGGGGGAGAAGACAGTTATTGCGTGGGGTGGCAGGTAGGGCGTGTGGAAGCGAAGGACAAGGGCTGGCTGTGTTGACACAGAAACGATCGTGGTGGCAATTCTCTCTACGCACAGGCCAAGCACCAAATATTACTAAGGTAAGCCATGGCAATAAAAGCAGATCAATTCCACATTTATAGTCCATCAACAAGGTATTTTCTCACACACTGGTAAAGAGGACAATACATTAATAAATTGTTTTCCAAATATAAAATGGGTTTAATTAAGCAGTAACATGACTTACATGAGTTCATTTAAACCAACCAACCAAGATGGCGCTACTAGAGTTCCTACCATGTCCCCATGGCAATAATAAAAATGCCAATAAATATTTCATATTTTCAAGCCCCCATAAAGCTTACAATGCAATCGGGGTGTCAAATACTTGCAAAACTAGGGATAAAATAATGAAAGACTAATCTTGCAGGCAGATTTTAGGCATCACCACCATCACAGCCTGGCCTCCGTTGGCTCATTTTTGTGGTTGGCTGGATTTACACTAACGTATGAATTCTATGAAGGCCACAACTCTCTTTGACAACCTCTGATCATGCTAACACAGAGCAGGCACTCACTAAATGTGCTGGATTCACAAATGATCTGATGTTTCTGAGCCTCAGTTTTAAATATTCCATCGTAATATTCGGGAGCCCATTTAGGGACCTCTTGGTGACCTCTGCAGCTTCTTGGTACATCTTGCACAGCCTTAAAACTGACTGGCTCATGAGCCTTCTTATTCCTCACACCCTGCCCCTTTTGCTTTCGGCATCTTCTACTTCTGACCTCCCTCCTCACCCATCTTCCATCCCGCATCTGCTCAGAATGGCACCTCTGCCTTTGAGATGGAAAGCCTCACCTACCACTAGAAACTTGCTGCTCCCGGCTTTCCAAGCCCAGCCTCCTGCCTTGCTTCTCATGCCTGAACCCTCAGTGCCCACTCAGCAGTAATCTCTGATCAAGCCTAGCCTAGCAGGGTTCACCACACATGTGCAACAGAATTCATAGGTCCCCACTGTGCAGTTCTCGAGCAAACTAATGGAAGGTATTACTATCACAAACAGTCCCTTATTCTCAAATGCACTATGATTCAAGCGTCTATTTGTAAGTTGGTTATTGGGCACTTAGAATTCATTTTCCCAAAGGAACGCTGTTACAAATTGTGGTTGGATTCCCAGGGCCTGTTAATACCCATTTAGCCCATTCACTAAACTTTTCACCGCAGTCCCTTATTTTAATAAGAAACGAATTACTGAAGGCTACGATGGACTCACCGGTTAGGAGGCGGGTAGGAAGTTGGGGCTGAGGGTTTCCTTCCCAGAAAGATAAGACACATGCCAAAATCTTTCCTGAGAATTTGCCTCACAGGCATTACTAGTAAACTATATATCTTCAGGTTTTCATACATGTGGAATTTTATTTTTCCTTAGCAATTAACAACACAAGTGATCGTGTAGCCAAAAGTGAATGGCTGTAACCAAAGATGTCTCCTCAGCCATGTCAAACAATATCCATCTTTTCTTAAGTTGGAGGAACCCTGCATTTCTTATCATCAAGATCAGCACCTGACTTTGCATTTCCAGTTGTCAGAATAAAATTAAATAAACACTGTAGGCAGTGCCACCTATGATACCAGGAAATGTTGGTTCATCTGCTGCTTTACAGAGGATCAAAGGTTCATCTGGAGGATGGACGGCTTCACGCAAGTACAGAAATAGCTCAAGCTATGAGCAGATAGGATCTGAAAGGTGGCTCCATTGTTAAGCACTTTGGATTTATTAAAAGAAAAAGTTAAATTTCTAGAAGCCAGATACATTCTACCAATTTATGATAGCAGGAAGTGGTTTGTAAAATAAATAGTTCCAGCAACTAAAATCTGCCGAGGCAGGCAACCCTGTTCCTCCACTATCTGGGCAGTGTCTCGTAAGGAATTTCTTAGACATTGTGATAGCAGCAGCTGCCTCAGCCCTCACTTTGATGTTCTGAAAATTCCAACGGGCTCAGAGCTGAAGATGCCAAAAGCAGGAAAAGTTAAAGTTTCATTAGAAGCCCTTCAACCAAACCAAGCTCAGGCTTCAAGTCAGAGAGCAAAGTCCCTTCTCCTGAATTCTTCTTGAGCTAATGAGCACCTCATAATAACGCTCATCTCCTAGCCCATGTGCTCAAAAACACTGTTTTGCACTGCATGTCTATTTGTCTGCACCTTGCAGATTGTCAGATGCCTTTTTTTTTTTTTGTCCACTGTGCTATTCCAGCACCTTGGCTCATGGGCAGCTGCATTCACCATTTTCTCACCACTTTCATTTTTTTAAACTATATTTTTCATAGGAAATATAATTCCACCTCTTTCTCAATAGTGATAATGCACTCATGCTTTTGCACTTATGGAATTCAACCAATTTAAAAGTACAAATGTAGCAAATCCTTTTTGGGCTAAGAAGGTCAAGGCCAAAACCAAAATAATTGCACATGGCCTCTATCGGCAGCTGTTGGTGACAGGCAGAGCTGATTCCTTTTTAGATAAAGTTCTTAAGTAGATGAAGATCATAAGTAAAGTTCACAGTAGATAAAGCTCATAAGTAGATAAAAGGAAAACTTATTAAATATACATTGTTTCAAGGATTTCCTATGATACTTATAATTTTGAGAAAGATGAAACAATGTTTCAAGGAAGGAAGAAAACATTTACAGATAATTTATCCTCTTGCCTACAAACACCCAGGTGCCTGTCTGGTATCCCCAGACAGACAGAAAGGCACACACACACACACACACACACACACAGAGACCATCCCTACCTCCCAGAAGATGTTTCTGTTTCCCAATATAAAATTCTTATCTTCATCCCAATATACTGAATTCCCAAATTCACATGCACATATCAACGTCTACAGAGATACTATCTTTTATGTATATGCTATTAATTAACATATAATAAAATTGGTCCATTTTAACTGTACAATTTGTTGAGTTTTGACAAATAAATACAGTCATGTAACCACCACCACCAACAAAATGAAGAAAATTTATATCACCCCAAAACGTTTCCCCCTGCCACTCTGGCTCCCTACCGCCAACCCCTGGCAACCACTGATCTATTTCTGTCCTTATCATTTTGCCTCTTCTAGAATGCTATATAAATGGTGTCATAGTTTGTGGTCTTTTGTGTCTGACTTATTCACTTATGATAAAGCTTTGAGATTCATTCAATATTTTTCAAAGTATCAATTGTTGGTTCTTTTCATTACTGACTAGTATTCCAAAGTATGAATAGACCACAATTTGCTTACCCATTCCCCAACTGTTGCACATTTGGCTTGTTTCCAGTTTGGGGGTATTATGAATAATTCTGCTATGAATATTTGCATACTAGCCTATATTTGGGCATTTGTTTTCATTTCTCTTCAATAGATACTTAGGATTGGAATTAGCACACACAGTAAGTATATGTTTAACTTCATAGGAAAAGCAAAATTGTTTCCAAAGCAGCTACCCCATTTTGCAGTCCCACCAGTAATGGGTGAGAGTCCCAGCTTCTCCACATCCTGCCCACACTTGCATGGCGGCCTTTAACTTTAGTCATCCAAGTGGGTATGTAATGTTAGACCTCATTGTAGTGTGACTTTGCATTTCCCAAATGCCAACTGATGCCGAACATCTTTTATTAACTTAATGAACTAAATGAATTTCTCTTTGCTGGGAATTCAGGACATACAGCTAAGGAAAGTGGGATAATTCAAGAGGTGCACAGGGGACGTTTTTTGATCAAGGTCGTAACAACCAGGCACACTGATGATCCTTTTCTAAGCCTCTCTCTGCAGCATGGACTACACTACGATATAGCCTTTTCTTTTATATCCGAGATCTCCAAAAGCTCCACACTTTCCATAAACAGCATCTTAGGCAGTATGAGAGAAGAGATTCAGGAAGTGGGGTGTAGGAAATGAGACAGGCACTGACAGTTTATCACCAGTATCATCTATAAGAAAGAGACCATTTGTTCAATTTAGGTTTCAGAGTAAAGAAAGTTTGAAAACTATCAAACCATCACTATTTATTGAAAGAAAACTTGACTAACAGTGGTGACAGAGCTCAGATCATTAAGATTTAACATCTCTGCAAATACATACTTTCTTTTTTTAATTTATCAAAGGATACTAAATACCAAACCTAATAAGCTTAATTTATTTTCTTCCAAAAACTAGACTCTATTTTTAGCATTAGGCATCCTATGAAACGCTAAACAAGTATATTCTTGAATAGCTGTGTATAATAAGATCTCAAAAATAAATTATATGCTTCAAAAAGCATTTGCTAAATGTAGCAATATGTTAAATTAGTGGGTCTGGGTCTGTGGGAGGAGGGTATGTTGGAGTTCTATTGTTTTTGCACTATTTTTGCAAGTGCCCTGGAAGGTTGAAATGTTTTTTAAAGAAAAAGTTTAAATTAAAAAAAAGAAGAAGGCAGGAAAGAAGGAAGAGAGAAACAAGAAACCAGTGGGGATAAACTGAACAAATAAAATGGTATACCCAAGTCTCACCATATCAATAATTACATTAAATATTAATGGAGTAAAAAAAGAAAATAGCATTTGCTATTTGAACCTCAAATGGGAATCCCTTTTTTTTTAGAACACACCTGATTTTTTAAAATGCTGAATTCATCTGAAAGTAGATAAATCTTTCTCTATTAATATTATTTCAAAGTGAGCCTCTCCTGCAATAAGAATGTGAAATCAGCATTTATAAGCAATCACTCAACAATGTGTAAAACGACCTCCAAAATTCCATGGAACAGTTGCTTGTCACACTTGCCCAGACTGAATCTCTGGAAGTCACTGTATACTTTGGGGACACACTGAATCACTGCCACATGTAATATCACACTAACTAGGAACAATTTTACTATGAACATAACCTTAGCTTAGTTATTTAATTTCCTGACCTTGGGGGATTTCAATTTTTAACTTTAATATTTCAATATACAGCCATTACATTTAGTAATTCTAAAGTCTCCTAGATTCTTAGAGAAATTTTAAAGTTCCCAAACCAAACACAGTGGTGACTGAATTTATAAATTTTAAAAACACTGCAGAAATTAATTTATAGACAAAGAAGTTTGTAGAGAGATATTTTTAGTGAAATACGTGTATAAGTCTGTCCGGAAGACAGCACTATTAATTCTGCACAAAGAGATAAAATGCCAATGGCAAACAAAAGATCTATGTTTGACTCCCATCGACAAATGCTAATATTTATATGTCATCATAAGTAACACAAAGTCATTACAATTTTTGAACTACTAATTTGATTTCTGATAAAACCAGTTTCCTAAACAACATACGCTGATTTTTTAAACTGACGTTAACCCTGTCATGTGAGAAAATGAAGATCATAATCTTAGTTTATTTACTGGGGACTTAAATTTTTAAATTTCAAATTTCAAAGATACAGTCACTGTATCAAGGTCTCCTTGGCTCTTAGAGGAATTATAAAGCACACAGGCTGTGTTCAAACTTGTGCAAACAGCAAATGAAAACAGTGAAATTTCTGAATGAGAAATAGTCAAAGAAGGAATTTAAAAATATATATATTCTGAAGCATGTGTGGCCGCTGCTGGCTGTACAAAGAGGCAAGGAAGAGTACAGCCACATGAAGGAACTGGGCCCTCGGGTTCACAGGCAGTGCCCACTGAAGCAGGAGAGGTGGGGCAGGGCTGGGCACAGGCTGCCCCCAACTGGCCACAAGGCTACAGCCGACCTAAGTGCCCTCCAAGGGGAACTGGTACTGCATCAATTTTCCTTGAATTGGTGGGGGTGGGAGGCCAGAGAGAGTGATGTGAGAAGAAGGAACAGCTGTGTACAAGTCCTGTGCTGCATTCGGAAAACAGCTCATGTTTATGTGGAATACTGCTGCGACATCTAAAATCGGAAATGCTTTCAAAATGATAATCTACAGTTAGTAAAGTAGTACATGGCATACTCTAGTATAGACAACTTAAAAAAAAATTTTTTTTAAGCCAAATAAATAAGCAAAAAGTATAGGAAACTCTTATTTCCACTGCATGACTTCCATCCCAAGGATAGAACCAGGAGGAAAGGTCATCTTCCCCTGGCACACTCACCCCAACCAGAAGGCTCCCCCAATTGGGCAGAATCCTAACCAACCATTAAGACGGGGGTAAGGCTGGCTTTGCAGCAGGCCAGGCCAGTTCTCACCCTTCTCTTCTCCACACCGTCTGTCAAGGATGTCAAGGTCATGGAGATAGACGTTTACTGGAACAGAGAGGAAGAAGACAATATTCTCACTAGCCTTTAGCCATTCAGGGACTGTTATGTGCAAGAGATTCTGGATGCTGGGGAGTCCCAGAGAGAAAGAGCAATGCAGATAAAGGCACGGAGTGGCAGAAGATCACTGTGCATCTGGCATTGGGCAACAAGTATCAGAGGCTTGTGATGGACCACAGGCTTGTGTTAGGGAGATGCTGGAGGGTGCAGCACTTGGACTTCTCCCAGAGCCTACCAGAGCCAGCAGAGGCTTTCATGTGTGAAAATAACAGACTCATATTTTAAGTAAGGACCATCACCACCAACAGTACGGAAGATAGGTGGGGGCCTAACCTCTGACCCTGATAACAGAGGCAAAACCAAGAAACATTTAAGAAAAAGAATAAAGAGTATTTGGTGAATGGTAGAGGAGCAGTGAGGAAATGAGGATGAGGTCAGGTTTCCAGCCAGGTGAATAAACGTGGCCATTCACTGGGAAAAGGAATAGAGGAAGAGTTAGGGGAGGGCTGGGTAGAGTGTGATTGGGGACCACATGATTTTGACTTTGTGGAGGGAGAGTTGGCTCTTTGGTTTAGAAGCAATGCCCTTTGCTCCACCTGACCTTATACTGATGTCAACCTCCTGCTTTCCGGGAGACCGTGGTGAGGGCTAGATAAGCCTCTTCCAGCCCTGCCCCCACCCCCAGAGCAGCTCTCAGGGGACCCTGCCAGACAGGATGAGAGCCTGGTGGGAGTCCGTGATGCCCCTTTTATTGTCTGAAAACTTCTGACAGCCTCTGGAGGCAATTGCTTGTTCTGCTGGATGATATAACCTTGGAATCAGTGTTGGTCGAAGAACAAAAAAAAAGAAAGCCCTGGGGTAGTTTCCTCAACACTACCCCTGGGTGAGAAAAGCAAACAAACAAATCACTGCATACAGCAGGTGCTGAAAAAATGCCTGCCATCTTATGGCTGCTTCCTGAACGCCTGACCCTGGTGGGAACAATCCGTTCACTGTGTTCTGTGCACACCCGGCTCTTCTCTGCTCAGGCTATAGCCTTCTGTCCATCACGGCATCGGTCTTGAGACAATGGCCTTATATTTGAACAGTACCTGAGACGTTAGCTTGGTGGACTACTCATACATTCAACACGTATTTGTGGATCGCCAAAGGCAAGGACACAGCAGTGAACAACAACAAAACAAGGACCAGGCTCTGCTTTCAGGGAGCTTACACATTTAGCGAGGGAAGAGATCCTGAGCAAATCAGTGGTGTAAATAACAGGAAGGACAACAAAGTAAGGTTTTAAGAGGGAGGGGGACCTCCTAACATTAGGGAAGAGAGGGGCCTTGGGCAAGAAGACTGAACCATGCTGTGACTTAAGGGCAGAAGTGCAACAGTTTATACTTACGCGGACAAAGCTCCTTAGCTGATTTGAGTGGCCAAGAAATAAAATGAATAGGCTGACCAGAGGTCAATTATTCAAACTATGTTTTATTAAAAAGCCAAAATTCAAAAGCCGGGAGACTTCACCTGAAAACCCTGAAATCCAGCTTCTCTTGAAAAAGGTCTGAGATCCCTGAGCTGATGTTCCTGCAAAGCAACAGTCAGCTATAGCTGCATAATATACATGCTGGAGAGTTTGTCACATGACTCCCAATCCTTATCATTCCACCACTCCCAATCCATCATGGGATACCAATTATCATTGGTTATTGGGTGTGGTCTATTATACTTCTTTACACCACCTCTCCGTGAAACCTGGGGATCAAAATTACCAAGGCAGGGTCATATGTTGCTGTTTCTTGTACACAATGTACTTTAAGCATGTACACTGGCCTCTGCTGGCATGGGTTGCACCTCTCATCTCAGTGAACACCGTGTATTTTGATTTCTAATGGGACACAACTAGTCCAAAATTGGATCTCCCAAGGACTCACCCAACTTCTCTCTGGGATGGTCATGGACTGTTTCTAATATGGCACAGTGCCAGATTTTTTATTCCACCTAGTTGACCAAGATTCTATGCCCCCAAAATTAAACTAGGAATTGTGACAGAATATGCAAGCTCCCAGATTTAAAAAAACAAACATAAAAACTCTCCAAAGGAATAAAGATTTCCTAAAATTTCTCTCAAATTGCTTTCTTCAGGGATTTCACCTTCCCTCTAATGCACATGCACACACACAATCTATACACAATTTTCCAGATGGCTAGCATTTCTATGGGGAAAAATAAAGTGTCAGCTTTACTATTTAAAACTTTGAGTAGGATGGCATATTGGATGGGGCTGGTAACTTCCAGCGTACTTGTGAGAGCTTCCAAAATGTACACATTTTTGGGCTCCCAAGCCCAAAATGCTTTAGAGAAAAGAAGTTACTCTAGAAAAAATATATAAATGCATACATGCAATATGTGTGGATATATATCTTCAAATATATATATCAAATATATATATATGTGGAACCACTTTTGTAAAAAATATCAAACTTCTCAACTCAACAAACATCTACTGTGCTGTTACCTACAGGTGATATTCAAAGTACTGGGGATATAAAGATGAATAAGACCATCCTGTCTTCAAAGAGCAAGCGGTCTAGTAAGGACTCAGGAATAAAAGCAAAACAAAACATGATAAATGTTAGTATAGAGGACTGTAAAAAAGAATAACATAAATGAAAAAGAAATAAATTCTAATGGGAGGGTTGAAAAGCAGGAGACAATTTTACTCAAAACTAAAGAGATTAGTTTATAATTGACCTTTAAGGACAATTGACTAAGGATTAGGAATGGACAAAAGGCACTCCACAGAAGGAAATATCTGCAAAGGAGCTGCAGCTTGATAATGCTCCTCACCTGTCAGCAGCACACATGGAACTGCAGGGAGTAAAGATCTTTGGGTAAAAACTCTGAATTTCTCAAACCTATTTAAAAAAAGCTTCAGGGACCAGTCCAAGGACCTTTTCTCTTTGTACCTGTGGTGATCTCATCCAGCCCGCTAAGATCAACTCCGTGTGAATGACTCAAAATTACATCTTCAGGTAGAACCTGTCCTTTGCATCCCAGACTGAAATATCCAACTCCCTAACTCGACATCTCCACTGGGTTGTTTACTAAGGCATCGCGAAAGTGAGCTCTTGATTGCCTCCTTCCCAAGCCCGGAACACCGACGCGGGTTATTCGGCTGGGAACAGCTCTCTCCCTCTCAGTTAATGACAAATCCATCCTTCCAGGCACTCAAGCCAAAAGCATCCGGGTCGTTCTTAATGTTCTCTCTCATGCCCCACATCGTCAATGGGTCAGCAAGTATTGTCCTCAGTACCTTCAGTCCAGAACCTACCAGCTCTCACCACACCGCTGCCAAAGCTACCCCCCTCCTCCACTGAGACTGTTAGAGCAGCCTCCTAAGTTGTGTCCGGCTTCCGTCCCTGCTGCTCTGTGTTTGTTTTCAAAGTAACAGGGGGACCCTGTCCACATGAAAGCCAGGTCCTATCACTCTGCCCAAAGGCTTCCAGAGGCTTCTGTTCCTGTCTGGGTCCAAGCCCAGGTCCTCTCCACAGCCTGGGAAGCCTAGCATCCTCTCACTCACCTCTCACCACGGCCCCAATAGCTTCTGCTGTTCCTCAAACACGTGGTGCCGCTCACTTCTGCCCCTTCTCCCAGAACCCCATGTGTCTCACTCCCATCCTCGAGGTCTTTAAACAAACATCACTTTCTCTGGGAGAGCCTTCTGAGCAACCCCATTTAAAATCCCAAGCCCGCCCGCATTCCTTACTTCCTGAGATAGATGAATTACGTACCCCAATTTAGATGTGTTCTCAATCCATTCCTGTGGGTACGAACCCATGGTAAACAGGACCTCTTGAACAAGTTATTTTAACATAAGGTGGCTTATCCCAATTACTAGGCCTTATAAGTAAAGGAACCACAAGGCAGGGTCAGAGAAAGTCGCAGGAAACAACTGAAGAGAAAGAAAATGACGTCTCCATGTGAAGCGAGGCAGGGCTACAAGCCAAGGAACCCCAGGATCTCCGGCAGCCAGGGCCAGGATGTGACAGGCTTTGAGGAGAAAGCTCTGCCTGGCTGATGCCTTGATTTTGGACGTCTCCCAGCTTCAAAACTGGGAGCCAAGAAACTCCCGTTGTATAAGGCCAAACCCATTGTGCGGTATTCGTAGCATCTTGGGCAAAACTAAGCCACTTCCCATTCTTGATGTATTTTTCAGGGCATTTACCACATTAAACATTCTGCATCTTTTTTACTTATGTATTTTGCTTACTGCCTGCCCTCTCCACTAGAATGTAAGCTCTTTAAGGCCAGGGACCTTTTGACTGACTCGTCTGTATCTTCAGAGCCCAGAACAGAGCCCAGTCTGTAGAATATATTCACATATTTATTGAACGAAAGGATAGTTTAGAGATGCAGGCAGACAAGTCCGGAGATCCAGCCAATATCCACAGAGAGAATAAGATCTGGAATAAGGAAGTGATAAGATTGAAGACTTTTCAAGAGTGGAAAGCATAGAGTTTGGTAAATAAATATGAAGGCCATGGGAAGAAGATGTTGCAGGGGTTAATTTGAACAACAACTTGATAAGTTTCATGGAGATGAGAAGGCCAGAGAAAGAGAGAGAGAGGGAGAGAGAGAGAGGGATGGGGAGGGAAGGTGGTCATGAGGAGTTCAAGTTTTGAGCATGCTAACCGAGGTAGAATATGCATTTATATATCCTTCTCAGGTATTCATCAAAGCCTAATAAATCATTCACAGACGATTTTTTTTTTAAAGCTTAAATGTTCCTAAATTTAATAAACCCAAAGGCTCTTAAAGTTCAAATGAACTAGATGTATGCTACAGATTACAGTCCATCCTCCAGAACAAAAGAAAAATTAACAAATTTTTCATATTTGGGGAAAATGATGATTTGCAGAAAACCAAAGTGTCCCCCAGTGCTTGAAACTATGTAGAGAGTAAAGAGACAGGCTCTGTTCTCCCAGACTCACATTTAATAGGTTCTAAATCCAGCACAGATTTGACCTTTGCTTTAAATAGATTTTCTTGCAGAGGAGGGAAGAAAACATTGATTCATCCGAGACTCCTGAACGACCTACTGTTCACATAACTTGAAATAAAGTCTGCTTTAAATCAGAATTCTTGAGACACAGAAATAAATATACCAAGGGGTTTCTAATTCTATGCTTTCACCAACTGATTATTTTCATTCACAACAGTGGACGAACTTGAGATGCTCTTTCCAGAAGAAAGTCCATGACCATATAATAGAGCTCACACAGTATCAATGTGGTCCTATCTCTGCCTTCAGCTTGTTTCTCAATCACCACTTTCAATGAGACAAATAAGATAAGTATGCAAAATAGAGATGACTTTTCAGAGATTTCCGTGGCCAGTGTTCATTTAGCAATATTTGGGAGAATAAGGGAAACCTGGGAGCAAAAACGTTTTCAGCAAAACTGAAAAAGGTTAAAGACCAGAATCACTCAATACCAGGACTGTTTGCTCAGTATACCTGAAAACAGTCAAGCTTTCCTCTCTGCCACACGCAGTCGTTAAGATCAATGTCACAGATTCAAGGGCTAATTAGCCAGTTAATGTATTATCCTGGCCCTAAGCCTTCTTAGTCCATTCCTTAGCAATGTTGTTTACTCTCAAGCCTTTTGAGCATTTCACTGTGGATTATAAATCATCATCAGAAGACATTTGGGAAAATAAATAAGAGTAGAAATCAAATAGAAATATACTTTGTTATCCATTTGCCTCTCTTTGGGAAAGAAATTTGAAAATGGTCTTTGCGTTCAATGTAAATAAATGGCTTCGGGGCACCAGACAGGTAATAAAGGTGTGACTGAACATTAGGGAGTGGTGAGGTCTGTGGCAGGCTGGAATTAGCTACCCCACAGAGAGATATTCAAAACCTAATCATAAAAAGCACAGATCTATCTACAAAGAGCCACTGCAGCTAAATGTGGCCCACTGACCAAGCATCTGCCATAAAAATCAAATATGATCAAGAGATTCATAAGAAAAAAGGGAAATGATGATTCATATAGCATTAAAAAAAAAAAAAAACATCTCTGAACAAACCCTTTAATATGCTTTCATAGCAGCCATCATCTGGAATTCCATATTACCCTCCCTGCTGGTAAGAAGAAAGCAATGAAGACTGGGCACTGAAGCTGAAATGAGAAATCGCACCTACAAACAATCATTGCAGGGCCCTCATGACAAGAATAAAATAAATATGTGCAGGCTGAACAACGAGGAAACCCACGGCTCTTCTAACACATACACAACAGTACACACAAAACCCAGGAGAAGTAGATTCTTGTTCTACCAAATCAAGCCATTTAAGGATCTTGTGGGCCCCAAACGCAGCTGCAGCCGACAGAGACCACACGGATGTAGAGAACCCAGGGGAAATGGCTCACCACACTCGCAGCCAGACCCCCTACCTTGGAGTAGCTTGAAGCCTAAGGGCAATGTGTGAACCCCCAGCCTCCTTCCTAATTTCATTCCTAGTCTAGTTCATCTTATACAGAATTTCTAAAAGAGACGCATGTTTTTAATACTAGCAAGTCACACCTCTGTTTATGATTTTTTGCTCTCTATTTACGTCCTCTTAGAGGCTGTATTTAGAGAGCAATTTAATGTCTGCTCTTTTGTTGGTACTTTACATGATAAGTGCGTTCAGCCTTTTATGGCAAATTGCCACAGAGTCTCTCTAATTGCATGCAGAATTCCTTCTTTAAAACCTAAATCAAGACGATTAGGTGTAAACGAAAGCTATAAATATATGTGGAACTTAGCAGAAGGGAACTGGCCTGAACCTAAGGCAGCCCCGAGCTCCAAGCCCCGAGAGCTGGACCTCACAGGCCAAAAGTAAGGCGCCCACAGACTGGGGGGAAAGCTGTGACGTTCTTGTAAACCGATCCCCGCAGCTGGACCCTCGGCACCCGGCTTGCAGTACAAGAACTTTGGGGAAAGACGAGCTGCAGCTGAGGAGCGGGTTGCACATTCTTCAGGGCGTACCTCAATCAGCCAGGCGTGGAAACTCACCAGCTGACCGCTCTCTCGCAAAAATGCGCAGAGGGGCACGCTCAGAGGGCATCGTCAGGGGACAAAAACCAGCAATAAAGAAGGGGCAGGAAATCACTCTGGTCTGAGTTTTCAGGGTCCTCAAGACAGATGCAGAGAATGGCAGTCAGTTAAAGCAATGATACACCTAAGAAAACAACTGCCGGGGAGTGTGCCAGGCTACTCCAGGCTTTCAGTCTGAAAGGTGACCAGTCCCAGAGCCGGGCGGCGGGAAAGGATTTTATTCCCGATGATCATCACTTAGAGGTCTAAGGTGTTTGGAGAGAAGAGTGGAGGTGGGATCCGATTCGCAAGAGGAATCCACAAGTAAAAGTAGGAAGACTGGGAAGAAAGAGGGTGGGTGATCCTGGAAATGGAGGGCAGCTAACAAGACCACTATCCTGCCTGAAGCCGCATGGCCCTTGGAGACACTTTAATACAGAGTCTCAGTTACAAAGGATGGCGATGACGATTTGTTTTAATTTTGCTTTTCTTTAGCTCTGGTTACACATGTCTGGTGAGAGTAGGAAGCTGATATGCAGTCATTTTGCTTCTTTTGGACACGTTTTTCTTCCACTCGTCAGCCACGCAGCAGTGTTTCTTCAGGCCTGGCTTCCCAACGGCTCTCTATAGGTTACAGGCGGACCAGATCACATCCAAAGCAGTCGGTCCAAAGTCTTCCTCCATTCTCTTCTATTTTAAAAGGTCCACAGGAATGGAACAAACCAGTGACTTTTTTTGTCAACTTCTTAGATAACTATTCTCACACATCTTCACCAAACAAATCATTTTCAAGTGTTTTCAAAGAGTTTTTTGTTTTATCTTGATGGGGTTTGAAAGGGAGGGAAAAAGAAAAAATTAAATACTCATATCTAAACGAAGGGGAAACAAACCTGTCCACAAGTTTATATTGGCTCCGTTTCTCTTTTTACACTTGGAGCAAGCTGCCGTTCCTATGAAAACTATGCTGAAAACCACAATGAAGAGCTCCTTGCTAACATATGTCCCCTGTGATGGATTGTGCTAGAGGGACCATGGCTCTCAGCTCCATGGTGGTCAGGAATGGAGAAAAACAGACAGGGTGTGCTGTCACCCAAAATTATAAGCTGTCAACCTCTTGAAGAATTATGAGCGTGGAAAAATGAATGTAAACACTTAAGTGAGGGGTACACAAACATTTAATTCTACACCCAGTATGGGGGGAAAAATCTACTAAAACTTCAGCACTACTCCCAAATTCATTTTTCAGCACAGGAGCTCTTGAATAACTTCTTACAGATATTTCTTTTCATCAGAACCGAACTGCCGGGAACCACAGGAGAGAAAAGCAATTAATCCTGTAGGACATTTTGCCACTGGCCATGGCCTCGATATTGCCATGGCCAGGTTCTTGGACACTGATTCTCCCCACCCCCCACCCCCACTCCCCAAAGAGTTGCTCAGCTTCAAAGACTGTCTTCTCCAGAAAGCAATCCCTTCCCGGAGGGCCATGCAAAAGGAATCAATCACTTCAATACCGGCTGTTTTCCATTCTTTAGAAAAATGTACCGAGGTGTACTGTTTGATTTAGTTTTCTGGGATGAGAATTTTGGCAGAGCGTGGGGGGCACACTGAACCATTTCGGCTAAAGACCTCAGTCCTTTACAGATGAACAGAGTCCCTTTTTTTCTCCAAAAGAAACCAAGTGTCACATATCAAGCCTAACCAAATGCTAGGAACTATTAGGCCTGGATTGCTAAGATTAATAAAGCTATGAACATAGAAGGCATCTTCCTGGCAATGGCTGAAGCCCTCACTTGGCTTTCAAGGAAACTGAGGTGCAGAGAGCATTATGATTATTTGATTAGTTAGCTTGGGAGGCTACAGGATGCTCCCTTATCTGTTCTCTGTCCCTTCAGTACCAGTATCAATGACTCAGAACACCTTGGTCTCACTGACCTTCATTTTCACTTCTTTAGCCACCCAGTTGGCACAGTCATACTCTAGAACCTAAAGCATGAACTGTCCCTATCACTCAATCTCTCCCACCCGCTCAACAGAGCCTGCCATATTGACCACTCTTTATCTAGTGAAGTCCTTTCTAGGCTTTGCCTTTCCAACCATCCTGGACTTCAGACTTTCCTCATCCCCTTGACTTTCTCTTATTTCCACTTTTACCCAATCTACAATCAACAACCTATGTTCTCAACTCACAATCTCAATTCTACACTGAGCATCAGAGGTGAAAGGCACTAACATTGTCAACTGGTCTCATCTTAATACACCTGACCTAGAATAGGTCCAGGATGGTATTTATGGTGATTTGGAGCTGTATGTACCCCAGAAAAACATGTTCTTAAAGTTAATCCATTCCTGTGGGTGTGACCCCATTGAAAGTAGGGCCTTTTGATGAGGCTACCCCACTTAAGGTGCAGCCCACCTCATCCAGGATGAGTCTTAATCCTCTTACTAGATTCCTACCTGTAGCCGTTTAGCATTATTTATGAATTCCAAAAATAGATATTGGATTATGTTTGTGAACTGGTCTGTTCCTCTGGGCATATTAGATTATATTGGATTCAGAGGTTTCACTTTTACTTGATTAAATAATGATTAAGGCTTTGATTGGGCCACGTTAATAGGATGTTGAGTCCTAGCCCATCCCTGCCCACAAAGGGGGTGGGGACTCACAGAGAAACTGCACAGAAGAGAAGGGAGGTTGGAGTTTTTGAGCTGGAGCCCCAGAAAGTAAACATGCAGAGAGCTTGGTCATGAGGAAAGAGAAAAGACTCTGGGAAGAGAAACAAGCCATTTGCTTGATAGTCTACAGCTGGCCTTGTAGAGCTAGCAGAGGAGCTGAGCCCAGAGAGAAGCAGAACCTGGGATGAGAGGGATCCAGGAAGCCTGAACCCTCACAGACATCGGCAGCCATTTGCTCCAACACGTGCCAACAGACTGGTGAGGGAAGTAACTTACACTTTATGGCCTGGTAACTGTAAGCTTCTACTCCAAATAAATACCCTTTATAAAAGCCAACAGATTTCTGGTATTTTGCATCAGCACTCCTTTGGCTGACTAATACACTACCTCATTAGGATGAGTCTTAGTCCTATTACTAGATTCCTTTATAAATGAAATGAATATGGAGGATGGGGGCAGGGAGAGAGAGAGGGGGGGAGAGAGAGAGAGAGAGAGAGAGAGAGAAAGAGAAGCTGAAATTGACAAAACCCAGAAGAGAAAGGAGAGACCAATAGATGCTGCCAAGTGTCTTGCCATGTGGCAGAGGAGCTCAGGAGAGCCAGAAGCCAGTTTTTGGGAAGAAGGCATCACCTTGATGATGCCTTGACTTGGACTTTTTCCTGTACTCTAACCATGAGTGAACAAATTCCCATTGTTTAAGCTGAACCATTTTATGGTCTTTGCTTTAAGTGGCCTAGGAGACGAAAACAGCATCCTTGACACAGTTTTCTCCTGAATCACCTTTACCATGACCAGTATTGTTTCAGAACAGTCATTCATTCTTCAGTCACCCTTTCCTACAAGTATCTACTGAGTGCTTTTGTTCAAGTTTCAATGGTAAAGAAGATTAATGCAATCTCTACCCTCCCAGAATTTCGAGTGTGTCAGGAATATGGACAAATAAATGTCCAGTGGTAAGGATGGTAAGTGCCATGATAAAGGAAAGTGAGGAAGCTAGGGAAGCATCGAGGAGTACATAGCACCAGGGGAGGTAAAACCTCATAATCTTCCCCCAGAGCCTGGCTCTGGCCTTCTCCTCCTGCTGTAGTTCTTTCTTGGTGAAAGCATTCTATTCTAAAACCACTGCTTCTGAGTGCTTGGCTCCAATCCCAGCCTCAATATTTCCTCTGTGCTTGGAATCAACATTACTTCTTCCCATTTTCTATCAGTATGTTCAGTGGTACCTGAATCCGTAGGCCCCCAAAAAGGTCATCACCTGATTTCAGTTCTTTCCCTGCCCATCCCCAGCTCGGTTAAGTTGACCACCTTTCTCCCAGTTACTCAAATACAGAATCCTGGTTTCTTTTTCTGCTCTTCCTTCTCCCTCATCCCACTGCCTCTTCTCACTTGCTTAAAACTGGTTTCCAGGTGAAAATTTCAAACTCTAACTAGAAAATGTCTATCTGTCACCTCTCTATTCATTCCATGACCATAGCCTTGAGTCATGTTCCCATTAGCTCATGGCAATTACTGGACAAGACCACCTCGCTGGAATTCTCTGCCCACTGCAGTGCAAGTTACAAATAGCTTCCTGAAGTTTTATAGCATGTGAGAGTTTATAAAATGCTTCTGCATGCCTCCCTTTTCATCCCTACAACAGCCTGCAGTGACTCTCCTGCTATGAAGAGGAAAGGGCCTTGGGGTTTCATTGACTTGCCCAAGGTCACAGAGCATGTAAGGGGCAGAGCTGCAATTCCACACCAAGTCTGATCTCAAAATCAGAACTCCACAGTCCCAGTGCTGCCAAAGTTATCATCCTAAAGTGCATTTCTTATACCGAGGCTCTGCAGAAAACGCATACTGAAAGCAAGCCTTCTGCCTGGGAGAGTCTTCCTTAGATGTCTACAATGGCCCTCTCCTCTCTTTGACTCCTGCCTCTGAAGGACCCTTCCCCCAGAGCCTGCTTTCTATGCTAGAGCAGAACTGGGAGGGAGATGCCAGGAGCTGAACCAGCAGCGTTTATTTTGGCACCTTAGATCTAGGTAATTCAATAAACTCCGTAGCTCCCCAGCGGGGCTTTTTAATTCCATAAACTCGGCAATACTGCTGGCCACGTCCTCCACCTGCCACTGGCCCAGGCACTAAGTACCTCTACCATTCTCCCCAGCCTCCTCTACTCATTGTTGTAATTACCACCCTGGAAATAACATCTGTTTAGCACCATACACTATTCCACAGCTCTTCAGCTTGCTGAGCCCCCACCTGACCCACCCAGGCCACAAATGTTTACTGAACATCCAACATGCTGCAGGTGCTAAGGACGGAAAGTTGAAGGCCAAGTTTTTGCCATCAAGAACTACCTGTGCCTTATTACCCTATCTACTGCGTCCTATGGATCCCCTGAGCTATCCCAAGTAGTGTCCCATTCATCTGAAACTTCAAAAAAAACTCCTGCCTTCTTGCCATCATTGAAGCCTGACCTACTCTGAAGATACCACTTACCTTGTTACTTTCTATACCACCCCCTCTCTTCCTTTCTCTCCCCATCTCTCTAGCATTTATACCAGATCACAGTGCTCCTTCAAGAATCTCTGCACCTCTGAGTCTCCATCATCTCTCTTCCACTATCCCCAGACACTGTTGTTTCCATCTCACCTGCAATTACTGAACTAGCTCTCTCACAATCTCCTTTATAGCACACGGGAGGCAATGTGTGAATCCCACCATAGGCTCTAGACTGTGAAAGATGACACCTATATAAAACTCTAGCAGAGAGTACAAGGCTGTCTCTTTCTTGTTTCCTTTCACTCACCTTATACTTCATCCAGACCAATATCTTCCCCACTCCCTAACTTGACCTCGACATCCCTGTCCTCCCGCCTGTCAGAGCACTGTGCACTCTTCAAACAAGAAGTGCATGCCTGTCTTCTACCACCCAAATCTCCCATGATCTCAGCACAGGGATTTTCCTGACTGCCTTCTACAGCTCCCTTCCAAAATATTCCATTCTATCTGTACAGATAGTAGCATTTTAGGAGCCTTAGAAGTCAGACTAAGGACTTTGAAAAATAGGAACCCATTATGGATTCAAGGCCAGCATTGTCCAAAAGAACTTTTTGTGATGATGGAAATGTTCTGTGCTGTCTGCAAGTACCTACTGAGCACCTGACATGTGGCTAGAACAACTACAGAAGTCAACCTGTAATTTAGTTTAATTTAATTTAATTTGAATTTAAAAAGCCACATGTCACTAGTGGCTACCATATTGGGCTGCAGGGTTCTAAGCTAAGGTGCTCCCAGGTTGAAAGAGTTTTTAAAAGATGAGTCTGATCCAGAAGGAAGGAACAGAGTGTGGTGGGGCAAGAGAAACCAGCTAGGCACCCCCAAGAGTGATCTCAGCAGGAGATTTCCTTTTCCTAGACCAGAGGGGTAGTAGAAGAGAGAAGAAAAAGATCACCCTGCCCTGTCACCAAGACACTAGGGCAAAAAGAAAAAGAAAACAAGAGCTTGGAGGTTTCTAAAATCCCTTCAAAAGAACAAGACTACAGAACATAAGTTACTTCTTTGTTTGCAAGTCTTCATTTTTAACTTGTGATATTGCAAGTTTACTATTGAATTACCATACTTTACCAACAACAGTATATAATCTCATCAATTCAAATACAAAAGTAATTATTTTCCAGAAAGAATATACAAAAGATAAAGTAATCACTTAATATGCTATCTTTTCCTTTCCACTTTGGCAAAATTCAAATTTTTTTATTTTGGCACACATAAAACAATATATTTCAGAAATCTATCTATCCAATAGTGAGGTTGGGTAGCAATAGTAGCATATTATTATCTACTCAAAATATAATAAAATTGATTGCCAGGGAAAGGATTAGAACATCCTGAAGTAGAGTTCATGTGTGGCCTCTGGAAGAGATTATATCTTACATTTTGGACTTGTTGGTTTCCTCACCATCATTCACCTCACACAAGGTCTCTACATTTCCAAGAAAACTCCACTCCTGGAAAGAGCTACTGAGTACAGCAAAAGCAGAAATATCTAAGTCAGACACAAGAAAGAAAAGAAAGAAAAAGAGAAAGAAAAAGAAAGAAAGAGAGAAAGAGAGAGAGGAAGGGAGGGAGGGATGGAAGAAGGAAGGAAGGAAAGAAAGAAAAGCAGCCTAGCTGATCCCTCTTTCCAAATGCCTGCAAGAATTAAAGACATTTTTAAAAGATCTATGCTTAAGCTCTCAAGTTAGAAATCACCACCTAATTTTAAATTCCAATTTTTTGAGTTGCACCACCGATCAAATTACTTGCTTATAACCATTACATACCTCTTGGAATGCTTATCCTTCAAAGTACTTGAATCATGGTGCTTGATTTTTGAAAATAATATATATTACATATATATATATATAATCTCTCCCTAGATTATATATATAGAGATAACAATATAGCTCTTAAAATATCAGTTCATGTATTCATATTTTATTCAGTTAAAACTATCAATATCTGATCTTTAAAACTTAAAACAAGTAATCAAAAATGCCCTTATCCAAGATGTACCCAAGGTTATATAAACTCTTCCAATGCTATACAGCAGAACAAAGTCAAACAAAATGATTAAGTAAATATTTTTCAAGAAGAGTAACTGCAGACGAGAATTATTTCTTTCATCTATAATAGAACTTTAAAAATGTTTGAGCATCTATTATGTTTATGATATATTATACCAGAATCTACAAAGGGTACAATTATTTAAAGGTTGAAAAGTTGTTTATTTAAAACAAAATACAAAGTGTTTTGGACAAAATGGCGCTATGCAAGAAGTAAAAGGTCTATTGGTGTTCCTTGGAAGGGGCAAGTATTTGTCAGAGATAAACCAGGCTCTTTCCCCCCCCAGGATGGCTCCCTCATCTGTCACTTGTTGTGTCTGCTCATTGTGTCTGCTCGTTGTCTGCTAGTCTTCTTTAGGAGCACCAGGAACCGAACCTGGGACCTCCCATGTGGGAGGCGGGTACCCTACTGCTTGAGCCACATCCTCTCCCCCTCAGTAGTTTTTTATATAATCACAGAGTTATGCATTATCACTGCAATTGATATTAGAGCATTTTCATTACTCCAAAAAGAAAAAAAAAAAACCCACCCCTTAGCAGAACATTGAAAACCACGATCATATTGAAATACACATAGTTGAAACATAAAAAAGTGTTCTTCTCAAGAGAGATTTAGATCTTAGCAAGAATAAAACTCACACGTATAAATCAAACAAGGCTGCCTGAGGTCTTAGTGTGCCAGAGCTTCCATAACAAATGCCACAGCCCAGTTGGTTGAAACAACAGGGATTTATTGTCTCACAATCTGGAGGCTAGAAGTCCAAAATCAAGGCAGTGGCAGGCCATGCTTCCTCTGAAGTCTGTAGTTCAATTTCTGCCTCTGTCCTGTGGCAAGCTGTCTCCTCTGCCTCCTCCTCTGGCACCCACTCCCATGTCCAAGTTTCCTTTGCTTGTAAGGACTCTAGCCATATTGGATTGAAAGCTGCCCAGATTCAATTTGGCCTCACCTTAACAGAATCTTTGAAGATCCCACTTACAAATGAGTTCCCACTCCCAGGACAGGGAGTTAGGACCTGAACAAGTCTCTGTGGGTGACATGATTCAAGCTCCAACAGTGGGAAAGCACTAACTGGGGCATTTCATTTAATGTTGTTTTTGTGAGCACGCAAAGTCCCCAGTCTCACGCCATCGGCAGCATACGGTCCTGTCTACTGAGGCGAGCTTATCCAACGCATGAGCCCTGGTACAGTCCACTTCTCCAGTACTGGAGAGGACCTTCAGTACTCTTCCTCGCACCTTCCCTCTCTGAAATACGCTTGCCAGGACAACATGAATTTCAAAACATTTTATAGAATATTATTATTCCATACTCCTTTCCTCTTTATGACGAGAAAAGGCTGTCACCGTATTTCTCAAAATACTAAAATGAAAAACTACTTGATAAAATTTTAACTTCCACATAGTTGCAAGCATCCCAAAAAAACAACTGGAGCTCTCCACCTGGCCTGATGTGATTTCGTCTGTCCTGTTCTATAGCTCATCTATCGCCTGGGCTTGATTTAAGTAGCGTAAATGTGTAAACACAGGATGCCCTCTGGAAAGGAAGGAAGCAGACGCTTGTAAGAACCTGAAGACTGACAAGGCTGAGCACAGGCACCGGGGAGGTTGGGCATGGCACCTGTTCTGCTCCGCCTGGTGCTACCATCACATGATGCAAACCCTAAGAACAAAGGCAACACTATAGATGTGGAAATTGCTGTCATTCCAAAACTTCTGTCCTGCTAGGCCTCTCCTTCCCCTTCAGGCTCCACCATGCCTCCTTCATATGTCATCTTCTTTACAAACCCGTTAATCTGGCAATACACTCAGGGGAGCTGTCTGAATTTAGGGACAAAGGAAATGAGAAAAAGCTGGATTACCCCCATTTGGCTCCAAAATACTTCCATGAAAACAGAGAAGTGAAGAGAAAAGAGAAAGAATAAAGAGTCCTTCTATTTCTGCTTATATGCATTTGGCAACAGCAAATGGCTTCAAAACTACTCAGAAATATGACAAGTGAAACTGTTATGTTCAAAAGCACACCAGTGAAATAATCTTCTGGAAGTAAGTGGGATATCACTTAGACTTGGTTTAAGCCTAGAACCTACTTCTCATTTCACCACCAACCTCGATTCTGTTTTGTTTACTACTGCAGTCAGATTACAAATTTGAAAAATTAAAGTTTCACTCTCTTAATAGCCAAGAAATGGGAGGAAATGCATGACTGAGATTTGAGAATAGGACAGACATGCCAAAGGGTGCTTCATCCTTTCTCTTTAAATTTCAATCTCCTTTTGCTCTCCAAGTCTGAAAGGCATTCTAAAATGAGTAAGGAAGAGTAAGAAACGCGAGTCTGTTGCAGGGAACACACCATCTACTCACTTGGAGAGGGCACCCTTAGCAGGGAACCCTCTCCAACTTTCTCAGGCTGAATAGAAGCCAACAGATATATGAGTCTTTAAAAGCAAGCTCGGCTCAACCAACTTCAGAGACTTAATGGATTGATTTGGAAGCCTAAAAACTGATTGCAAGGATACAATCAGTTTTCCAAGGAAGATGGTAGAGTAGGGAGCTCCAAGCCTCAGTCCTTCCACTAAAATAACCATTAAACAGAGAGGGGACTGTCTAAAACAACTATTTTGAAGCCCCAGAGGCCAGAATAATACTGTACAGCATCCAGGGAAGAGTCATTCAGGCTGATAGATTAAGGTAAAGAACTGCAAATTGTTCTCTCCACACAGCAGCTACTGGTGCCCATCCCCCCATTCTCACGGGAAACAAGGTCCAGTCCCTGGCTAGTGGCTGCTAACAGGAAGGGACACAAAAATCCTCTTCCCCAAGAACAGGGGTGTACATGGCTGATAACAGATCCCAGCTTTTGATTAACAAATTCAGATCGCGGGGTTCTGGCTCTGAGAGCAGTATTATTCCAACCTGCCCTGGACAAAAGCAGTGGCACCCATTGTTTCAACCCTGCCCTGGACAAACAAGTGGCAGCCATTGTTTCAAGCTTCCCCAGGTAGGGACAGAGGCAGTAGAGACTGAAAGACACTGAACTTCCTCAGGGCTATAGGGGAAAGTTAGCTGAAGGGCAGCATTTGTTGGGCAGGCCAGGAAAGCTCAGCTTTGGGGAGCAGTCAGAGAAGATTTGGGCACCCTTCACACCCCCCTCCACATATTGTGATTCAAGCAATGGAAGAAATTACAACATTAATGTGGAGCCAGTGGCCACTGGACGCTTTGGGGGCAGGGAGAGGGAAAAGCAGTTGTAATACAGGGGCTTTTTCAGGACTTGGGAATTATCCTGAGTGACATTGCAATGACAGATACAGGCCATTTTATATCATCATATAACATGCAGAACTGTATGGGAGAGAGTGTGGTCTACAATGTGAACTATGGTCCATGCTTACTTAGTGGTAAAGCCCCAAGATGTTATATCCATTGCAGGTGATGTGCCACACTAATGAAGGATGTTTATGTGGGAGGTTGTGGGAGGAGTGGGAGGTGGGAAACATGGGAATCCCTACAATTTTTGTGTAACATTTATGTAATCTAAGTATCTTTTAAAAAATAAAATTATTAAAATAAATAAATAAAGAGAGTTCTTCAGACTGAAATGAAAAGACACTAGACAGTGGTTCAAAGCAGCATAAGGAAACAAAGACCAATGATAATCACACAACTCTCCTAAACCAACATACGGAATTAAAAGAAAATATGACTAAAAAGATAAAGGATATTAAGAGGACACTGGGTGAGCATAAAAAACAATTTGAAAGTCTGCAAAGAAAAGGAAGAGACCTTATGGGAATGAAAGACACAATGGATGGGATTAAAAATACATGAGAGGCACATAAGAGCAGATTTGAATTGCCTGAAGACAGAATTAGTGATTTTGAAGACCGAACATCTAAACTGGAAAAGACAGGGGAAAAGAAAGAGAAGAGAATGGAAAAAATGGAATGGGGTCTCAGGGAATTGAACGACAACATGAAACACAAAAATATACATATTATTGGTGTCCCAAAAGGAGAATAAAAAGGAAAAGGGGCAGAAAGAATGTCTGAGGAAATAATGACTGAAAACTTCCTACCCTTATGAAAGACATAAATACCAATATCGAAGGACAACGTACCCCAAACAGAAAAATCCCAATAGACTACCCCAGATACAAAAGGAAAAATACTGTATGATTGCCCTATTATAAACTGAATATATTATGTGAAATATAAATATATTATGCAAAATATGAATACAGGTAAAATTGCACATATAAGACCGTTTTTCTTTGAAGATGAACAAAGGTTAATACCACAAAATGTTAATATCAGACCAAAAAAATCCACTGTACTAAATGAAGGAGACCAGACAGAGTACTATATATTGTATGATTCCATATATAGAGAATGTTAATATAAATCAATTTATAAAGATGAAACTAGATTAGTGGTTATGTCAGGCTGGGGAAAGAATGCTAAGGGGCATGGAGTCTTTCTTTTTGGAGTAATGAAATTTTCTAATATTTTTGAGATGATGAATGTACAACATTGTGATTTTACTAAAAGCCATTGATTATTCATTTTGGATAGATCACATGGTATGTGAATATATCTCAATAAAACTGCTTAATAAACAAATAAATAACTGCGCAAGAATAGCCAGAAATAGCAGCTATGTACAGCAGAGGAAACAGAGAGAGATTGAGAGGTAAGGAATTTTCTTTGTTTGTCTGTCTGTTTTTTGTTTATTATTATTATTGAAATAATAAAAATGCTCTAATAATGATTGAAGTGATGAATGCACAACTATGTAATCATACTGAATACTACTGAGTATACATTTTGGATGAATTGTTTGTTTTATCACTACGTATCAACAAAATTGATTTGTTTAAAAAAAAAGAATAAAGCTATGTGAAGAGATTGGGGCATCTACTGAAGATTTAATAAAAAATTTTAGTTTTAAATTTAAAAAAAGTAATGATAAATCTAGGTTTTTGGACATGCAATGTACAAAGATATAAGTGGTAATAGATGGTGGCCACACTACTGAAGTTAAGGTGGTATCAAACCAAATATAATTGTTATATATTTAGAATGTTAAATTTTAACCCTATGGTAACCACAAGGAAAACAGATGAAAAATATATCCAGATAGAAATAAGAAGGCATTCAATATGCTACAACACAAAGAAGCAAATAAATATAAAAGTTGGCTTTAATGGAAGTTAGGGACAAAAAAGGTATAAGACTTACAACGGCTAAGTAGCACAATGGCAGAAGAAAGACCTGTATTATTGGTAGTGACTTTAAATGTAACTGGATTAAACTTTCCAGTCAAGAAGCAGAGATTGGCAGAATGGATAAAAAGCATGGCCCAACTATATGCTGTCTTCAAGAGACTCATCGTAAAGTCAAAGATAGAAGTAGGTAGAAAGGAATGAAAAAAATATACCATGCAAGTAGTAACCCAAAGAGAGCTGGGGTGGCTATACTGAAATTAGATAAAATAGACCTTAAGTCAAAAACAGTTATGAGGGACAAAGATGGATGGTCATTACATACTAATAAAGGGGACAATTCAAAGGAAGATATAACAATTATAAATATATATGGCCCTAACATCAGAGCTCCAAAATAGATGAAGCAAATATTGACAGATTTGAAGGGAGAAACTGACAGTTCTACATTAATAGTAGGAGACTTTAACACTCCACTCTCAATAATGGATAGAATATCTTGTCAGGATATCGATAATGAAGTACAGGACTTGAATGATACACTAAACCAGCTAGGTCTAATAGACATATATGCAACACTGCACACAAAGAAAACAGAATACATATTCTTCTAGAGTGCACATGGATCATTCTTCAGGACAGACTATATGTTGGGTCATAAAACAAATCTCAATAAATTTAAAAATGTTGAAATCATACAATGTATATTCTCCAACCAAAACAGAATGAAGCTAGAAATCAGTAACAGAGGGAAAAAGGGAAAATTCACAAATATGTAGAAATTAAACAACATACTCTTAACTAATGGATAAAGGAGAAAATCAGAAGCAAAATTAGGAAATATCTTGAGGCAAGTGAAAATGAAAATATAACATACCAAAACTTATGGAATGCAGCAAAGACAGTGCTGAAAGGGAAATTTATAGCTCTAAATGCTTACATTAAAAAAAAGAAGACTTCAAACCAGAGACCTAACCTCAAAACTGGAAACACAAGCAAAATAAGAGCAAACTAAAACCAAAGCAAGCATAAGAAAGGAAATAAAGATTAGAGTGGAGATAAATGAAATAGAGAAAACAAAAATAGCGAGAATCAACAAAACCAAAAGTTGGTTCTTGGAAAAGATCAACATCGATAAACCTTTACCTAGACTGACAAAGAAAAAAAGAGAGAAGATACAACTAACAAAAATCAGAAAAGCAAAGGGATACATTACCACCAAGCCCGCTGAAATATAAAGGACTATAAGTGGATATTATGAACAACTGTACACCAATAAATTAGATAACCTACATGAAATGGACAAATTCTTAGAAACACTCAAACTACCTACATTGACTCAAGAAGAAATAGAGGATCTCAACAAACCAATTACTATCAAAGAGATTGATTTTGCATCAATAATCAAAAAACCTCCCAATAAAGAGAAGCCCAGGACCAGGTGGCTTCACAGGGGAATTATACCAAACATTTCAAGAAGACTTAACTGCAATTCTGCACAAACTCATCCAAAAACTGAATAGGAAGGAATACTCCCTAATTCATTCTATGAGGCCAATATCACCCCCATACAAACGCCAGATAATGATACCACAAGAAAAGAAAACTACAGACAAATATCTCTTATGAATATAGATGCAAAAATCCTCAACAAAATACTAGCAAACTGAATCCAACAGCATAGTAAAAGGATCATGATCAAGTGGGTTTTATCCCTGGTATGCACAGTAGGTTCAATATGAGAAAATCAATTAATGCAATATACCACATTAATAGAACGAAGGAAAAAGGAACCACATGATCATGTCAATCAAAGCAGAAAAGGCATTTGACAAAATACAGCACCCATTCTTGATAAAAACACATAGAACATTAGGACTAGAAGAAAACTTCCTCCACATAATAATGGCCATATAAGGAAAGCCCACAGCTAACATCCTACTTAATGGTGAAAGACTCTAAAGAACAAGACAAGGATGCCCACTGTCACCACTGTTATTCAACACTGTATTAGAAACTCTTGCCAGAGGAACTAGGCAAGAAAAATAAATAAAAAGGCATCCAAATTGAAAAGGAAGAAGTAAACCTTGCCCTATTTGCAGATGCTATCATTATATATATGGAAAATCCTGAAAAGTCGATAACAAAGCTCCTAGAGCTAATAAAGGAATTCAGCAAAGTGCAGGTTAAAAGATCAACACCACAAAATCAGTAGTGTTTCTACACACAAACAACGAGAAGAAGAAATCAAGAAAAAAAATTCCATTCACAATAGCAACTAAAAGAATTAAATATCTAGGAATAAATCTAACCAAGGATGTGAAGACTTAGACACAGAAAACTATAATACACTGCTAAAGGAAATTAAAGAAGACCTAAATAATTGGAAGGATATTCTGTGTTTATGGATTGGAAAACTATTATAATTAGATATGAATTACCCAAAGAAATTTAGAAATTCAATGCAATCCCAATCAAAATTCCAACAGCCTTCTCTGCAGAAATGCAAAAGCCTATCATCAAATTTATATGGAAGAGTAATAGGCCCTGAATAGCTAAAGCCATCTTGAAAAAGAAGAGTGAAGTTGGAGGACTCACACTTTCCAATCTTAAAACTTATTACAAAGCCACAATAATCAAAACAACATGGAACTGGCACAAGGACAGACATATAGACCAATGGACTAGAATTCAGAGCTCAGAAATCAACCCTCACACTTACGGCCAACTGAATTGTGACAAGGTGGCAAAGACCACTCATTGGGGAAAGAATAGGCTCTTCAAAATTTAGTGCTGGGAAAACTTGATCTCCATTGGAAAAAAAGGAGGACCCCTACCTCACACCATGTATAAAAATCAAGTCAAAATGGATCAAAAACCTAAAAACAAGAGCTAGAACTATCAAACTCCTAGATGAACCACACGGAAGCATCTTTAGGGCCTTGTGTTAGGCAATGGTTTCTTAGACTTTACACCCATACCATAAGCAAAAAAAGGAAAAAATAGATAAACAATTATCTATTATCAAAAAATGAAAAACTTTTGATCCTCAAAGGACTTTACCATTAAAGTTACAAGACAACCTACAAAATGGGAGAAAATATTTGGAAATCATATATCCAATAAAGAATTAATATTCAGTATATACTTAAAAATCCTTCAACTTAACAACAAAAAGAAATGACCCAATTTAAAAATGGGCAAAAGACCTGAATAGACATCTCTCCAAAGAAGATATACAAGTGGCCAGAAAGCACATGAAAAGATGCTCTACATCATTAGCCATCAGGGAAATGCAAATCAAAACCACAATGAGATACCATTTCACATACATTAGAATGACTGCTATTTTTTTTTTTTATTTATTTAAAAGCAGAAAATAAGTGTTGGAGAGGATGTGGCAAACTAGAACACTCATTCATTGCTGGTAGCAATGTAAAATGGTGCAGTCGCTGTTGAAGCCAGTTTGGCCATTCCTTAGAAAGTTAAATATAGAACTACCATATGACCTGGTAATCCCACTACTAGGTATATACCCAAAAGAACTGAAAGCAGGGGCTTGAGCATATATTTATTATAGCGGCATTACTCACAATTGCCAAAAGATGGAAGCAACCTAAGTGTTCATCGACCAATGAATGGATAAATAAAATGTGGTATATACATACAATGGGATATCATTCAGCTGTAAAAAGAAATGAAGTCCTGATACATGCAACAACATGGATGAACCTTAAAGATATCATGTTGAGTGAAATGATCCAGACAGACACAAAAGGACAAATGTTGTACAATCTCACTGACATGAAATAATTAGAATAAGCAAACTTATATAGTCAGAATCTAGAATATAGGTTACCAGGGGATGGCATAGAGATAAGGAATGGGAAGTTAAGGCTTAAAATGTACAGAGTTGCTATTTGGAATGATGGGAATGTTTTGGTAATAGATGGTGGTGATGGTAACACAACATTATGAACACAATTAGCAGCACTGAAAAATATATCAGATGATTAAAAGTGGAAATGTATGGTAACTGACAAAAAAGGTTTTTTTAAAAATCCATGGAACTACACCACCCAACCAGTGATCCCTAAATTAAACTGTGGACTTTAATTAATAGTACAATTATAAATATGTGCTATCATCAATTGTAACAAATGATCCACACCAGTGCAAGGTGTTGGTGGTGGAATGGTATATGGCAATCCTGTAGTTTATGCATGATTGTTCTATAAGCCCACAACTTCTCTAACAAAGAAAAAAACTAAAAAAACAAAAAGCAAAAAGAACAACTGGAATGGAAACAACATATTGTTTGAGGATGCATAATTTGTAAAAGTACCTAATTTGCATACTTAACCCCTGTCTTAGTTTGCCAGGGCTGCTATGATAAATACTATACAATGGGTTTTGGCTTAACAGGAATTTTTATTGGCTCATGGTTTTTAGGCTACAAGAAGTCCAAAATCAACGTATCGGCATGGTTTCTTTCTCCCAGAGTCTGTAGTGTTCTGGTGCTGGCTGCCAGCCACCTTTGGGGTTCCTTTGCTTATGTATCTGCCTCCCATCACATAGCAATATCCTCTCCATTCTCGTGCTCTTCCAGTTCTGCTGACTTTGGTTTCGTCCTGCATGGTCTTCTCCAACTGGTTTCTGGTTTCCTCTCTTTATAACAAGGCCTCCATAGTCCAGATTAAGACCCACCCTCTTTCAGTTGGGCCATACCTTAACTAAAAATTACACCTTCAAGAGATCCTGTTCACAATGGGTTCACAGACCCAAGAATGCAGGTGAAGATTAAGCACGTGTAGATGTTGGGGTAATAATTTAATCTACCCCTGTCCACATGCATAGCTAAAGACAAGAAAAAAGCAGTTATGAGAGAGTCTTAGGGCCTCAGAGAAGAGATTTAGTTTCTTGGGGCTCATATCTGGGCCCTCAATAGGAACCCTGGGAAGTCACTATGGCCAAGATGAATTTGTTCCCTCAAGCAGAAAAAGGGACAGAGGCTTGGTGGTTTCTCCAAGTGTAGAAATGTTACTTTGCCCAGAACACGGAGATCCTTGGACAGCTGGCTTTTAATTTAAGACACCTATACAAAGATAATCCCCAACTATTATTATGGCAAGATACAGCCATGGTGAAACGAAAACCACATAGGATTCCAAAATTCCAATCATGCTGTTGCGTTTCCTCTGATGGACCATGAAAAATGGGCTGTTTAAAACATTAGCTTAATGTTGACAGAGCAGCTTTGTAGATTATATAATTTTCTCCAGATGTTCAGTACCATCTTTTATTTTCTTCCCCTGAAATAATTTTTGGTTTTTCTCCTGTTCCTATATGGAACCAAGTATAAATAGGACCAGACAGGCAAATCAGATTATAAATATACCATTTTCTTTGTTTGTTTGTTTGCTTGTTACAGCTTTATTGAGGTATAATTAACATAAAATAAATTGCACATATTCAAAGTGTACAATCTGATAGGTTTTGACATACGTACACACCCAAGAAAATATTGCCACAACGAATAAAATAACATATCCCTTATCCCCACAAGTTTCCACACATTCTTTCCTCCTTTTCTTCCTTCCCAATAGATCCTCAGTCATCCAGTGCTTTCTGTAACTATATTAATATACCACTTTAATTACTAGATTCTTTTTAAAAGTTATAAAGTTTTAAATAGAATAAAAAATAAAAAAAGGAAAGAACAAAAACAACAAAAAAGAAACAAAATTTTAAAGTATAAAGTTTTAAAGTTTAATTACTAGATTCTTTTTAAAAGTTTATAGATTTATAGGTTCTTTACACATGGCTCTTCTGCCCCCTTTTATTTGAACCCATAATGTATGTCCCAGACACTTAAATCTTTGGTCCATCCATGTGCCAGTTGAGCCCTGAATTTCAGCAGAGTTGCAATACCTACTCTTCAATTCACTGGACTCACCCAGGACAACTAACAGGAGATGATGATGGACAACACCCATCCCAAGGAACAGAGAATGTCTGCAATTGCAAGCAAGATAGCTCCACCCATCTGCTCCATGGGATCTAAGTTCCCTCTCAATTAGAAGCAGAATGGGCATCACCATCCCCAAAATCCTCAAGACTGGGGAATGACCAACGGACTAAAGTAGACATTATTATTCCAGTATAGACTTATTATTATTCTAGCAATGGAAGAACTCTTATTATTGATGTAAAGGCAGTGGCAACCAGAGGTTCTGAGGGATGAGAGAGGGAAGAATAGATGTAATATGGGGGCATTTGGGGGACACCGAATTTGCCCTGCATGACACTGCAGTGACAGATACAGGCCATTGTATATTTTGTCATAACTTACAAAATTGTGCAGGACAGAGTGTAAACTATAATGTAAGCTGTAGTCCATGGTTAGTAGCAATGCTTCAATATGGTTCACCAATTGTAACAAATGTACCACACTAATGAAGGATGTTGTTAATGTGCAAAAGTGTGGGAGTGGAAGGGAGTATGGCATATGGGGATCCCTTATATTTTTTATGTAACATTTATGTCATCTAAAGCTTCTTTAAAAATAAAAAATTAGTTATTAAAAAAACATAATTTAAAAAATGTTAGTTCAAGTCATTTTTCCCTCCCTCCCTCCCTCCCTTCCACCCAGCCATCTTTCCTTCCATCTGCTCTTTTTCTTTCCACTGTTTGAATTATCCTTTATAAGCCTAAACCATTCTCTCTACTTATCAATAGCTGTTTTGGTGGGGGAGATGGAATATTATGATGAAATCTGTGTCTGGAGTAAAAAGCAAGCTTACTAGAGGAACAAAGCAGGGTGGACGGGAACGATAAATGCCAATTGGGAAATAAAGGTGAAATTCGTAGGGTTATATAATTTTCAGTACCACGCTTGTTGATATTTTTGACTTCCATTCCTATAAGTACATCAGTATTGCACATGACAGGATTAGAGTAATGAGATTCAATTTCCTGTGTGGTATATGGAGATCTGAGTCACTGCCTTAGTGCTATACCAGCTGGTCTCATCTACCACGTAATGGGTAATCTTGTAATATTACAGAATCTCTGTGAAGTTAAACAAGAATTATTGAATAGGATCCCATGTAAATTTATAGAAGATCACCAGTATTCATTCATAATAATTTCTAAAGAACTCTGCAAATAGGGCATCTGAAAACTACAAGAACAACAAAGAAGTAGAGATTAATACATTCTGTCCCTTTTCATTCATCTCCTTTCCTTTTCCATCCTGGTAGGAAAGAGGCAACAATTGAATGGAGAGTCAGGGCTAACCTGAGAATCCTGTGGTTCTTTAATCTAATACACTATTCATATTTTCATTCTGAGGAAGGAAGCTGGAGAGATTATTTTCAGGGAATACTGACTATAAAAACTACTGGTTGAACAAAGATTTTTGTCTCTGTCCTGCTCCTTTCCTCTTTTCTATCGATGCCTTATATTATTCAAAGTCTCTTCAACTACTAAAACCTAACCATTCCCACTCTTTTTAATTGCCTCCTTCTTCCTCTGTAACCCAGTGTCTTCCGGTCTTAAAAAAGCATGTTTGTAGTCTTGAAATGTTTTAATAGCTATCATATGCAAGAGAAATTGGATTGACTACATTGGCTCAAAAAGGCAGAACTGGGACATAGTGGTATAGAGTAAAGCCAGCTGCCTAGTAGAGAGGCAGCTCAGGAAATGTTACTGACTAAATGAGTTCAGAGGATAAAGAAGAATCAGAAGTTTGGAAGTGAGGAAAATGAAGTGCTCGATTTTTATTCAAACAAGGCACACAAAAGACCGATTCCTTAGTGTCTGGAATTTAAAATCCTTTACCAAATGTGTCAGAATGGAGTATCTTCCTATCCCCAAACCCCATTCCAAAGAGAAATGGAAAGACTTTGCAAGCAGAACAATGCAGTGAGGTGAGGCTCTGAGAAGCAGCCAGCACTGCAAAGGAAATTTTACGGTGCTGCAGTCTGATGAAACAGAAGACGTAACAGTCTTTCTCTAGGGTGCCTTGTAAGGATAAGATGAAATGGAATCAGAGGATCTTGTATTGCTCCTCTAGCACAAAGCTGGATTCTTCAAATTAGGGCAGAGGTATACCAAGAGTTGGACAAGAGAAAGAAAAAGGAGATAAAAAACAGACAGATCCAAACTCCAAGTTGGTATCCATTCAAGGTGGACTCTACAGCCCACAAGTAGCATGAAGCTAAATTTTACCGTTCCTTTGCTCCTTTCCACAGATTGCAGGCACAGTAGATGCATGGATACAGAACAGAACTGTCAGCTGGAACTTGAAACTGTCAAAGAAACTGCACCATGATTTCACACGTGGACCAAGTCTTCAGTGTGAATGGCCCAATGCAAGGTGGACTCCAGCTAAAGCCTTCAGGCAAAATGATACATCTAAGTAAGCACATGGCTGGACCGCAAGGAAATTTCCAAGTGTCTGATTACGGCATCAGTTGAAACATCTAAGACATGGAGGGTTGCTACCTGTTTTTCTCCCAAAAAAGTCAAGGGAAACAAATCTAAGGGATCACACAGTCAGGCACAGCAAACTTATTTATTTTTGAAATTTTAAATTCATTTAAATTTAAGATTGTGATTGAGTTGGCTATATTGATGTGACAGCTGAAAAATGGTGCGAAACTCTTTAAATTAGTTTCACTTGACATAGATAAACCTAAATATTCATGTATAGTATTTGGCAAATCTTAGTCAACATGTAAGACAATAGGACACTGTGCCAGGAAACTCAGAGGAGGTGAAAATGAACCGCTGTGTGCTGCCGAGTATCTTCAGTCCAAGAGGAGAGATAGGATATGAAACCAAAATGACGATGATACAAGACATTAAGGGGCGAAGAGTCAAAACACTAGTAAAGTTAATAAGAAATTTTGTTTTAAGTGGATGTTACTTTGACAAAGCCTTCCTGATCCCCCACAACTGCAAAAGTTAACAGCTGGGCTAGACTTTGAGGGGCACGTAGATTATAGACAGGGAATGAAAGAGGATGAGGGGAAGGGCAATTGACTGGGAACAAATTCACAAAATGAGGGTCCTCATGTTCTACATCAGGAACAGTGGCTTGCTTAATTGAGTTGAAACAGAAAGGCACACAATGGGGATGGATGGGCAAATCAGAGGTGACGGACCAAATTGGACTGTGGAGGATCCTGAAGGCGAGCCCCAGAATCTATGGCTATATTCTGACGTGAGAAGTGAGTAAAATGTTTTTGGAAGAGTGACCAGATGAAAGCAGTACTTTTAGAACATTAAGCATGCAGAAACACGGAAAAGTAGAGTAGAGAATGGAAGCTTCTTTGCAGCTATGGGAGTGGGTGCTGGTGGAGAGTCAGCAGTGGGGAGGGAGAAGGGCCACAGAGCCCCGAGGACTTGACTGCAGGGCAGGGGCTGGTTCCCAGAACATCTGTTTCAATAAGCCCCAAGCAGAACGCTTCCAGGCTCCAAAAGGCTGTTGAACAGTGGCACATACAGATAAAAATACCACCACTCAGATTTCTATAAACTGGAAATATCTTCCTTCAAAAAAATAATCATCTCTAATTTTGTTTTCTTTCTGCTAGGGGTAAAATGAAAATAACCCAAGCTTATTCTTTTTAAGAGCAGACTGAATAAAACTAGTCTTTATAAAGAAAGAGAAGTAGTTTTAGAATCTTCTCAGCCTTGCGTCTACCCAGAAAACCTTAATCCGTTTGCAAATCCCTCTCCGAGATTTACTCCCTTCCCCTTAACTTCCTGAAAGCAAAGTTAAAGGCTTGTTCATTTTTCATAGTGCTTTTTGTCATTAAAAGACTCGGTGTAAAAAATAACAATGAAAGAAGAAAATATACCAAAACTACACACTTTAAAGGCAAACAGAATCAAATAATTATTACAATTAATCCCAATATCTCAGATAACAGTTTAGCCTGAAATCACTAATTTACAACCTAACACTATTAAGATCCAACAAGATGCTCCAAGGAACAACTTCCCTATGAAGTTTAAATACTTGAAAACACACAAACACCCATTGTTGTCCTGTGTAAACATTTTTAAAGTTTGGTTTGAAATCCATTGATGTCCTTCTCATGGACCAATAAAAACCAAAGGAAAGAAATACCATCTTTAGTCATAAGATTTTTACTGCACATTTTATGAACAGAAAAGGCATAAAAACCTGGCTCTGGATCACAGAGCCCAGATAACATGGTTTCCGTAGCATGTAAATTTAAAACCCTTGGTTTCCGGAATTTAACGTGGAATGACAGGAGGTACCAAGTGATTTGGATTGAGCCCTTTTCTGGCAGAGGCATAGCCTCCTCCAAAATCCTGTACACTTGGGCACACTTTCACACATGCTGCTAAAACCAGAATGAAAGTTGCATACCAAGGAATGAAATTTTGCACACAGCATCTCTGTGCTTGATAAAAATAAAAAATTATCCCTTTTCTGATGTACCAATTCTAAAATACTCAAAAGTGTTGAATAATCTGTCCTGACTGCTAACAGGACCTAATCCCAGTCAGCTGGTTTTCAGCTTAAATGCCAATGTTTACCAAGAATTAGTTTCCATGAACTGCAAAGGAAAATGTTGCATTCTCTGCAGGCTGAGCCTGAGATTTCCACCAAAACCCAGACTCTGCTGGCTAACACCTTCATTGTTCTACTGCATAGCATACCTGAGCTCACCAAGAAGTCAGAGCCACACTGCTTCTTTTTTTTTTTTTTTTTTTTTTTTTTTAAAAATTTTTTTTTTTTTTTATTTATTTATCCCCCCCTTGCTGCTTGTGCTCGCTGGGTCAGCTAACCACGCCATGCGGGCGGGCTTGCCTTCACCAGGAGGCCCCGGGAACCGAACCCAGGGCCTCCCATATGGTAAACGGGAGCCCTACTGATTGAGCCACAGCCGCTTCCCCACACTGCTTCTTATCCCTCAAAACATTTATTTGTCTTAGCTTCCTAGGGCTGCAGTAACACACTCACAAATAGGACAGCAAAAAACAACAGAAATTTATTCTCTCATAGTTCTGGAGGCTAGAAATCCAAAATCAAGGTGCTGGAAGGGCCATGTTTCTTTGGAAGTCTGTAGGGAAGAATCTATCCTATGCCTGTCTCCTGGCTTCCGGCCCTTGCCAGCAATCCTTGGTGTTCCTTGCCTTGTCGCATAACTCAGTATCTGCTCCCATTGTACCATGGCCATCTTCTTTTCTGTGTCTGCCTGTATCTTCTCTCCCTTTTTATAAGGTCCCCAATCACACTGGATTAAGAGCTCACCCTGTTACAGTATGGCCTCATTTTAACTTGCCTAATTCCACCTGTAATGACCCTATTTACACATAAGATCACTTTCTGAGGATCCGGAGATTAGGACTTCAACATACCTTTTTGAAGGACACAATTCAACCATAACAGTCCTTCCTCTAGCCTCCCTAAATTCATGTTCTTCTCACATGAAAAATGCATTCACACCAACCCAACATCCCAAAGCCTTAAGACACAGTAACATCAACTCTAAGTCTAAAATCTCATCTAAATCAATTATGTGTATGGTCCATCCTGGGGTAAAATTCATCTCTATTTGTGGACCTGTGAAACCTAGAAAACAAGTTATCTGCTTCCAAAAGACAATGGTGAGTATAAGTGGGTATGCAATATAGGCATGAGGTGGTCATTCCCATTCCAGAAGGGAAAAATCAGAAGGAAAAAAGAAGTCAAGTGTCCCAATCAAGCCTGAAAATCAGCAGGGCCAATTCCATTAGATTTTAAGGTCTGAGAGTCATTTTCTATGGTTCAATGCTTTGTCCTCAAGGCTCACTGGTATGGTGGCATTCTCCAGCAGCTAGAGTGCTGACCCTGCACTGGGGTGGCAGCCCTGCTCTCTCCAGACATCTGGGCAATAACCCTGCCCCCTTGACCCAAGAAGGTCCCTTCGGCCCAGGCTTTTGCATCCACGGTTCTGCCCTAAGGATCATTCTTCCTTCATTTCATCTCATCTCTGTCCCTTTCGGTCCAGGCTGGCAGTGCTTCTGCAGGTGTAAAACTCTCAAAAAACTTTGTCTCCCATGCAACTCATGGAGGTCCAAGACATGAGACAAAATGGTCCTCCACAGAACTTTCCTAGACAATCACATTCTCCATTCCTGGACCCTACTGAAATGGTTAGCTGGAGCCACTAGCTCCCACGCCTGCTCTCTTCGGCAAACAGGTATCCACCCACGCCCTTGGCCCTTTCTCCAGGGCACACTATCTGGATCAGCTGGGAGTTTTCCAAATCATCAAATGTGTATTTATTTTAGATTAATAGTTCATTCTTCAATTTGTCACTTTCTTCTTGCGTTTTACCATAAGCTGAAAACCAGGGTGCATCTTCGCTTGGAAATCACACTAAAAATCCAAGTTCATTGCTCATAAGTTCTTCTTTCCACACAACATAAGCACATAATTCTGCCAAATTCTCTGCCACTTTATAGCAAGGACCACCTTTTTCCAATTTACAAGTTTTTAGGTGTTTGATATAGCAGCACTCTACTTCCTGGTATCAAACACTGGCACGTTCTAGGCCTGCCGTAAAGTGCCACACACTGGGTGGCTTAACACAACAGAAATTTATTGTCAAATTAAGATGTCAGCAAGGCCATGCTTCCTCTGAAGTCTGCAGGGACAAATCTGTCCCATACCTTCCATACCTCTTCCCTGGCTTCTGGAGGTGGCCGGCAATCCTCGGCCTTCCTTGACTTATGGCAACATAACTCAATCTCTGCCTCTACTGTCACATGGCTGCCATCTCTGTGTGTGTCTGTCTGTCTCCTCTTCCCTTCTTATAAGGACACCCGTCATACTGTATTAAATGCCCACCCTACTCCAGCGTGACCTCATTTTAATTTGCCTAATTCCATCTGCAATGATGTATTCCAAATAAGGTCACCTTCTGTTAGGACTTCAACATATCTTTTTGAGGGACACAATTCAAATAATGCCAAAGGAAATTGCTTTCAGCATCCTGGAACAAAGTGCAGATCTTCTTGAACCTACACGATAGACTTTATATAGAGTCATTCTTCATACAGTGATGGCTCTTTAGCATCCAAGGAAGTTGATTATATCACATGTCACCTCAAGGAAAAAATGTGTATATTCATTATATATGAAGGAAAAAGTGAAAACCAGGCTTCTGGAAGCCAGAAAACGGTGGCAGCAGGAGGCATGTGAACAAATCTTCCAGGTATATTTGATAGTATCTCGGCTTCCATCTGTGGGTCTTTCCGTATCTTCTGAATCAAGGCAGCCCCCTCTGCCTACCCAGTTTTGGCTTTACATGACCCATCATAGTCCAAAGCCCAATTTGATTTGGCTTTTCATCTCTAGCAACCACTGCCTACTGGCAACTTTCTCTCTGTCTCAAACAGTTTCTCAAGGCACTCCTACAGACACAGTTCACTATGAGCCAGTCTACATCCAAACATCTCTAGGCAGGTCTATCGACGAGCAACTGAGTGTGCACATCCATGGGCCAATCAGGAGAGAGGGGAGGGCAGGGCTTGTGACCCACTCCCCACTTAGGAAAAGCTACACGTGGGGAAGACAATGATGAAATTTCAAATATCACTACCGTTTATTTCACTTCATATTCTCTCCTACAACCTAATAAATATTTCAAGCCATCTATTCAGCATATGAGAACATAAAATTACTATTTTAATCATTCATCTTCTAAATTTATGGTTGATAATTAAATGGCAGCATTTTTTCTCATTCTGCTACAGTAACTCCTAAAAGTACAGTTATAGCAATGATTTTTAAGTTGTCAGCAATTAATAACAATTTCTAGTAAGAAAACTTCCAAAACTTTGTTCTCGGCCAATGGCTAGAATAGAGGTAAAATTCCTATTAATTTTTCACATTATCAGTTGCAATAAAATCCTATTGCTAGAAACTACTCAGGTCAAAGATGCTTTATGTCTTTATATCACCAAAAAACAGGTCTAGAACAAATGGGGAAATTCCAGTTCAAAAAAGCAGCTGGTCTGTGATCCCTGAAACAGAGAATTTATGATACAACTCCAGTGGTCAAGGGATAAAAACTGGTAGCCCAATTCACCTTCAGTGAAACATAAAAGCAGCTGGATCCTGAGGTCATTTGAATATTATGTCAGGTAATGAAGGTAACACAAGGTGTTTACAATCTAGTTAATTTCAATTGCAAAGCTAATTTGAAGAATACCTCTCCTGTCTGCAAACCCATAAATGTGGCTTGTCCAGTAACAGAACAGAAAGTTCAATTTAAGCTTTAGAGATACAATGAACTTAAAATAACTCATGAGCAAAAAAAAAAAAAAAAGGAATCAATATGGGTGCAAAGGTCACACTGGCACTGAATTAACTTTTAGGGATATTAGTCAGATTTGAGTAAACCCAAAGTGCACTGAATTAACTTTTAGGGATATTAGTTGGATTTGAGTAAACCTAAAGCGCACTGAATTAACTTTTAGGGATATTAGGTAGATTTGATTAAACCTACAAATGCAGGAATTACATCAACTTTAGAATTACTAAAAATTGAATCTGAATTCTGGCTCTACCGTTTATTGTGTGTGTGATCTTGGCCAAGATATTTGGCTTCCCTGGGCCTCAAACTCCTCAAACTGCCAAATGGAGCTGTGACTTCCTATTTTAGACAGCTATGAATATATAATGAGAAAATCATCCAATGGCACCCAGAAAAATGCATAGCACAGAGAAAGTCCTTAAATATCCCCCTCTTTCCTCCCTGTTTTTTAAGTTCTGGATGATCATTTCCTTTGTATGCAGGCTGCTGATATCTGTTTCCTGTCAGGGCACTTGGAAATGAGCTAATATCTGCATATTTTCTTCCGAATTTTATAAAGATGTTGCATTGCAAATTTTATGGGATAATAAAAAAGACCTGATCCAGGTCTCTTTAAGTCTTTCAAGTCTACCTGCTCAGATCTACCAGCTAATTGTTTCAAGGAACATCCACAGCCTAAAGACAATTCCACACAGGTTCCCTGAAGTGTAAGGCTTATTTGCAGTCAGGTGCTCCTTTTTTTTTTTCTAGGTTAGATTAATTGTTGATTCACTTCAGGTCCAATGGTTGTGAAGCCATCCTTCTGTGAATAACTGTTTCATCTTCAGCGTCTCATAGTCAGGTTTTGGTCAGTAACATAGAACACTTCAAGATCATTCTTATTTTTATACGAAGAATCTAAAAATTAGAAGTCCATTCTTCTGTGGATAATATTAAGAAAAGAAAAAGTATTCGATAGGCATCTTAGTTTGCCAGGATGCTATGACAAATACCACACACTGGTTGGCTTAAAATGAGGACTTTACTGGCTCACATTAAAATCAAGGCATCAGCAAAGCCATGCCTTCTCTCTAAAGTCTACCATGTCCTGGTGCTGGTTTGCCACAATCCTTGGGGTGCCTTAGCTTGCATCTCGGCCTCCCGTCACATGGCAATGCCCTCACTCTCCTCCCGTGTCTTTCTCTGACTGACCACATCCCAATTTCTTCTGCTTATAAAGGACTCTAGTAATATGGAGCAAGGCCCACCCAGGTTCAGGTGACCACACCTAAACAGGATCTTAGGAGATGCTTTCAATGAGCCCACACCTTATCTGATAAAACATCATCAAAGGGTCCCGTTTACAAATGGGTCCATACACATAGGAACAGATTACGACTAAGAAGATATCTGTTGTTGGGGTATGTGATTCCATCTACCACAACAGGTAAAGCTAAAGAACATGAAAGTAAAACAAGGAGCTAGAATCCTATATAAAAGCAGTGAGCATTTAGGCTTATATTAAATCACATGCTAAGCAATTGAATTCTTTCTTTCTAAAAACTAGGGAAAACATCTTGGGCAGTCTATAAAACTTTGCCAAGGATGCAGCCTCCCAAATAACTTCATCTCTCATGCTTTGAGCTTCCTTTTTTGGCCTTGTTAACCTTTGCCCATTAACAAATGCAAGTAACAATGACAAAATATAAGGTGCTTACAGTAGTTATAAACTCTTTAGGAATTTGCATATTTAATTCATTTTAATAATCACAATATTCCTTTGATATTAATACTATTGTGCAGATGTGAAAATATAGGCATAGAGAGTTTAAGGAATTTGCCACAAGTTAAAGAGCTAGGAAGCAGTAGAACCAGAATTCAAACTCATGGAATCTGGCGTCAGATTCTTGAGTTAATCACTACCCTACACCACCTCAATGTCCCAGGAAACAAAGATGCCCAAAGTATATGATTCTCATCATTTTCGCTGGTTCTCACCACATATCTCCAAAGGCATGCTTGCATTTGTGTAGTCACACATTCACTTCAATTAGCATCTGATCCTTTCTTATCACTTTAAAATTTCATGCCTTATTTTTGAAATATGTTTATATATATATCACAAATTTGATCACCATCCCCTAGAATGTGCTTAATCAGACTTTAATGACCATTAGGGTGTTAGAAATGCACACTGTGGGTAGGCCACACTATCCATATTATCACCCATTAGAGCTCACAGCTTTTAAATTTTATGTTACAGTCATGATGCAAGAAGAGGCAGCCTATGCCAGAGGTATGCAAATTGGCTTAACCTTCTTAACTTCCTAATAATTTTGCCACTCTTTTCTTAAAGAATTTTCACATTGTGATATAAAGAGATATCACAAGCTAATGAACTAATGAGAAAAAGGAAAATTTGGGGCTCAATGTTCTATATGAGTCAAAATTGTCAAAAGTAAAAATTATGTAACTAGGGAGTTCTGGGAAGATGGCGATGAAGCAGATCATCACGGCTCACCCCCCTTACAAAAACAGGAGAGGAAGGGCAGATGCTGCGCAAAGCAGCTGCTTTGGGGATCTGCAAACCAGGAGAGTGCTGTGCACGTCATCCAGGAGGAAGAAGGACATAGAGACGAAGAGCCAGCAACGAAAACTGTGAATTAATCGCTCTTGTGGCCGGGAATGGCACCCAACCCCCACCCTCAAGTGAACAGCCTTTGTAAAACCAGTGGCTAACTGCTGCCAACTGAGAGGGGAGCGGATGTTTTCCTCCGGGGGAAGAGGGAGGGTGTGGTGGGGGGCTGAGGGTGGTTTCTCCTCAGCGATATCAAACAGCAGGGCCTTGCTTTGAATAGCGATTCTAACTGGCCCAGAACCACCATGTGGTGAAAGCTGGAAGAGACATCTGCGCGGAAAGGTTCACCAAAGACTGCCATCTGCGGGCAGGCTGAGAAAGTGAAAGAAGAAAAAGGCTTTTTGGCATCTCTCCTGTCCCTATCCCCAAGCTCCCTTAGATCTGTTCTGTGCCTCATTACTGGGTCCCTGGCCCTGGTCTGATAACTTAAACAGGGCAATTTTTAAGATTTAGAATCAGTTGAACCAAAAAGAGCTGTAAAACAAAACTACACATAACAATAAAATCTTAGGCAAGAGAGAGAAATTGACCAAATAAACAGATGCCTAGACATCAGCAAAAAATTGCAAGTCATACTGAGAAACAGGAAGATAAAGCCTTACCAAATGAACAAATTAAAAATCCTGACAAGGACACGTTTAAAACAACTTATCAATGATGTTAAAACAAATCTCCTAAATCAATTCAAGGAGTTGAAGGAAAATATGGCTAAAGAGATAAAGGATATTAAGAAGACACTAGGTAAGCATAAAGAAGAATTTGAAAGCTTGCAAAGAAAAGTAAGAGAATTTATGGGAATGAAAGACACAATGATGAGATTAAAAATACATTACAGGGAGGGCGGATGTGGCTCAAATGGTTGGGCGTCCGTCTGCCATATGGAGGGACCTGGGTTCGATCCCCGGGACCTCCTGGTAAAATAAAAAATATATATATAGAAGGCGCATAGGCTGCCAGGCTCTGTGTGCTGGTGAGCCGCCAGGTCCCGGGAGCCATGCAGCAAGATGATGAGGTAACAGGAGAGAGACGCAGGGGAGAGACAAGATGAGATGCTCTGAAAGCCAGGAACCAAGGTGGCGCAGGTGGCAGAATACGTCTCTCCTACATCAGAGGTCTCCAGGATCGAATCCTGGTGAAGACTGGAGGAGGAGGAGGAGACGAGATGGCAGGAAACAGACACAGAGAACTGCCCAGCGAATGGACACAAAACAGCAAATGGGGAAGGGGGGGGTTAAAATGGATAAAAATAAATAAATAATTCTTAAAAATAAAAATACGTTACAGGCATGCAACAGCAGATTTGAAATGACAGAAAAACAGATAAGCAAATTTGAAGACAGAGCATCTGAACTTGAAAAGACAGAACAGAGAGAGAAAAGAATGGAAAATATTAAGCAGGCTGTCAGGGAATTGAATGACAGTGCAAAGCACACAAATATACCTGTTATGGATGTCCAGGAAGAAGAGAATGGAAAAGGGGCAGAAAAATATCTGAGGAAATAATGACTAAAAATTTCCCAACCATTATGAAAGGCACAAATATCAATATCCAAGAAGTATAACATATTTCAAGCAGAATAAATCCAAACAGTCCTACTCCGAGACACATACTATTCAGAATGTCAAATGCCAGAGATAGAGAATTCTGAAAGCAGCAAGAGAAAAGCGACCCATCACATACAAGGGATGTTCAATAAAACTTACTGAGGATTTCGCCTCAGAAATCATGGAGGTGAGAAGGCAATGGTAATATATATTGAAGATACTGAAAGAAAAAACTGTCAGCCAAGAATTCTTTATTCAGCAAAACTGTCTGTCAAAAATGAGGGTGAGTATAAAGGTTTCACAGATAAACAGAAACTGAGTGAGTTCGTCACCAAGAGGCTGTCCTTACAAGACATATTAAAGGGAGTGTTGCAGTCTGAAAGGAAAAGACAGCAGAGAGAGGTTTGGAGAAGAGTCTAGAAATGAAGATTGTTAGCAAGGGTAACTAAAAGGGTAAAAAGCCAGACAATAGTAAGATACAACAATGGAAAGCCACAGGATAAAATGGACGAAGTAAGTAATGTCTTTATAGTAATAACTTTGAATGTTAATGGCTTGAATGCCCCCAATTAAAAGACACAGACTGGCAGAATGGATAATAAAAATATAAGCCATCTATATGCTGTCTATAAGAGACTCACATCAGATGTAAGGACACAACCAGGTTAAAAGTGAAAGGCTGGAAAAAGATATTCCATGCAAATAGTAACTAAAAAGAGCTGAAGTAGCGATACTAATATTGGACGAAATAAATTTTAAATGCAAAACTGTTATAAGAGATGAAGAAGGAGATTATATGTTAATAAAAGGGATAATTCACCAAAAAGAAATGACAATAATAAATATATATTCACATAACCAGGATACCCCCAAACACATGAGGCAAATAATGGCAAAACTGAAAGGAGAACTAGGCAGCTCTACAATGATAGTTGGAGACTTCAATATACCACTCTTATTATTGGATAGGGCATCTGGACAGAATATCAATAAGGAAAGAGAGCTTGAATATGATAAATGAACTAGACTTAACAGACAATATATAGAACATTGCATCACAAAAGAGCAATATATACATATTTTGCAAGTGCTCACTGATCTCTCTGCAGGATAGACCATATGTAGGTCACAAAACAGGTCTCAATTAATTTACAAAGAATGAAATTATACAAAGCACTTTCTCTGATCATAATGGAATGAAGTTGGAAATCAGTAACAGGTGGAGAATAGGAAAATCCACAAATATATGGAGGTTAAACAACACACTCAAACAATCAGGAATCATAGAAGAAGTTGCATGAGAAATCAGACTATAACTTGAGACAAATGAAACAAGAACAAAACACATCAAAATCTAAGAGATGCAGGAAAAGCAGTGCTGAGAGGGAAATTTTTAGCTCTAAATGCTTACATTAAAAAACAAGAAAGATCTAAAATTAAAGACCTAAAACACACACCTGTAGGAACTAGAAAAAGAATAGCAAACTAACCCCAAAAATTATGGAACTATCCTAAATAGGATCAAAAGACCAGTCCTCATACCAATAAACAAAATAAATGAATGCATATCATCAGAATCAATAAAGGTGCAAATAAAAAAATAATTTGAACTTTACTGCCAAAATTTTTTAGAGTAATATATACATCTAGGGCTTGAGGGGCAATCCCAGGCAGTGGCAGATTTTTTGGAAATGGAAGAATAGAATAGATGGTTCCTACAGTCAGTATCCCATAGTCAGGTCAGGCTGGGTTCCTGAGTCAGAGAACCTGTATATCACAATATCCTTGGACTTGAGGGAGTTCACTTTCCAGTTGAGGAATCTAAATGTCTTATACACATGTAAAGTTAACTACGTCTCTCTCTACAGACACACGTATATTCATACACACACACATGCACATTAGCCATCATTACAGTTTTATTGCTTATATATTCAAGGAACGAGAATATATCTCAAAAGATTGATATGAAAACTAAAAGACCATTACTTTTTAAAAGCATCCGGCATGGGTGCACACTCAACAAACAATGCCTATTATTATAACAGCATCACCATCAAAAACATGAGACATAAAGAACAGAGAAGTTTCCCTATTGCTGGGCCAAAGACTTTGTATAAGCTACAAAGCATGTAAAACCGTATATTTTAAGTTTAATGCTTCCCCCAGTTTTACTGAAAAGATAGTTACTAGAAAGTTTTTAAAATGCTATCCACAAGGTAATGGCCCTGACACAATTACGTTTATTTTGTACACTGCCTCAAACAATCAGCACACTAGTTCCTCTGCGTAGTTTCATCCACAGCATTCATGAATTCATACACAGCAAACGGGTGGGCTTTTACTAGGTAGGTTTGTTAGGTGCCAGAAACCAAAAGGTTACTGGCAGCCTCTGCTCTCAAGGATATAACATGGGAATGTTGCTAGCTTTGTGACTTGGGTTCTTGCGTCATACCTGAATACATTCTCTTTTTTGCCATTGTTTTCAACAATTTGGTCATTTCTGTCATCTTTAGTTAACCTGGAGCAGACTTTTTTGTTTGTTTTAGGTTTATAGAGTGGGGTGATCTAAATCTTTGGCTCCAAATTGCCATCTCTCTATTCCAACGTCATTCGTAAGGTCTCATGTCTTATTTGTGAGTGTTGGTTGATACTAACATAGTCTCAACTTGCTAGCTAGCTATTTCTCAACCGCCCTCTGAGTTTTTTCTATGATGTGATATTGGCCCCAGTACCACATTGCCTCAAGGATTGATTTTTTTTAAATTTGGATTCTAATATTGTGTGGGGTGAAACACTCTCCGCAAAACTGTCATTACAGAATGTTGTCAGACCTTCTGGCCCATTTATTTTCCCGGCAAGTTTCAGAATCACAGAAAGGCTTCATGAAGGTGATTTGTTTTAAGGACAAAAACTCAAGAATGAGGAGGCATGGTGAAAGTAATGTAAAGGCATCTCCCATTCCATTGAAACTGAGAAAAACAGAAATGAAGATTTTGTAGAAGACTATTAAAAATTCTAGAAGAATTATATTTGTGTAAGAGAAGAAGCATGAGAACTTTTCTTACTACATGCTGTTAGAAACAACTGGCTTCAACTTGGTCAAATTCATTAAAAATACAAGGAGAAAAATAGCTAATAGCAAATTCAAGAGGGTGGCTTTCCTCTCAATAATTTAATTCTAAATGTAATAACATGGTTGTTAAAAATGGAAGGTCACTCTTCCAAAGATTTCCCTAAAGGCACAACTACCAAACTGACTTCTGCTCTTGTCTACATTAATTCAATGACACAAGAAAGTTGGCAAGGTACAGCTCCATGTTTGGGTTATAAAGGGAGATAACAGTGCCTGAGAGAGGACCTTGCATGAATTCCTTTTAGAAATGACCTGATAAAATAAAAGTCAGCTTACTTTTATTTTTATTTTTTTTACATTATCATGATAAAGGACCAAAAAAGCCTTCCTTTTACTTTTGGGAAAAGCCTACCTAACCGGATTTCCCACTTCTACAGCTTTACATGCTTTGCTTTGCCTTCTCACATTAGCAGCAAAGTATTCTATATCCAGTAGCATATAGATAGTGTATCTCAGGGTAAACCTCTGGGATTTATCCTAATGCTAGGCTGGCCTGGAGGAAAGACAGGTTCTCCCCAGCTCACACAGGCCATTGTTGAAAGGCACCTGGCAAAAAAGTCAGCTTCAAAACCATGACTTGGCAGAAAACGCTCATTAAATGAAACTTGACCACAAAAGGCTTGTTGATCTTAACTTGTCTAAAGTTCCAGACTTGGAGAGCAGGTTGAAACCTGCTATGAAAGTAATCCCCACACAGTAATCTATAGATTTTAGAAAGGACTTTTTCTAAATAGGTTTCCAAGGATCATCTACTCCGACTACCTTCAATGCAAATTAAACTACTTTTGCAAATCCACCTGCAGTGACTTACTGGCATTCCCAGATGCTGAAGAGGCAGCACATAAGCAGCCTTGAGAGGGAGACAATTTGCCAAACAGCTTTTTTTGAAATAGATCATTCTGTTTCACCACCACTCTTCCTTTATAAACTTGTCTCCTATGATAGGTCCTACTGTCTTTAATTTTTCACAAGTACCAAAAAGTAAACCTAATGAAATCTTATACAGGGATCACTACTCTTCAACCAACGATCAGTGGGAAGAGACCCGTAATAGAAGCAAGTTGGGGTTACTGGCTCATTGTAACGAGGAAGCCAGCACACTATGGGGAACCGTGGGGTGCTCAGAAAGGGAGTTTTAGGAGGGCCTTGTAATGGATTTGGGATCCTAATAGATAACATTGGGAAGGGATCCCAGAAGCCTGATTTTGATCTGGATTGGGTACTCTCTAAAAGCAGGGGCAATTCCATGATTGGGTTTTATAAAATTTCATCCAGAAGATGGGAAAAAAACAAATAAGGCGAAATCTTTAATGGAGAAAGCAGCAGCAGCCATGCAGATGAAGAAAGAATCACGGAAGGTCATTCTTGTGGTTTGGACATTGGTAATTCTAGATGTCTATGTACCTGTATGGTAAAACCTTTACATTCTTTTAAGTTTTCCAAGTAATACAACTTAGGAAATAACTGTCTGCTAAGGCAGTCATTCACTATCAACAACCAATCAACTCTCATTTACTAGCAATACAGTATGCACACTGGTACCAGGCGGGTAGGTGCCAAGTCCTCCAATATATTCAAACATCTCAATTAGCTTCTAAAACTTCAGGGAATTTGTCTCTGTTGGCCAAGGCTGCTATGACAAATACCATACAATGGGTTGGCTTAAACAATGGGAACTCATTGTCTCATGGTTTTGGAGGCTACACGCCCAACATCAGGTCTGGACAAGCCGCGCTTTCTCCCTGCAGTCTGTGGCATTCTGATACTTGCTAACTACAATCTGGGAGTTTCTTGGCTTGCATCACTGTCCCCTGGCTTCTCATTCAGCTTCTCCTTCTCCTGCTCAGTGACCTGTGTCTCCGTGTGGATTTCCTATCCTTATAAGGACTTCTACTATATGGATTAGGCACACACCTCCCCCCAGGCAGATTCAAGCTGGCCTCATTTAAATACCCTACTCACAAATGAGTCCACATGTATACTCAATGATAGTATCTTCAGAGGTCTTATTTACAATGTGGATTGCATTTGAACATGTCTTTGGTGGGGGGCATGATTCAATCCCCTACAGAACTCAAGCCAAATCGTAAAACCAAAATTCATTAGCAGAAGATACTGTCAACTGAATGTGACAGACCAGAGGAACGAAAAGTAATGTCACCTTGATTAATTTAATAAAACATCAACGACCCTGGCTGCTAAATCAAATACCATGCAAGGGCTTGGCTTAAACAATGAGAATTTATTGGCTCATGGTTTTGAGGCTAGGGGGAGTCCAAAATGAAGGCGTCACCAAGGTGATTTGCTTCCTCTCAGAAGACTGTGGCATCTGGGGCGGCTGCCAGCCATCCTTGGTCCTAGGCTTTTCTGTCACATGGCAATGCACATGGCAGCCTCTCCTGGCTTCTCCCTTCTTTTTGGTCCCATTGAGGTTCAGCTTCTGGTGGCTTCCTCTGGCTTTCTCTCTCTCTGGGGCCATCTCTATAGAAGGCTTTCAGTAATAGGATTAAGCCCCATCCTGGGCTGGCCCCACCTTAACTGAAGTAACCTCATCAAAAGGTCCTATTTATAAGGTCCCCAAGGAGTGGATTAAGTTGAAGAGGATCCTTCCAAATCGCCAAATAGTTTAGGAATGGCAACCTGCTATTTCTGGGCCAGGTTTTGCTGGTAGCTATTTCTCACTCTAAATAGAGAATATGAACTAATTATGTATTAATTCACATAATAGGTATACCTGGGATAACTGGAAGTAAGCATTACATGATAATTTTAACTAGGTCACCGGATTTCATTTCACTCAAAGATTCTAGTAAAGTTAATTGTCTATCTTGCAGCATTTGCGTGCTACATGCAGAACAAATATTTTCTTCCCATTGCAGAAATTGCTACCTGGTGGCCCTCAGCCTAGATCTAATGTAAAGATATGACTTATTTGTACCACACAGTAATCTGAAAACTTTGAATTAGTTTCCAGCATATCAAAATTGAGAGATTTTATGTGAAAACCTAGATTTCTGTTTTCTCTTAAAAAATCAGAAGTTCTGGAACACAGGGCCTGAACTCCTGAATGAAATAACTGGTTGGCCCTGATTAGGGGCTGCCCCTGAAGGAGAGGAAATTGCTCTGCAGGAGCTACAGTCCCCACCTGGCCTGCCACAGGCACTTATGTTGCATGTCGAGCCCCTGTAGGCATTGGAGCTTGTAACCCACTCTTGACAGAAAGGGAAACTGTCTCAGTGTCCTTGGGTTGCCATAACAAAGCACCACAAACTGGATGGCTCCAAACAGCAGAAACTTATTCTCTCAGTTCTGGAGCCCAGAAGTGTGAAAGCCCAGTATGGGCAGGGCCGGCTCCCTCTGAAGTCTACGGGGAAGAATCTGTCCCTGCCTCGCGCCTGGCTTTCGGTGGTGGTCAGCAAACCCTGGTGCTCCTTGGCTTGTGGCAGCATCACTCAGTGCCTGACTCCATCATTACTGGCTGTCTTCCCTCTCCCCTTCCTACGAGGACACCAGCCACATTGGGTTAAACGCCTACCCTACTCCAGCGTGACCTCACTTTAACTGGGAATCCATCTGTACTGACCCTATTTCCAAATAAGGTCACATTCTGAGGCACTGGGGGTTAGGCCTTTAACGTATCTTTTTAGGGGACACCATTCAACACATAGAAGACACTGAGGCACAAAGTCAATTTCTAAGATGGAAGGGAAGAGCTTGCTGGCTTCTTGCAGTGTGCCCGTTAACTCTGCTCCTCGGTCCTCGTGCTTCTCACTTGTCTCTAGACAACGCACTGGAAGGAGAAAAACATTTCCTCCTCTTGTTACCACACTTTGGTTTCCTGGCCTGAATGCCAGAGTTTGAAACTCAATTCATTTTATTTGGCTTTCTGGAGTTTAAATGTAAATGTAGCTTCTGTGTGTAAGTTCTTTTCCAACCTCCTTGGAAATTTTATATCCTAAATTAATGAGTAAAACATGCTTTAATAATAGATTATGAATCTCAGTGATCTCAATCTTTTAATAAAAAACAATCAATCTTTAAGTAACAGTATAATTCACAAAAAGTCACTGAATTTCAATTAGCATTCTGGTCATAAAGTAAAAGCTATATCTTAAGAAGGACTTCATGATCCTAAAAGCTAATATTTGAGTGTTAATGCTTTGCCAGATACTGTTCCCCATGCTTTTGGTGAGTGATCCTACTTAGTCCTCACAACTTTCTTAGGGGATTATTTTTACCCAATTTACAAACAAGGAAACCAAGGCACAGAGAGTTTAAGTAACTGGCCCCAGGTTAAGCAGGATGGAATCAGGACTTCAGCCCAGGCAATTTGACTCTGCAGGTGATTTCCTGCCTTGTATTTACTTTTCTATTTGTTGAAAAGCCTCTTAGAAATAAATAGAGTTGTTGGCTTTGGAAAGAAGAGCCTCCTTATCAACATAAGTTAAGTCAAGCAACCATCTGTCTAGCTGGCCAAGAGGCCCAAACTGACAATTCATTCTGCCCATTTGCACACAAATCTTTCTTTAAAAAAAAACAAACAAACGAAAAAAAAAAAAAAAAAACACAATTACATAGGGTAGATAGCACACTCGCTATAATCAAGTGTTAGCAGGGATTCATTTTAACAACAGAATATGGAGAGTCTAATAACTCTGTTACACTCTGGTGTACTCTTTCCTGGGCAGATTTAGTTTGGGGTGATAAACTTGGAAAGTGACATGGTGATGCTGAAAGTCACTTCTAAGGAGCCTCAAGGCCCCACTCTCAGGCAGAAACATTTGCCAGCTGTTCACCCAGTGCCTCCCTCAGCGTGCCTAACCTCTCTACCATGGGAGATAATCACAGTTTGGGGGAGCATTTCATTTAAACACCGCAGGACTTCCCTCCCTCTTACCCTCTCCAGGTCAACTCCCTGATGGTGTTCAGCTGCAACATGACACTATTCTAAATGCTGGTAGAAAGTCCACTGAGGAAGGAAGGAAACTATACTGGCCACCATGGGTAAGGAGCCTATTTTGTCAACTCACCATGTGAAACTCTGCCAGCTCCTCCAGTTCTTCCAAACTGCGAGGCACCAGCTAGTAAAACCTTAGGTTCGCTGGGGGTTAACCCAGGCCTTCTTCCACCCACCAGGCACCCACCGTAACCCTGGACTGGTGATGATGGGAAGGCGTCTCCTGAACACACACAGAGCACGTGACTGCTGGAAAATGCTCAGGATCATGGCCTCATCAAATAGGCATCGCCCACGCGCTCACTAGGACACTTGCTGGGAGACGCAGAAGGGACGGCAGGGGGGAAGGGGCTGTCTTCCCAGGAGCAAAGAAGGCAGGGAGGGAAGTAAAGGAAGTTGACCTTGTATGCCTACAGAAACAAGCGCTCACGTTAACACTTCCAACGCTGGAGGAAACCCCACATCAGCCACTGCCTGTGGATGAAACTCCCAGGTTTTATATCTGGTAAGGCACAAGGATGGACTAGTAATTCAGTGCAATGTCTTAATATAACTGTCTTCAAACTCTGCCACAGCCCTTACAACCAATTCATTAGAAAGCGCTCATGGGCAAAATACAATTGCTCTCTATTCCCACCTGAAAGCAGTTTTGTTGGATTTTGAGGCAAACAACTCAAGTACCTCCTGCCTTGACTCCAGGATATAAGGAAAAAGTAAAAGTCACCGCCGCCTGTTGCCAAGGCCTGCTCCCTGGAAGTATTCCATCTGCCCAGTTCTCTCTTCTTCACCAGTATCCAATTGGCACTTAAACCATGCCAATCGCCCCCTGTGACTCTTAAATATAACCCTATTCTCCAGTCTACCTGAGTCTATCTTAGTTCATACCCTTATCCTCCTCTGCCTGGAAAACTAGAACAGACTTTAACTGACATCTCTGCATCCTTTTTCCTATTCCACCCCAGTCTCCGAAGTGATGTTACAAAAACACAAATATTATCCATTGATCGTTACAATCAAGCAATATATTAATTGTCTATTGTGCACCATGCACTGGGTGTTGAGGAGACAGAAGTAAAAACAGACCCTGGCTCTCAAAGAATTTATAATCTGGCAGCAGGATGAAATAAATGTCATACTGGGAGAAGTGGATTGTTAGGAAGTATACAGCAGGATGACATAACCTGGGTATCAAAGAAATCAAAGAAAACATCCTAGTGGAAGTGACAACTCACCTGAAATCTAAAGCTTTGGAAATAGCCTGAAATACAAACATTTAGGAAATAATTAGGTGGGGTGGCAGTGGAGGGATGATGGTGAGCATTACCAAAAAAAGAGAGAAAAGAAACAGAAGCACAATTAATAAAAGGACAAGTGACACAGTTAAGGAACTGAAAGAACTTCAACTGAGCCAAATATGAAGTGTGCTTTAAAAACTCTCCTGAAAGAAAATCACTAATTTTCCTGTGTACCACTAAGATCCACTTAGAAAATCAAGGAAATGACATTCAATGCACAAACTCAAAGGAAAAAAAAAAAAGAAGAATAAAATGAGATAAGGAAAATACACACGCAGAAGAAAGAATCTTAACAAGAAAGGGTTGGAAATGACATGAAAAAGATGATCATGCTTGTTTTGACCTTGTTTTGAATGATGTGCTTAAATGGAAAAAAACATACTATATTTTGGAATGAAAAAATGAGATATGTTTTTAAAAATAAAAGTAAGGAATAGGGAGGGATAGCCTTAATAAACATTGAAACATTTTTAAAACTATAATAATTAGAAATGTGATATCGGCACAAGAACAGACTGATTAATAAAACCCAAGAGCCCTATAGCAGACCATACCACACACCAGAGTTCAATACATAGTAAAAGACAAATTTCCAACCAGCAATGAAGGGAAAGATTTGCTCCATATATGGTGCTGGAGCAACCAAGCTGCTATTCGGAAAAATAAATTTAAATCAGTGGCTCCCATTCCTGACTGGTGCATCAAGAACTTCCTTTGATGCTTTTTTAACCTAACATCCTAAGATCTCAACCCCACCAAATTTAAGATTCAGTAAGTCTGGAAGGAGACTGGCCAAAGGTCTTTTTAAAAATAGTTTCAGATGAATTCTATCATGCAGCAGAATTTTGAATCACTGATGCAGTCTTACTTTACATCAGAGTTCAGAATAAAATTCCCAATTGGAGATAGAGTTTGATTAGATATAAATAAAGTTAGAAAAAATTTGTAAGTCTTTAATTCTAGATAAGAGATGATTTTCTAAGTCTTAAAAGTGATGGAAGAAATTACAAATGAAATAATTTCACACAAATCAGAATTACTGTGAATTGCTACAAATGCTATGAAATGCAATTAGCATCCTGACATTCCATTACTAGGCACACACCTTAGAGAAATATCCAGGAATGTTCACCAAAGCACTGTTCAAACACCAAAAAAAATGCAAACACCCAAAATATCCATCAGCAGGACAAGGGATGAAAACATTATTCTACAATGTAATATTACACAGCAATGTAAAGAAACCACACCGATCAATATTTAAACATGGGTGCATTTTTTTAATGTAATGTTGAATGAAAATGACCAGAACCCAGAAGATCACATGTAACTTATTTGTTAAAGCTCAAAAACAAGCAAAACAAAACAACTTGTTGCTAAGGGAAACATCTGTATGTGGGTGAAACTATCGTTAAAAGCCAGGAAATAATAAACCCCAAATTCAAGATACTGTTGGGGGTACACAGAGAAAGGGACTTTGTTAGGGAAAGCGCACTGAGATAGACTCAGAAGTTGGTGACTGTTTTAGTTTGCTAAAGTTGCTGAAAGGAATATACCAGATATGGGTTGGCTCTTACAATGGAGATTCATTAGCTTACACACCTACAATTCTGAGGCCGTGAAAATGTCCAAATCAAGGCATCAGCAGCAGTGCTTTCTCCCCAAAGATCAGCTGCCAGTGATCCTGTATCCCTCTGTCACATGGTAAGGCACATGGCAGTGTCTGCTGGTCTCTCCCTTTTCTTCCAGGTTTCGTTGCTTTCAGCTTTGGCTTCCATGGCTTTCTCTCTCTCTTCATCTGGATTTCATTCTCTTATTAAGGATTCCAGTAAGAGGATTAAGACCCACCCTGTGCTATGCCTCACTGAAGAAACCTAATCAAAAGCCCCTACTTACCATAGGTTTATACCCACAAGAATGGATTAGCTTTAGGAACATGCTTTTTTTGGGAAACCTATTGCTTCAAACCATCACAGTCATGTTCTCGTACCCAAGATGGGTGTTGAGTTTTATATTTTACAACTTCCATGGACTACTTTGTGTCTATTGATATTACACATATATATATATATATATATATTTTTTTTTTTTTTTTTTTTTTTACATAAGATAAGGTATCTTCAGGAAAGCTATGAACATTGGGTCAATTAGATATAGTAAATACCTAAAAGCAAAAATTTTAAACTCTCAAGTGTATTTGATGATATAAAAGACAAATACCAACCATGGGATTCTGTTGTGAAGTTCATACATGCATATAAAAATACTATAACATTCTTTATATGAACTAAGTATAGTCATTATTACTTAGCAGCATAAAGACCTTGCACTTTATAAAATATAATTTAATTATTCACCCAATATTTCTGGAGTGTCTACTTTGCCAGACTGGAATCTAGGAAAGACACAACAGTGAGGCCAAAAGCCCTGCTGTCATGGAGCTGTTACTGTTATTTAATAACTTATTGTTATTAGGTTAAGATGAAAGTTTTCAGTATTCCTAGACATTGTTTCTCTATCCTCTAAATCCATTCTCCAAATCCCATCCATTCTTCCTCCTACAGCTTTCACATCGACCTCCACTTCCTTAGCCCTACACCTCTTTGTTCCATCCCTAGATTGAGGTACTGGCCAACAGAAGGTATTCACCACACCAGTTAACCCTGTCTCTTCCCACTCCCCCATCCTCTCCCTCATCCATCCTCCTAGAATGCAAAGCTAGACTTTAAGCTTCACTCATCCTCCAGGGTACATTTTTTTAGCACATTCTCCTGGTTTAAAGCATTTGGCAAAAGCTCCATTTAAAACAATTAACCTACTGCATAACAACACTTTGCATTTCTGTCTCCCCAGTACACCAGAAGCCCCTTAAAGAGAGTCCAGTCACTTCCTGTTTTCTTTTATGCATCCCCAAATCAGAGAGCCCAGCCTTATGAGAGCAATACCATTTCTGATAGGGGATGTGAAGATGCTAACATTTTTACAGGAAGAAAAATTAGAAATTTTAGTGTGGCATATAAGGGTTCTTACAGTCCAGTCCCTGCCAAGCTTTCCAGCAGACAACATGTCCAGCAGACAACATGTTCCATAGAAATCATTCTATGGAATATTACTGGGGCTCATAAAATAGAATCCCATGCTCAACTAAATTTGGAAAACCCTGAATCAAACCAATCTGAGCAGGTTTCTTGGCAAAAGGACAACTCGGAGACTTTAATATGATTATGTGATTTGGGAAACTCCACAAGGGAGATTTGAGATATCACACCCCCAAACCAGCTTAGCCACAATTACCTTCTCCCATGCTCCACCCATTTACAGTGAGCACACAGACGTTTAGCAAAGTACCACTGGTAGTCCCCAAACAATGGCCTTTCCTTCCTAGAGTATTTTCTCCTGTCTCATTTTCCCCCATGTGTTCTCTGACATTAATTTTTTCAGACTTGGTCTTCCCCAGTTTTGGCATGCTACTGCCCTATGTTCCCCTTTATTTCCAAAATGCTCTATGTCTCCAATTATGAGTTTTCATTTGCAAGTGTTCTGTGGTCACGCTGCATGAGACTGGACTCCCTGAGTTTGGTGGTTTGGGTCCTGTATGCTATCGGATACATAGGAGTTCAGCACATGCCAGGGACAGTGAGACACACAAATTAATGCAAAATCATTGTTTTCCTACTTTTGCTCCTGTACTTAAGAGCAGAGGTTCTTAACCTTTTTTTGTTCCATGGACCCCTTTGCCAACCAGGTGAAAACCACGGACCCCTTCTCAGAATGTAGCGGCAGATAGTTTTATGACACTCAACATCAGAGGCCAGAGAAAATAAAGATAATTCGTTGATTTTTTTTCAAGTTCACAGACCCCCTGAAATCTTTCCCTGGACCCCCTGGTTAAGAACCCCTGACTTAGAGGGGCTATTCCTCAGAGCAATTTTAGGAGATATTTCGCAGATTCTCTTTTTATAAAGTGTTTGCTAATGATCTGGTCTTTGTTTTTATGGCTTCTTATAAATATGCTAAACCCTAGTTAAGCCTTCACAGACCGTAACTCCCAGTCTTATACTTGGCCGAGACCCAATGGTTATAATTGTAATTTTTAATGGAAGAAATGCCTTCTTTTAAGAGTTTTTTATTGAGAAAAACTCCACCACATGAGGGAATACCAGAAGCAATGACTCTGACCTGTTTTCAATGCCTCTGTTTGGTATAGGAAAATTGAAAACATCAGTTCCAACTTCCAATGAGAGATTAAAGAAATCACTGGAATCATAATTTTAAAACCTTAAGAAAAACTATCACTTCTTAAATGTTAAGTTTTTTTTTAATATAGCTTGGTTTTAAGCTTAGTTTACAACATTAGGATTTTTTGAATGCACACTTTATGAGACTGATTGCAACCTGCGCCCTAATAGTATTTATTGCGGTTAGAGCATAACGTTAGCATTTTGAAGGGCAAGTGATTTAGAGTTGTTATGTATTTACTTTGAAGAAATTAATATTCATGGGTCCGATTTATTTGATGCCAACTCCACCAGGAGCACAGTTTCCAGTTGTAGCGATGGCCCCCTGAGAAAATCTCAGGGCTTTCCTGACAACTCACCTTAAGACGCTGTCTTCTGAAACATACTGTAACCAAAAAGAATGACCGTGTATGGCTGCGTCAGGTTAGACCGAGTGAATCTGCTTTAAATTCTTAAAATCTTATGAGATTTTCAGTAGATTTTTAGATGTGATATTATATTTCATTTTCCTCTATCGCTCTTTATATTCAGGTGTTTTTTCCAACAACAAACAATATTTGTGAGATTGCCTTTATTTCACTATAATCTTGATTTACTTCATGTTACATTACATCCAACTAACCTCACACCTAAACTCCTGGGATGCAGAGTTTCCCCACAGGCAAACAGAGAAAGAGGTTTACTACCTTATAATCATTATTATCATCGGCAATATGTCGTTGATGCTTTTCAAAAGGACATAGAAAGAAGCTCTGGGTTAATTTTTTTAAGGATGTACTGGGGATTGAACCTAGGACCTCGGATGTGGGAAGCAGGCACTCAATCACTTGAGCTACATTTGCTCCTCTGGGTTAATTTTTACGTCCATATATAAGATTTCTAAAAAGACCAAAAGGTGATTTCTTCCCCACGCACACTCGCTTTCATTTTGGAATGGAGGACAAAGCTGGAATTCAAATGAGCTGGTGACCCACAGCTCATCTTTTCAGAAATCATACTATAAGAGGACCTCAAAAGCAGACCCGCAGACTGTGCAAGTGGAATATATGTAATAAGCACTCCAGAAAGGAAGAATCTCCCTGCGCATCAGTCTGAAAGGGAGGTGACTACTCTGCTCTGTAGACTTTGCGGACCAAAATCGTGACTCTGAGAACAAAGCACACCTAGCCAGATGGACATCAGTCACTGCAGGTTATGACTCAGGGCTCTCATATAAACATGTGGCTCTGATACTGCACTCCAGGGCCTCCTCCTTAGGGGATGACGAAAACCTGGGAGGTGAGCAGAGCACAATCTCTCCCCCTGGAAAGGGCACTTTCCCAGTTGACCTAGATAATTAGAAGGCAGCCTCACTGTAGAGATCCAGCTCCCCATTCTAACCATAAATCTCTCCTAAATTAAAGATACCCCCATCGGATCACCAATACACAGCGGCTCAGGATTCTACCTAATTACCCCACACAGACCCAGTGAGCTACTCTCGAGCTGTTATCTCATTCACGGCCCACAAAAGCCAGGCAGGTAAAATGCATCACGCGGTGAAGTATAGGTGATTTAGCACAAAACTCAAGCGAGTTGTGCAATATACATAGCGGAAAGAGGTCGGTGTATGATGCCTATGTCGATGGTAGCAACATTTTTATACCGGTTTTATTGAGATATATCCACACACCATACAACTCATCCAAGTTGTATAATCAATGGGTCTAGGTATAATCACAGAGCTGTGCATTCATCACCACAATCAATTTTAGAACATTTCATTGCTGCAAAAGGAAAAACCCCAAGCCCCTTATAACCCCCGTTGGTGACACTTAGCATTGGTGTGGAATCTTTGTAACAATTGATGAAAGAATATTAAAACATTACTGTTAACTACAGTTTGCATTAGGTGTATTTCCCATATACCACCCTTTTATTACCACCTTGTAATAGTGGCATATATTTGTGATAGTTCATGAAAGAACATTCTTATATTCATACTATTAGCCACAGTCACTGTCACCAACAGGGTTTACTGTGTGATACGGTCCCATCTTTTATCCCCCAGCTTTCCTTCTAGTGACATACATGGCCCTAAATTTCCCTTTTCAACCACATTCACACTCAGTTCAGCGCTGTTAATTAAACTCACAATAATGTACTATCATCACCACTATCCATTTCCAAACATTTACAATCAACCTAATTAGAAGTTCTGTACAAATTAAGCATCGGCGCCCCATTCACTACACTCATTCATCTCCTCATAACTTATATTCTAGATTCTGACTTTATGAGTGTGCTTATCATAATTAGCTCATATTAGTGAAACCATATACTATTTGTCCTTTTGTGTCTGGCTTATTTCACTCAACATAATGTCCTTAAGTTTCATCCAAGTTGTTGCATGCATCAGGACTTCATTCCTTCTTATAACTGAATAATAGTCCATCGTATGTATATATCACATTTTGTTTATCCATTCATCCGTTGATGGACATTTGGGTGGTTTCCATCTTTGAAAAATTGTGAATAATGCCACTATGAACACTGGTGTGCAAATATTGGTTCATCACGTCCTTGCTTTCAGTTCTTTGTGGTATATACCTAGTAGCAGGATTGCCAGTTCATACGGTAATTCTATACTTAGCCTCCTAAGGAAGCACCAAACTGTCCTCCACAGCAGCTATATCATTTTACATTCCCACAAGCAGTGAATGAGTGTTGCTATTTCTCCACATCCTCTCTAACACTTGCAGTTTTCTGATTTTTTTAATAGTGGCCATTCTAGTAGATGTTTAATGATATCTCATTGTAGTTTTGATTTGCATTTCCCTAATAGCTAGTGGTACTGAGTATCTTTTCATGTGCTTTTTAGCCATTGTATCTCCCTTTGGAAAAAAGTCTACTCAGGTCTTTTGCCCATTTTTTAATCGGGTTGTTTGTCTTTTTATTGTTGAGTTGTAGGATTTCCTTATATATTCTGGGCATTAAACCCTTAGCAGACATGTGGTTTCCAAACATTTTCTACTACTGAGTAGGCTGCCTTTCATTTCCTTGACAAAGTCCTTTGAAGCACAAAAGTTTTCAGTTTTGAGGAGATCCCATTTATCTACTATTTCTTTCATTGCTTGTGTTTTGGGTTTAAGACCTAAGAAACCATTGCCTACCACAAGATCTTGAAGATGCTTCCCTACGTTTACAGTCCTAGCTCTTATATTTAGATCTTTGATCCATTTTGAGTTAATTTTTGCATAAAGTGTGGGATAGGGGGTCCTCTTTCATTCCCTTGGATATGGATATCCAGTTCTCCCAGCACCATTTTTTTTCCCAGTGAGTGATTAATTTATTTAGTTTGTTTTATACATGTATAAGTCAGAGGTCAGCTGACAGCTACTTGACGTGTTTTTTTTTTTAACAAATCAATTTTATTGTTACATTCTAATAAAGCATAAATCCATCCAAAGAGTACAGTCAGTGGTATTTGGTGTAATCCCATACTTGTGCATTCATCACCCCAATCATGCGCAGAGCACTTTCATTATTCCAATAATAATAAAAAACAAAAAACAAACAAAACTCATCACCTCTCAATCTCTCTGTGCCTCGTCTGCCATCCATAGCTGCAATTCTTTTTCCTTCTCTCTAGTATATTAGTACTTACATTTTGTAAAAACAGTCTTATACATGCAATATCCCCCATATTTGTGTTTTACATGAGGTTTTACTACCAGCACCATTTTTTGAAGAGACTATTCTGTCCAAGTTGAGTGGATTTGGAAGCCTTGTCAAAATTCAATTGACCATAATGTAAAGGTCTATTTCTGAACTCTCAATTCAATTCCAATTCTATACCTATCTTTATGTCAGTATCATGATGTTTTTACCACTATAGCTTTATAATATGCTCTAAAGTCAGGAAGTGTGAGTCTTGCAACATTGTTTTTCTTTTTCAAGATGTTTTTGACTAAACAGGGCTCCTTACCCTTCCAAATAAATTTGATAATTGGCTTTTCTATTTCTGCAAAGTAGGCTGTTGGAATTTTGATTTGGATTGCATTGAAGCTGTAAATCAATTTGTGTATAATATTTTAAAGATATTAAGTATTCCAATCAATGAACACAGAATATCCTTTCTTTTATTTAGTCGTCTTAGATTTCTTTTAGCAATGTTTTGTAGTTTTCTGTGTGCAGGTCCTTTACACCCTCATTAAAATTATTCCTAGATATTTGATTCTTTTAGTTGCTATTGTAAATGGAATTTTTTTCTTGATTTCCTCCTCAGATTGTCCATTACTAGTGTATGGAAACACTACTGATTTTACGTGTTGCTCTTGTATCCATCCCACAACTGTGCTAAACTCGTTTATTAGCTGTAGTAGCTTTGTGGTAGGTTTTTCAGGACCTCCTGTATATAGGGTCGTGTCATCTGCAAATAGGGAAAGGTTTACTTTGTCCTTTCCAATTTGGATGCCTTTAATTTCTTTTTCTTGCCTAACTGCTCTAGCTAGAACTTCTAGCACAATGTTGAATAACAGTGGTGACAGTGGGCATCCTGGTCTTGTTCCAGATCTTAGATGGAAAGGTTTCAGTCTTTCACCATTTATTATGATGTTAGCTGTATGTTTTCATGTATGTTCTGTACCATGTGGAGGAAGTGTCTTTCTATTCTTATTTTCCCAAGGGTTTTTATCAAGAAAGGATGCTAGGTTTTGTCAAATGCCTTTTCTGCACCAATTGAGATGATCATATGGTTCTTCCCCTTCAATTTGTTAATGCAGTGTATTACATTGATTGATTTTTCTTATGTTGAACCACCTTTGCATACCTGGGATAAAACCCACTTTATGATGGTGTATACTGCTTTTAATGTGCTGAAGAATTCGATTTGCTAGTATTTTGTTGAGAATTTTTACATCTACATTTGTTATAGAAACTGATCAGTAATCTTTTCTTACAGGATCTTTATCTGGCTTTGGTATTAGGATGGTATTGGCTTCATAGTATAAGTTAGGTAGTGTTCCCTCCTCTTCAATTTTTGGATGAGTTTGAGCAGGATTGTCATTAGTTATTCTTGGAATGAATGGTAGAATTCACCTGTAAAACAATTTGGTCCTCAGCTTTTCTTTGTTGGGAGGTTTTTGACGACTGATTTAATCTCTTTACTTGTAATTGGTCTGTCAAGTTCGTCCATGTCTTCTAGAGTCTGTGTAGGTTGTTTGTGTGTTTCTAGGAATTTGTCCAATTCATGTAAGTTGTCTACAGTTGGCATACAGTTGTACATATTATCCTCTTCTGACTCTTTTTATTTCTGTGGGGTCAGTAGTAGTGTGTCCCCTCTTATTTCTGATTTTATTTATTTGCATCTTTTTTTTCTTTGTCAGTCTAGCTAAGGATTTGTCAATTTTATTGATCTTCTCATGGAACCAACTTTAAGTTTTGTTCATTTTCTCTATTTTTTATTCTCAATTTCATTTATTTCTGCTGTAATATTTGTTATTTCTTTTCTTCTTCTTGCTTTGCTGTTATTTTTCTAGTTCCTAGTTGTACAGTTAGGTCATTGAGTTCTTTCTTTTTAAATGTAGGCATTTAGGACTATAAATTTCCCTCTCAGCACTGCCTTCACTGCATTCCTTAAGGTTTGATATGTTGTGCTATTATTCTTATTCATCTAGAGATATTTACTGATTTCCCTTTTTATTTTTTCTATGACCCACTAGTTATTTAAGAGTATGTTATTTAACTTCCTTATATTTGTGGATTTTCCAATTCTTTGCCTGTTATTGATTTCCAGCTTCATTCCATTGTGCTCATAGAAGATGCTTTGTAAATTTTCAACCTTTTAAAAATTTATTTAGACTTGTTTTGTAACCTAACATGTGGTCTATCCTGGAGAATATTTCATATACACTTGAGAAGAATGTATATCCTGCTGTTTGGGGGTGCAATATTCTGTATACGTCTGTTAGGTCTAGTTCACTTACCATATTATTCAAGTTCTCTTTTTCCATATTTATATTGTCTAGATGTTCTATCTATTGATGAGAGTGTTGTACTGAAGTCTCCAACTATTACTGTAGTGGTGTCTATTTCCCCCTTTAGTTTTGCCAGTGTTCCCCTCATATTTTGGGCATAAATATTTATGATTGCAATTTCCTCCTGGTGGACAGTCCCTTTTAGTAATATATAGTGTCCTTCTTTGTCTTTTATAACAGTCTTGCCTTTAATGTCCATTTTGTCCAATATTACTATAGCTACCTCAGCTCTTTTTTTGGTTGCTGTTTGCTTGGAATATCTTTTTCCATCCTTTCACATTCAACCTATTTGTGTCCTTGGGTCTAAGATGAGTCTCTGCTAGATAGCATATACATGAATCATACTGTTTTATTCATTCTGCCAATCTGTATCGTTTGATTGAGGAATTTAATCCCTTAACGTTCAGTGTTATTACTGTAAAGGCAGTACTTCAACCATTTTATCCTTTGGTTTTTACATGTCAATCTTGTTTTTGTTTCTCCTTTTACCATTTTAGTTACCCTTACTAATATTTTTCATTTCTATACTCTCCTCCAAACCTCTCTCTCTTGTCTTTTCCTTTAGTATTTCTTGTAAAGCAGTCTTTTTGGAAAACTCTGTTTCTGTTTATCTTTAAATGTTTTAAACTTTCCCTCATTTTTGAAGGTTTTTCTGGATAAAGAATTCTTGGCTGGCAGTTTTTCTCTTTCTGTACCTTAAATATGTCATAACATTGCCTTCTCACCTCCATGATGAGAAATCAGCACTTAGTCAGATGAGAAATCAGCACTTGGTCTTTTGAGCATCCCTTGTGTATGATGAATTATTTTTCTCTTGCTATTTTCAGAATTCTCTCTTTTATCTTTGGCATTTAACATTCTGATTAGTATGGGTCTCGGAATAGGTCTGTCAGGATTTATTCTGTTTGGAGTGCATTGTACTTCTTGGACATATATATTTACATCTTTTATAAGAGTTGGGAAATGGTCAACCATTATTTCCTCAAAGAATTTTTCTGCCTCTTTCCCCCTCTCTCCTACTTCTGGGACATCTATGATGTGTATGTTTGTGTGCTTTGTGCTATACTTCAATTCCCTAAGACCCAGCTCAACTTTTTTTCATACTTTTCTCTATCTTTTCTTCTTTCTGTATGATTTCAGATGTCCAATCTTCTAGTTCACTGATCCTTTTTTCTGTCTGTTCAAACCTGCTGTTGTATGCCCCTAGGGTATTTTTCATCCCTTCTATTTTGCCTTTCATTCCATACGTTATTTTTCTTTTCATTCTTCCAAATTCTTCTTTATGCTTAGCCAGTGTCTTAATATCCTTTATCTATTTAGCCATAATTTCCTTCATCTCCTTGAACTCATTTAGGAAATTAATTTGAACATCTTGATTAGTTGTTCCAAATTCTGTATCTGAGTTTTTAATTTGTTCCTTTGACTAGGCTATAACTTCCTGTTTCTCAGTATGTACTGTAATTTTTTGCTGATGTCCTGGCATCTGATTATCTTGATGAGTTTACTTTGAAAGTTAGTTTCTCTCTCTTGTCTAGGGTTTGGTTGTTGATTGGCTTTGTGTTAAAGCTCTTCTTTGACACTTGGTTCTTCAGTATTTCCAGGCTAAAACAGGGTCAGGGACCCAGGAATGGGGAACCTTTTTTTCAGCTCCCCAAGGCTGCGCTTTCCTGGCCTACCCAGCAGATGGTGTTCTTTGGCCACCTGTTCTCTGCAGCCATAAAAAGCAGGGCATTTTTAGACCTCTGCTGGCTCCACCTCTCACATGGGGTCAGAATAATGGCATGAAGGTACCGTCCAGGATGGGCTAAAACAGCAGGGCCCAGCTATCTAAATTCACCAGCCAAAAGCTGTATCAGTACTGGGCTGTGTCTCCCGTACCCCTGTTCTTGGGGAGGAGGGCTTTCATGGCCCTCCCAGCCCACAGCAGCCACCCAGGCAGGGAACAGACCTGACCCAAAGCTGCCTGCCTCATGAGCGGGGGATGGGCGTGAGCAGCCATAGCCGAGTCACTCAGCCTTTCACCACAGTTTCTCTCTCTCATCATCCTGCTTTTCTCTGGATGCTGCACAGTGCTCCCCTGGCCTCTAGAACAGTTGTTTCAGCTAGTTCAGATAGTTCCTGCCTGTCCACTAGCTGCTTTTAGAAGAGGAGTGAGCCCCTGCCGCTCCCTACTCCACCATCTTCCCAGAAGTCTTGGTAGCAACATTTTTTAAAAAAATACCTCTACAAAACACACTGATAGTGTTCGATGAGCCACTACAAGGTAAATTAGCATCAGCTGGGAAAGGATATTGCCATGTCCATGTATAGAGTTTGTCCTCTTAATCTTGTGAACGGGGCAGGGTATCCACCAAGTCACTCTTTTTGCACATAAACAGCAAACCTTTTCTTTTAGAATAAATGTGACCATCAACCAGTACTTGGCAAAATGATGTTACATAAATATAAAGTCTAGATGACTTCAAAATTGTAAGCCTCTTTTCAAATCACCAATTTAGGACCAAAAATATACTCTTTTCCTGAGTACATCTAAGTTCGTGAAATCTATTCTGAACCATCAGGAAAAACTGTCTTCAGTCTTTAAAAAGTATTCTAAATCTACACTGTCCAATGTGGTAACTACTAGCCACATGTGGCTAGTCACATTTAGATTAATTATAATTAAATAAAATTAGAAATTGGGGTCCCCAGTTGCAGCAGCCACCTGTGATTAGAGGTCACTCTCTTGCACAGCACAGATGGAACATTCCCACCATTGCAGAAAGTCTATGAAAGTGTTGTAAGTTCTGAAGACTAGTTTCTCCCCATGCAAAAATCACATTGTTTTTTCCTTATTTAGCAACTATCTGAGAAAAGTTATTCACTTGCTGGGTCAGAAACTAAAAAGCACATCACACTCTCCACTCTCAAAAGCCCTGAAAACCTGCAGTCAACAATTCAAGATGCAAATATCACAGTTAAGCCACAGCAACAGAGGCACCCAGGCATTTCCTAGGTGAAGCCCATGGCCTGCGACACAGCCGAAAGTCTTTGAACCAGACTGAATCCCCAGAAAATATTCCTAGTAAACCCCAGAAGCAGTTACTGCTCTTGTAAATTAAAATGAACGACAAGGAAAATAATTGTAAGGATTTTTTCAAGATGATGCAATTGCCTTTGGCATGCCCAGAGTTTTAACAGAGAATAAGCATCCTGTTCATTAGCCAATCAAATTGCTCAAGTTATCAGCCACCACTCCATTTATCTGATTATCCTGAGCCTGTATTACTAAGAAGCATGTGTTACATGTATCAACATAAGGGCCGTTTCCAGACTTCCTGTAGAACCATTCCCTCGAGGAAATATGTGGAAGACAATTCTATTCATAATGCGACCCAAGAGTCAGCCAGTTGCATATAGCAAAGCACAGAGTCATCATTTAGCATTGCCAGCCCGCAGCACGTTTTATCAGTGATGAGATGAACACAGATGCAGGGGAAAGAGGGTTAGGGCAGGGGCATGTTGGCAGGGAAAACTGACACTGAAATAAGTGTCACAACAAATAAATGTTGTCAAATTACAAAGGAAAAGGGCTGAGTGCCCGCTGATTAGTCATCTCCACGGAGACCAGTGCTGCCACTTCTCTCCAGACACACTGCAACACCTCGAGGGCCTTTTCCTCAATAGGTCTGTGTGAGCTGACATTGTTCTCTGCATTATTTCCCACTAATTGCAGGCAAAACTAGAAACAATTCAAGGCCACAAGATTAAATCCCTGAACCAACTCGCTTTGCATTTATGTGACCATATGGTCTCAATTCACTTAGAAATAAAACATTAGAAGCAAGCACAAAAATTCCTGGGCCTGCTTCTCCCCAGTCCCCTTGCTCAGGGGGGAAAAAGTGTCTTTAACAGCTTGAGGGTGGGGTGCATGTCAATGACAGAATAATAAGCATGGCTTTCTTTGAAATAAATTGCCAACACAAAGCTTTCAGTACTATAAATACTTCATTTCGAAAGTCATTGATTTTGCCCTAAAATTTAACCATAGCTGGCACAAGAACTGCAATATTATATTACACCTTTTCTCCCACATCTTAAGTTCTCTCTCAAATATCAAAATAATAAAAATATTAGTATAAAGTTGTCGTATGAAGCAGACCAATTTACGCTGTATGTTAAACCACAATTGCTCCCTTTGAGGTCAGGGATCTTATGTGGAAAGAAAGAAGCCACACTGAGATGGGTGAGGTGGTAAAATTGGTGGGTGGCCACTGAGAGAAAGGAAAGAGAAAGAGTAAGAGACAGACTCCAAGGGGCCCACCTATTTCCTTCATGTGAGCATAGTCTTTCCATAAACGACAACGAACATATGATATGCATTCGCAGATCCTAATGTAAAATATCTGACGGCTCTTCAAGTACCAAATGAGAGTGAAGACATTTATCTTTTGAGCTGTTATTTCAAAATTGGCACAATGTTCCTAAAAGAAGACTGGAAAGAAGGAATTTATGAAGACCATATAAAAGATCAAATAACTGATTAAAGTATTCTTTATCTTATCAAGAAAATATACTTAATGTAACCTACACCTCAGTTATTGTGTATAACAGTGTTTAATTAATTTATGATAAATAAAAGAAAAAATATTTAAACTATATAGTTTTCAAGCATATAGTCTGCTATGCAATTACTCAGTTTACTTAGATAACATTTTCATTGTCAAATAGCACACTTGCAGCCCAGGCCACAAAACTTGCAAGTTTTGACAGTAAGAACCAGCCTCTCCAAACATGATCGTTTCTGAAACCAACAGGAGAGTCTGCATCATTTCAGATGAGGTCTGGACATTGAACCAGAGTGACCATGCCAAGGGACATGATCCATTTCTCCCCATCTTCGCCATCTCAGTCAAGAGCAGTTCCCTCTGGCGGAGTCATGCCACATTTAGAGCGACCCTGCTTCATTCTATGCCCTACGAGGCCCTGCAAGGTCTAATCTTTGCCTGCTCCTTGATCTCATCCAGCACCTCTTGCCACCAAGCTCCACCACGCCACCTGCTCAGAAGCCCTCAAGTGCACCACCTCAGGGGACTTGCGCCGGCTATTTCTCTGCCAAGCGTGCTCCTCCCCTGGCCCTGTCTCATCATCAGGTTTCACAGAAGACTCTCTTGATCACCCTATCTGTAGTAGATTGAATTATGTGCCCCGATGTAGACATTCTTCATTCTCATCTGCATTCTCCTACGTGTGAACCCTCTGCAAACAGGGCCCCTTGACTAGCGGAGGGTGGGCCTCAATCCAGACTACTGGAGGCCTTTGTAAACAGAAGAAATTCAGACAGGGAAGAGTTGGAAGTCAGAAGGCAATGAAACCAGAAGAGAAAGGAGAGGACATCTCCGTTTGATGTGAGGGAGGGATATAAGCCAAGGAGCTCCTAGGATCACTGGCAGCCAGCACCAGAACGTTACAGGCTTTGGGGAGAAAGCATCGCCTAGCCTTAAAACCGTGAACCAATAAATTCCCATTGTTAAAGCCAAGTCAATGTGTGGCATTTGTCACAGCAGCCTGGGAAACTAAGGCACTATCTAAAGACGTTCTCCTTTACCCCCAAGTCATGCTCTAAACACCAATCCTGGTATATGTCCTGCAAATCACCTATGCTATCTTGTTCATTCTTTTTGCTTTATTTGACTACCTCCTTCCAACTAAAATGTGAGCTCCATTTAAGGGACCTTCTATATCCTTTCTAACCACTCAGTTGCCTAAAATAGTGCTTAGTACCCAGCAGGTATGCAGTGAACTTACTGAATCAAAGAATAAATCTGTTTCATGAACATCCAGTCTTTATTCTCTCAGCCTGGAAAAGTAAATCAAAATGACTATAGAGGAAGTGGAGATAGCTCAAGTGGTTGAGCACGTGCTTCCCTCGTACAAGGTTCCAGGTCCAGTATCTGTTACCTCCTAAAAACAAAACAAACGAACAACAAAAAAAAAAGACAACTCTCATTGGGAAGCCAATGTAGGTCAGTGTTGAGTACCTGCTTCCCATGTACAAGGTTCTGGATTCAATCTCTGGTACCTCCTAAAATTAAAAAAAGACTCTAGATTACATTCTGACAATGACGTATGTAAAAGATCAGAATAGCCAAGACACAGGGGGAAAAACACAGCTGGAGCCAGAAGGGCCAGTCTCAGCAATTCTACTTAATTATGTGACTTTTGACAAGTCGCTTTTCTGAGCCCCAATATACTCATCTGTAAAATGGAGACATAACCAATCATGTCATAGGTTGTTTTAAGGGTAAAATAAAAGTAATTAAGTTACATACCAAAGCTTGCCTTTTGATTCACAGTTATTATCATATAATGTTTACTCATTCAGAGATCAACACAAAACTTGGTTCAATCCCTGGTACTGCCTTAAAAAAAACAAAACTTGGAATAGTAGTTAAGTGACACAAGAGATCTCTGCCTTTCTTAAACTTCATATGGGATGACATGTTAGTAAAACCTATGCTCTTGGGAAGGAGGGAAACCTGCAAGAGCTCCTCAGTAGCAAAAGCTGTAACAAAATATCCAGCCTCCCTGTTTCCACAAAGATCCTCACTACTCACTGCTCAAACGAATTAAAGTCGGTTCCCACAAGAAGGTGTAATTTAATAATCTTTGAATTGCTGAGGCCTGTGTACTTTAAACCGAAGGCTCAATTAGCAGCGGGAGTTCAATCGTAAGAGTAGCAGTAGTAATCCTAGACAATGATTTCCCACTGGGTAGAAACTCAGGCTGTAAAGGGCTCTATATCTTAGGGCACATTTGTACTACCACATTTCTATACCCTTTTCTAAACACTTAATGTTTTCAAAGACTGCATTTGTTCTTCCTCAAAAAGGGAACTGACATGTAACAAAGGTACCACACTAAAGCAAGGTGTTCATAATAGGGGGGTGGGTGGGAACTCTGTGTTTTCTATAAATCTACATCTTCTCTAATTAAAAAAAAAAAAAAAAGAGAGAGAAAGGAAACTGATAAAGTAAAAGGTTTCCTCTTAGGAAATAACATGCCTTGTATCTCTTGATGACCTTGGACCCAAACTTCAGTGTCTCCCCTAATGAATGGCATCTCAATTTTCTACTTGCAAAGGTAAACACAATCCTTGGATACACAACTGATCTTTTCTTTCTTCCACTGCTAAATGCACATTTTCCCTTTGCCTTCCCTTACCAACTTAAGGTTCTTTCCCACCAAATGTGAATACATATAATGTCATCATGCACAATCCATTGTTTCTGTGAAATTTTCCTTACATCACGAAAGAAAAAGAAAGACTTTCAGTGTATTTTAAGGGAATTCGTATGCAGAACCTTATAGATTTCAGCTGATTCAAGTATGTCAGAAGCAACATATTACTGCAGATAGAAGGACTACCTTTTTAAGTATATATTTCTAAAATGCACAGGAGCTGAAACAGAAGTCAAAACCTTAGAGGAGTGGTCATCAGGAAAACTGTACTAATTATTTTACTTGGGTAAATTGGCTTTTTCTGAAAGGCAGTTTACACAGACAAGACCACCCCTGGGGAAGTGGAACTCACATAACTTGTACTTAACCAACTAATAGCAAATCACTGACTTGATAAACACATAATTGCCTTTATGACCACACTTTTGGGAAATACTTTAATTTATGCTTTCTAAGTGCATAGTTCAGCCTTCTCGCAATACTCTACAATATAGGTGCCACTGAAAATATACAGAAAAGCTATTTAACATAGAATTGAGTATCTTGTTAAAGTTAACTGATACAAAAACTTAGCAAAATATAAATTAAACTGAAGTGAAATGAGAAAGACAAAACACTTGCACACAATTACATAAGTCAGCGAGTTAGGATTATAACTCAATCACCCTGACGTGATTTCTGTAATAATTTCCCTCCTCTTCCTCTTCTATGTTCATAAACCACAAGCTATAACTAGGTGATAGAGAATGTCTCTAGACCCTTGACTAACTTCTGGTCTCTTCCAAAGCCATAAACACCATGTACCAGAAAAAAATCACAGCCCTTATTTTAGACACTATGTAAACTAGAAAAGAAATATACAAATGAAAAGGCAAGACACTTTGCTCCTAGGCAAGATGCTTCTAAGGGATTTCAATTCAGTAACAGTCTTAAGCAACACCTATGTGCAAAATATTTTAAAGGTAAAGGACAACAGTTACCATCAAGAAATCATGGACTAAAGCAAAGAAGTTTATCGTCCAGAGGGAATATGTCAAGCACTGCGCTACATAACCAGTACAAGGCAGGGTACACTCCCTAACATAAGTACATGGAGATCTAAATCCAGTTTGAGAGATTGGGGTGGAGGGAGAAGCCAGGAAAAGATTTTATGAAAGAAATGATATTTTCACTTGAGCAGGATGAGGGCTAGGGCTAGGATTGAGAAGTAGGAATCAGGGACTAGAATTTACAAAGCAAGGAAAATGCATTCTTTGAACATATTGAGTACCTGTCACAATGCTAGCCCGAGTGCTAGCTGCTAAGGATGAAATGTGAAACAAATTGTAGGGGGAAAACGAGGAAAGAGAGGTTTAGACAATTTTTTGGATTAGAGCAGTTTTATTTTGATCAAGGTAAAAGTCTTTGATGTCCAAAAGTCCATAGAAGGTGATAAGTGCAAGGAAAGAGAAATCGGCTATATGATAGAATTGGGAAAGGAGACTAATAAGAAAAACTCTGTAGCAAAACACATATTTAGCTAATTTAAGGGATCTTTCTATTTATCCCTTCAAATCCTTCCTTGGGAAAAAAAAAAATAAGCCAAATTAAGAAAGAAGAAAAAACTTTCATCGCTTCTGAGTTGACACGAAGAAGAGTTTTTTAAAAAAAATCATAATGCTGGCTTTTTTAAAAGCTACCAATTTGATATTTTTTGGAGAGGGTGCATTTAAGAGAATATATTCTTTAACACTCAATTGCCCATAATTTCATAAAACAAAATATAAAAAATATTTAACTTGGCATGTTTCTAATGGATTATACTCTACCTTTAAAATTACCAAATCTTTGAAAATCAATTTTTCACTCTAAGATGATGACTTAGATCTGTAATACCATAAACATTTCTATTTCAGATTATTTAACTCTTTTCCAAGTATGGGGTGGGATAGAGGGAAGGGCTGGACAAGAATCATCCCTGTTCTAGTTTTCCAAATATGACAGCTTTAAATCACAATATTCTATTACCTGGTGATATCTTTTCTCCTTGCTTCTTCTTGTCACCACTCCTCTCGTCGCTCATCACATTCTGTCCATTACCGTTCCTTTCTTTCTCTCCACAAGACACTAAAATTGGCAGTTGCCCAAAATCCCCTTAGTTTTATTTACATCTCTTCCTCTTGGCATATAAAGTCCCTGAAGGTCTTAATTTATAAAAATAATACATGGTCAAAGGTGTGATTGAGTCACATTTACAGGACAAACTCTGGGCTTACTGTGGATTTTAAAGCCATCAAACTTTGGGGCAATTTTTGCTCTAGATTTGGTACAAATTTGTTTTCTACAAATACCACATTTTAACAACCACCTTTCAATGCTTCCCAGAGCTCCAGGCCCCTCCCGGGCAACCCACTAGCCCACAAGCGGCCCTACTATTTGTCATTGCTGCTGCAGTTTCCTTGGTGATGGACCCGGACTTACCCATAGGGACCGAGTATGGTAAAAAGCAAAATGAGCAAGAGTGAAGAATAACGAGCTCACTCTAAAGTGGTGCCATGACTTTTGGTATAACAGAAATAAAACCCAAGAATATTACTGTAGATAACACTTCTGGTAGGGAAGAACAAAAATTATAGAATCACTTTTTAAAATTCTTAAAAACCCTAAGACAGTGCCAAGAAGATATTAAATAGCAGAAAACGTTAAGGAAAATACAAACAAAAGACTAAATATACTCATGGGATTGCAGCCCCCTCTCAATTAGAGGTGGAGTGGGCATCACCATCCCAGAATCCTCAGGATTGGGGAAATGAACTATGGACCAAAGTAGACTTTCTGGTATTCTTCTATAGATTTAATGTTACTTTCACAATGTAAGAACTTTTATCATTGATGTGGAGGCAGTAGCCACTGGAGGTTCTGAGGGCAGGGAGAGGGAAGAACAGGTGTGATATGGGGGCATTTTTGGGACTTGGGAATTGTCCTGAATGACACTACAATGACAGATACAGGCCATTATATACCTTGCCATAACCTACAAAATTGAGTGGGAGAGAGCGTAAACTCCACTGTAAAATACAATCCACGCTTAGTAGCAATGCCCCAGAATGTGTTCATCAATTGTAACGAATGTAGCACACTAATGAAGGATGTTGCTGATGCAGGAAAATGTGGGGGGTGTAGGGAGTGGGGCATATGGGAATCCCCTTTACTTTTTATGTAACATTTATGTAATCTAAGTATCTTTTTTAAAAAATTAAAAATATATTTTTTAAAAAGAATAAATGCACTCAATCACATGATTAATTTTTCCTCCAATGCAGAAATGCTACCAACGCTTAGCCCAGGGAACAAGGAACCTGGCCTCTGACGCACTCATGGACATTTAATACTTATTAATTCTTGAAAGAAGTTGTAGTAACACTATCTTTCCTCATCATTAAGTAAACATTTTTGATGCATTCACGGCACCTTCTTGTGCACTAAAGAAGAGGACAGAACATGAAATAACTAGGATGAAATGATTTCCCTGGGAATGCTGAGTCTAGTAGGGAAGACACTTAGAGCAGTAATTCTAACTCAGTCTGCTAAGGGATAAAACAGAGGCCCACCAGGAATTCCTCAGCTGCAGGGACACTGCCCAACCCTTGACTTCCCTCTAAATAACTTCCCCTCATAATTATAAATTTATTGTGGATTTTATGTTTCTTTAGGCCTTTATTTTCCTCTATGATTTCAGAAAATTTTACTGAAAAAAAGCAAAATTTCACCATTGGATCACTGATTTCCACACATCGCCCCCTTGCTCATACAAGCACCAAGTAATTCATTTGACAGTTCTTTCTCACATTTTGTTCCATTAAAAATGGAGTATAGGGTTTTTGTGTCTTAAACTAAGATTTATATCAATAGTAAAACTGTGTTAGAAAATTATTTCCCCAGACACCATGAGGACTTTAAACGCTATTGCCCACTCTTCAACTTGTAGGCTATTGTTCTGTATTTCAAATCAATATTTTTAAGCCCACAAGCATCGTTAAATATATTCAATACTAACTTAGGTTTAACCATATAACACTTTCTTTCCTTTTTATCTCTTCCTCACAAGATCATGTTCTTTCTATGTAAAAATACAATCTTTAGAATTTACTTTAGTAAGGATCTGTTGATGGCAAATTCTCAGCTTTTGTTTCTGCAACCTCATTCCTGAAAAGTTTTCTCCCTATAAAATTTTAGATTGGCAGGCATTTTCATTTAACATTGAATTTGCCATTCCACTGTGTTTCGGCTTAGACTGTTGCAAGTCATAAATCATCTGTTTCTCCTGAGGAAGTAATCTAGACCAGTACCTGCTCCCCCACCTGCTTTTAAAATCTTTGTCTTTGATGTTTTACTGTGATATGTCTTGGTAAAGATGTTTTCACTGGTCTTGTTTAGGATTTATTGAGGTTTTTTAATCTATCATTGGTATCTTTAATCACTACTGGAAAGTTCCTAGCCATTATTTCCTCAAATATTTCCTCTGCCTTATTCTCTCTCTTCTCTCCTTCTACTTCTCTGATTAAGCATATGTAAATCTTCTCATGCCAGCCTGCATGCCTCAACATCTCTTCTGCTTTTTATATTTTTTCTCCTCTCCACACTATATTCTAGACCAGTATCAGCAAACTATGCCCTGTGGACCAAATCTGGCCCATGGACTATGTGGCAGTTTGAGATTACATTATAAATTCCAAAATGAGAAAGATTATGGTTGTAAACTAATCTATTCCTCTGGGTGTGATTGATACCCATTGATTGCTTTGAATTCAGGTGAGGGACCCTTTAATTAGATTACTTGATGAGATTGCTTTGGGGCTTTTGATTGGACTATATCAGTGAGGTACGACTCAGGTTGAGTCTCTGCCCCCTTGCTGGGTCTGATATAAACAGACTCACATGGACAGACACAAAAAAGGAGAGTTGCCATGTTTGATTCTGCCATGTGAGAGAAAAGACTCCAGTTTTGCCCACAGCTGAGCTGCAAGGAGAGAAGTCCTAAGAGACAAGCCCTATGCCAGGTGAGAAAGGACTAGAGGATTGCTTAAGCACGGTCCCCCAAAAAGCTGGGCACATGGAGCAGCTCAAGAGGAGATGAGCCTTATGCCTGATAGCTTGTAGCTGAAATTGGAAAGAAAGCAGAGCAGCTGAGCCTGAGAGAGGAAGCCTAAAGGGGAAGGCACAGACCAGGCGGAGATCACCCGCCATCCGTTTCAACATGTGGCAGCTGGCTTTGGTGAGAAAGCACCTCTTATGGTGCCTTGAGTTGGACTTTTTAGTGGCCTTGAAACTGTAAGTTTTTACCCCAAATAAATACCCTTTATAAAAGCCAACACATTTCTGGTACTTTGCAGCAGCATGCCTTTGGCAAACTGAAACAGCCTGTTTCTGTATGGCCTGTGATCTAAGAAGGTTTTGACCTTTTTAAGGAGTTGTAAAACAAAACAAAACAAAGCAAAACAAAACAAAGACAAATATGCAATAGTGACCATATGTGGCCCACCAAACGTAAGACATTTACTACCTGGACATTTACAGAGAAATGTCTGTCAACCCTGTGTTCTGGATGGTTTATTCTTACCTATCTTTTGTTTCACTTAGTTGTTCTAGAGTGCTATTTTGCATACTAGTCATACTTCTTTGAGTTTTAATTTGTTTTAATTTGTTATTTATTTTTCATTTCCAGAAATCCTATTTAGTCATTTCTTACCTCTGCTCTGCTACTTTTTATAGTTTACTGCTTCCTACAGATATCCTTAGGCTTACTGTCTATTTTTTAAATGTCATCTGCATGGTTGTTTTATATTCTATGTCAGGTTATGCCAGTATTTTCAATATTTATATTTCATTTCTAGTGTCTTTTTATGTATTGCTCTGAGCTCATAGTGGTTTTTTTTTTTTTTTTTTAACCTGTGCTTTACTATTTTTAACAGTGAACTCTAATTTTCACTTAGACTAAAACTGCCCTCCTACTAAAGGCATCTTGCATTTGCTTCTGACATGTACACAGTTTGAGGCTCCCTGGACCATAAAACAGGAAGAAACCTTCTCCTTTCTCTCTCTTTATCTATTAATTTTAATCTAATATGCATATTTTAAGTGCAGATATTAAGACTGGTAAGGGGGAGCTCCAAGGGGAGAAGCGGGGTGCTTCTGAAAATATTCTCCCCAGGATGCTCTAATTTATCTAGCTCTGTGCTAATGAAGAAAAACCATGGGGATTTTTTTTTTTAATTCTAAGTAATTCAAAAAATTTTGGAAAGGAATTCTAATAGAAAATAATAAATTCATGAAATTCATATATAAAATCATAATAAACAACAAAAGCAGAGTTAAAATCAATTAAGAACCAGGTCCTCAAAGCAAATATCCAGTTCTTTGCACTGTACTTAAATTAAAAGTTTTGTTAAATAAACCTGTCCTTAGCTTTATTCTACCAAACTCTTCAATTCATTTCATATACTCAAAACCATCCTGTAATTTCTCAATGGAGAGAACTGAAATACTGAATTCTGATGATAACTCTTGGATTCAATAGAATACAGATCCCAAAATTTAAATAAATTTAGATATAAAAATAATCAAAACCTAAAATCAAAATCTAATTTATAACTTCTATAAATTACATAATAACAAGGAAAAGACTTTCAAATTAATCTGTTAGACAATGATAAAGAAATTGCATATGGCCAATAAATAATAACTATCCATATAATTATAGTAAAAAAATTAACTTGAAGGAAATGAAAATCTTTTTAATTTCAACTTGACATTACAGTCTTTGTTATTCCTATACAAAGATAGCAAGATTTTCAGTCTGACTTTAATATATTTTTATGGAGATTTATCAATTGAGTTTTGTCTACTGCTAACACTATAATTAAACTGTACACTATAATTATATGTCTGCAACAATTTCCTTTTCAAGATACACCAGATTTCAATTTTATTCTGTAAAATCATTTTCAATTACATATTTAATCTCTATGACATTGCTTAAATTACAAACGCACCACCCTCTCGCCCAGATTCTGACGGGAGACCCTGGCAGCAGCTGCCACAAATTTCAGAGGTTATCATGTTCAATAGCAAACATATGTACCAGTTTGCCACAATAATTTGTACTCTATGACCCAATCTAACCTATGAGATTTTGCTAAAGCTTTTCAAAGGAACAAAGGCTGAGTCCTGGTACTCATGACTTAGAAACAGAAAATAAGTGTTCCAAAGGGGAAGCATCCTAGAAGTATCACCTTCTCTCTAGATCCCAAAGCATGTAACTGTTTCTAACTACCTAGGGCCTTGGAGAATCTTAACAGTTAAGCTATCCCAAATATTGCTCCTAAATTTTAGATTTCACTAAGTGGTCACTAAAGAATGGAATCAAGGAAAGGATTCATATTTTTGCATCTGGGGTAAAGGTTTGCTCTAGAATCCTTTTCACCCACAAACAAAAGAAGGGACAAGTCACCAAATAGGTATGTATGACATATCGGGGTCCAAGATCCTTAAAAATGAAATGGGGTTTCAAACAATGACATAATCATTCTTCCCACAGGGACCGGGAGACTGGTGAAAAATCAGGGTGACGTACATAATCTACTGCAAATTTTTCTGCCAAGTAGCCAGGAAGCAGTGTGATCAAGTTTCACTTCACGATGAAGCCTATCGTTGGTAGCATAGAACCTTGACATATCATTCTTTCTGTCAAATTAAGGACTGAGCATACGTGTACTGATACGGGTATGAACAGCAGAAACTTATAGACACTCCTGGAGAAATGAGGCAGTACCTAGGAGAATTGAAGGTGTACTTTTCCAGTGACTCCCTTTCTGTTTCTAGGCACACATCTGAGAGATTCTCATGCAGGCGCATAAGGGGACATGTATATGAAATGTTCTCGGTGGCACGTGTGATAACAGAAAAAAATGGAAAACTATGCAAAATGGCTATCAAGTTTTAAATACTGTACAGCAATTAACTAGAGCTAGATGTTGCAACATGAATAAATGTGAAAAACGCAGGTGAGAAAAACAAACGGCATTGGAATAGGAGAGGCAGGAAAACATTCACATAAAATTGGAAAACTCAAAACAGGGTTTATATATAGTTTATGGATACAAACACGCTAAAGGCATAAAAACATCATGGTGAAGATATCCACCAGACTGAGGGCAGGAGCTCTCCTTCAGCTGGCGAGACGAAGCAGGAGAGCAAATGAGCTTCAGTTACCTGTAACCTTCTAGCCATCTCTCTTGACTCCGGATTACAATGATTCATCTGTTGATGCTCTTGAGCCTTCCGTGTAGACAGTTATCAGTTACAGTTCACTCCCTTCTAAATTCATCTCGGTAACTTCTTTTATTTCCTTATCTTGTCATACTGTAGCTAACATCTTCGGTATGATGTTAAAGAGGACTACTGGCAGGGAACATGGTTAACTCGTTCTTACTTTCAAACGGATGAGCCTGTCATTTATCATTAATGTGATATTAGATATAGGTTTCTCCCACGATGCTTGTTAACATTTCAGAAAAAAAAACATTGTTTTGGAAGCTGCAGCTGCAGCAGACTGTGGAATTAGAATTGTGTCGTTCCCATTTGAGTGGGCAGGGCAGGGGCCATCGTTTGCTGACCCCTGTGGGGACTGAAATTTATCTTCACTGTGCTGTCCAGTATGGTCGGCACTAGCCACATGTGGCTATTTAAATTTTAATTAATTAAAATCAAGTAAAGTTAAAAATTCAGCTCCTCATTCGGATGAGTTATGTTTTAAGTGATTAATAAACCACAGGTGGTTTGTGACAGTTGGACAGCACAGAAAAACATTTCCACCATCATAGAAAGTCCTATCGGACAGCAAAGTTCTAGAAATGGAATACCACAATCATATGCTCTCTAACCACAGAGTGCTAAGTATTGGAAGCTAAAGAAATCAGGATTTATTGATTCAGACATCTAGGCAAACAAACCGTAGGCCTGAATTTCTAAATTTATTTCTTATTACATAACAGTATATAAGATTTTTCATTTCTCTCTAAGTCCTATAAAAAATGTATTTTTCTATTTTAATACAATGGTCACACCATTTTGTTTTGTTTTAAGATTTATTTATTTATTCCCCTCCCTCCCCCTGGTCGTTTTTTTGCGCTCACTGTCTGCTCTCTGTGTCCATTTGCTGTGTGTTCTTCTGTGTCTGCTTGTCTTCTCTTTAGAAGACACCAGGAACCGATCCTTGGACCTTCCGCAGTGGGAGAGAGGCGCTCAATCTCTTGTGCCACCTCAGCTCCCTGGTCTGCTGTGTCTCTTATTGTCTCTCCTCTGTGTCTCTTTTTGTTGTGTCATCTTGCTGCACCAGCTCTCCATGTGGGCCAGCACTCCTGCATTGGCCAACACGCCTGCACAGGCCAGCACTCCACTCGGGCCAGCTCTCTGCATGGGCCAGCTTGACTTCACCAGGAGTCCCCAGAAATCAAACCCTGGACCTTGTATATGGTAGACAGAAGCCCAATCGCTTGAGTCTCATCCACTTCCCACCATTTTGATTTACATCATTTTTAACTAGAACTTCTGGACAATAAAGGGGGAATATCCTAAAATACTCCAATGAAATGTAATGCTAACAGTCAGAGAAATATACCCAGTTGGACCAAAATATTTTCCAATATGTTTTTTTTTAAGGAGGTACTCGGGAGTGAACCTGGGACCTACTACATGCAAAGCAGGTGCTCAACCACTGAGCTACACCTGCTACACTCCAATAGGTTTGAATTTCAATTTAAGCAGAAAAATTACACCATTTCGCTGGATGAAGGAGACCGTGCAAACTTGATAAGTCAAAAATTTCCCTATTGAAAGTAGTGCAGAGTTTATATCTGAAAGATAATCATGTGCCTACTTATATGCCAAGCTTTGCTTTTTTCTGACAATAAAATTATTCTTCTTCAATATTTCTTAATTCATACATTTAAGATTGTTCTCACGATGAAAGATTTTAAAGGAAACATACATTCAAACATAAGGAGAAGCAGGGACAGCTACTCCATTTCATAGTTCACCCAGCACTGCAAACCGAATAAGAAAAGCAGAAAAGATCCATGCGAATTGAAAATTCATCAGTGTTTCAAGTAATAAGAATTCAATTTTCTCTAAGTTTCAAATTTAAAACATATTAAATATCTCAAGTCACAAGATTTCAACTCCACCAACAATGCTGAGAAAATAGTCATGTTTCCAACATGTATACTACCTGTACAAAACTGTTATAAGCGCTTTTCATTCATGAATAAATAAATTACAGGTAAATTGGAAGACATTATCCATATGAAAAGGAGGAGAATATGAGCGAATGGGTGTGTGCAGTGTGCAGGTGCATAATCTCCTTCCACAGAGATGTATTTCCCGGGACACAGGGGCCTTACTTCTGGGGTTTTATTCCAAGAAAATAAAAGGCAGAAAACAAAATAAGGAATATGTCCCTAAACATGAAAGGTTAGAGACAAGCTAAAGGCACAATAATAAGTGAAGAGTTCAATAAACCATGGCAATATATACAATGGAATTCTATGTTGTTCTCAAAAGGGGGCTAGACCTACATATTTATTATCCTGTTAAAAGAAAATAATAGGTTAACAAGAATATCTAAAATACCCAATTTCTAATTTAAATATGGAATCGTGTGCAGGATCGATTTTGAAACAAATGGCTATTTATACATAGATATATGTTCATACACATGTACATGCATATATATATACATTATATATATAAATATATACATACAAATTTTATATGCTTCTACTTAGCCCAGAAAAAATTTCTTAGGACATTAACCAAAGTGTTATTTGGAATTCTCTGGGTAATGTGATTCCAAGTGATTTCATTTTTTCTTTTTTCTCATTTATATCTATTATTTTCTACATTAATGGAGCAGATAATTTTTAAAGGGGATAAATGTAGTATGAAACTATTAGATTGCCAGAAAATCTAAGTTATCCTTGGAACAAAGCTTGATAGTTATGATCTCATTAATCAAGTGAACAACATCAAAGGTTCTGTCTTGGAGACATCTTAGAAGTCATTCCAAATGAAGCATGCCCATTTCTCCCTGTTACCTTATACAGGAAGACAGTGCCTGGAAACTTGACCACAGAGTAAACTTCATTGATAAAGGACTTTTGACAGAGTTAAGCCTCTGATGTAACCATCTTTCTCTTACAGTACCTCAACAACAACCCTGGCTCCGTTGTCACAGCAAAGCAGGTTGTTATCTCAGCCTAAGAACAGCATCACTGTTGACATGAAACATTTTTCATGATAGACTTTTATGATACACCATGTAATTACTGATTTTCTTCACTTAGGAAGCCAACAGGGATCAGTCAAGGATCACCAGTCTCCCTGACAGGTTATATGTGCCCATCCCTCCCTACGCTTTTGATACTTTCGAGGACACCATTATCACTACAGTTGGGGAAAGATTTGAGATAACCCCCCTCCCCAAGCTGGATTTCACAGACCTAGATCATCTATCATAAATAAACCCACAGGATGGGAATGATTTTTTAAGTAGCGACAGTCGAAAAAGAAGTGTACTACCACCTCTGTTTTGTGAAAAGCATAGGCACAAGTATGATTGTTAGGTTATAAACAGTTCAGTACATTAAGTTGAAAGTTCTGATTGACAAACATCCACCATGTTCGATTAAACAGCGAAAATGTTAATGAAAGAATATTCTTTTCATTGGTTCAAGTTATAAAAAATCTTGGCTTATTACGCATTAAAAGAATAATAACGTTACCCATTAATATGCTCAAAAGTTTCAGCAAAACTCAGTGAAATTTTCCCATTCTTCTCCATCCAGTCACTTAAACCCATACCAGTCAGGTAATCATTTCCACAGCACTATCCAAGCAGCTAGTGACAAGATGACCAATGGCCTCTTTGCTAAATGACCTCATCTCACTGGACCTATCAGCAGCATTTGATACAGTTGTTCTTTCCTGCCTTCTTAAAAAAGACTGTTCTGTTTCATTGCCAAGATACGAACCTCTCTAGGGTCTCTACCTACCCCGATGGCCAAACTTCCTTGGTCTCCTTTGTTGGTTTCCTCTCATATCCCAAGCTTTTAAATAATGAAGTACCTCCAGAACTTAATTCTTAGACCTCTAATCAATCCTGGAAGTCTCATCCATTCTCATTACTCTAAAAACTATACAGTATTGCAGAATTGGAAAAGCCAATCACCAAATTCATACTGGCTATTTTGGGTAATGGGTCCCAAATAGCCAAAAACACCTTGAAAAAGAACAAAGCTGGAGGACTCATATTTTCAGTTTCAAAACTTACTACCTCATGGTTTTCCTTTGGCTTCTTTATCTGTCTTGCCCCCTCCTGGATGATGTGCAGCACTTTCCTGTTCTATCCAAAGCTACAGTGTGCAAATCACTGCAAAGGACAGACAAGTAAACCAATGGAAAAGAACTGAGACTTCAGAAATAGACCCACACACCTGGACAATTGATTTTTGACAAGCTCGCCAAGTACATGCAATGAAGAAAGAATAGTCTCTTCAAAAAAAAGGCACTGGGAAAACTGAATGTACACTTGCAAAAGAATGAAATTGGTCCCTTACCTCACATCATATACAAAAGTTAATTCCAAATGGAACAGCAACATAAATAACAAAGTTTAAACCATAAAACTCTCAGAAAAAAAAAAAAAAACATAAGGAAAACTTTGACAATCTTTTATTAGAAAATGGATTCTTAGACTTTACACCAAAAGCATGGACAACAAAACTAAAAATAAATAAACTGGACTTCAAAATTTAAAACATTTGTGTATCAAAGAACATTTGCAAGAAAGTGAAGAGACAGCCTAGAAAATGGGAGAAAACATTTGGAAACCGTGTATCTGATAAGAGTTTAATATTCTGAATACATAAAGAACTCCTACAATTCATCAACAATAATACAAACAACCCAATTAAAAAATGAGCAAAGGATATGAATGGATATTTCTTTAAAAGAAGATGTAGAAATGGCTAGTAACCGTATGAAAAGATGTTCAACATAATTAGCCATTAGGGAAATGCAAATCAAACGCACAATGAGATCCCATTTCACACCCACTAGAATAGCTATTATTTTTTAAAGGATAATAACAAGTGTTGGCAAGGATGTGGAAAAATTTGAACCTTCCTGCATTGCTGGTGGCATTGTAAAATCATGCAGCCACTGTGGAAAACAGTTCGGCAGTTCCTCAAAAATTAAACATAGCATAACCATATGTCCTGGTAATTCCAATCTTAGCTATATACCCCAAAGAATTGAAAACAGGGAACCTAACAGACATCTGCACACCAATGTTCACAGAGCATTATTCACAATAGCCCAAAGGTAGAAACAACTCGAGTCTCAATTAAAGATGAATGGGAAAACAAAATTTGGTATATACACAAAGGAATACTATTCATTCATAGAAAGGATTGGAGTTTGGATACATGCCACAATATGGATGAACTCTGAAAACATTATGCTAAGTGAAATAAGCCAGACACAAATGGATGAATATTAAATTATTCCACCCATATGAACTATCTGGAATAAACAAATTCTCAGAGACAGAAAGTATATTAGAGGTTACCAGGGACTGGGGGGAGTTATTGCTTAAAGGGGAAAGAGTTTCTGTTTGGGTGATTTAAGAGTTTTAGTGATGGAAGGTGGTGATGGTACCACAACATTGTAAAAGTAATCAATACCAGTGATCTGTCCACTTGAAAAGGGTTAAAGTGGCAGGTTTTACAGTATATATATGTTACCACAATAATATTTTAAAAATATACACTGACTCCTCCATTGTATCTAACCTCTCCCCTGACCTCCAGTCTGATAGATTCAGTCGCCCAGGGATACCCCAACCCTAACATGCCCCAAAAGTTTCCTGATTCCCCACACCATACCTGCTCCTCATCCCAGAAGTGGCAACTGCATCCTTCCAATGGCTCAGATGAAAACCTTTAGCGTCCCTCTAACTTCTTTATCCTTCTCATATCCCATATTCAAGGAATCAGTAAATCCCGTGAGCAACACTGCCAAAACATAATAGACCCTGAAGCTCACTCCCTGTCACCAGTCCCGCCCACACCCTGCTCCAGGCCCTCTCTCCTGGACTGGCCCAATGGCCATGGCCTTCTACTGGGCTTTGTGCTCCTGCCCTGACCTCCCTTATGTCTGTACTTACCTCAAAAGCCACATACTCTTTTTTTTTATTACTAAACACAGTTTCATTGAAAGATATTCACATACCATACAACCCATCCAATGTGTACAACAAATGGCTTTCAGTATAATCACAGAGTTGTGCATCCATCAATCTTAGAATATTTTCATTATTCTAAAAAGAAAATCCCTGTACCTCTTAGCAGTCACCTCTCAAGCCCTCTAGCCCTCCCCAGCCCTACATAACCACTAATCTATTTCCATTTCTAATTAGGAAAGGTGGAGATTTATAGAAAAGTCAAGTAAAAAAATACAATGTTCTCATATACTCCCCTGTTGTTGACATTTGGCATTAGTGTGGCACCTTTGTCTCAATTTATGAAAGAATAGTAAAATATTACTAATTATAGTCCATAGTTTACATTAGGTGTATTTTTCCCACATACCATGCTACTATTAACACCTTGTAATAGTATTGTATATTTGTTGTAATTCATGAAAGAACTTTTTTATATTTGCACTATTTACCACATACTCTTTTAAAAGGTAACTCAGATCATGTGTCTCATCTGCTAAAAAATTCACCAGGGGCTCCCCAATTTCACCCAGAATAAAAAGCAAGTCATTACACCAACCTACAGAGCTACAGGATACAGTCCCTGCTATTTCTTTGACTTCCTCTCTCACCTGCTCCATTCCAAATGCAACTGAGCTCAAACACATCAAAAGCACATCAAGCCTCCCTTCCTTCAAGTCTGCTCAAAGAGCATCTTACTGCAGGAAATTTCCCTAACCATTGTACATAAAATAGTAGCCTCTACCTTCTCTTCCAGCCAGGTACCCCTCACCTGCTTTAGGTCCCACGATAATGCTTAAGACTGACACCTACGATATTTAAATATTTTTTAAATAGTGTCTTTGCCCTCTAAATGTAACTTCAAGGAATGAAGCGAAGTATTAATTGAACATGTCTAAAGATAAAGCAGGGAAAAAACTGCTCAAGTGTCATTTGTGGCCCACCACAATCTTACTACCTCACAAAGAGATGCTGGAAAGCAAATTTAGTTATAAAGTAGGTAAATATTATCAGGAATTTAATGGTGATAGGAATAAAAACAGAGAAAATTTCAAACAAGCATATTAGCACCAGCCTTGCAAAAAAGAAAACTTCACCACCTTTTAGAGTTGCCAGGAAGATTAAGAGAAATAATTCATGTCAAGTGCAGGCTCTTGCTAGTAAGCACTCAACTGCTATTAGCTGTTGCTACTGGAGAGGCTGCTTAGTGCACTGGTTAAATTATGTGATGCCCATTTTCTGCAATAAAAATCACATAACAATATAAGCATTTCTAAACATCTTTTCAAATTGTTCTCTCCATACCAGCAGTTTCTTTTAAAAGTCCTCAATACATCACACAGTAAAACATCACCTTCATCTGGAAGCAACAAATAAGGAGGATGTGCCAGATACATATGCATGTGTCACATGCTTATATATTTTAAACATAATTTGCATAGTTTAGCACGGAGCTACCTCTCATCAGAGAAAACATCAAATTAGAAAACTGGAATTTGTACAAGAAAAACTGAAAATAAACAGCAGCTGTGACCTCTTCTGAGAATTGATTGTGGCGCGGGCACTTTCCTAAGAGCAGCGAGCAGGATTAGAACCCAGTCAAGCATGCCAAAGCCTGCTCTCTTAAGCAGTGTGGCATCCTCCATGGCCTTTAAGCCTGACAACTGTTAGGTCCTTTGTCCTGAGAACAGCAACAACAGAAACAAAATTGTAGACGTCTGTGTGGTCCACAAGATTTTCATGGTCATGTCTTATTACAAAGTACTGCAAAGAATCTCCTGGAAGTTAAAGATCACCTTTCATAGACTCACCCACATCACTGAGTGCTCCGTGAGCTCCTGGTTCCCGTTCACTGCTGCAATAGGCTGCCCATAAATGAGCTGACACTAGATATTATTTCCACCCCCTCCATGCTTTCCCCCATGCTGCAGCGACTGGGAGGCTGCAAATCGCGTTTCTCAGGCTCCCTTATCACCAGGATTCTGGGTGTATCCCCTCAACAAGATGCAGTCACTTAAGACGGGGAAGACACAGCAGTTACTCCTGTTTGTGCAGGGGAAGTTTTCCGCACTCTACCACCCAGCCGCAGCTTCACAGGTGTCGGGAAGCTGGGCCACCGTCAGAGATTTCCTGAAGTACACGGTAACAGCACCACCACCCTAACCTCTGGAGTCAACCTGCAGGGGCACGGGCTTGAAGCTCAGCTAGTGCTTGCTGATTTCTGCTCTTTCGGCTCTTCCAACAATTTTACAAGCATCTAATTCCCTGTTTTGTTTCTTTATCTTAATGGTAGTTTCTGGGACAGTTATTGAGTTATCATCACTCAACCTCAATATACCCTTCTATATTCTGCTTTGTGATATTGGAACTGGGTCTCTCCACACCATATTCCCGATTTCCCAGTGGGCTCCCCATTTGGCTCTGCCAGTAGAGAGCGCAGGAGGGAAGCTGCAAGTCCGCAGAAGGAAGGAGTGACCTGCTTCTCCCTGTTCGCTTCCTATGGGCCCCCCATCTGTCCGCACCTCCCTGAGTGTCATCCCAGAGTTGCTTCTTCACCCCATACCAACATTTCTTTCCCACAGGAGTAGATAAACCCAGTTTATAGACTGTCCAGCACTTGCAAAACTATCTTTATTGCCTTCTACCCCAGACTCAGGAGAACAAGAGTAGCCACGCAGCTCCCCTCTTTGAAGTTCTAAAGTCTTAGTAATTCCAGCCTTTTCCCTGGGTCCCCTCAACCCTACGGGTGGTAGCAGCTTCCATCAGGTGCTATTAGAGGGCAGGGGAAAGCAAACTCTCTATAAAGGAAAAGATAGTCAATATTTCATGCCCTGTGGGCCATAAGGTCTCCAGCACAACTAGTCAACTCTGTCTCTCTAGTACCAAGGCAGCCATGGACGATATGTACATGAATGGGCACGGCTGTGTTCAGTAAAACTTTATTGACAAAATGGAGCTCTGCAGGTTGAAAGGAAAAGACAGGAGGAGAGAGTGGCTGGGAGTAGTGTGAAGAAACCAAGATCTTCAGTAAAGGTAACGAAGAGTAGATACAAAACCCAATAGTACTGTGTCCTCAATATACAACTCTATAATTCCTAGAAGAGTCAGAATACAATTGAACAAGAAAAAGGCATATTTCCTGATAATGGACATGCAAACTGTAAAGAGGTTATGTGGGACAAAAACAACATAAACAGGGAAAACGGAGGGATATGAGGGCAGAAAATGTGTGCTATTGAAGCTAAGTTGCTATCTGTTCAAATTAGTAGGCTACAGATGTAGGTTGTGTACCCACAAAGGATGTATTTTTAAGATATAAACATAAATGAGAAATGGATCAGATTCATCACAAAAGATCAACTATACAGAAAAGGAGGCTGCAGTAAAGGAAAAAAGAGGTATAGCCCCAAACTGGAAACAGAAATGTCCATCCACAGGTGAATGGATAAACAAATTGTGGTACACTCATAAGACAAAATGCTACTCAGCAATAAAAAGGAATGAACTAACGATGCACACAATAACATGGAGGAATCTCAGAATAAATATGCTGAATGAAAGAAGCCACACCAAAAAAAACACAAAATAGAGCAAAGTGTTTGACTCCATTTGTATGAAATTCTAACAAGGCAAAATTAATCCATAGTGACAGAAAGCAGATCAGTGGTTGCTTGGGGGCAGAGGAGGGACACAAAGGAGCTTACTGGATGCGTGGAAATGTTCCAAATCTTGAATGGGGGTAGTGATTACATGGGTGTGTCCATTTGTCAAAACACATCAAAATGTACACTTAAAGTGTATACCTTTAACTGTATGTATGTAGACTGCACCTCAATAAAGTTGATTTAAAAATGATTACCTACAGTCAGCTTGTAAATCAAGCCTTTGGCAGATCAAGCAGCTGCTGGAATAACTGTTACATCAGGAAATAACACACCAGATAATGGGATCAGCGAGCCACTCACTGCCCTGGGGAGTTTACAGAAAGAAAATGACAAAAGCAGGGCTCAAGGCAAAGATGGGACAGCATCTATGACAAGCTTCTCTCCTGTAGCAGCACAACATATGCAGCTTTAAAAAGTTAATTCTGTGGGTTGAAATCAATGAACATTGTATTCACAGACTCACCAAGTCTTTAACATGAAAGTTAGGGCAAAGATTGGGAAAGAGTGGGACCTTAAGATCTGGAACAGGGACATCGTGTGGATTTAAATGAATCCAAGTCCCTTGACCTGCAAATCCTATTTACTCCTTTGCCCGCAGAAGCGAATGCTCCTCCCTTCTCTCTGAGGACAGCCCTGTCTTGCTTATAGACCCTGTATTGACCACCTTTTGGTACCAAGTTCTGTACTAAGCAAAGCAACTATTCCCCCCTCCCCCCCCGAAATATATATAAAATGCAATACTTCAAACTGAGTAACTTTTTCTTACAAAACAATCAAGTGAATCAGCAGATTTTATTCATCAGAGTCATCCAGAGACTTAAGCTAGTGGGACAGCTCTGCTGTCCTCAACATGCAGTGTTCTCAATAAGCAGCTTCCAAAATTGCTCCAGCTTTTGCTGTTTCCAGCCAGCAAAATACAAAAAGCCGAGAAGCCAGGGCAAAGGGTTTCCTTTGCAGGGAGTAATGCAGCAGTTTCACACCTTCTTCCTGCTCACATTCAATCCGGCGCTGTATCTAGCCACAGGGGGCCTGGGAAGTGTAGGTGTGGGTAATGAATTCTACATGATTCCATTTTTATTGCTAAGTAGCCATTCCATCAGTGGTTATACGTAATTATTTCATAAAAACTTTTTGTGTTGAAGAATTAATGTTTGCCAATACATCTTTCTCTTGATGGCTCATAAAAAATAGTAGTCTTTTGTGTATTTCAGAAGTTAACACATCTTAAAAACAGTTATGCTTTTGGCCAAATGTGCAGCAAAGCTCCTATGTTACATTATTTGTTCAATTACTTGTTTCTTATAAAATTCTAGCAAAGTTTCCATCGGTCTTCCACTTATATTCATTTTAGTTATTGCCACATTGTTTCCTCTACATTATTGCAGCAGGAAAAACAAATGTTCCCCCAATAGTATGACACATTTTGTATTTTACTGAAAATAAAAAATAAAAAAATATTTATCATTCAATGGCTACCAGGTTTAATGAAATTTCAGACAGTACTGGTTTGAGTGTTACATGTTTTTTTAAAATTCTGATAAAGTTGTAGATTTCTATCCTTATACTAAGGATTCTTGATTTCAAAATGTATCACTGATTCTGGTTTCATTTTATCACAGCTAATATTTCAAGATACTAGATTCATTTAAGGGTAAGATTCATGGCTAATGACCGCAGCTTTGTGGGTAACTGTGAAATACTGTTTAACTTGTCAGCTCTCAGCCTTGCGTCATCCTATCAACTGGCGGGAGGAAAGCTCCAGTCTGCCAAGAACCGCCATATTGTCGCCTCTGCTTGCCCTGGTGGTAGCCTCAAACCACCATGTTTTTCTGGGAAGCCCTTTAGGCCCGTACCTTCTAAGAGGCAGTTTAACCAAAACTAAGTATCATCCACAAATTCTTCTAACCAATAGACATAAATGGTAATATTTCACAACGGGGTAAAAGTGAACCAAAAAGTGAAAGTCCTACTGTCAACCCTTCTTACTTCTAGAATGCGCACCCATTCCTCCATCCTCCCACCCTTCCCTCCCCCACCCATTTCTGGTCACTATACCAGAAATAAGGGTTAGGCATTTCAGTGGAAATCCACAAGTCACTACTAATAAAGCGTAACTTCTCTGAACATGTTTAACCTAAAAGGAAAATTACAGCAGGTTCTTCCCACATCCTCAGGGATCACTTAGCATGCCCCTGGCATACATGCCACTATCCCCCTTGTTCCAACTATCACTGGTCTCACCCACATTTAAACAGAGTTTAGATATTATTTGGTAACAGACAAAAAACTCAAGCCAGAAAGATAAATTCTAATCATGTATAAGCACCTGGCCTAGATATAGGTGTCGGTCAAGTAAAGCTGATGCAAGCCTGCTCAGGGTCTTTGAAGTAGGACCTGTACTCCCCCCTACTTATATGATGGATGGAGAAAAGGAAGCCAGGCCCAATCGTGCCATGTCTGGGCCATTTGCCTGTCCTTGACTTCCATTTTTAATCCTTAGAGCCCTGAAACCTTAAAAGTTCAATTTGGGAGCTTAACTAGGGATCTGTTGTTCAGCTCATTTGTTGGCTTCCTAGAACTCTGCTTTCATTCCACACCTACCAAATAAAATTTTAATGAATGTCCTTAAGCCAATTTTAGGGGAAAAAAAGAAATCTCCTCAGTTAGACAGTCTGAAATATGGAGTACCTCCCCATTGAGTCTCAAAAAAACAATTTTTGTTAAAATAATAATATAAATACAGGAATGTTCTTCTACAAGGTGTTAAGCTGGGAAAAATATAAGTAATGTAATTTATAGACTATAGTTAACAACATTGTAATTTTTTATAGTAAAAGCAAAGTTGGCACTATACTAATGCTAAAGGTCAAAAAAAGAAGAATATGAGGTTTAGTTTTGTGAGATATGAATATGATTAAGCATTTTTTTCTCTTCTTCACTTTTGGCATTAATAAGGAGACTATGACTATGTCATTTAACTAATCTGTGTTCATCTGTATATCTTTCTGAACACCAGAGGAACAAGTGAGTTAGTAATTGGAAGTAGATGAGATAAAAGTGCCTGGACAGAACTTTTTAGGAGCAATACTCCATAACTTGTTGAGCTTCTGTTTTCTGTTCTTTTAACTTTTTTTGAATTTGAAATAAATTTATTAAAAAAAAAAAAAAAAAAAACATTAAAAAGTATATAGAAAAGTTCAACTATTCTCAGTAGACACTGGATATATTAAAGTCACTCTACCAAAAAGTGAAGTTCAAAAATGGCTAAGGACACACTAATGAAAGATGTTTGTGTGGGAGGTTGTGGGAGGTGTGGGAGGTGGGGAACATGGCAATCCCTATAATTTTTGTGTAACATTTATGTAATCTAAGCATCTTTTTAAAAACATATATATATATATAAAATGGCTAAGGAAGAAACATTGTTCACAGGTTAGTAAAGAAAGTCAAGCATACACCATAAAACCTTTTCAGTTTGGTACCACAAACCATTCCCTGGTAACTTTCAAAAACTAAACCAGTCTAAGTAAACCAAAAGCCTCCCACTCTTAGAATGCTATGTAGAATCTTCCAGATTCCAGAGAATACCTGGTTTAAAAGGAAAATGTAGACTTTCTTGAGTTACTCCCATAAAAGTGAAGTTTACTTTAAGGTTGTAGGTGCCTTGGAACTGGAAAACCATCAGGAAACCAGGAGCGATGGAAACCAGGCCCTCTGGATGTGCTTGTCCAAGAGACCCGGGGCTTCTCTGCATCATACTCCACCCTCTCTCCACCAAGGTGCTTTTCTGGCCTGCCTGTCACTTCAGCTTGTACTTGGTCCATCAGGGCTACCTTAGCCACTAACCCTTCAGCATGATCCTTAAATATAACTGAAAATTTCTCTTAAGCTTGTTCATTCATTCATTCAAACATTTTACTGGGATCCTAACATGTGCCAAGCACTCTCTCAGGGGTGGGGATGCCCGGTCAATAAAACAATTGCTCCATGGAGCATTCTAAGGGCCTAGAGACAAAAGATAACACATTTCAAGTGATGAAAAGTGCTATAGAGAAAAATACAAAGGCAAGGGAGATGGGACTGCCTGGGGAGCAGGGCCGTTTCCTAATTACCCCAGAGCCACGTGAGAATCAACCCAGGAGATGAGAATCGATCCAGGAGATGGCCTGGGAGTTCCGGGTTTCTTGAAGGCAGAGACATGAACAAGGATTAAAAGCACATTGAGAGGAACTGTCTGGTACTCAAGTCAGAGACTGGCATCTCGCTGATGGAGGCTCGGAGACCACCAGAGGAAAGGTCTGACCCTGAGTTCACAGGTCCCTGCCTTTGGGGTCATGAAAGGCCTGAGGGTGTCTTGTCCTTCACAGAAGGCTGCATGGCCTCCCCAGTTTGCAAGCATGGAAATCTCTGTACCTCCTTCGACAAGTGGTAACTAACCCCGTCCTCTGCTCCTTGTGTTAGCACCTAAATACATTGCATGGGAGAGTGGCTGCTGGTGCCTGCCAGTAAGAAGTCCCTTATGAACAGTCCTGAGGAAGGGAATCTGATTTGGTCAGCTCATCTCTTCACACCAAGCCACTTCACAAACCATGCAGTACTCTTGGATCAGCTCCCACCCCAGGTCTCACCAGTGGCTTTAGGCCACAAGGAATTGTCACATATCTATGAAGTACTCAGAGAATGACGCTGTCAATTATTCAACGAATTGGTAGTACTGGGATATTGTAGAATTAAGTGCATATACACCCTATTGCTATATGAATTTAAATAACTGACACATGAGTATTATCCTTAATATAAGGTTTCCACTAAAATGGAAATCCTACAAGTCTCTTTAGCAACCTACACTAGACTTAGCTGTGACTACCTAATGTACATCATAATAGTTCCATTAATAGTCATATTTAACCATTAAAGTTAAACCAGATTAAAAGAAAACTATACCATTTTAAATGCAGAATTCTAGATGAATAAAATAAAGCAATATCATGGGGCATTATTCTAAGCTTACGATTTTTCTCTTTAAAGGTACAGCGTATGAGATCTCTTCAGAAATACAGACAGAAAACACACATACAATAGTTTTATATATTGTTTTCTGGCAAAAAATAAACCCCAATTAGCAATCATAGGAGAGACAAATAACTAAGAATTTAATAAAGTTTTATCAAATATAACTTTTGAAAAACTACTTACATCCAAAGACTCCTCCTTCAGTAGGATAAGGGCCATGTTCTGTGACACCAAATGGCAGGAATATCCTAAAATTGGGGAAGGAACAACATGTGTGAATTTATCACTCCTTCCATGAGCTCATCATTTTTCAATGTTTATTTGAATTTAGCCTCCCTTCTTATATCCATCTTATTACCCTTTTAAACCCTGTTGGTTCAGACACATACCAATTGGGCAAGAGTAAGGGGTACGAACAGTAAACTTGGATTGCTTTTAGTTCTTACAGACAGCTAAAAGAGAACTTGTTGGGGAGGTCATCAGAACTAATGATGAAAATAAGTACTTGTCAATGTTCTGTGGCTTCTTCTTTATCCTTGTTATCCTTGTATAACATTAGGATAAGTTTTGGATTATCTGAGATAGCAACAAACACGTTAGGAAGACAAATGGAATCTAATGGTATTCCTAAAACAGCGTAAATGTGCCTTTTGCAATATCAAGATCCTTCATTTGCTTTAAAAATATTTGGTAATTCTCACAATAGGTTTCAAAGGAGCACTATTGTATGCAGACAGAGTCACTTTCCCCTCAAAAGTTAAAGTAATACCAAGTTCAAGAATTAAACCTGAATAAGCAAACAAACAAAAAATTGTGTGGAACAAAAGTATTCCAATATCAAGTGTTACTAAAAATTTCCATTACATTTTTAAATAAATTTATCTTTATAGGTTAACCGAGATTTTTTCCTACTCGTCTTCCCAGTAGGTAAACAAGTTGTCTATGAAGATCTTTCCTACTCAAGCTTTGCAGTCCATAGAGACAGATGAAGATACTGATGACCAGAGAGCAAGATATCTCTAAGGGATAGAACAGCTCCTGGTTGCCCCCACCCATCCACACCCTTTGTAGAGAAGGGGGTCTTGCAAACCCTAAGAGCAGGGTGTCCTGCCTGAACTCTATAGTCTCCTTTCAAATATATACATACAATGGACTATTACTCAGCTATAAGAAGGAATGAAGTATTGACACATAGAACATGGATGAATCTCGAAGACCTTATGTTGAGTATTGTAAGCCTGTCACTAAAGAATATATATTGCATGATCTTACTGATATGAACTAAGGATTCTGAGCAGACTCACAGAGGCAGAGTCTGGAAGATAAGTTACCAGGAGACAGAAAGGGAGTAGAGAGTGGTGAGCTGATGCTCAATCTGGGCAGAATCTATGATTAGGCAGATGGGGGTGGTTTGGCAGTGGATGGGGTGATGGTGGTGCAGCAATGTGAGTAGGGTCGACATTACTGGAAGGCAAATGTGAGCAGTGTTGGGGGAGGTTGGGCTATCCATAGTGCTGGGGGAGGGCTGGAGGAAGGAACAGGTGAACTCTGGGAAGGTTGAGGACTGTGGTTAAGAATACAATTGTGGGAGTGTTCTTTTGGGAACTATGGCAGCAGAGGTCACTGGCACAGGGTGTCAGTGGTAGGGGGATATGTGGGGAAGGATGCACATGGGGCATGCCACTATGGAATATGAAATGTGTTCATGTGATCATAGGACATTAACTCAGTGGGTGGAGATGCACACAATAACCAACAAATTATTAAATGCCCATCCTGGGGAGTACTGCTATGTTCTCAAACAGAGTGGGGCAAGAATCTCTAGAGTACATAGGCAGTGCCTAATAAAAGAAAACAGACCAATACACCACACCTTCAATATTAATGCTTGTACTTATGAACCTTATTCTTGTAAACATGAAAGTTGGCCCAATAATATCTGTTGCCTAAGAGTTACCTCCTGAAAACCTCCTTGTTACTCAAATGTAGACTCTCTCTAAGCCAAACTCAGCAAATAAACTCACTACTTTCCCCACAGTGTGGGACATGACTCCTGGGGATAAGCCTCCCTGGCACCGAGGTATTAATACCAAGTGCCAACCAGCAATACATTTGGAAAAAGACTTTGACCAAAAGGGGGAAACATTGAAAAAGAAAGAGTTTTTATGGCTAAGAGATTTCTAAGGGAGTTAGGAGGTCAATCCAGAGGTTATGCTTATCACCTCTCAGGCAGATCTCACTAACTGCCACAGTAACAAAGCCTCAAACAGAGATGCTCCCAAGGAGTCTAGAAACATCAAGACACTATAGCAAGGCACATAATTCCATGAAATCAGCACCCTGTCAGTGGGCCTTACCTTGGACTTTATGACAACCTATATTATATAACCTAGTTAGATAGATAGATAGATATGTATAACCTAGTTAGACTCATTTATAATTTCCCTACACATGATTCTTTTACCCCTTTTATTTGAACCTATAATTAGCACTATTCCCATTAAATATATGTCCCAGAGACTTAAATCTTTGGTCTGTTCATATGCTGTTGAGCCCTGAATCTCAGCAGAGTTGCAGCCAACACTTACTCTCCAGTTCATCACACTCATCCAAGACAAGTAAAAAAAGGATGATGATGGACAACCCCAATCTCAAAAAAACAAAGAGTATGTACAACTGCAGCAAAACAGTTCCTTCTATCGGCCCCCATAAGATCTTAATACCCCTCCCAACTTGAAGCAGAGCAGGCATCACATCTCAAAATCCTCAAGACTGAGTAATGAGCAAACATAAGCGGGGAATGCAACCATGGATGAAGGTAGACTTGTTATTATTGTAATAACAGAAAAACTTGTAACATTGATATAAAGATAGTGGTCATCAGAGGTTCTGAGGGGAGGGGAGGGAAGAATAGGTGGAACATGGGGCATTTTTAGGGCATGGGAATTGTTTTACATGATATTGCAATGATGGATACAGGCAATTATACATTTTGTCAAAACCCACAAAATTGTATGGTGCAAAGTGTAAACCATAATGTAAACTATAGACCTTGGTTAGCAGCAATGTTTCAATATTGTTCATCAGTTTAATAAATGTACCACACTAATGTAAGATGTTATGAATAGATGAAAATGTGAGAGGGAAAGGGGTGGGACATATGGGAATCCTCTATATTTTTTATGCAACTTTTCTGTATTCTAATATTTCTTTAAAAGTAAAGTTTATTATATGAAAAAGCAAGTGACCCAGCAGTCCCACTGTTAGATATTTAGCCATGGAAACGGAAGCATGTTTACAGAAACCTTCACACACACACAAAATCACCCTACAACCTCTCATTAACATGGAGATGCTGGGAATCAACATATACTTCTCACCAACCTTCTCTCAATTCATCTCATTGAGAAAAGTCAAGAAAAGATTCCCCCCACCTAGAAAACAGGACTTGGTAACCAATTCCTTTTCCAGTACTCTTAGATAATGGATCAATGATTACAGAAAAATGAAACAAATCATCAGCTAGCAGAATTTCAACCTTCGATCCAGTACATATGTGACAACTCCAGACAGGGCTTCAACCAAGACTGATCCTAAAACAAGGAGAAGGCTGAATTCTCAGGAAAACATAGTAAAACATCCGTTCCCACAGGTGTTATATTCAACTAGAAAAGTAGCTAGGTATTTAACTGACAAGTCACAGAACTGTTCCATTTATTTTCTCAGTCCTACTCAGCAGGTATTCTTTTTTTTTTTTTTTTAAGATTTATTTATTTACTTTTATCCATTTTTACCCCACCCCACCCCCGTCTTTGCTGTTTTTGTGTCCATTTGCTGGGCAATTCTCTGTGTCTGTTCCTGCCCTCTCTTTTCATCCTTCTCCTGTCTTCACTGGGATTCGATCCTCAGAACTTCTGATGTGGGAGAGAGGCATCCTACTGCCTGCGCCACCTTAGTTTCGGTGCGACTCGTCTTGGCTCTCCCTTGTGTCACTCTCCAGTTACATCATCATCTTGCTGCATGGCTGGCGAGGCCTGATGGTGCCTCTGCGTGCAGGGCTTGGTGGCGCACCTGCTCGCAGGGCTTGGCAGCCCATGCGCCTTCTATATTTTTTCTTTATTATTATTTTTTTTTCACCAGGAAGTCCCAGGGATCGAACCCAGGTCCCTCCATATGGTAGATGGATGCCTAACCATCTGAGCCACGTCCGCCTCCTCAGCAGGTATTCTTTACATCCCTAGGAAACCCTACTAAGAAGCATAAAATAGAATTCAAGACAGACAAAAATTAAGACCAAGAAAAACCTTGTATTTTTGTGGGTGGGGAGACAATAAATATTTTTATTTTTTTATTTTGTAATGTGCTAAGTATATCCTTCTCTAATGACTGTCCTTTGAGAGGACTATTTTATAAATCACCTCCAAACACAAACTGTAAAGCACAAAATCAGTGGCTTTTGATCCCAATGCTTCTTTTCTAAAAGCACTACCAAAAGGGCATCATCCAGGCTGTTAACTAGTTATCTGCAGGGAGTGAGATTATTTTGTTTGTTAGAACAACCAGGCATTATTTTTAAAACTAAAAATTAAAATTTCTAAATAATTTAAAATCACAATGCCACGCGGGCAAATATCGGTTAAGTCCTTAAGATTTTTTTTTAAAAAAGGAAGGCAAATCTGAAACAATTTTCTATAAATTTTCAAACTTGCTCTTAATAAAGCCCATATTTTAACGATAGTGATGAGTAAAATTGAGACTTTCCCAGAACACCATTAAAAGTTCCGCATAGTGTGACCCCCAGTAACGTAGGGGCCGGCCAAGCTCTTGTCTCGCACTGACCGCCGAGCAGCTGGGGCGCGGGTCGCCCCGGCCAGGAGGGGGCGCCGGCGCGTTTCAGGGGATGCGAGAGGACCCACCTGTGGGAGTCCGTGGCGCGCCACCTGAAAACATCACGCAGTGGAATGCGGTTCTAGCTGGGCCAGAAGGGACGCCCTGTGAAGATGGTACTTTTCAACTAGTAAGAGAATTCTCTGAAGAATAGCCACATAAAGCGCCAACTGTTAGGTTTTTAGCCAAAATGTTTCATCCAAATGTGTATGCTGATGGTGGCATATGTTTAGATATCCTTCAGAACAGATGGCGTCCAACACAGGATGCACCTTCTATCCTAACATCAGTTCAGCCTCTGTTGGATGAAACAAATCCAAACAGTCCAGCTTTGTCAAGAAAAGCCTGGCAGCACAGCTTTACCAGGAAAACAAACCGGAATAGGAGAAGAGAGTTTCAGCCATTGTTGAATAAATTTGGGGTGATTCATAATAGATAACTGGTCTCCTTAATCTTTTTCATCATCGTTGTATATAATTTACCTCTCAGTAGAAAGGCTAACAAATTTTAAGTGCCACCAATTTTAAGGATTCTGCAAGGAAAAAAAAGGAAGAAAATCCTTCTGTTTAGAACCTACAAAAGCTTGTGTATCTTGATTAATGTACTTTTTATTGCATAATGTGAACGAAGTAATTGCTACATAAATTTGTAATATATCCTGTTTGTATTTTTTTCCAAGTGTATATAATGGTGGTGTGGAGTTTTCATGACAGATAATACACATTTTGTAAATCTGTACTTTTTTTAAACATTGAATGCCTTGTTTTTTAATTCTTTAGATTTTTTAATTGGAAATAATCACAAAATTTTTTATATATGACTATTACATGTAAAGCTGTTAAAATACATAACTTCCGTGCAAGAGACTTGGTCACTTATTTCTTTAGCTTTCTAGGAGGTGTTAATAAGTCCCTCGCTCTCCATTAACTGATAATTTCAGTTCCAATTTCAAAAGAACAGATTTCTATTTTATCAAGAAATTCTTCAAATTTGATTTTAAACACCAATTATAATTTCAAACTTTACTTTGCATGCATCTATATTAGTTTTAATTGAGCAGTTATGTACATAAGTGGTTTGATTCTGTCCAACTCTGTATTTAAGTCACCTGTTATGGTTTCTTTATGCACTGCTTACTGTTAAACTGTACCTTTTGCAGTTTCACACTTAGCACCTCTACCGTGAGCAGAGAGCTGATGTGACTTATTTTGCTACTTGGTAGCATCTTTAAAAAGGTTTGATTAATGAAGAAAGTAAAACCATGAATATTTACAAAAACATGCCCCACCATTAACTCTGAATAAAAATTGATCGCATTGGCTTGAGCAAGGCAAATGTTTAGAAGGAACACTGGTATACTTTAAGCATTTGAACACTGCCTCTTGCATATCTGTTTATTCTGGAAAAATATTTAACACCAGGACATGCTGAGCTGCTTTTTTGTGGAGATTTTTTATGTTATCTCCTAAGTTATATAAAAGTTGTACTGCGCCTTTTGGTTTAGTGGAACAATTTAAAACACAGTATTATACAAAGCTGAGAGCAAGCTACCCTATGCCTTCAAGTAGTATAGAAAATGGAAAATATATAAATAAAGTCTGTTAAGTCAAAAAAAAAAAGTTATGCATAGTAGAATTCATAGAGACAGAAAGTAGAGTAGCGGTTACCAGGGGCTGAGGGAGGAGGAAAAAGGGAATTATTGTTTAATGCATACAGAGTTTCAGTTTGGAGTGATGGAAAAGTTTTGTTAATGGATGATTCTGATGACAGCACAACACTCTAAATGTACTTAATGCCACTGAATCAAATACTTAAAAATGATTAAAATAGCAAATTTCATACTACATATTTATATATATGACCAAATTAAAAACATTTTTCTAAAAGTTCTGCATAGTGGGATTGAAATAACTGAACTCATTGCTTCCCATTAAAATTCTACAAATGCATTCTTCCTTCCTACAGGTTTTAGATTAGGTCCAGAAGAGAGGCCTCCGTTTTATTTTCATTTACAAGGGCACTATTGCAGCTTTAATTATTTCCCTCTATGTTAGGCTTACTTTTATCCCCAGAGACAGGCAGCAACTTGATGCAATATAGACTATTAAAAATTTGGTATAACTAATGCAAAAGGATTTGCTGGTAGTTTTTGATTTGAACAACAGCTGCAAGAGCAAGCTGTAATTTTTAAACCCTAGTTTGCTGCTTTATTTTACATTTTTCAGTTTAAGCAAAATGCCATTTAACAACTGAAGCTGCTCAAGGATTCTGTGGAAAAACTCGAAAGTATTTCTCTTGCTGTGCTGGGGGAGGGCAATAAATAAAACACTGACACTTTCATGTATTTAAATATTCACAACTGTTTCTGAGAAGAAACAGCTTAAAGGTTTTGAGTTTTGTTGGTGGTGTTTTTTTTTATTTGAAAAGTGCAGCAAGATTTGGTTTAGGGAATTATCACACAGGATAGTTGCACTAGACAGACCACAGGAGTTCAACACAGTTAATTGTGACTTAGCTAACGTGGCAAATTATGTCAATCCAAGTTTGGTGTGCTTGGTTTCTAATGTTTTTGGATAAAATGAGATCAACTCTTGGTAAAGAGCCAGGTATGAAATGTCAATCCACTCTTATAAATTGAGGTCTAGTTCTTTAATCTCGCAATTTAACAAAATGACCATAAAATCTCTGAGGAGAAAACCGTTGGGATTTCACTCTTTACTACAGATGAAATTAACAGCACGCTACAAAAATGTTTATTCTTTCTACTACTTGAGTACAATCAACATTCAAAGAAACCAAAATCTTATAGAGTCTTAGGCACTCTATAAGCTTTTAAGACAATAAAATACTTGACTCTAGAAAACACTACCACACCCAACCTCCCAAACCTCTCAACCAGTGTCCCTTTTTAAGGCGCACTCTTATTGTCAAAGATGTCCAAAGCTGGGCTATGCAGACTTCCCTGGAGACACTGCTCACGAGGTCAGAAACAATTCGTACTGACTAGCCCTATAGGCTGGGATCATGTTCATCAAGCTACCACCTCCCTGGGATTCAGCATGGTTCCAGGTTCTCAGTAATTGTTGTTGGCTCTACATATTTTCACAGAGAATTTGGTCAATCAACATTTGAGTGTGAGTGTATGAACAACACTTCCCAACACCACAAATGGACTACGAAAGTTGGTTCCTCTAAGCTCTCAACGTGGGATCGAAAGGCTCAGGACAGGGTCCTGCAACCCCCAGGGTGGCTGAGGATTTCTTCCAGAGACCCATGCATCTCGACGCTTTTCCTCCAGATCTCTCAGAGCATCTCTCAGCTTGAGGTATGAGAACCCTCAGTCTTAACTCACAATCTCTTCCCCAACCTGGGCTGTCCTAACCCAGTCTATACTTAGTCACTTTTTGTTTCTTTAACAAATTTGTGAAGACTCAATTTTTAAATTTATCTTATCTGTGAAGTCTTCCTTGGTCCTTTTCAACTAGGGTTATTTTTCCTTCTGACAGGTGAATATCAAGCAGGTAAATGCTCAGAGTTTCAGCACCCTCTCACCTATGTGACCTTGATCTCTCTGGACCTCAGATTCATCTTTTAAAAAGCAATCAGGCCCCGCGAGCGGGTGAGCCGCCAGGCCCTGGGTGAGCCGCCAGGTCCCGGGTCAGTCACCAGACCCCGTGAGCGGGTGAGCCGCAAGGCCCCGCGAGCAGGTGAGCCGTCAGGCCCTGGGTCAGTCACCAGGCCCCGCAAGCGGGTAAGCCGCCAGGTCCCCGGTGAGCCGCAAGGCCCCGCGAGCAGGTGAGCCGTCAGGCCCCGGGTCAGTCACCAGGCCCCGTGAGCGGGTGAGCCGCAAGGCCCCGGGTGAGCCGTCAGGCCCCGGGTCAGTCGCCAGGCCCCACGAGTGGGTGAGCCGCCAGGCCCCGGGTCAGTCACCAGGCCCCGTGAGCGGGTAAGCCGCCAGGCCCCCGGTGAGCCGCCAGGCCCCGGGTGAGCGCCAGGCCCCGGGTCAGTCACCAGGCCCCGTGAGCGGGTGAGCCGCAAGGCCCCGGGTGAGCCACAAGGCCCCGCGAGCGGGTGAACCGCCAGGCCCCGGGTGAGCGCCAGGCCCTGGGTCGGTCACCAGTCCCCACGCATGGGTGCGCCGTCAGGCCCTGCGGAGGCACGCAGCAAGATGATGACATAACAGGAGAGTAACACAAGGGACAGGAAAGACAAGATGCGCCAATAAAACAGGAACTAAGGTGGCGCAGGTGGTGGGAAGCCTCTCTCTCACATCAGAGGTTCCGAGGATCAAATCCCAGTGAAGACAGAAGGAGAAGGGTGAGAAGAGAGGGCAGGAAACGGACATAGAGAGTTGCCCAGCAAAAGGACACAGAAACAGCAGAAAAGGGGGGAGGGGGGCGGTAAAAATGGATAAAAGTAAGTAAATAAATAAATAAATCCTTAAAAAAATGTATAGGGGAGGAAGATATGGACTATAGTTAGTAGTAATACTTTGATGATGCTCTTTCATGATTTAACAAATGTTTCACAACAATGCAGGGTGTTTGGGGGGGGATGTGTGGGAGCCCTGTATGGTGTTATGCATGTTTGTTTTGTAAGTTCACGATGTTTACTGAGCACTTATAGTTTATGTATGTTCGTGTATCAGTGATATACTTCAATAAATTGTTTAAATAAATAAAAAGCAATAAAGGCTACCTCAAAAGCACTTAAAATATAAAACACATGTAGAGGCTTCAGCACACTATCTGACATATAATAGCTAATGTTTATTGAGTAACTCTTAAGGGCAGTCATACTTAATGTCTATACCACACAATTAGTTGTGTTTTTTTTAAAGATTTATTTTATTTATTCCTCCTCCCTCCCCCGTTGCTTGTGCTCACTGTCTGCTTTCTGTGTCTGTTCGCTGTGTGCTGTGTGTGCTCATCTTTTTTTTTAGGAGGCACCGGGAACCAAACCCAGGTTCCCATGTGGGAGCGAGGCGCCCAATCGCTTGAGCCACATCTGCTCCCTGCTTGTTCTGTCTTTCATTGTGTTTCCTCATTGTGTTATCTTGTTGCGCCATTTTGTTGCATCAGCTCATCACACCAGCCCATCATGTCAACTCGCTGTCTTGCTCATCTTCCTTAGGAGGCACCAGGAACCAAATCCAGGACCTCCCATGTGGTAGGCAGGTGCCCAACTGCCTGAACCACATCCGCTTCCCACAATCAGTTCTTATCTATTTTGCACTCCAGTTTGTCTCATAATTATTGCGTGCCCCAACTAGGGAATGTAAGTCTCCCAAGCCTGTGTGGGGTACTTGGCAACAAAGCTGGCCACAGGTAATCAAGAAAAGCATGTCTGAATTTTCCCTGAAGACAACAATAAGGCTGCCAGGCAGTGTTGTGACAGTCACACCCAGCTTCACTTGAGAATAGGAATTGTCTTCCTTGTCATGGCCTGGCACTTCTGATATGGTGGGCAAGCACCATATATGCTCACTTTTTAAAAGCAAACTTCTAAGACAGTGAGAAATGATTTAAAAGTATCAAATGATGGTTAAGAAAATGGGGGGGGGGGTTCTGTTAACTCAGAAATGGTTTAAGATGAAAGTTGTTTTCACCTCAATGGCTTTCAAATGCAATACTTGCTAGGATTTGGTTCTCACTCAGCCTACATCCATTAGAAAAAATTAACAGGCTCTGAAAACGCCATAGCTATTGTATAACTGTTTATTAGATGTTTCATCCAGTAGTAATAAGGAAATGATGACTATGAAATTCACAAAAGCTCCATCTGAAATTTCACTTTAGACTAGGTGATGCCAAATTTTTAAGCTCAAAAAGAAAATTGCCAACTCCCTGAAACGCATCTTGCTGGCATAAATTCAGGCACAGCACATGGGATTCTGGCATCCTGCCAGCTCCAAACTACCTAAAACCCAGAAGCAAAATGATTGTCTATAAAACACTCATGGACTCACACTGGCTCACATGAGACACAGTGTCCTGAAACTTAATTTGACTAAGTATATTTATTTCTGAGGTATGAACTAAAAGTTACCTTATAAAAATAAATTATTGATGTTACCTTATAAAAATAAACCTCAAATGTTAAAAAAAAAAAAAAAAAAAAAAAAAAAAAGGGTTAGAGAGAGAGAACATGCGTGACAGAGAAGGCCAATATGGCAAAATGTTAAAACTGGTGGATTGGCATATCGGGGGGCAGGGGGGGAGAGAGGGTGGGAGAAAGGTAAGCTGGAGTTTGCTGTATGGATTTTGCATTATTCTTTCAACTGTTTTGTAAGTTTGAATTATTTCAAAATTAAAAGTGAAAAAAAAAATGAATGAACGGATTAATTTTAAAACTATGATACATATATAAAGAACCAAACAAACAAACCAAATAACACTAAATCTAAGAAAACACTGCCAATTAAAATTCTAAGCATCAAAAATCATATGATTTTTTGACATCATTTCAAAGATGTCAAATGTAAAAGCAATGCACACATCAAAATGGATAAAATACAGTACCCGTTACCCCACCTCCAACCTTCCAATTCAAATTTCAGAGACTGGTTTTGGTGGCAGGTCTGTGAATCAGTTTGAAATGAGCTTGCACGGGAAGCCAGAAGTCATGAGACTTAGTACTGGCTTGGCCATTAAGTAGAGTACAGCTTGGCAAAATGCAAATTCCTCCCATGAGTTATAAGACTGTTCATGGGTAAAGATAGGAGAGTTTCCAGGAAGTACCGCCTAACTCAGCAGATACTGAATTCATCTGCTCTCTTTTCCTTTCTTCATCTAGAAGAATTGCTAGATACTTGATCTCTTCCCAAAGAGCTGCACACCCTAAACCACACATGGAATACACTAAAATGTACTGAACAGCCAATTCGTACTATGGCCAACTGGTCAATGGCAGTTCACATTATCAAAGGCTGCTTTCAGGAGAGGTATATGACTAGAAAACAGGTTTAAAATCCATACCCGAGCTGGAGTATAGCCCTCCTGCTGCTTATAGTTGTTGCCTGTGGGCTGGCACTGACTAATAAAATCTCTGAGTATGTACACTTTGTTCAGCCGTCTTTATAATTTGTAGGTTCAGCTGATATCATAAATCAGAAAACTACTGTTAGTCCCTCAACTTCACCCGGAGTTCCAAACTTGAGCTTGGAAGGTGAAGTGAAGAAATAATTTAGACAGCGCTCTTCCAAAGAGTGTCAATTCCCTAGCTATCAGAAACATACTTGGTAACTTTAGGTATGTCTGAATTCTGTCTGATAGACTAGAAAAAAGCAGGGACAGAGGAAACCTCCAGGATACATATAAGTCCATGGCAAGATCATGGCCAATAAATAGGAGGCATTTTCTTCTAGGGGTCTTGAGGACTATTCACTAAGAAGAGCCAATTAAAAATGACCTAATGAGTGTGATGGCTTCTGGAAACATAACTACAAATGCTACTGTACGTTCTCTGAAAAAATTAAAAAATAATATAATGATTATATATTTTTTTAAAACCTGTTTGGGCAGGTTATCAACTATCTCATAAGACTCAGAAGCCTCGCTAAATGCAAGTAAAAACATCCATCATGAATTCTAACTCACTGGTGTTAATGTGGCTTGATTTACAGCCAGTTTGCTTCCACTTACGTACAATCCGAACTTAGCTAGACACTGATGGGCTCAGGTGTGATAAAATGGACAAACAAGGAAAGGACATGTGTACTTCCCAAGGGCAGGATGACGGGATGATAGGTGGAGAGAGGGGGCAGATGTCCTTTTCCAGAGCATTCTAATGCACGCTCTCCACAGCACACACAAGAAAGCATCTAGGGGAGGTAAGTCTGGGGCCAGGGTTCTAGAAGGGTCCTGAGTCCAGCAGGAATACCCAAGAAGAAAGGCTATCACTACAGTTCAATTTTAATTGAGGGGTTATGCATTTCTTTCCAATGGCTCTGAAAGAGCATACCACTGAAATTCTAGGTACTGCAGGCAGCAAGCAACTTTACGTGCCATATAAGAATAACAGGAGCCATATGTCAATAGGTGTTTTAGATCAAATTTATATGGGAACTAATACCTGAAGAACCAGTCTATATACCGACAGAGAGAGACATTGCACAAAAAAAGCAGTGTATTAGCCTTCATTTATAAAAAGGTGACCAGCACATGACCAAAGGGCAGTAAGCCTGGGGTTTTTATTTTCCAGCGGGAGTGGTCGTGGCAACTTTGCCACGAAACATCCTTCTGCTCTTGTCCAGAAACATGCATTTGAGTGACAAGCAGCACAACGTGATGGACAGAGACCATGGCCAAGGCTTCACGGTCAGTTTATCAACCACATGTCGGTCTCCTGTGATTTTAATCTTAGTTGTCTGGAAGCCCAAATTGCATTTGATTAGCTACTGCCTTGATAGGAAATAGCTTTTGTCTATTTTTTTAAAAGAAACAAAATTCGCCCCAGAGAACAGGTATTGTCTACAACTGTAGCTATCTGAAATACAGGGAGAGAGTTTTAAGGAAAGGTGGCACTGCTGGATTAGGATGACAATATTCCAAGGAGACTGCCCTGGAGAGGACAGCACTCACTGAAACCCAGAGGCTCCAGTGTGCATCCTTCAAAGTCAGCCATAAATAGAGAGTGTTTCCCTAAGCACATTTTAGGTCACCCAGTCCTTACATATTCATTTTATCACAAGGTGTGACAGAGTAAGAGACAAAAACTACTTCAAATAACCAAAATTAGATTTTTAAGTAGTTTTGCTTAAAATGTGCCTCTTTAACACTAATAGTGAAGTTATCTTGACAAATTCTTTCATCGGTTTTCATCTGTGTGATCGTTGACAAGCAAGGAAGTTGCCAATCAAGGTAGGGGACGGAGAAACACAAGGACCTTAGAAAATCCATCAATTGGTAAAGTAATTAAAAATGGTAGTAATTATATAAAATAGTAATGCAGATTCACACTTAATGACAAGGTGCTCTAAGAGTAAAATCTTGTGAGGAAGGCAATAAGAAAATCAATGTTGTCAACTCAACTCTTGAATTCTATGTTCCATGCATAAGTGTACTTAAGACTTCTCAGGGAGGTATAGTAGCTCGGATATTTATAATAAGCAGATGTTGCTCATTAGAGCCCCTTCATTTGATCTGGGTAGACTTTGCTTTGTGAATGAAGAGTTTCTATCAAAAGTCATTTGTCAATGCATTTGGGGAACACCAATGTACCACTAGCAGACACTTTAAATGCATAATACAAAAACCATTATCTTTAAAATCAATTACCTATATTAATTGCAGTTTCCTGTTTGTCTCCTGTCAACACCCATATTTTGATTTCTGCCTTCAGCAGAGTCGCTATGGTTTCTGGAACACCTGCTTGAAGACGGTCTTCTATGGCTGTGGCTCCAAGTAACAGTAAATTCTAGGTTGAAAAATATCTGCAGTTAAGGACTGGAAATCCTGAGGTGCCACATAAAGACTCACTCTGACAAAAGTAAGGCAGTCAAGACATTCTGAGCCAGTCATATCAGCTCCTCTGTACTAAATCTTTATTTGTAGAGGATTGAGGACATCTAGTGTGTGGCAATTCAAACCCAATTCTAGAGCCAGTCCATACACTCAGTCCGCCCAATTCTCATCATTTATTTCTTGACACGTGGGTGTGCTGGAAGCATCTGGTAGCAGAGGGTATGGGCAAGTTACACTTCACAGGAAATGAGCCTTCCCTTCACACTGGACTAGGAGATAAAGTTTAATGTTATGTTGAGCGGATGAGAAAACCTCATTCTAGATGATTCTAGAGAGATCTGGCAGGATAGGAGTAAGAGAAGTATGATGCTAAGAATTTAACAGTTGGAGAAGGAAGCATCAAAACATCTTAAGACTGAGGGGCTATAAAATTGTGCTCCTCTGAGTCCTCTCCAAGCCAGAGGAATGGTCTGTTCCCGCTGAGGATGGACGGCTGTGCAGCCCCCTGGGCTGCCTGTGCCATGGCCGGCTGGTGTGATGGATTTCGAGGCCTCTGCACAGAAGGCCTGTCCACCACATACTTACCTCCCCTCCAAGCCTAGCCCCTCACCTCGGTTAACAGAATGCAGGAAACACCAACTAACGCTTGAGCATAATCCACCACTCACCTGGTGCCACGTGGGCATGGAACCTATTTATAGCTTTTTTCCTATTATGAAAGTAATCTGGATTTTTTCCAGTAAAGAATGGCAAATGGACCCTTGAATTCAGCTCTGCTCTTACCCAAATTCCATTAAATTGACAAAAAAACAACATAAACACAAGCAAAAACTTAATACTAAAAAAGGGAATTAAAAATAAAAAAGGAATGACAAATGCAAACAGGCGATGGCTTCAAAGTTATAGAGACTGGAAAACGGATGGAGCAATGGTTACTGACATGAAACAGAAAAAAGCGAAACCCAGACCCCAGACTGAAAGGAATTCAGCAAGTAGAAAGTTAATTAATGCCTTGGGAGAAACTGAAAAGAAAAAGAAATCAGAGTGGGACATATGGAATAGCAAAGATGACAATTATTATTAAGATAAGTGTGAAAAACTTTAGCATGCACAGTGTCTAACCAGCTCTCAAAGCACTTCTACTGCTTGTGTAATTAATTCAATAGGGTGAGGTAACTTTGTTAAGTGGAATTTTAGGCAAACCCAGAAAGTCGCCGATGTGGCTTTTGACGGGGTAAGCCTGAAGGTGCCTGGGACTTTCAGAGCCCAGAGAAACGAAGAGGGAAACTGTTAAAAGTCAATCAAGATACAAGAAAAGAGAACATCATCGTTTAGCCAAAGGATTCCTGTTCAGAGACTCTGTTCATCAGGTGGCCACACCCTTCCCCGGGGATTACCGAGTACCTCATGGGGATGACCGTACCTTTTCAATGATCTCGTAACACTCTTCCAGGCGTTGAGCTCTGTCTTTCAAGATGGTGCAGGCTTCTTGGTAGACTTTCAACCACGCCTCATACTCACTCTCAGAGAGGTCAGCATAAGCCACACAGAGAGTCCGCAAACCTGCAAAAGAGACACGGGGCATCCTGGTCACCCCCTGGTGAAGTGGGCACACGGAATGTTACACCTCTCGCGGGAACGCGGGGGGCTCCAATTCACATCACCAGGTCTAAAACGTTAAAACCTACTGTTTTAGACCACTTTAATTCAACTTCCACTCATCTAAAAGGGGACATGTAAAAAATAACTATCCTATAATTTAACATAAATCACCTTTTCTATAAATTGGGAAGCCCATGAGAAGTCACCACAATACAAGTTCATTCTCTGGGTGAGCCCAGCCTGTGCAGGAGGCGGGGATCAGCAGCAGAGGATGTCTGGAGACAGCAGAGGTCCAGGTTTTCAAACAGACACGCTGTGTGTGTGAGTGTGTGTGTGTGTGCGTGCGGCTACAGGGACAACACTAAGGCGAGAACGCAGCAGTCAGTGCTTAAGTGAGGCTCCAGCTTCCACCACATTCACTAGCAGGAAAGCCTGACATCACTGCCGTGTAAAGCCTTTCAGAGAACTCCTTTGCTGTTCTCTGAGGGCTCAATGAATTATTATTTCCTTAAGACAAGGATAAGTCAGTGTCAACAGATAACAAGAGAGGGGCAGGGAGATAACAAGAGAGGGACAGGTAAATAACATGAGTCTTCCAAAAAAAGGGAAAAAATAGCTGTAAAATGATTCTACACAGTGTGAGTTAACCAGCCTTTCCCCATCTGTGCACAAAGCTCCTATCCCTAGCAATTAAGAGCTAGCAGTCATTCAAAGGAAACTGATTACGGACTCTGCCACACATTGCATCACTGTCATAGGCTCAGAACGTGGAGAGGGGAGGGGAAAGAGATTGGAGCTAGAAAACAGGCTCCTACAAAGCAAGCCACGTACGACACAAGCACTACCCGTCTCCTCAGCTCACGACTCCTTACCCAAGTGTCAACCACAAGCACTTGAATGTGCAACCACGACGGTGAAAAACAGCATTTCCAAGTTTCACTTACCTTCCGTGGCAAAGTATTCCAGATGGCACAGTGTTTCATCCATATACTTGGAATCCTTTGAAAGTCTCTCAAAAATTACATTATCCTATAAAAGAGGGAAACGTTGTGACTTGCAAATCCTTAAGTAAACTTCCCAGGCAGCACTCTAAAGGTGGCTTTGTTTGAATGCTGTTTGCCATGTGCATGACAATACTCGGGTGGGCAACTAGCAAGATTATTCCTGGCTGGCTTCAGTCATGAGCTTGAAAAGTAAATTGGGTATGGATGGGTCCCACAGAACTGAAATCTGTCTTGCACCTTAGAACTCAAATTCATGTTGTGGGGACTATAGGTGTGAAGAGAAAAATCAAAGACACAATGTTGCCCGCACTCAATGAACTTTTCAAAACTCACAGTAAAGTTTATAGCAACTTTTTGCAGAAGTAGAAAGGATAAAATTGCATATTTGAAATTACTCAGGTAAAATCTATCCTCTCTTCTCTTTCTCCCTCCCTCCCCTTCCTTCCTTCCATCCATCCATTCATCCATCCATCCATCCATCCATCCATCCATCCATCCATCCATCCATCCATCCATCCACTGGAGGGAAGCAACCAGGGAGGGCACAAACCACTTGGCATTGAAACCAATCCAGCTGAAAAACACACTGACACGATGCAGCTCATCACCCTGTGACAATTTCTATGATTGATAGGCAGGACGGGGGGCACTGAATGCCATAGATCATTAATCAAATGTTAGGGTTTATATAGTTTCAGGATACAACCATTTAAAAAAATGAATCGAGTCTGGTGGCCTTTTTTTTTTTTTCTTTTTTGGAGGGAGCACATTTAGAGAGAATTAAATCCTACAAAGATAAGAAGAAACCATGACAGAATTTTCATATTCACCCCATTCCTATATTTGCAGCCTTTCTCTCCTGCCACTCCTATCGCCTCCCTTTGTATTTGCTGTGGTCCTTAGAACACAATGGCAAAAACACATAAATAAATTAAAAAATCAAGAAAGAGTATCATGTGAGAACATAGGGAACTTCAATTTAAGTTGTTACTATAGACACAGAATTCTTTAATGGGTCTAGGCATAATGCATTTAGTAACCATATGAATTACTCGTTCATTAAATAAAGTCAGAGTGTACTCAACTGAGACCTGTTCTCCTCGCAGAATTAATAAACCTTGGTAAGACTGTCAACAAATCATTGATCCTAGAATAGGGTCCTCTCTTGGCATAGTCTCATAAAATGAACTTAATAGTCCTTTCCCACATGAATTAGGCCAAAATTTAACAGGATATAATTATGCAAGTGGGTTCATCAGTTAATAATGTCTTTCCTTAGAGATAATAAATTTAGATTTGATTACTGAGGGGTATAGACAGGACAAATAGCCCGACCTAGGACACTGACCCTAGGAGTTGTAGCAATTGGGCACTGCCCTCGTACCCACTCCAGATCTTTCTGTGATGCACAAAAAAATAAAACCTCAGCAACTGAGAAGAATAGCTATTAGAGAACCAATATGTGAGTGCACTTGGCAGCAGACTATCACATGTGAACGCAATGACTTTATTGTCTCAAAGTCACAACACGATGGTGGTAACTAGAATTTGAATTCCTCCTCCAAGGTTTCGAATCAATCACACATGGAGCTGCTGTTTCTGAAACCAGCTACTGGTTAAAAGTCAACTGTTGCCTGACCATCTTTGCCACGCTAGCACAAACCACCATTATTGTCAGTGGGCTCTTCCTCCTGAATCAGCATTACAGCCAGGCTGAAGCAGCCTTTCAACCTTGGGCAAATGACCAGAAAATAATGATGCTGGCAATTACTGCAAGTGGTAGGTGAACAAACAGCCGCCAAGAAACCCTCACTCGGCGAGGCACCTATTCCAATACTTACAGCCCCTTTACAGTAGAGCCGGAGCTGTCCTGAAGGAGTTCGAACAATTACAGACATCCTTTTTCTGTCGCTGTAAAGGGGAAAAAAAAAAAAAAAAAGGAAGTTGTCATTGGTCAGATATTCATAGAATGCATGTCCCAAAATGCTTAAACACCAACCAAAACAAAAGGCAGTCTGGCAGTTCTAAATATGGCCAACCTCCATTTTTACCCCTAAAATTTTGTTCAAAGTAGGTCTCCATTATATATCTCCTACACTTTTTATTTATATCTAATTGGTATAAATCTATTTTTTTCTCTCCCATAGAAATTCACTAGCACAGCAATTTGCAGTAGCAGAGATAGGAAAGGAGAATTTGAACATCTACTACATACATATAATTTACTTTTTTTTTTTTTCAGTAGGTACCAGGGATTAAACCTAGGACCTTGTGCATGGGAAGCAGGTGCTCAACCACTGAGCTACTTCTGCTCCCCAATGAGAGTCGGGCTTTCATTTGTTTGTTTTGTTTTTGTTTTTAGGAGGTACCGGGGATCAAACCCAAGACCTCGTACACGGGAAGCAGGCACTCAACCACTTGAGCTACATCTGCTCCCTCTAATTCACTTTTGACAATACTTTCTATATCAAGTATTTTTCTTTATTTTACAGTTCAAAAATATTAAGTAACTTTCCCAGAAAATAGCAAAGTGAGAGATTCAATGCAGATACACTTAATTCAAACACCTCTCCTTGTTTCTTTTTTTAATTGGAGCCAAAAGAAATTATAAATTTGTCGAACATTCCTAATTCAGCACCAAGATACTCTCTAGCTCTTCACTGTCTACTTCAACAAGAATACCTGCTTACACGTTTGTCATCACAGTCCATCCTCACTCACAAGCCTTCAATGGCTCACCATTGCCTATAAATTCCTCTTCAACCTGATCTCCACCCATCTTTCCAGCCTCGCCTTGCTTCCCACCACCCTCTCACACACCACAAGACTCACCTTTTTCTTTCTCTGCACATTATGCTCCAGGCCCTTGCAGATAACATTTCATTCTCCAGAAACACACCCCTCCTAAATGGGCCACCTGTCTCTGGTTGCACAGTATGGTGATCCCCCTGGACTACCCAGTTCTTAAGAGTTGGGGCCGTTACCTCCCTCGGTTTTGTATAAATCCCCCCACCCTAACCCATAGCATTCTTTCTGACCTGGATTTGAATTCTTTCAGATACTTAGCAGACCGGTAGTCTTAGCAAAGTTACTTAATCTGAGTTTCAGGTTCTAAATCTGTAAAGCAGACTTATCACTGAAGATTTCAAAGATACAGCATCAGGATTAAGCGACATCAGGAAAAAGATGAGTCAATTCCAAAGAAAGAGAAGCAAAACTATAATCACCACTGACCACCTTATTCCTTTTTATTCTCCCACAATGGTTTCAGTACATCCTATTTTCCTCTAACTCCCTTTCTCCTCCTGGCCTCTCCAGTAACTACTGGTCCCAGCCAACGCAGCCACAAAGCTTCACACAGTTCCCAGGGCATCAGCAAGGGGTGGACATGAAGACGTCTGGAGGCACGTCTAAGAAGACTCCCAGCCGGAGCTCAGGAGCACGACAAGCCCTCACGCCCCAGATGAACCCCTGTGTCATCAGCCAGCCCCTTGCTCCGTCACTGAATCTCCAGCCCCAGGGGATTCTGACCCACCAAATTTCAAGTTTACGGTCCTAAAATTGGAGACTAGGACTGGAAAGTATTCCCTATGAGAGGATAAAACTTTATCGTTTTCCAGTAGCTTATGAAGAAGACAGAACAAAGCAATTTGTGGCTACTTTAGCAAAGGTTATTTGAAAAGCCACCTAATTTTACTAATAGAAAATGTATTTTGAGATAATAACAGAACCTTGCTCTAGTACTGACAGATCGACGTTAAGAAGAGGAAAACAAACAAAACATTAAGATGTGTTTTCTTATAACAAACTATGAATATTGCAGGGATACCAGAGAATTGAACAAATATTCCTGGGTCTTAAATTAATAAAATAGCACTGGTACCATTTCACACACATTAGGATAGCTATTCCTATTTAAAAAAAGAAGAAGAAAAAAAAAAAAAAAGGAGAGAAGAACATGTGTTGGCAAGGATATGGAGAAATAGGGACCCTTATCCGTTGCTGGTGGCATTATAAAATGGTGCAGCCACAGTGCAAAACAATAGTTTAGGTGGATCCTCAGGAAGTTGAACATAGAATTACCAGATAACCTGACAATTCCACTCCTAGGTATATATTCAAAAGAAATTAAAACAGGGAATCAAACTGATATGCTGTTGAAAGCAGCATTATTCACAATAGCCAAAAGGGGGAAACTATCCAAGAGTCCATCAATGGATGAACAAAATGTGGTATATACATGCAATGGAATATTATTCAGCCATAAAAAAGAACTGTATTCTTTTTCACATGCTGCATGATACATGCTACAACATGGATGAATCCTGAAAACATCACGTTGAGTGAAATACGCCAGGCACAAAAGGGCAGGTGCAGTATGAGTCCACGTACTTGCAATAACTAGACAAACTTCACAGAGACAGGAAGTCGATACAGGTTACCAGGGGCTGGGGTGGGGAGGGGGGCGGAGATGCAGAGTTACTGCTTAATGCAGACAGAGTTTCTGTTCAGGGAGATAGAAGAGACTCAGTAACGGATGGTGTGACGGCAGCACAACATTGTAGCTGTAACTGCCTACTGCCAAACTGTACACTTGAACGTGGTTAAAGTGGGAAGTTCTGAGTTGTATGTACGTCACCACAATAAAAAGTTAAATATATATATATATAATGATGGTAAGAAGAGAAAAAAGAGAAAAAGGAAACGGCATGAGGGAAGAATGGTTCAGGATAATACAAGAGAACACCCGACACACCAAGCTTCTGGTGGGACAGGCTGATCTAATCTGTCGTCAAGCACCAGCGTCTCACATCTCGCCTGAGAAGCCCCAGATGGGGCGAGAGGCCTGACTTCAGGAGACCTGGGGAGAGCCAAGGAAAACAATGCCCTCATCAGAGTCCTCCAACTACGCAGACGTGCTGCAGCTGAGAGTGCAAGCACACTGGGCTCTGGAAATCGGAGGGAAAGAAGAACACAGAAGTCTAATGTTTCTATGGAAAACAATCAAGAGAATGACCTACTCCACTATCTTTAATCAAAGTCACAAGTTCCAGGGAGAAGAGGGTTTGTGGAGATGTATTTTCTCGATTAATAGTTAAGTGCTATATGTTATCATCCCACGCAACCATGCCAGCACTCTGATAAATAGGTAACTAATTATACATACATAAGCATTTCAAGTGAAGGACAAGAGAAACATACCTAGAAAATTCCAGGACATTAAGGATTCCAAATGTCTGCTCCTGTCCCATCTAAAGGAAGGGGGAAAAAAACACATATTTTTACCTGAGGTGCAAAGGTGCAAAGTATTAAAATCTCAAAACAATTTTCTCCCCAAACTTAAACACACACACACACAGTTTGCGCCTTGCGCCCCTCTGCTAACAGCTTGCTGGGTTTCCTCCTGTCTGGTGTGGTCACAGCGCCCTCTTCTGGGGGTTCTCAGAACTCCCAGTGGCTGGTACAGCCCCTGACAAGAGATGAAGACAAAGGGCCCTCGCGCCCCAGACCCGCTGTTTCTCACCTGAAACCTTGGGGCCAGTTATGTTCCTGAGTTCAGGATTTTTAAAGGTATATGCATAGACCATATCCCATAGATTCCCACTGGGGCCTGTAACACAACACAGCAATTTTCTTCAGCAAAGTATGTGACTATTCCTAAGACCTCAAGCTGCCTGCCGTCAGCTACGGTTAGACTTGACTGCAGAATGACAGTGTCCCAAGCTTAGGGGAAAGTTTTTGGCATTCAAAACTTCTTTGGATTTTAGATTTGAGGATAACGTACAATGACTCTGCATCCAATTTTAGGGCAGTTAATCAAATATCCTTTTTCTTCAGGTTCTTTCGAGTTAGACCTCAATGTTATCTACATTTTCCATATAAAATTATATATGTATATATGTATAATATATATGTAATGTAAAATTATATAGTATGCCGTTTCCAAACTCTATTTAATATAATCTGCTTTCTATTTCCCCCAACACATCTCAGTGGAAAGGACACGGGCTTTGGAACACAGCAGATGTGAGTTCAAATCCAGTCTCTGCCACCAAGTGTGTGATGCCTTTCGGCACGGGAATAGCCTACCTTCTAGGCTTGAGAGCAGTAAAAATGGAGTAACAGACCCAAATTACCAAGTATATGAATAGCGCAGGGAGCACTAATCATCACCTTCCCACCCTCGGGCCCCCACCCTGAAACAAGAGTCACCATCCAGCTCACTCCCGCCCCCGCCACCCTCATTCATCGCTGTCTGAGCCCGCCAGACCCCGACTTCATGGGGTCCCGGTGGAGAAATGCACTCGCTCTGCCTCCTCTTTGCACCCACTCTGGTGTTCAGCCCCTTTTGTGTGAGGCCAATGGACCCAGCCAGGAGATCTTTCCTGCTGTCCCGATTCCCAGTAAGGACATTCCAAGGAAACAGCTGGCCAGTAAAATTTGGGAATTTGTGATTTGGTGAAAAGGATTTTTAAAATTCTTATGAGTTATGAGCCCTATTCAACCAGTTAGAGCCTCTTACTCCCAGAAACCGACCGTCACACTTTCACGAAATAATGCCGAGGTGCCAGCGTCCGGCACTATGACAGGTCAGTGGGCTCCCTGGTTCCAGAACTCTCCTGGCCTGGATAGGAAAGCAGGAGCTGCCGGCCTCCCCTGGCAGCTCCCACTCTGTCCCAGACGCTCGTGGCTGGCCTGAGATGCCACGGATGCCACGCAACCAAGGATCCTACAGTGACATTTAGAAGTCTCCTCAAACTGAAGGCAAGGAGGACCTCAGGTTTGAAAAGCTTCAGTGAAGGGGATGTGACATTCACACAGTGCTTCGTTCACTTTGAAGGCACATTTCCCTCCACTGACTGAAATAAATAAAATAAAGACGAATACGGTCTGGTCTCTGGACTCCGAAAGAAAAATACATAAAATGCCAAGAAATGGGCACTTTGTACAAGGTACAACATTTTATAGGTTTAGTGTATCAGTAAAAGGAGAAAAAAAAACTGACAACTACCGTATCAGAAACAATATCAAGTTATTACACCAGCTGGAATTAAAGAGGTCAAAGGTTTTAAGGATGAACAAAGCGAAAAACAAATCATACAAGAGTCCTTCCCAAACGGAGGGGACAGGTCGCGAAGAAGGAAAGCAGTGACTGCCTCCTGACCTGACCAGCCCTGCAGAAATCAAGTGCCGTCCTTACAAGTGACAGTCAGTAAAAAACGCCAGGGATCCCCCCGTCCTGATCATCATTTCTCTCCGTTGTCCACCTCACTAGTCATCTTACTCTTGATTTATTTTTTCCTATCACCAAATTTCTCTCTCTTTCCCCTAGAAAGGAGAACTCAAAATAAAATAAAATTTAAATAATATAATATAATGAAATACAATGATGTCAGGAAAAAAAAAAAACTCGGTACAGGATAAACGAGCTCTTCAGCTCCATCTTCCTTTTCTCACAGCTGGGGACATATTGTTAGGTGCTGCTGCTACGAAGATAAAGACTAGCCTGCCCTCAAAGGCAAGTGGGCCAGGAAGTTATTTTCCCAACTGCTTGAGAACAAAGAAGAGGTTTGCTAAGTACTTTGCTCAGATAACTTCACATCCACGTATGGTGAGTCATCTTTAGGAGAGAAAAGTAGCTGCCGTGCAAAAGGAGGGTGAAAGATCACAAAATGCCCTCCTTTTTCAACAGGGCTCGTTGCTTATTGAGAAAACAATAGAAATTTAATTATTATCTCTTCACACGCTATTTCAAAAACATGAACTCCAAAACTAGGTGAACGGTAAAATGTCGAAGTGGGAGCAGGTGTGTGACTTACGGCCTCTATGATGACGGAGTAGGGGGTTCTGGCCGTGAAGACGAAGCCCAGCTTCTTAGCTCCTTTCACCAAGGCGGCTTCATCTGTCAACAGGGAGTCTGGTGACACACTGACCCACGGCTCGGATGAGAGATGCCTGCTTAGTGCTGCTTTTCGGATGCTCATGGCCCACACCAAGTGAAGAGGCCCGGCCGCGTGGGAAGAGCAGGGAAGAACCGGGGGGCCCGGCGGCCTCTAAGGGGCACCTCCGTGCCCGGGACCAACGGGGCCCTCGGGTTAACTCACCGGGACAAAAGCCTACCCTTCCCCGCTGGGGCCAAGTGCTTTCCAATTAAGCCACTCAAGATCCCCTTTATTTGGGACTATCTTCTGAGTGTTATGGATTGGGGTTGTGTCCCCCAAATGCTCCTCGGTACCTATCAGAGGGAGTGGCCCAGTTCAGATGAGGTCAGGCTGGAGCAGGGCAGGCCCTTCGCCTTGAGCGAGGGGAAGCTCCGTGGACGGTCCCAAACTGCCCGCAGCCACCAGAAGCAGCAGAGGGGCAGGGAGCAGGTGGCAGGGGACGCGCGACCTGCTGGCGCCCTGATTTCGACTTCTGGCCTCGGGAGCTGAGAAACCATCCTGTTCTGTTCTAAGTCACCCCGTTTGCCGTCCTGAGCGACGGAGCGCACCAAGGCGACGTCTCCGCGACGGCGCTGTGGGGCTCCCAGCCACCAGCAGTGGGCGAGCGTCCCCGCGCCCTAGGACGGCGTCGCCATGAGGTGGGGGGGAGGCGAAGGCGCCACCCCTGCTCTCACTGCGGAGCTTTCTCCCGCACCCACCTGCTGCCAGGACACGCACGAGGACCCGGGCCGCCAGGAGGGCCCAGCGCCCGGGCTCTGTGGCCTCACGCTGGACCCCGCCGCGGGGACGAGGCCGGAGGCAGACAGCAGTCCTGCCTCCGCTCCCGGGGCCGGCTGCACGCCACCCTCCCACCGCCGCCGGCCACGGCTCCAGGACACCGGGAGCCCTCACCTGGGGAGGAGGCCTGGTAGATGATGTCCTTCCCGTCCTTCTCGGGAACCACGGTGTGGCACACGGCCAGGAGGGTGAGGAACTCCTGGATGCAGGGGGCTGTGGGCTACAAACAGCGCTCAGTTAATCCGCCTGCGTAACGCCGCGGGCGTGCACTGCACTTGCCTCCTGCCTGGTTCTGACACGGGCGCGTGGAGCGCAGTGTAGGGGTCTCCCAAAAAGCTCAGGACACCACGCAGCTTTCCTAACTCCAGAAGTATACATGCTGCAAACTTACAAAAAGGACTTGAAAACACCGCCCCCTCTGAGAAAAAACTAAAACGTGAGATGTATTATTCAAAATTCAAAAAAACAAAATCAGCGTACAAATTAAAGAAGTAAACATTCAAATGGTGTTTAGGAATCGTATGCATTAGTCAAAAGCTAGGCAAAAAGCCAGGGAGCCTCAGTGTTAAAAGGCAAAACAAAACAAACACAAAAATAACACATTGGGTTTCAAAGCAGGACTCAAATCAAAATTACGTTTTAAATATAGTACGCTTTAGTGATATGCTAAAGCTTCGGGTTTTTTACTGATTGGGGTGGGGGGCAGTATTTGAAAACCCCTAACTACAAATCGGGGAAAAGTTACAAGAATTGATAAAGATTTGCTGACAGTGGATTTTTATATCTTTCAAAAAAGGTCAGAATTGACTCCAACTGCTCAGAATGTCCCCCCCCCCCACCCCGGAAAGCACAATCAAAAGTGAATGAATTGATTTTCATAGTAAAAACATATATATGCATATATGGTGCTTTTTAAAACATGCTTCCAGCACATTACAAATATCCATACTGATCCAAGGGGGTAGGAGTGTGTGTGTGTGTGTGTGTGTGAAAATGCGCGTGTGTGAGAGGGAAGTCTCTGATGAAGTCAATTCTGCATTATTGTTACATTAGAGGTCATTTACAAACTTATAAAAGCAATCAACCAAAGCCAGAATTTTTATTTTCAAAGTTCTAAAGGTCAAGCAATTGTGAACTGAAACACTGCTTTGGTGTTTTACCCACAGCCAGACACCAGCTGCACAACCTTGTGCACACTCAGTAAGTTCGCTTTGCTTTAGTTTCTCATCTGCAAAATAAAGGCACCACCCGCCTCCTAGGAGACTGGACAAGTGCCTGGGGTATTAGTGAGCACTCAACAAATGAGAGCAGTTATCATTAAGGGTGTAAATTAAAATTCACGCCCGTATGATTTCCACTTCTACACGTTTCTATTGTTCGTGTTGACATTATCCTAAATGTTTGTCCGACTTTTAAATAGTTTGCGGAGGCTCTACTTGGATAGGCAGGTGGGTATCGTTTCTCTCCCTTTTTGCTGCTTGTCTCTAGTTCTGGGCTTGTAAGCCACCCCCACACTTGAACCTGCTTTTTTGCCCCAAAGTACCTCATCAATTATCTTGTGCAGTAAAATTGATCATGTGGTATTTTTCCATTTCTTGGCTATTTAAAATGTTCTATCTTGGTGTTTTTTCTGGTTAATGTATCCTGGGTATATTTCCATCATAAATATGTCCCTACCTCATTTTTAATGAATACATTCATTAAATGTATATATGATTATAAATCATATAATGTATTATTATAATTGATAATAATTATAGCACAATCCCCTATAAATGAACACCTTGGTGGCTTCGAATTTTTCATAATAATTAGCATAACTATGTTTAACATTTGCACACACATACATAAACACATGACATCTATCTCTATTTCTACTTTTCTAGAAGATAGTTGATAAAACATAAGTTCGTTTAAGTATTGATGCATATTGCCCAGCTTCTTTCTGTATTATACTTTTATTAATTCCCACCTATAATACACCATTTCCCCCACAGCCTCAGTAATTCACTTCAAAAATCCCATTTTAATTGGCATTTCTTTGATTATGAGATCAAACATAGGCTTATTAGATATGTAATTAGAAATGTATAAATTGTCAATGTCATTTATTTGTAAGTTTATTTTAGCTACTAAACATGTCTGGATTAGGAATATTTTGTCCTAATTTGTGAGTTCATACCTACATGTTGTCTTTTGCAATATTAAAAAGTTCAATTTCAATGTAGTGAAATATACACTTAGTTTCCTATTTAGGGTTGGCTTTGATTTCACACTTTGGAGCCCAAGGTTATATAATGAGTTTCTTCTATATTCTTCTAATAGTTTTAAGGATTTTCAAGTGGAAAAATAATCTAAAAACTTTAATATAAGTCAAGAGTTCACAAACTATGGCTCATGGGCCAATTCCAACCTGCTACCTATTCATGTACAGCCCATGAGCTAAGATTGGCTGTCAAATTTTTAAATGGTTGGGGAAAAAATCAAAAGCAAAACAACACTTCATGACAGAAAAATTATAGGACATTCAAGTTTCAGTGTCGATAAAGTTTTATTGAAACACAGCCACATTCATTCACTTATGTATTGTCTATGGCTACTTTCTTGGAACAACAGCAGAGTTGAGTAGTTGCAATAGAGACCCTTGAGATCATAAAGCCTAAAATATTTACCTTTGCAGAAGAATGTTGCCAACCCCTAATGTGAGTTATAAAAGGGGATCTAGCTATCCTCCACCCAAATATTTAGCCAGGTGTCCCAGCATTGAAGAGCGCATCCATTGCTCACTGACCTCATGTAATATTCCCTTCTCCCTTCCCAACTCCTCTCCTGCTACTGGCCACTGTACCTTAAGAGCTCCTCCTTGGACTCTATCCTTCTTTGACTCCTCTCTCAATGCTCTCCTGCTTGGACATCTCCTCCAACCCCATAGTTTCTAGCATCATCTATGGTGAGCATCTCCCAAATCTGTACCTCCAGCCCTTTTATAAATTCCTAATCATATCCAACTACTAACTAGACTTTCTCTTAAACTTCTCACCTACTCCACAAATGGAATATGTTAGAAACTAAACTTCAGTCACCCCTGCCTTTCCTACAGCCTATTTTTTCTCACTGTATTTTCTATTTCAGAAAAAAAGCATCACCGTAACCAAAAAATTAACAAATGTATTTTAGTCCAATAAATTGTATTTTAGGCAATTGCTAACCTTCTGATATACTCCAATGTAGTCAAAAGAAAATACCATGCAAATATTCTTGCTGTCCTAATTTTGTGATAATCAGGGTAGGCTAAACATTCACTAGATTAGAAACCATGCACGTGTCCCCAGACCTAGTTTTTCTCCCTAGGTCTGGTTTTTGGAATGCTGGTGATAAACTAAGCCTGATTTATTATATGACCATCCTGTATGGGAAAAGACTGTAACTTTGGGTATCTTTAATCAACCTTAAGGGATATATAGCAGGGGGACAGATGTGGCTCGGGTAGTTGGGCGTCCGCCTCCCATATGGAGGGACCTGGGTTCGATCCCCGGGACTTCCCGGTAAAAATTTTAAAAAAGAAAAATATAGAAGGTGCATGGGCCACCAGGCCCCATGCGCAGGTGCGCCGCCAGGCCCCGCAAGCCATGCAGCAAGATGATGACATAACAGGAAAGTGACACAAGGGAGAGCCAAGATGAGACGCACTGAAAAAACAGGAACTAAGGTGGTGCAGACGGTAGGACACCTCTCTCCCACATCGGAGGTTCCGAGGCCCGAATCCCAGTGAAGACAGGAGAAGGATGAGAAGAGAGGGATACAGAGTTGCCCAGTGAAGAGACACAGAAACAGCAAAAACGGGGGGGGGGGTGTAAAAATGGATAAAAGTAAATAAATCAATCCTTTAAAAAAATGTATAGGAGAAGATACAGACTATAGTCAGTAGTAATACTTTGACGATGCTCTTTCATGATTTGTTTCATAGCAATGCAGGGTGTTTGTGGGGGTGTGATGTGTGGGAGCCCTGCATGATGTTATGCATGTTTGTTTTGTAAGTTCACAATGTTTACTAAGCACTTATAGTTTATGTATGTTCATGTATGAATGACATACTTTAATAAATTGTTTTTTAAAAAAAAGAAAATACCAATAACTGTGATAGCTTACTGAATTAAAGCCTTGATGTATGTTAGCCTTTTCTGAAGTAGCCCAAAGCAGGTATCTGTTACTGTTGTAAATCACGGAACTGTGACCCAGATGGACTTTTGTCTTTAATGCTAATGCTGTTTTGAAAACTGCATAATCTTTACCATGGAACTGGACGGTAAAAGACAGCTCAGTACTGGCCCCACTTGTATCTCATTATCTTATTTTGCAACCCTGAAATGGGGAGCCCTTGCATGCAGTCCCTTGTTGATCAAAATGAGTCAGCCCGGAACTGAGCACTCGTAAATTCCCGTTATCTTGCTAAACCAAAGCGGTTCTAATCAGAGTTGGCACTCCTGACATGCGCAGTAACCTAAATGTTAAAACAAGTAAACTAAGCAAATAATCTGCGCATGCTCAGTAATTAAACTCTAACCCGGTTATCATCCTGAAACTGCCTGCCTTTGTTTGAATGCTATAAAACACTAAAGTTTCTCCAACAGGCTTTCTGACCTCCTTTGCGCTTGGCAATGAACTTTTTCTCTCTTTGAAACCCTAATGTCACATGCGGCTTTTCCGCGCGCGCAGTGCAGAGCGCCCCCGTGTGGATCGGTATCGTCACCACCCTCACAATTGCTTAAGCCAGGACCCAGGGCATCATCCTTGAATCTTGCGTACCCCAGGCCCCACGTCTCAATTAGCACGTCCTGTAGACTCCACCTCCTAAAAGTCTTCTTTTTTTTGTTTGTTTGTTTTTTTTTTAAAGATTTTATTTATTTATTCATTTATCCCCCCCTTGCTGCTTGTGCTCGCTGGGTCAGCTAACCACGCCGTGCGGGCGGGCTTGCCTTCACCAGGAGGCCCCGGGAACCGAACCCGGGGCCTCCCATATGGTAAACGGGAGCCCTACTGATTGAGCCATAGCCGATTCCCCCTAAAAGTCTTCTAAGCGCATCCGTGTGCTCCCGTTCCCACGGCTATCTCCTCACCCCAACACAATGTGATCTCACTCATGCATTCACTTAATGAGTGTCTGCTCTGTGTCAGGTGGGATGCTGGGACTATTCCCCTGAATCACTCGAAAAGGCTCCTTCTAACTGGTCTTCCCACATTTGTTCTTGGTGCCCCTTTCAGCCCATTTTCCACACGGCAGATTTAGTTGTCGTAGCAGCCAGAGCTCTCCAGAGAAACAGAACCAAGAGGATATAGGTATGTATATATAAAGAGATTCACTTTAAGGAATCAGCTCACACGGTTGTGGGGGCTGGCACATCCCGAATCTGTAGCACAAGCCAGCAGGCTAGGAACTGTGGTAAGAGTTCACACTTGCCGTCTTGAGTGTGAAATCCATAGTGGGGGCCAGTGGGCTAGAAACTCAGAGGTGATTTTGTTGTCCTGAGGCAGAATTTCTTCTTTCCCAGGAAACCTCAGTTTCTTGCTCTTAAGGCCTCCAGCTGATGGGATGGGGCCAACCCACATTATCGAGAATAATCTCCTTTACTTAAAGTCAACAGACTGTAGATATTAATCTCATCTACAAGATACCTTCACAGCAATATCTAGACTAGTGCTTGACCAAACAACTGGACAACATGGGTTAGCCAACTTGACACATAAAATTGATCATCACAGTCGCCTTCTTAAAATATAAATCAAACTGAGTGATCCCCTGTCATGGCTTCCTGCTGCCTTTAGAACAAAGGCAAAGATTCCCGTGAATAACCAGCTCCCACGTGGCCAGCACCTGCTCACCGTCCGGCCACACGCCCTCCTGCGTTCTCTGCTCACCATTCTGGTTATTTTTCAGTTCTTCAAATGAAGCCCATCCTTCCCTATGGTTCCATCCCTACCATCTATCTGCCTTCAGCTAGTCTTCTCCCTGAAACTTCAGCCTCAGTTTAACCTCACCTCATCTGAGAAGTCTGGTACCACCCCTGCCTTGGAACATTGTTCTCAACGTGCTGGCACATGCAAAGAAGGGGCATGTCCCCCTTTTCTATGACACCTGTCACCTATATGTCTCTTACTTCTGTAAGATCCAGGAAGGCAAGCAGGTTGTCTACGTCCCTCACTCATATATCTCCAGGCTGACCAAGTAGGAGATACTCAAATATATCGTGAACCAAGGTAGTGAGAACTGATTCACCAAAACATGTATGTCCCTGGTCTTTCCATTCCATTTTCCTGGCATCTGTTCCATGACGTCTATTCTTCAACTTGACAATCCCACAAAACCTGTAAGATACTTGTACTCCTCCTTCATCACAATTTTTTGAAAGAGAATTGTCCTGGATATGTATTTAATCCACTGCTCCCACCTTCCCTCTCCCCAAAAAAATTCTCATAGCTTGAATTGGGATTGGATCCCATTTATAATTAGTGGAGAAATGAAATCTTAACACTGTCTTCCCACCTAAGAATATAGCATTTCTCCCTTTTTATTAAAGCCTTCTAGATCAAAGTGATGGCATATTTCCCATTTGTTTTTTATTCATTCGAAAAATATTTGAGGGAAGCTGCTGTGGCTCAATCGATAGGGCTCCAGTTTACCATATGAGAGGCCCCGGGTTCTATTCCCGGGCCCTCCTGGTGAAGGCAAGCCGGCCCACGCAGTGCAGTGAGCTGACGCAGCAAGACGACCCAACAAAGGGAGACAAGCAGACACAGAAAAACGCAGAGCAAATGGACACAGCGAGCACAAGCAGCAAGGGGGGAGGGATAAATAAATAAAATCTTAAAAAAAAAAAGAATTAAAAAATAATGAAAAAATAATAATAAAAAAAAAAAGAAAAATATTTGAGTGCCTACTGTATGTGAGGGATATAGTAGGCATTTTATCTTTCTCATATTATAATTGGAATCTTATTTGCATTATATTGTATAGTTGTTTATTATTGGGATATAAGTAAAAACATTGGCTTCTATAAGTTAATTTCCAACTAACTGAATTCTTACTAGTTCTATGAATTTCAGTTAACTCTTCTGGGTTTTTAAGGTAGTCAATTATATCATGCACAAGTGATAAATTTTCCCTTTTCCTTCCCAGTATATATACTTGTTTAGTTCTCATCTGTTCAGCACTTCAAGAGGGATGTTCAAAGACAGGAGTGTTAACAGGCTTCCTTGTCTTGTGGCTATTTTAATGCCAGTGTCTTTTATGTTTTATTTCAAGCTAGGTAGCAGGCTAGATATTTGAGGTAGGTTTATAATTTCACATGAAGGAAGCAACTCTGTGTTTACTATTTTTCTTGGAGTGTTTATTTTATTTTATTACCATAAGTTGATGATGAATTCAACAAAAACATTTTTAATTTCTCTTCTGGTCTATTAATGTAATTTAATGGCAATTTTATGAAAGCAAATCACAACTGTTCACATGGCTACTTCTTATCTTCCTACACTAAAAGATAAACCACATTAAATTATATCTCCATGAAGTCAAAAAAGTTAGAGAGCTTACAAATTCCCACAAGAACTACAGCGCAAAAATGGTATGAAATGTTACCCCAAAGCCCTTTAATTTCTGAACTGGGCTCCAAATCAAGATCTGCCTTCTCCTGTTATTTGAATACTAACCAGTCCTGCTGTTAGCCCTTGTCCCACAGTGAAACAACAAGAAAGGAGGTCTTTGACTTTAAAGCAAACAAATAAATTTAATAGTGACATATTTTCTGAGATTTACAAAGAAAAGGTGCACACAGCCTCAAACTGAGTTTCAACCTTGAGTGGTAGTCCAAAAACATTCGTAAAGATTTTTTTAAAATGAATTCCTATTACATAATTAATCTACCTTTGGTTCTCTACTTAACTTAGGATTCTAGAATAAGTTTGGGAAAGTAAACAAAATTAATCTGACGTCTTTGGCAAAGTTGTCTCTAATATATTTTAGACAAGTACATGAAAGTAAACTTTTTTCTATAACTTCCAATAAGAAAAACTTTTTACAACTTTCAAGAATTAGTTTTTATTGGAATGTATATGTGTGTAGATGTATATCAATATATATGTATACATCTATATATCATCTTAAAAGTTACAGTTTCTTAATTGGCACAAAATACTATATATCTAGAAATGAATATCTTCAATTTATTTAACAGACTTAAAAAATAGCAGGAAAATGTATGTCTAAAGTTGTTATGCATGACAAATTCCAGCTATAAAATACCTAAACAATATACATATACAAATGATTTCTTCTTGAAGATTCAAGCTCCAAAGTTCTAGGTATAATGACCCAAAAGAAAGCCATGTCTTCTTCCTTGCCAAGTCTTTGGAAACTTATTCCGCAACTAGGAAGTCATTGATTAGCAAAGTTATCAAGGGACGACATGAATCGTTCCTTGACATTTTCCATAGGCTGATTCTCTGAGTAAGAGCCAAATTCTGTCTTGGCTATCAGCCCACAGAAAACTGAAAACACAGTTCTAAAGGACTCAGAAAATCAGAAATGATGACCCACAACAAAATGAAATTCTGTAGCAGATGGAAGCACTCTCTTGGGAGTGAAGCAAGAGTTTTCTCGGTTCAAATGCTTTAATTTTAGTCAATAGTCCCAAGACAATTTAGATTAAAATGTAAAGCATCTATAGCCTAAAAGTCTAAAATGCTTCTTCCCTCCCCCCAATTATTTTTTGGCAAAATTACCAAGTGCTCATTATAGGCTCGTATTTAAACTGTTTAAAACACCCACTGTGTACATTTAATGCAGTCCTATGTCTTCCCAAAAGAAACCTATGGGAGACTGTGGTTCTCATTATTTATCATGGAGCAAGATGCTAAATTCCAAAGAGTTTAAGTAATGTAGTAGCCGAGTTGACGAATACTACAGGAGGCTTCAAGGACCCAGGAAAGCTTCAAAATGTTAAACCATAGTCAAGTAAGCTTTTACTAAAAAATTGAAAATAAATGGCCTTATTATGCTTTTAATGAACCATGAATATCCAGATTATTAAAATAACCCTAAAAGTCACCATTGTTTTCCTCGATGCTCATGATAAGCTCCCCAAACTAGGGCTTCCTTTCTGTTAGGTTGCGTCAGCTCATTGGCTCAGGGGTGTAGAAAATGAGAAGCAAAGGAATGAAGAAAGAAGAGCACTAACTTCTCTAACCACAGGTTTTCTTCCTCAAATGCTTGCCATTCACCTTGGGATTGAAAATGGTCCTGAAGAGGAGTTGGGAAGAAGTGGATGGCTAAGGAAAGAGACTGAGAGGGACATGATCTGTGCCCAGGTCTTGACTGAATGTCAGGAGAGAAGGACAAGCTCAAGAAGAGCAAAGAAGTGGTGGTCAAAAGCCCACAGAGACCCACCATACACAAGCGAGAGGTCAGTCTTGGAGAGACCATCTCGGTGTGTATAAATTAACTGGACTAAGTATTTAAGATTCAAACATTAGGATTCCAGAAGCACATGTCATGGGACTCCAGGGGTCTCCCCTCCAACAATGAGGATTTGCCCCTGATCACCAGGCTTCCATGATGGCCCACGTATAGGTCAGTGCAAGCATCCATCCAGTAGCATTCACTGGGTGGCCACTCGGCCCACATATCAACAGTTATGGTAGCCATGACAACAACCACTTGCACAGTGAGTCATGTCATACCTATCCTGTGATGTAAAAGTGTATAATGTCTCATTCGCCATTGCCAAAAGTTGGAAACAACCCAGGTGTCCATCAACAGATGAATGGATAAACAAACTGTGGTCTATTCACAGGATGGAATATTATGCAGCTGTAAGAAGAAATGAAGTCATAAAGCATATGGCAACATGGATGAACCTGGAGGACATTATGTTGAGTGAAGCAAGCCAGACACAAAAGGACAAATACTGTATGAATGCATTACTATGAACCAAATATATTGTGTAATATATTGTTTGATTCAAAAAAAAAAATTATATGTATCCATTACATTTAATTGAGAAATGTATATATTTATTCATGTGTTTACTTTTTAGTTTTTAATTGTTTATATTTTCAGTTATTAAATGTACAAAAAAAAAGTGTATAATGTCTGTTAATAATTTCACATGTCTTTTTTCCCAATTAATAGGAATCCCTTGAGTGTCTTTTAATCTACCTCTTCCCCTCATACCTAGCAAGGTAGTTGATATATACTATTCCCTTAAACTGTTTAATACTGAATGGATAAATAATTGAGTCTCGTAAACAGGAAGCCAATAGTTTGCTGCTATGCCTAACCCAACACTAGGCTGATCTCATCTCTATTCTACTTTTTCAACTACTGATGGATTCTAGGAAAATAAAACCTATGAGACAACACAAATAACAGTTTCTTAAGCCTCTATGTCATACTTCCACTTTCTCCTTTCCCATCACCCTCCCAACTTGACCAGACATGTTTAGGAGACCAATGTGGTAATTACCCTCAATCTGAATACTAGTTGGAAATACTTGTTTCCTCTTTCAGGAAACAAGTCCTCACAGCAGTTGAACAGACAAGTGCACTTGATTAAAATTACGCTCTTCAGAAAAGGTTTTCTTTTTGTGACACCACTTTTCTATTTGGTGAAATTCTAGCCTCGCAATTGAATCCAGACCTGGAATTACCATGCACCTACCTCTAAGAGCAGACACCAAAAAGGACCTCACCGATGCCTGTGACCGTGAACACAAAGCGTGCTGATTCTCTGCGTGGCCTTGAACAACCGACATCAGCATCACCCAAACTGCGGCGGCAGCACTGCTGCATTAGAGCTCACAGGGGGGTTCCTTACACACTCACATTTGAGAACCACCGTTGGAAAGGTTTTAGCATTAAGAGGTGGGAACTAACTACAACAGAGAAGAGAAGGATTTCTCCACGGAAATTTGGAGAAAGCGCTAAACGTGTCTATTTCTTAATAAAATTTTGAATACAAAGCTTTTAATTCTGCTCATGTTACCTAACTTTATAACTAGAGTACTTTTCAGGAAAAAATAATCATATCAGATTAAATTGATCTAGCTTATACTGGCTCAACTGGTTGGGACATGCTGTGATCATTGAATACTTTTATATATTGGTATTTTTTTCAGGATAGCCTTAAAAATAAGAATGAAGTGTGCACCTGGTTTGCTATAATAGTTGAGGTGGTGTAAAATCGGGTTAAGGATACAGTAGATTTAGGTTAGCCTCAATTCTACATTTATCAGCTGGTAACTCTTGGCCAAGTCACTTCTTTCTTCACAATTTCCTCATCATCTCACTGGAGCAACTCAAGTGCTAAGTGAAATACATGCCAATTATCTGGTACATAACAGGGTTCGATAAAGGCAACCTGTTATTATATCTTACTTTTGTTTTCTAAAGTATCCTAGCTGAAGAAAATTACAATCACTTTCAAAATATATGTCCTCTTGGCCCCATACATTTGAAGAAATAGAACTGCAGAAATTTCCTCAGTGTACTACCTTATAATTCCACGACATGTTTACATTCAGCCTTACCCTAACTTATGCACAGTGTTCACCACAAAACGTGCTTTTCAGAGTGCTTCCCTGAAGTACTGTCACCATGACATTGAGGCTGCATCTCTCCCCCAGCCTCCAAAAGTGCAGCTTTCGAGGTGCACTGTAAGTGACAGAAACTAGACATAACGTACTACCTACTGTTTGACTCCACTTACATAAATTGTAAATATAAATAAATGCATAACGACAGAACTAGATTAGCAAATATGCATGGCAGGAGAAGGACAGAGGGATTGAGAGGCGCCTGCTGAGGGATAGGGCTTTTTTCTTTTTGGAGTAATGAAAATGTTCTAATAGTGATTGTGGTGACTAAGGCACAACTCTGTGATTATACCAAAAACCATTAAATGTACATAAAGGTAGATTGTATGATATGTGAATGCATCTCAATAAAACTGCTTTTTTTTTTAAAGGGCTCTCTAAGCTGTCTGCTGTCTCGACGCGCAACGGCAGGCTTACGTGGCAGTCCTCAATGTTCCTCAACAGCCTGGGGTCGTCAAAGTCGCACGAGCCGCTAGTGGGGGGGGCCAGGCGGCTACAAGAGAGAAGAGAAAGTACTTCTTTATTTGCGTGAAAGGTCCCTGTTACAATGAGCACATCCGGGAAGGACCCGTCTTCAAGAACACCTAGGGAGCCTACAGAATCATGGTCAACACACCATCTATTCTTCCAACCCTCCAGACATCAAATCCTTAACCTTATTCTAAATAAAATATCTTTAAATTATTATAAATAACGAGATAGTTACAAAGAGGGAAAATAGAAGCCGAGGCTCACCACCATGATTTTGTCATTTTAGTTGCTCCCTGTGTAACTTTTACCAGGGAAACTTCCAGAAGTGCCTGCTCAAAGCAGGTAAAACAAGAGGAGGGACTGCATCACAAACATGCAATCACTTATGGCCAAAGCTCATGTATAAGAGAGAGACGTAGGCAAATAATTATTATAAGACAGGAAACTCAATTTGACGGCTGTGTGTTATAACATCCTGAGGAACATGCGAAGGGTTTCGTATTTGCATTTATCTCTGCTCCCTCCTGAAACCCTTTCCTCAGGAAAAAGACAATGGAAGAAGAGATGAAGCAGTGCTGGGACTGAGCTACTTCTCAACTATGCCAGATATCAGAGAATTGTCGAGCAGAGAAAACAGAAACCACAGCTTGCAAGAGGAAGCACCTAACATGCAAGCTGATGCACCCAGCGGAACCTGTGAAGGTGCAGGAGATGGCAGCCCAAGTATGGGGAAGGCGGTAAACAGGGCTGGTTCCAAAACCGTGTGTGGAGGAGTCAGCCTGCAAAAATCCTCCCACAAGCCATGCAGCCAGCAACTGGCTTCATCGTTTGGAGAAGTTAAACCAGAGTAGCCCTGGACCCAGGCACACATGCGGGTGCGCAAGGTCATTCTCCCAAAACGGGAGTGTAAGTGAAAGTCTACATCCACTGAGAGTACGACCACCAGCCCACTTCTCCCACTCGGCTCCCATGACAACTGCAGCCAGGCTGAGAGCCTTGGCAGGACACTGGAGCATTCTTCTCATGAGAAGAAAACCAAGCCCCGTAAAGAAGACCGCAGATACTGATCTCCAGCCATCGCCCTATAAAATAGTGGGGTCCAGCTGATCATCCCACAGAGCCAAGCAGTCGTCACGCCCCACATGCATGCACACAGCCCCGCCAATGCCAATCAGCTCTGCCAGTGTAGAGATCTTAAAATATGAGCAGACAGCCGGTGGTCACCAGGCCTCTGAAGAAAGCCTCTAAAATAAAAGTACGAGGCCAAACCGAGAACTTTGAGGAGGGGATGTTAGATAGATGAGACACAGCAGTGCACAGGCAAGCAAATGGGAATGCTCTCAAAACCGAAAATGAGATTAAATCACAACATCACCATGAAGGCTAGAAGATCAAGTTGAGGTGATATCAGAAAATTATGTGTGGTCTGTGTGTATGTGTAGAAAATGGAATAGAAAAATGACATGCAATTGGAGGGTTAAGCCACAAAGTTCAATATCTAACAGGAAATCCAGAGGGAACACAGAAGTTGGAGGGAAGGAAAAATATCACAGAAACGACACAAGGGCATTTCCAATGAATTCCAATTATCTACAGAATTCATAAAAGAAACTGTAGATAGAAAGGACCCACATGTAGCCAATATTAAATGCCCAACATAACTAAAAGAAGCACACCTTCACCAAGGCATGGGTTTGAAATTGCCTAAGCCAAGGCTATGTGGAAAAATGTAAATGCTTCCAAGAGGGCAGGGGAGAGGGGTAGGAAAGGTCATACATAGAGGATCAGATCTAAACCCTCATCTTCCATGGCAGAGTGTCTAGAGACAATGTCGGGAAGTTGTTTTTATTCAAAAAATTAGTACAAATATATTATTTTGAAATATAAAAATAAATACCAAAACAAAATGCAAACAAAGCTTATAGGAAGTTGAAGTTGGTTTTCTCTGGGAAGTAAGAAATGGAATGGAAGTATTGGGCTAGAAGTTGGCTATTTTTTGTTAAATGTCTATATTATTATTGGACTTTTAAACTGTGTTCATGTTTACATTTTATTCTGGTTCTCTCTTAATATATATGGAACTTTTATTTACATATAAAGATATTCAGAGAAGAAATGCCACTATGAAAACGTTCCAAAGTCTTTTCCACTGACGCTTCAGTAAGTACTAGAATCTACTTACCAGAAGTCATCTGAAGACATCTCTCTTGTCAATTCTGGGAAATGACTTCCGAGGAGAAGGAAAGCATAATTGTCACAAAATTGTGATTTAAAAAAAAAAAAAAAGACTTTAAGATTAAATCGTGAGTTAAGTATAAACTTAAAGATTCCCTGGGATTTCTAAGTTAATATTTGCAGAAGTAAACCCTGATTTAACTATTCAATATTACATTGGGAATACATGTCAACACACTGAATAATAACTACATATCTACATCCCTTTCAAAAAAATCCAGAAAGTCATGATATTTGACCAAGCAGCTAATAATAAACCTACTTTGTTGGAGAATAAAAATGAAATTTTTAGGAGGCAATAAGCACACTTACCCATAGGTTACTCCCGCAATGCTGCACTTCTTAAAGTTCATGATATTGCAGGTAAGAGTTCCAGTTTTGTCAGAAAACAGATATTTTACCTAAATTAAAGAATAGAAGAAACACATCAAGAATGTAATAAGTTGAAAAGACCAATAGATGAAGTTCTTTCTTTCTATATTTTTTCAAAATCTATATTAAATGAAAAAGGGAAAATTTCAACAAGGCAAGCAAATCGTTGCAAAAAAATGTACTTTCATGCTTAGACCACTTTACAAACCTTTTTCCATAACCAATTCTAGCATCATATTACAGGGAAATGTGCAAAGGAAGCTTCTGTACTAACCCTTGTGCCCTTTTAGATCTATATGATTAAGCAATAAGTCTTGCCACAGGTATCTCAATGTTATATTATTCTCTAACATATTCCCATGGTCTCATACAGTATTCTGTTCTAGCATTCAATATGTCAAGACAAGAAACTCAAACTCTGAACCCCTAAAAAAAGTCTTTTTAAAGACTCTGCCCCATAATTGGATTAAGAAGGCATATCCAGAAAGTCACAGAATGAAACATGAAGTTTCTCAATCACTATCACAATTAAGACAAAATGAAGACAACATGGATCTGCTATAGATTATATCACTTTCCGAGATGTAAAGCTTTATAGATTTAACATGCAACGCTCTCAATACACCAAGGTAAGGAAGTATTACTGGCAGAGGTTAACAAGCATGCCATCTTGACATGATTAACTGAATGCAAAAGAGACGTACTCCACATGCACATGTGGTGTGCCAAGTACGTCATCTTGGGTGGGTAACATGTTGGGGACTAGGGAAAGGAACTCGGGACCACGAGACAGCAGAAAGAGCCTGGTTTAGGCTCGGGACACTAACTAGTGATACGGATTCTGGAAAAGCCACCTCATCTTTCTTGGCCTCAATCTCCTCACATCTAAACAAGAAAGGGTTTGACCAGAAGATATGTAATCTCATTCTACAGTAACATTTTGGGACATTATGTGATGGACTGGTGAGAGGGAGGAATTAACTGAGTATTATCTCCAGTACAACTTCCGGTTTCTTGATGGTTTTCTAAAGAGGGGTGATGATTGGTACTGAATGCTAGATGTACTCCAAGAACCTCAAAGAATTGTTCTAGGGAGACACTGTTTTACTGTTTTATGGAAGAGGAATTAGTGACCTGAATTGTTTTCTCTGTATTTTTTAATGCATACAATATAAGCAAATATACTGAGAACTGATTTTAAAGCAAAGGCCTTCAAGTTTAAAAAAAAAAAAAAAGATTATTAATGCTCCTAAAGAACTCAAATAACACATAGAAATATAAAATTAATACAAAGTGGGTAACTAATATTTTCAATATGACTAATAAGTTTTTATATGTAGTAACTCTGAGTAGAAAAATTACATAGAATCTGCTTTCTCACAAGAAATGTCTGCCTTTTTAAAAACTTTAAATAGATTGCATCAAAACACTAAACACAAAAAATTTATAAGGAATTGTCATGATTTGATATTACTCTGACTACTGAATTTTAATTCATCCTTTACGTTCAATCTCAGAACTCCTTCCCCATGAAAACTTTCCCAATATCCCTAATTAGGATGAATTACTTCATCCTGGGTGTTTACAAGTCAAGAGAAGAGGAAAATTTACTATTAACTCTGAGTAGAGTTGGAAAATAATATCAAAGAAACAGAATCACCTGCATATTTGTCTACAAGGTTCCACTTTGTTATAAAAATTGGTCCAAAATTTGAGCCTCAACTAGCTGGCAATGACTCAAAAAGGCTATAAAAACAACCAGAGCATTCACTTTGTCTTCATGGATGGAAGAGAAAGCCTATGCCCTCCCCCAGGAGACTTTTTCTAACCCTGAGGTAAATTAAACATGGCACCTGCACCTCCACAGAGGGGACACTGAGGAAGGGGAAGGCAGACTGGGGCAGCCCTCCTGGCAGGTATGGGAGCATGTGAACCCAGCTTTGGAGCCTCAGATCTGTTACTTGCTAACCAGGTATCCTTGGGTAAAGTAAGTTTAAATGATAAAATGTATAATCTAATATTATAATCTCTCATGGCAAAGCATTCACGAGAGGTTATTCCCTGCAGTGATTTTAACATAAGAACATATAATTGTTAAAGCACAACTCAGGAAAGGCACTGGAGGAGGAATTGGGAGTAAAAGTGGAAAAGACATTGGTTCCCAGACATATTCCAGAGACAAATCGGGAACATGTGCGGGAATTAATAGATCCATGTCCTTCGGATTAGCCCCCACAAGCTCTTCGATTCGATTTCTGAATAAGCTAAACTGCAGAAAATATCAGGTCATATCCCCTAGTACGTATCTGCTGGCTGGGTTCTGCATAGTCACGCTTGCCACCTCTTCACAGTGATGTGGGGGTTTATTTTTTGTCCATTTAGGGTTTTTTGATATTTTTTTTAATTAGAGAAGTTATAAGTTTTCAGGGAAATCATGCATAAAATACATAAAATAAAGAACTCCCATAATCCACTCAATTATCGACACTTTGCATTAGTGTGGCACATTTCTTACAATTCATGAAAACATTTTTATAACTGTAGTTAATACTACAGTCCATTGTTTACAATAGGGTTGACTATTTGCATGGTACAATCTTACTGTGGTTTTTTTTTTTCAATTTTTATTCTAGTAACATACATACAATCTAAAATTTCCCCTTTTAACCATATTCACATATATAATTCAGTGCTGCCAATTACAATCACAATGTTGTGTGACTATCACCACCATCCATTACCAAAACTTGACGACGAACCTAAATAGAAATTCTGTACAATTTAAGCGTTAACTCCCCATTTCCTACCCCCAACTCTAAGCCCTTAGAGTTAATAGCAAATTTTCCTCTTCTCTTGACTTGTAAACCATTATTCTAGATTCTGACTTTATGAGTTTGCTTATTCTAATTATTTCCTGTCAGTGAGATCATACAATATTTGTCCTTTAGTGTCTGGCTTATTTCACTCAACATGACATCCATGTTGTCACTTGTATCAGAACTTCATTCCTTTTTATGCCTGAATAATAGTCTACTGTGTGTAAATACCACATTTTATTTACCCTTTCATCAGTTGATGAACACTTAGGTTGCTTCCATCTTTTCACAATTGTGAATAATGCTGCTACGAACATTGGTGTGCAAATATCTATTTGAAAAAGGAATAAATAAAAAAAATAAAAATAAAAAAATAAAAAAATATATCTATTTGAGCCCCTCCTTTCAATTTTTGGGGTGTATACCTAGAAGTGGGATTGCCAGGTCATATGGTAATTCTATACTTTCTAAGGAGCTGCCAAATTGTCTTCTACAGTGGCTACATCATTTTACATTCCCACCACCATTGGTTGAGTGCTTCTATTTTTCCACATCCTCTCTAGCACTTGTAATTTTCTGGGTTTTTTAAATAGTAGCCATTCTTTTATGAAATGGTATCTTGTGGTTTTCATTTGCATTTCCATAATGGCTAATGATATTGAGTATTTTTTCATATGTTCTTTGGCCATTTGTCCTTCCTCTTTGGAGAAATGTCTATTCAAGTTTTTTGCCAATTTTTAAATTGTATTGTTTGTCCTTTTATTGTTGAGTTATAGGATTTCTTGATATATTATGGATATTAAATCCTTATTAGATATGTGCTTTCCAAATATTTTCTCCCAATGAGAAGGTTGTCATGAGGTCCCATTTATCTATTTTTTCTTTTTTGCTTGTGCTTTGGGTTTTAAAGTCTAAGAAACCATTGCCTACCATATAATTTTAAAAAAAATTTTTTTAAAGATTTACTTATTTATTCCTCCCCCCATCCCTGCTGTCTGCTCTCTGTGTCCATTCACTGCGTGTTCTTCTGTGTCTGCTTGTCTTCTCTTTAGGCAGCACCTGGAACTGATCCTGGGACCTTCCAGAATGGGAGAGAGGCGCTCAATCTCTTGCGCCACCTCAGCTCCCTAGTCTGCTCTCTTATTGTCTCTCCTCTGTGTCTCTTTTTGTTGCATCATCTTGCTGCACCAGCTGTCTGCAGGGGCCAGCACTCCGTGCAGGCCAGCACTCCATGTGGGCCAGCGCTCTCCACTCAGGCCAGCTCTCTGCTCGGGCCAGCTTGCTGCGCAGGCCAGTTTGCCTTCACCAGGAGGCTCCAGGAATCAAACCCTGAACCTTCTATATGGTAAACAGGAGCCCAATCACTTGAGCCACATCTGCATCCCTACAACATGATCTTAAAGGTGCTTGTCTACGTCTTCTTCTTGGAGTTTTATATTCCTGGTTCTTATATTTAGGTCTTTGATCCCTTTTGAGACAATTTTTGTATATGGTGTGAGATAGGGGTCTCCCTTCATTCTTTTGCATATGGATATCAAGTTCTCCCAGCACCATTTGGTGGCTAGACTATTCTTTCCCAATTGAGTGGACTTAGTATCCCTGTCAAAAATCAATTGGCCATAGATGTGAGGGTCTATTTCTCAACTCTCAATTCTACTGGTCTATATAGCTATTCTTGTACCCATACCATGCTTTTTGACCACTGTACACTTGTAATAAGTTTTAAAATCAGGAAATGTGGGTCCTTGAACTTGATTCTTCTTTTTCAAGATGTTGTTGGCTATTCGGGGCCCCTTACCCATTCATAAAAATTTGATAATTGGCTTTTTCATTTCTGTGAAGTAGGCTGTTGGAATTTTTATTGAGATTGTGTTGAATCTGTAACTTGTTTGTGGTATAATGGACATCTTAACAATATTTAGTCTTCTAATCCATAAGCATGGAATGTCCTTCCATTTACTTAGATCTTTTGATTTCTTTTAGCAAAGTTTTGTAGCTTTCCATGCATCAGTCCTTTACTGATAAATTTAACCAAATTTTGGTTAAATTTATTCTTGGATATTTGATTCTTTTAGTTGCTATTGAAAATGGAATATTTTTTATTGGTTACTTCCTCAGATTGCTCATTACTAGTGTACAGAAACACTACTGATCTTTGTGTGTTGATCTTGTACTCCACCACTTTGCTGAATTTAATAGCTCTAGTAACTCTGTTGTAGATTTTTCAAGGACTTATAGGATCATGTCATCTGTAAATAGGGAAAGTTTTATTTCTTCCTTCCCAATTTGGATGCCTTTTATTTCTTTATCTTGCCTAAGTGCTCTGGCAAGAAGTTCCAGTACAATGTTGAATAACAGTGGTGACACTGGGCATCATTGTTTTTTTTTCCTGATCTTAGAGAGAAGGATTTCAGTCTTTCACCATTTATTATGATGTTAGCTGTGTGTTTTTCACATATGCCCTTTATCATGTTGAGTAAGTGTCCTTCTATTCCTATTTTTCTCATTATTTTTATCAATAAAAAATGCAGGACTTTGTCAAATGCCTTTTCTGGATCAATTGAATTAATCATACGGTATTTGCCCTTCAATTTGTTAATGTGATGTATTGCATTAATTGATTTTCTTATGTGGAAACATCTTTGTATACTAGGATAAAAACCACTTGGTCATGGTGTATAATTCTTTTAATGTGCTGTTCAATTCAATTTGCTAGTATTTGGTCAGTATTTTTGCATCAATACTCATTAGAGAAATTGTTCTATAATTTTCTTTTCTTGCAGTACCTTTATCTGGCTTCGGTGTTAGGGTGATGTTGGCCTCATAGAATGAGTTACATAGTTTCCCCTCCTCTTCAATTCTGGAAGAGTTTGAACAGGATTGGTTTTAATTCTTCTTGGAATGTTTGATAGAATTCACCTGTGAAGCCATCTTGTCCCGGGCTTTTCTTTGTTGGGAGGTTTTTGATGGCTGATTCAATCTTTACTTATAATGTTCTGATGAGATTTTCTATTTGTTCTAGAGTCAGTGTAGGCTGTTTTTGTGGTTACTGGGAATTTGTCCATGTCCTCCAGGTTGTCTAATTTTTTGGTATGCAATAGTTCACAATATACTCTTATGATCCTTTTTATTTTTGTGGGGTCAGTAGTAATGTCTCCCCTCTCATTTCTGATTTTATTTGCATCTTCTCTCTTTTTTGTCAGTCTAGCAAAAAGTTTGTCAATTGTATTGATCTTTTCAAAGAACCAACTTTTAATTTTGTTAATGGTCTCTATTTTTTATTCTCAATTTCATTTATTTCTACTCTTTTTTATTTCTTTTCTTCTGCTTGCTTTGAGGTTAGTTTGCTGTTCTTTTCCTAGTTCCTCCAGGTGTACAGTTAGGTCTTTGATTTTAGCTCTTTCTTTTTTTTCAATATAAGCATTTAGGGCTACACATTTTCTCCTCAGCACTGCCTTCACTGCATCCAATAAGTTTCAGTACATTGTGTTCTCATTTTCAATCATCTCGAGATATTTACTTGCGATTTCCTCTATGACCCACTGATTGTTTAAGAGTGTGTTATTTAACTTCCTTATATTTGTGGATTTTCCAGTTCTCTTCCTGTTATTGATTTCCAGCTTCATTCCATTGTGTTCAGAGAAGTTGCTTTGTAAAATTTCAATTTATAAATTTATAAAATTAAAATAAATTTTAAATTTATTGAGACTTTTTTGTGACCCAACATGTGGTCTATCCTGGAGAATGATCCATGTTCACTTGAGACAAATGTGTATCCTGCTGCTTTTGAGTGCAATATTCTGTACATATCTGTTAGGTCTAGCTCATTTTATCATATAATTCAAGTTCTCTGTTTCCTATTCATCTTCTGTCTAGATGTTATAACTATTGATGACGGTGGGTATTGAAGTCTCCAACCCTTATTGTAGAGGTGTCTATTTCTCTCTTCAGTTTTGCCAATGTTTTGGGACACTGTGATTAGGTGCATACATATTTATGATTATTTCTTATTGGTGGATTGACCTTCTTATTAGTATATAGTGTCCTTTATGTCTCTTGTAACAGCTTTTGACTTAAGGTTTATTTTGTCCGTTATTAGTATAGGTACCTCAGCTTTCTCTTGGTTACTATTTACATGGATTATCTTTTTCCATCCTTTCACTTTCCACCTATTTGTGTCTTTGGGTTTAAGGTGAGCATCTTGGAAACAATATATTGTTGGATCATGCTTTTTTTTTTTTTTAATCTATTCTTCCAATCTATATCTTTTGATTGGGGTGTTTCATCCATTAACATACAATGTTTTAACTGTAAAGGCAGTACTTACTTCATTTTGTCCTTTAGTTTTTATATGTCTTACATTTCTTTTGTCTCTTTTCTTTTTTTGCAAACTCCTTTTCTGCATAGTTGATCTTTTGGGATGTAATTGACTGATCCTTTTCTCATTTCTGTTTCTGCATATTTTTAAGTAATTTCTTTATGGTTACCCTGGGGTTTGTTTTATACAACCTACATCTATAACCTACTAATTTGCAAAGATACCAACTTAACTTCATTAGCATACACATTCTCTGCTCCCATATCCCTCCATTTCTCCTATTTATGTTATTTTTGTCTACTGCCTCTTTATATTTTGTGTGTCCATTATCAGGAAACATGACTTTTCTTATTCACTTGTACTCTAACTCTTATAGAAATTAAAGAGTAGAGTTATATATTGAGAATACAGTACTATTGGGTTTTGCATTTACCCATTTAGTTACCTTTACTGAAGATCTTCACTTCTTTCTGTCTTTTCCTTTCAACCTGAAAGACTCCCTTTAGCAATTCTTGTAAGGAAGGTCATTTGGTGATGAACTCTCTCAGTTTCTGTTTATCTGTGAATGTTTTAAATTCTCCCTCATTTCTGAAGCACAGTTTTGCTGGATAAAGAATTTCTGGCAAGGAGTTTTTCTCTTTCAGTACCTTAAATATATAATACCACTGCATTCTCACCTCCATGGTTTCTGATGAGAAATCAGTTCTTAGTCTTATTGACCTTGTTGTGCCAATTACTTTTCTCTTACTGCTGTCAGGATTCTCTAGCTTTGGCATTTGACATTCTTGTTAGTAAGTGTCTCGGACTAGTTCTATTAGGGTTTCTTCTATTTGTATATTTGTGTCTTTTATAAGAGTTGGGAAATATTTGGCCATTATTTCTGCCTCTTTTCCCTTCTCTTCTCCTTCTGGGACTCCCATGATGTGTATGTTTGTATGCTTCATGCTGTCATTCAAGTCCCTTAGACATTGCTCAATTTTTTCTATTCTTTTTTCTGTCTGTTCTTCTGACTGTATGATTCAATTGTCTCATCTTATAGTTCACTGATTCTTTCTTCTGTCTGTTCAAATCTGCTATTGTATGCCCTAGTGTATCTGTAAATCTCCATTATTGTGCCTGTCTTCCCCATAATTTCTATTATTCCCCATAGTTTCTTTTTAAACTTTCTAATTCTTCTTTTTGCTCACACATTGCCCTCTTAATATCTTTAGTTGTATATCCACCATTAGTTTATTTCTATCCATATTTTCTTCATCTCCTTTGATTTAGAAATTTTGCTTGAAATTCTTTGATTAGTTGTTCCAAAGCATGTGTCTCCTCTGAAGTTTTAATTTTTTCTCTTGACTGTGCCATATCTTCCTGTTTCTAAGTATGGCTTGTAAATTTTTTGCTGATGTCTGAACATCTGATTATTTTGAAGTATAACTCTGAAGGCCAGTTTCTCCCTCTGGTCTAGGGTTTTACTGTAGATTGCCTAGGCTCTTCTTTGACACTTAGTCCAACTTATACTGGATCTTTAGTGTAGTCCGTGTTTATTCAGATTTTCTCAGGTCTTCTGCACCTGATTCTTGCCCTGAACATGTGGGCAACTTCTAAGATTGCCCTTTTATGTGCAATTGTTTCACCTCCAGGAGAAAGTTGCCTTTCCTCTGTTCTGTCTCTGGGAATCTTGATCTGTTCTGTTTTTGTGCAGAATTTTCTCCCTGCCCCCATGATTTAATTTCTCTCTCACAGAGTCTCCCCTTTTTATTACATTTTTCAGTTTTGGGAAGTATCTTGCCTTACAGCAGTTCTGTTCCACCACCACCCCTTTTTTTGTTAGGCTTTTCTGCCTCTGGTTACTTCTCCAATAGGATATCCCACCCCAGGGAGCCAGATAAGTTCAATCCAACAAGGTCCGTTTGTTTTTGTTTTTGTTTTTGTTTTTTCATTTAGGTGATCCAACAATCAGAGGTTGGGCTGAGTGTATGCACCTCTTGCCAAAAGTCCTGCCATGGTCTCTCTTATTTCCTGGGGGCTCTTTTGTATTCACATGCTGTCAGCCACTCATGTTCTGCCCTGGGTCTCTGCAGCCTTGGGTCCCTGTGCCTGGATATGTGTGGGTTCTAACTCGCTATTTTGAGTGGCTGTATGGTCTCCATCCATTGCAGAAGGAACCCGGGACATGCTGCCTCTGTGTGACGATTAAGCTGTGTGTGACTGAGTGGAGAGGGCTAGTCCATACTGGCAGACCTGGGTCACAGACCTCCTACTTTTTTATGGTGATTCTTTGTTCTTTCTCTTCAATTCAGCATTTGTGAAGTCCTTCACCAGTCTCTACTGTCCTCAAGAGTTCCACACAATGGGATTTGTCCTTGTATTAGATATTTCTGAGGGAAGACTTTTCCAGGGATGTCTTATGTTGCCATGTTGATGATGTCACTCCTGTCCATTTAGTTTTTAAATACATTTTCCTAAGTCAGAATTGTTGATTTTCACTGATTTCTTTAGCACCTTCTGGGTATTTCACCCAAGTTGATTTTATACCAATTTATAGTAATTGGGTAGTGATACAAATTAACAACAGTCCTGTGCCCTTGAATCTTTGTGTCTATATTCTAGATGAACGTATTAATTACAGGATTTAAAAAACCAATCACTTTCCCTTTATTAAAAGTATGCCCAAGACCAGAGAACTATCATAGGTGCTCTTGACCAAGACAGGTTGACACAATCATTGCAAAAAATCTTTTAAAATATCATTTGATCCGAGTAGAAGTGAGAATAAAGACGTCTTCTATATGATAAACCCATTGTTTTAAAACACTTTAAAATATTATTTTAAATAATGTTGCTTTCTATATATTTAACACACAATTCCGCAAATGAGTGATTGCTCTCTCACAACCATCATTAATAGTAAATCCCTAATATTCAGCAAAATAAACATTCCAGGTGAAGGGTACCTGATATCAGAGTATCCTAGCCACTGTTTTCCCTGCAACCTGTTTCTGATAAACAACCATAAGAGCTCAAAATGATGTTGTCTATACTCTGTACTATTTTTTTTTATTTATTTATTTGAAATAATTCCAAACTCACAGGACCATTTCAAAATTAATACAAAATCCATAGAGAATTCCAACATACCATACACACTGTCCCCACCCCGCAGATACCTAGATCCACCAATTTCAACATTTCTCCACATTTGCTACATCATCCTATCTATCCATCTACCTACCTATTTACTCTCTAAACATTTCTGAGTAGGTTGGACACATCATACTCCTTGAACACATTACTTCCCTGTACATTTTCTGAGAACAGGGTGTTCACTCATGTAACCACCTTAAGTAGAGTTATTGTTCAAGAAATTTAACAGTCTGTACTCCAGTTTTTTCCATATGTCCCAATAATGTCCTTTTAGACTTTTTCTCCATTATTCAACCCAGTTGTACAACACGTTTTGCAGGAACTTTCCAGGTGATAAGATATATGTGTGCCTCAAAAATCAAGTCAAAGCAGAATGTTATTTTTCATTTAATAATACTTTCAAATACTACATAATGTCAGACATAATAACCATATTCAAAGAGAACTACTTTTGCAAAAGCTCTCCATGGTTCTTCTCCTAACACTCAGCTCGCTCAAGCTATGCCACTGTTGTTAAAGTTCCCAAAGAGGTACTCACCTGCCCAAGTTCTTCATTAAGATTTGATGTTCTGGCCATTGCAGGAGTGTCATTTCCTACGTAATACATATCTGTGTCCTGAGAGACAGAGGGCCAGAGAGTGAAAGAGAGGGATGGAGGAGGGAAGGAGGGAGAGGGAGAGAACACTTGAGAAGATAGATACCATTCATCATCCATTTAGATCAACACAGAAAAGAAGCTAAAATCAGATAACTTTAAAACTCTTGCATTTTAATATGGATGCTCATTTTTATTTTTGGGTGAAAATATAGTGGCTATTACAGAAAAACATTGTGATGCAAGGTGAAAGCATGGTATTTTATACAGATGTGGTTTCTACATGATTGCTTCATGAAACCTCTGAGCTCAGCTACCACCTCTTTCACAGGACTGCTCTGAAGATCAAATTAAAATGCACACAAAAGCACCAGGTCTGCAAATATCGGATGCTGAAACCCACTGTTTGAGAACATGACATTTCCCTTCAGCTTGGAAAATTTGGGGTTTGTATTGAGACATAATAATAATAGTAATATAATAAGTTCTATCTAAAAATCCCAACTCCACCCTTAAACTGGAATTCAAGTTTACTATTACAATGAATTCTGATACATTGTTAATACTAAAGTGGACACATCTAGGAGACTTTTTCTCCAGCACTAAGTAGATATAGCCATGCCTCAAAAAGCAAGTCAAAATAAATAATATTTTCCATTTAACAATACTTCCAAATACGACTAACTCTTCAGGCACAATAGCCACATTCATGGTTATGCATGAACAGCCGCTGCAGACATTTCATCACTGCTCACCAGATGTCAAGCACCGGCTAAGCAGTCCACCTCCATTAACTCACGCTTCACTACATCTCCCCCCAGAAGCAGGTACTATGCTCCCGTTTCACAGAACAGGAAGGTGAGACGTCAGGTAAGTGGTCACCACCAACTGGCTCCAGGGTCAGACCTCTTGCTCACTTTATTACATCATCACAGGTCTGCTGCTACATTCTTCATCTGCATGATATGTTTTAAACTTTATTTACTACCAGCCCCTCTCAAATCACTTAACCAAGCTAGAGGACTTCCTAAGCAACTGGAGACACCTCACTCATGATGTGTGGACCTAAATTTAACACATATGCCAATGCCAGTTCCCTGTTTGGTCAGTGTAACCCCAGACCTAATCATATATGTACTCTTTTTCTTTTTCTGGGAGCTCAATTAGATGACTGAACTCTAAATGAATAGTGAAAAAGAAAGGCTGACATTCCTCCCGCAGCTCAAGGTTTCAACTCTGCTTCAATACTCACCCAATTTATAAAAAGGGCTTGAGTATATTTCACAACCTCAAGAGTCACCAACAGACTAATGGGAATAAGATTGTTGTACAAGATGATGAACGTCAGCAGGTTATATCCAAAATTATCCGAGCTTGTGTCTGTGGAAGAAAACCAGAATATCTGTATAGCTTTAGCTATAGGCTCGTTTCACTTTCTTTTCACTTTGTTATTTGGGGCTTTTTCTAAAATATGTTCACAACAAAAGTCTATTGGCTGATGATTTAGATTCAAGCTAAAATAGTTAATTGAACACCTACTATGTGTCAGGAACTGTGACTACAAGTTCTATTAAGATACATTACCTGCCAACAAAGAGCTGGCTCCTAATTGGGGAGGGGGGTAAGCAGCAGCAAGCAGGCCCCACCATGTAACCATGCACCAGGTCACATCTGGAAGGAGCAATTCTTAGGGCACTGCAAGAATGCAGATGGGATGTTTTTCAGTAAGGAAGCATAATCACTGAAGGCCATCCAGAAGAAGAGACGCTTGAGTCAAGTTCTGAAGTACAGAGGGAATAGAGCTAACTGAAGAGGGTGCAGAAAAGAGGACAGGCAGTTGAAATGGTCATAAGGAGGCTCTACAACTTCACTGAGTGCATGAATACATCTGGGACTCCCCCGTGAGTGAGAAAGATGGAAAGGACTGTGTAAAAGGGAAGCACCTAAAGAGAAGGAGGCAGTCAAAAAGTCTTGACTGTATTTACTAAAGATAAGCGAGGAGTCATTTGATGGAACAAGACCTCTAAGGGATGGAATTCAAAGGCAAGGCAGAGTCAGTTTGGGCAGAAGGAAGGACCAGGACAGGGGAAAGAAGTACCAAGTCTGAAGGTATCAAAAAGGAAGTTCTATCCAAAAGGAGGTTGAATAAAAACTATTAAGATCTTCTTAACTGGCAAGAGGAGAGTAGCAGCAGGCTAAGGTTTGACTACTATTAAAGATGCCTCTGAAGGGAAGTGGAATGAGAATAAAGACTGCAGAAGGCCAGGGTTGAAGACTAGGGTTCATAATGGATCCAAACCAAGTTACTGAGATTTGTTCCCAGGAAATTAAGTCAAATGGTAGTGGACTGATTCAGATTTAGGGCTTTAGTGGGGAGTTGTTATGTAACAAAAAGGTTCTGGAAAAGGATAACAAGGGTGAATGGATACAAACTCAGCAGTATTTATAACTTTCCACCATCCTTTCATTTTCTACTCACTATCAAGTCTTCCATTTTTTCTGACTGCTTTTCTTTCCAATATATTACTTTGTTATCCTGTTCCATTAATTAATCTAATTAAGGACTTACTAAATCGGATCTCTAAGTTCTAGTAGTTAACAAATATCCCTGAGGTATAACATTTGCTTATAAACTAATCTCTAGCTGCCAATAAGAATCTTGTATTAAGAAATAAAAACGTCACATATTGAACACTGGCCAAAAGAGCTCCATATCATTATGTATGGTGTTATCCTGAGTTTCGAAAGGTAGGACAATTCAGGGAAGACACAAAATCCAAGGCCAAAAGTCTAACCCTTGTAAGTTCTGATACAGAGCCAGGAAAAAGGAGAGAAGCAAGAAAGAAGAAAAGAGAATCTCTAGCCATTTGTATAAAGGTTCTGGCCAATCAAAAAAAAAAAAAAAAAAATCAAGTAGAGATGACTAATGAGAGAATGGGATGGAAACTGAAGTCCCAGCTCTAATGTAAGAATGGGAACAGTGTGAAACTTGATGGGTCTCACCAGAGTAATTGAGACATTGCCATAAATTTAAAAGCTGCTCACAAAAACAGAAAGCATTAGAGATGGTCAAAAAGACTGTTACAACATTGCAGAGAGTGCAGCTAGTACTGGGCTCTGGCATTATCCAAGCAATTTAAATGCCATTCAGTTTCCACAAGTTCGGTATCCAAAGATAGTATTAGTAGTGTATGTTTACCAACCATGATATTTTGAAGCCCAGTATCCACATACTAAAATTATCAGGCTTCACATTTGAAGCTAGAAACATAACATGATCCAAATCCACATTTTAAGAACCCAAACCAATGGGTAGCAACTAAAGCCCCGGGCTCTTTTCTCACATTGGTAAACTGGTGACAAGGGCCCCCATGGGCTGGGAGGAGAGTCTGGGTTTTCTACATGAAATAATTAGAAAAGGAAAAAAGTTTTGATCAGTTTATCCAGAAAATATTGAAATATGAGAATAACAATAAACCCAATAAACTGTCCCAAAGTTTTAAAATTCAAATTATCATTAAATGTTTTTGTCATTAAATGTTATTTATTTTCTGGAATGGCTGTGTAAGGAGATCAGCAAAACTTATCTCAGAACTAGCAGCAATAGAACTAAATAAAACTGTCAAAACAACCATTTAAAGACTCTGGACATTGATCAGAGAGCATATAAAAAATTGAAAAGCATATATTCAAGAAAATCAACTGAATCTCGATAAGAACAGTGGGATTGGTTGGGCTGTTTCTCCCTCGCCCACCACCCCCCACTAGTTCCATGTTGCTGAAATTCTATTCTAGGTGGCGAGGTGGAGCAGGCCACAAGTACTGGCAGCTCCCATTATCCTCAAGCCTCACCTCTCAGTTCCATGCTGCTGAAATTCTAACCCAGAATGGGCAACAGCCTGAGGGATCGAACGTACTTTGGAGCAGAGCATGGAAAAATACATGCCCATGGTACTGTCAAAAACAACACATTTCAATGGTTAATAATCAGGGCAAGTTAATATCTCCACGATCCTAGGAAAGGGCAAGCAAAAGACCAGACCGGACAGAAAGTTCACAGGGCAACCCATAGAAAGAGACAGCTAGAGAAGCCTCGCCAAGAGCACACTCACCCGTGTGAACAGGAGGCTGTGGGATGCGCAGGGCTGCACCTGCTCAGGAGAGACTGGAGAGGACACCCGGGAGCTACCAGTGCCCGGATGAACATGGACCAGACTTGTAAACTCCCCGCACATTAAAAGTATTCCCCAAGCCACACCATATCCAACAGCAAAGAGATTTGTTGGCTTAAGGGGCTTCAGCACAACACATCTGACCAATCGTTGGCTGACCTCTAAGCCATGCTGACTCAAGGGCAAACCCTAGGGATCCAGGCTTAAAAATAAAAACAGGGAGAGGATTGATTGCAAATGGGGATGGGAATTCTTTTGAGAGTTACAAAAATGTTCTAAAATTAGACAGTTGTGGGAAGCGGCTGTGGCTCAATCAGTAGGGCTCCCGTTTACCATATGGGAGGCCCCGGGTTCGGTTCCCGGGGCCTCCTGATGAAGGCAGGCCCACCCACACGGCGTGGTTGGCTGACCCAGCGAGCACAAGCAGCAAGGGGGGGATAAATGGATAAATAAATAAAAAACTTGAAAAAAAAAAATTAGACAGTTGTGAGGTTCACAGCTTTGCAGATGTACTTAAAAATCACTGAACTGCACATTTAAAATTTGTAAAGTAAAAACAAAGAAAACTGAGCAGTAACTTCAGAGGTTGCATACTATGGGAGAAAGACTTTATAGAATTCTAAAGAATTATTTGTAAACAAATAATAACAGCAACAAGTCCCAGAGAAAAGAGAGACTCAGAATACAGAGTTGCTACAATATATTATATAAAATATCCAATTCCCAACAAAAAAATATGATACATGTAAAGAAACCAAAAATAAAAAGGTAACAGAAATTGCCTTTAAGGGACCAGATGATTGACCTGCAAAGATTTCAAAGTAGGTATTATAAATATATTCAAAGAACTAAAGGAAACCTATTTAAAGAATTAAAGGAAAGTATGATGACCATGATTAGTCAAATAGAGAATGTCAAGAAGAAGACAGAAATTATTAGAAAAATAAAAAAGAATTAAACGGAAATTCTCAAGTTGAAAAGTACAATAACTGAGATGAAAAAAATCACTAGAAGGGCTCAGCAATAGATTTGAGCTGGCAGAAGAAAAATCAGCAAACTTGAAGATTGATTAGTAGAGATTAGGCAATTAAAGAACAGACAAAGAAAGAATTTAAAAAATTAATACAGCCTCAGAATCATGTATACCAAAACATACACATAATGGAAGTACGAGAAGGAAAGGAGAAAAAGGGACAGAAAAAGTATTTGAACAGATAATAGCTAAAACCTCCCAATTTTGATGAACAACATTAATTTAATAAATACCCAAAAAGCTAGATAAACTCCAAAGAGGATAAACCCAAAACTATTGAAAGTCAAAGGCCATCAGAAAATCTTGGAAGCAAAAAGAGGAAAAATGACTCATGTACAAGAGAAACATAATAAGATAAACAGTTGACCTACCAGACAACAGAGGCCAAAAGGCAGTGAGATGTCATTCAAAGTACTAAAAAAAAAAGTATATCAACCAAGTATTCTATACCAATTAAAACTATCCTTCAAAAATGAAGGAGAAATTAAGACATTCTCAGATAAAAAGTGAAAGAATTTGTTGCTAGCTGATCTGAATTACAAGAAATACTATGGGAAGTTCTTCAAGATGAAAGGAAGTGATACAAGTCAGTAACATGAAAATCAAATAACTACAGTAACTATCTAGGTGATTAAAAATGACAGTATAATTTTATGCTTTTAGCCTTTCTTCTCTTACTGGTTTAAAAGCAACTGCATAAAACAATAAATACAAAATTACATTGGTGGATTTATAAGATGTAAAATATAGCATATATATGACAGAATAGAGGAGTGGGGAGACAATGAAGCTACATGGAGCAAGGAAATGGCACCCATTGGAAACTCAAATCCACAAGGGAAAAAAAATGAAGAATACTGAAAATGGGAAATAATTAGGCTAATAGGAAAAAACTCTATAAATATATTTTTACATTTTTCTTTTAGCGTCCTTAAAAGACCAGATTATATAAAGCAGGGAGAAAATAACTGAAAAATAAAGTTAAAAAATAATCATCTGGGTATAAAACAATCCCTAAATGTGCCTGTCATTGCATGGCTCCTAATCATTAACCTTCCTTCAAAGGCTGACAATATATTCAGTAGCCAAATAGAAGAAAAGAATTCCATGGCCACCACATATAAAGCATGCTTGGAAGGACTTGGCAGGGATGGCTTTGTCCCACCTCATAAGAAGCCTGCCCCAGCACTTACTCATCTTCTTGATGTACCAGTTCTTCTCACCATGAGACCGGTTCCAGTAGAGGGCACCCACTGAGCTCACCAAGGCCATGACCAGGAGGATGCCAAACAACACCAGGATCTGCACGTTGGTCACTTTTTCAACATTTGATCTCTTGAGAGGTGCTTTGGTTGAATTCTGTATGAAGCATTTAAAGTCAAAAAGGGTCAGAGGTTTGGGGGCAAGAGGTCGGGGGGAAAGAAGGAAAGATAACCAAATTCAGCAACTGAAGGTAAAAGATTTTTTTTTTTTTTTTTTTTTTTTTGCAAAATAACCAATGAAACAAAAAAGCATTATCGTGCTCCTAAATAGTAAGCTTCCCTTACAAGCTGGTTTTAAATGGAAAAGACAGAAGGCATCCTCTACAGGTTTAAAGAACACATTCCAACTCTACAAACTGTACTTCTTATGATTACCACTTAGGGTGAAAACTAGCTATCTTCATTATCTTAGAATTGAACCTGTTCCAAATCATTTAAGTGCAGAGTAAAAGAAATCAGGATGTTGCTAAATCAAAAACTTAGAGAATTCATACCACAAAAATTTAGAGAGAACCTTCTAAGTAACAACACGGCTCTAAATAAATATATTAAGGGATATTAATAAGGACATGCCTTCTCCCCACAGCTTAACATTTAATTGAGAAAAGGAAGACACACACAAACACGTACACATCAATAACGCATAACAGAACATCAATGGATGTCAAAGTAAGTGGATGGACAAAAAGTTCATTTGGAGAATTGTGAACAAGAAATGTGCAGAAGTCAGGAAAGACCTCAGGACAGGAGAAGCTGGAACCGAGTCCTGAATCATAAAGGGAATGTGGACAGGAGGTCACACAAAAGGAGAGAGGCAGTGGGGAAACACGGCATTGTCACGAGTTTTGCATCCCAAAACATGCACAGCCTGCTTTGTCACTGCTGATGGGGAAACCAGCATGACTTGAGCAGAAGCCACTGTTGGGAAGCAAGTTCCGAAAAATTCATTAAGGCCAGATTCAAAGATCATCACATGAAAGGCTAAAAATTTGGGCCTGTATCATCTCCGCAATGGAAAAGTCAATAGAACTGCTTGCACAAGACATCGATGCATCACAGTGGCCATGTTATTAAAAAGCATTTTGAAGTTTGTTGGGGAGGGCAAAACAAAAGCCCCCCAAAAATGTCCACATCCTAATCTCCAGCCTCTATGATTACGTTACCTTACAGAGCAAAAGGGACTTTGCAGGTGTGATTAAGTTAAGGACCTAGAGATGGGGGATTATCCCAGATTATTTGAGTGGGCCCAATTATATCACATGGTCCCCCTAAAAGAAGAAAACCTTTCCTGTCAGTGTTAAGAGAAGGAAATGTGGCGAATGAAAGAAAAGTCAGAGAGGTACAACTTTCCTGGCTTTGAAGATGGAGGAGCAGCCACAAGCCAAGAAATGCAGGCAGCTTCTAGAGGTTGGAAGAGGCAAGGAAGCAGATTCTCCCCTGGAGCCTCCAGAAAGGAGTGCAACTCTGCCAACACTTTGAGTTTAGAGACCAGGGCAGACTTCTGACCTACAGAACTGTAAGATATCCACTTGTGTTTTAAGCCACTGGGTTTGGAATAATTTGTTACAGCATCAATAGGAAATGAATACAGCAGTGGGGCAGATGGTTAAAGGAGACCCTGAGAAGGGAAAAGCCAGGTGGGAAATAATTTAATAACCCATTCCTGGAGGTGAGCAGAGTCTGGATTAAATCAGAAGCCAGGAAATAAGAAGAGGTGGGTACAAGAGCTTCAATCCATGAGTCATCAACTCTGTCTCTTTAGAAGCAGTGTTGATTTGCATCTAGCAGGTGACTTTAAAATTCATAAGGTACTAACTGACCATAAAAATGGTACTGTGCACCAAACTTAATTCAGCCCTCTTCACTATTCTCAAGTTACATGGTCATTGAAACAGTACGAAAACATCCCCAAAAGTAAGATATGAATAAAGTCACAATGTGAAAATAAAATTGAGATGAAAACAAGAGTCAATTCATTCTTAAACCCCATTTTTAAAAAAGCTGAAAATGTAAGGTCATGGAAGTTGTTATCTAAATTCTACTGCCAAATTCATAAATACTATTGTTGCCTAAGTTGTCCTTGGGGCAGGAACTGGTATTCTGGTGATTCTGAAAAGCTAAGTCCTTTGGATGTCTACATGGCAAAGCAACATTTTCCTTCATCTACACTTGGTTTGGTTTTGTTTGCTTGTTTTTTTAGTTTGTTTGTTTTTTGTGTGCTTGCTTGTTTTGCCATTCTCTAAATTACTTGTCCTTTACAAACTTACATTTTAAAAATTCCTCTACAATCTAAATGATAATCCATTTGTAAAGTTAGACCAATCACCAACCAAATACCATATAAAGGTCAAATGAATCCCAGCTCTATCTCTTACTAGGTATGTAATCCTGGGTAACTTAGATACTCTATATTTCCTCAGTTTCCTCATCTAGAAAATGGGAATGATAATAGTATCTTCCCTATAGGGCCCCTGTCAGGAATAAATCAGCTAATACACATGAATTGCACAAAACAAAGCAAGGCATTATGTGTTTGCTGTAATAAATGTAATATCTGTTTCCCATAAATCAACTAATAGAAATAGTAGATGTGTTTGAATTGTGTCCCCCAGAAAAGATATGTTCAAGTCCTAATCCCCCATCCAAGAATGTAGTCTTAGTTAGAAAGAGGGTCTTAAAAGATGTGATTAGTGCGAATATTCTCACTGTCCTGATTCTGTGATAATCAGGGTGGGCTAAACATTCGCTATATTAGAAACCATGCATGTGTCCCCAGACCTCGTTTTCCTCCCTAGGTCTGGTTTTTAGAATGCTGGTGATAAACTAAGCCTGATTTATTATATGTCCATCCTGTATGGGAAAAGACTGTAACTCTAGGTATCTCTGGTCAACCTTAAGAGATATAGCAGGGGGCTATATCTGGTTGGCGTCCATCTCCCATATGGAGGGACCTGGGTTCGATCCCCGGGACCTCCTGGTAAAAATTTAAAAAATATATAGAAGGTGCGTGGGCCGCCAGGCCCTGTGCGCGGGCGCACCACCAGTTCCCGCGAGCCACACAGCAAGATGATGACATAATAGGAGAGTGACACAAGGGAGAGGCAAGATGAGACGTACCGAAAAACCAGCAACTAAGGTTGCGCGGGCAGGATGCCTCTCTCCTACATCAGAGATTCCAAGGATTGAATCCCAGTGAAGACAGGAGGAGAAGGATGAGAAGAGAGGGCAGAAAATGGACACAGAGTTGCCCAGCGAATGGACACAGAAACAGCAAAAACGGTGGGGGAGGGGGAAGGGGTGTAAAAATGGATAAAAGTAAATAAATAAATAAATCCTTAAAAAAGAAAGAAAAAAAATAAAAATAAAAATAAAGAAGTTGCCTAAAAAAAAAAAAAAAAAGATGTGATTAGTTAAGAAGAGACCAGTGGCAGATTGAATTATATGTATTCCAGAAAAAACGTACATAATTTTAATCCAATTCTGTGGGTGTGAACCCATAGTGAATAGGAATTTTTGGAGATGTTGTTTTTTAGTTAAAGTGCAGCCCAATTGAATCAGGTTGGGAATCTGGATTACTGGAGTCCTTTATAAGCAGAATAAAATACAGACACAGAGAGAAAAAGAGAGAGAAAGACACGCAAAGAAGAAACTGGAAGTCAACGGAACCCGGAAGAGAAAGGGCAAGACACTGCCATGCGCTCCACCAGGTGCACTGCCATGTGATGGAAAAGTCAAGGGTCTGAGGACAGTCGCAGCCAGCCCCAAAGTGCCATAGTCTTTGGGAAGAAAACATCACCTTGCTGATGCCTCAATTTAGACTTCTAGCCTCAAAACCGTGGGCCAATAAATCCGTTGTTTAAGGCAACCCATTGTATGGTATTTGTTTTAGCAGCTAGGAAACTAAGGCAAGGCCAAACTGGATTGGAGTGTTCCATCGTCCAATATGAATGTGTCTTTATAAGAGGAGGAAATTTGGATAGAAACACGGACAGACACAGTACAACAGAGGAAGCAGGGACTGGAGTGATGCATCTACAAGCCAAGGAGCACCAAGGATTGCCGGCAAACACCAGAAGCTAAAAGCAGCAAGGAAGGATTCTCCTCCCCAGGGCTCAGAGGGAGCACAGCCCTGCTGACACCTTGATTTTTCACTTTTGGCTTCCAGAACTACAAGGCAATAAAGTTTTAAGCTACCCAGTTTGTGATAATTTGTTATAGCAGCCCTTGGAAACCAAGACGGTAGATACGGGAAAATTTTTCAGTGTAACTAGACTAAGTATGAAAAGAGGGAATGCTGAAGGTTGGAAGCCATAGAGGTGACAGTTAAAAAAAAAAAAAAGTAGAAAAAGCATCATAAAGCAATCACACTTCCTCTCTGTGGTCAAGTGGCACAAGTACAGACGAACAACGTTATTACACAAACAGGATGGCTTCCAGTTATGTGCTATATTATGTTTCTTTTGAAAGCTCATTATTTGTACTCGTTTCAGCCCTGAAGGCACAGAAAATTTAGCACAGATGTTGCCGGGGCTTTCCATTATTCTGTAGTTAAGCTGTCAACAGGTACTGAGCTTGCAAAGAGGTGAATTATGCCTAAGTGCAAGGAAGCGAGTCCATGCCAGTTACTCCATGAAATAACCGTGTGCAGATCTTGCTCAATGAAGAGGGGATGGGATCATTAACTCTTCTACTTTCGCTATAAAGCTATACTGCTGATGTATAATTTAGAAAAAATATAAGAGACGGAAAAAAATCACAGTGTCCAAGGAGTGTTGGCAAGTGATCAAATGTGTAACATGCACAATGTGAAAACTGGCCTTGGTGCCCTGCCTACACCTGAGCTAGCTAGTGGTGATCTCTTTGTCACTCTGCCATAAAATCAGAAGTAGTGATTTGTGGTTAGTGTAGCCCCAAAAGTATAAAGTAGTGGCTGCGGGCACTGGATGCGGGAAGTCAGAGGATACTTACTATGTGGCTGAGCACTAAACTATTCATCAAAGGTAGTCTTCACACACAGGCTGCTCAGAACCAACCAACTTTAAACATTCTGATCGGCACTTGTGAATGGATGAGAACCTAGCAGGAGGGACAGGTCAGGCACAGCTCAGATATGCTAAATATATAATCCTAAGTAAATTGGGAGGTGGCCATTTTTTTACTGCCATGGACTCCCTGACACACTTCATCCACAGCCATTCCACTTTGCCTTCAGCCCCACCATTCCAGGACCAAAACAACCCCCCCCATGCTGTCCCCCTCCTTGATGAGCCTTCCTTCTGCCCCCTGCCTTCCCAGCCATGGACACTTCCTCCCTGTAGCCCCTGAAGCAGAAGGCAAAGGTTCATACCCCTGGAGCCTGAAGGTAGTATCACTGGACGTATGGTCTGGGCTGATCAGACTTCTGAACCCCTATTCTGCTAATGCCATAGGAATTTTTAAAACCCACCCTTTTAAAATTCATGCCATTTGACTACATTGCCTTCTGCACCTTTCCCCCAGCAAGTCCGCCAACCTCGTCATTGCTCCCCTCAACTCATCAAAGACTCAGGGGGTTCCTCTCCACTCCAGTCTGGCCACTCTCCTCTCTTCAAAATCCACAGTACCAACCCATCAAACGGGAACTGAGCCTCTCAGTTCTTCACTTCTCCACCTCCCATGACCTTCAATGACTCTCTGCTCCCACGGTCGGTCTCATGGTTCAACAAACCTTCCACCCCAGAAACTCAAAGACATGCATCCTACACTCCGATCAACCTCTCATTTGGGAATTTCAACAATCTTCAACTTCAATGAGTCTCTCAACCCTTCTAATCCTCCTTGCCTCCCTTCCTTATTACCTAAGTGGTACGGCCATCATGTCTAGCATTCCATCTGTTCTAAAACATATTTAACTCTCTCATAGCACAATCATTTAGCCTCAAAGAGCCATACACCAAATGGAGATCAACACGGCAGCCTCCCTTCTCCAACCCTCAATCTAAAACATACTTTGGCCCAGGGACCCTCAGACCTGGGTTAGATGACCCTTCTATATGCTCCATAACACTCTGTAATGACACAGATTACAACAATTGTTTCTCTACTTTGCAATTCCTTATTACCTTCTTAGTCTACCTTGCCCCCAGAGGGCAAGACAGAGTTCCTTTCAGTATTGCATCCATATGGCCTAGATAAGATTTGATGCACAGTGGTCACCAATTTTTATTTACGAATATAGCCAAAAATGTGCTTTAGAAGAATACAAAAGGGCTGAAAAGCCAATGCTCATTAAGAGCAAAATAAAATACAAAGAATAAGAAATAAATGTACAAAATGACTCGGGGGCACAGATTTAGGTAGAATTTCACAAGTTGTCTGGAAAATATGTCATTCTAGAAATGTGAGCTGTAAATTCATAAATAATGGGAAACATCAGCATGGAGAAAGAGCAAGATCATTTTAACTTAATGTTTTTCTTTCGTATATGAAGAATAAACATTAATTTCAAAGTTCAAAAATAATTGATTTTCAATTGTCTAGAGTTTAAGTTAAATAAGACAGCTTACTGGAAAATCCAAATTAATGGGGTAAGGAGGAGAAGTAGAGAGAGATATCAAGCAGTTAGAGTTAATCCCCCTAAAACTAGAAGACAAAGACCATGTCTATTTCAGGCAAGAGGTAAAAAAAATATCTGATAACAGAAAGCCAGAAGAAACTATCTAAGAAACTAAAATAAAAGGACTTCTTATCCAAATTGAAATTCATAAAAAAAAAAAAAAACCTTGAACTTCCAAAATACAACATCAACATCTACATTTTCCATCCTCTACTCAATTAGAACACGGAGAGAAAAAAAAAAACTAAAATCAGTATCAGTATTTTTTTCGGCATAGAAATGTTTACCTGCATGAGCTTGGTGTCGTGTCCAGTATAAACAACTATGCCAAACACCCACTGAGTATTTCTAAGCTGTGTGCCTCTTAATAAGATCTGGTCAGGCCCAAGGGGAACAGGTCTAAAAACGAGAAACAACATTTATATTTAATGATATTCTGGCAAAAGAGGATGGGCTTTCCCCTCAAACATAACCCCAAGGTAAGTCCAATGTTCCCTTCAGGCAAATTTGAACTGTTTCACTGAGAAACAAGGGGCAATAAAGGTTACCCTTGGCTTAAACAAACAAAAAAAAACAAGAAGAAAAGGTTCATCTTCTCCACTCTGCACCACAGAAAAAAAAAATTCTATAAAATGTTAGCAGGAATTTTATGTATCGTTGGTGGGAGGGGCTGTTTTGTTTTGTTTTGTTTTGTTGAGGTACTGGGGGCCAGGGATTGAGCCTAGGACCTCCTAAGTGGGAAGCCAGCGCTCAACCACTGAGCCACATAGGCTTCCCTGAGTTGGTTTTTTGTTTTGCTTGTTGTTTGTTATTGGTTTTTTTCAGGAGGCAACAGGAACCAAACCCAGGACCTCCCATGTGTGAGGCAGGCACTCAACTGCTTGAGCCACATCCACTCCATGTAACTGTGTATCTTATAACCCTGCTGTGAAATTCAACACCCAGAAGGAAAATTGCTAAAATACCAACCAGAAGCTTATCCATTGGGGAAACCCAGTTTATTTTATACACTATTATAAGAAAAATAAAATGAATAAACCTATGATATCAAATTTTGTCAAGGATGACTCAATTAATTAAAAACCTGAATAAGTTAGAAATTCAAAATGGGGAGCCTACAAAATGGAAGCCAAGAATGTAGTCATCCTTATGGTTGTCAAATTTATTTGGGGTTGATGCCCATGACCAGGTCCTTTCCAGCCTTGGACGGCCTGAAGGCCTGTGGGAGGCCCTGGTAAGAGAATGCAAAAAAAAAGAGGGCAGATGATGGGAAATTGCATCCCAACATAGTGACAAAAGATGACTCAAACAATAAAACAAATGCAGAGAGGACAAAGACGACAGAATATAGACAACAGGGCACCTAATATTCAAAGGAAAATAAATTATTGTCCTTCTCATTTCAGTTTCTAAAAACAAACAAATGCTACTTAGACGAATGCTGACAAGAAAAATGAGATATTTCTGTAATAAGTTTCCACTTCATTTTCATACACCTCAGACCCTCTCTCCTGCTTCTCTCATGCAGCCAAAACTATCTTTCTGCCCTGGCCTGTAATACATACAGAAAGAGCAGGCCACCTATTTTGAGCCATAATGGAGATTCTCAGGCCTCTAACCAGAAGTTCTTTCCTTATAATTAAGGGGAGGTGTAAATTGATTGAAGCAGCATTTCAAGAAAATCTTAGTTCTTCTCACTTCTAAGCGCCACATGAAAATCTCATTGTTTTAAAATACTACGAAACTGGACAGCACGCATTTTCCAAAGCCCCAGTCTGTCTTAGCCACATTAAAAAAAAAAAAAAAAAACTGAAAACCTAAGAAAAGGAAAAGTGATACTACCTCTTCCCATCTAAGTTCAAGTTTCCAGTGAAGTCATAGAGGTGGCGATTGGGCCCTTCACATTGTATGGTTCCAGATAACTTCATCAAGACATCCCTGGTTTGCATGTCAGCAGTGAGGCTCAGACCCTAAAATGTTAAACCAGAAGAGAAAACTGAAAGTAATTTTCAGGGTTTGGGGGCAATGTTTAGCATCCCCATCATTAATCAAAAGAAAATCATGAATCATCTAAATGGAATCATCTGCAGGGGCTAAAACATCAAACTATCAGCCCTTGACATTGACTTTACCAGAAAAAAATTTGCCACAGCAATCTAATGCAAAGATTTCAAAATAATTCAGTGAAATATAAACTTAGTATTCCACCAGTGTGCTAGAAACATCCATGTGTAAGCAATAATTAACATACTCAGTCACCTTACAGAAAGCATAATTTATTAGCTGTATTCTAACACTGGTCATAAAAGTAAAGTATCCCTTTAATTTTTTACTACATCTAATGCTCAGTAACTCTTCTTCAAATGGAAAAAATGTCTGAATCAAACATCTAAGAGAACGATACATGGACAGAATTACCAAATCCAACTCTGTGTGTCAGGAAATTATTCTTAAATGTCAAAATGCTTCAAATTTTATACATTATATTTATGCATAAAGAATACTTTTATTCTGCAATTAAAATACATAAGAATAGTTTTATTGAAGGCATGGAAAATTTGTTTCTAAGTTTCTGCTCTCTAGAATGAGACTCATGATTAAATCAATGATATACAGCAGATACCCCAGCTTATCTGCTACATCTCTCTAGTACAGATGCTGCCATCTCCTCACCACCCAGTTCAGCCTAGCTGAGCATGTCTCTTCCTTCAAACTGGGACAGGCACAGAGCTCAGGAAGGTACAACTTAAGGCCTGATACCGTTTGTGATCTACATCTGTTGAAGTCCAGTTTTTCTATCTCTAGCGTCACTCTCAAATAATTCCCTTCACAACAAAAGGCATATTCTTCCTATAGATTCCACTAGGGTTAAGGCATAGTGGGAGATTATTTTTTTCTCTAGAAAAAAATACTGACCAAGCTTGCAACTGGGTCTCCAGAAAAACACCAAATGCAAAAAGTAGACTTTACCTGACGTATTTTAAGGTTCGTCTCCCCGTCTAGATTTGCTGTTTCAACATAGCACATTGCCTGAGGTTCACTAAGGAGAGAAAAAAACAGCCAAAGTTCATTAAGACCCTCTCCACCAAATTCATAGTTCAAGTTTCTATAATGGAAAATGTGTCTGCTGAGTATGCCCTTCAAAACGAAATTGTTATAAACAACCACTTTATTAGTAATAATCGGCGTAAAAAGCAGACAAACATTCATCTTTGGGGCTGCACGCAGTTATCTGCCCAAACGATCCACCCGTCCAGGCTCCTACGCAATTACGGCCTGACCTCCCGTAGACAGGGGTGACGGAGGCTGAAGGGGAAGGGGCACGTTATCTGAAACGCACGCTGTCCCAGATAAGACCCAACTGTTGGGTTTGAGGTGATCCCTAAAGTCTGAAGCTCGGCCTTCTTTCAAACCCATGGGCAACTCCTGACCAAAGGAGATGCCCTCAGTGTAGCAGCACAAACACACCCTTCGAAGAAAACTAGAGCCAGAATGTTCAGGGATCAAGGCTGGGCAAGCCTTGCTTCACTGCATTTTTGCTTTATTGCATTTTTCACTATGTCAAAAGGCAACTTCTTAATCAAAACCTGTTATTTTAGGGACAGAAAACAAATAATAAAGATAAGCCCAACAGATACAATACTTCCGATCACCGTTGTAGGATAGTTAGCGGTTAACAGAATGGAGTCGCCAATCACGCTGGTCCAACTCCACCTTTCTTGGCCATGCCAGATTGTTTAATCTCTCTGCACCTTGGCGTTTTCATGGATGAAATAAGATGATCAAAGGCCAATGGGAAGAGTAAATGGGATCATGTGTGAAAATTCTGAGCATGCTGTTTGGCACAAAGTACATGCTCAAATATTAGTAAACAAGCATCCTGCAAACATCATATTGGTTCAGACAAACAATCCTGTGTTAAAACCAAGTTTTCTGAGGGTCACAGCCAAGACTCACAACCCTGTAACTATGAAGTGATCGCTATGTTAATACTTTTTAAGAAAAGTTTCTTCATTATCCATCACTAGGGACAAACGTTACTCCTGCCCTATATTTTTATGGTGCTTTGTCCCCTCGATAAGCCTAGGGACGTATTTTTAAATCTTTTATCTCGAGCACGAAATTAATGCCAAGGCTTAAAATCCAGTGAGTGATCAAATCCAACACAAGAAACACTGTCTGCAATCAGAGAAAATGCAAACAGCCTGAGTATCCATGATCCTCAAAAGCACATCAATATGGGGAATTATAGTCTTACCATCATACGATGTAATCTTGAACTCAAGAATAGAAGTTTATTCCTGTACTAATTGTGGCTCCTTCTTTGATAAATACTTCAACGTGTTAAGCTATTTCTAAGGAGAAGTCAAAGGCTGTTCATTATTCACCACTGCGTGATGAAGCCTTTGCAGTACCAAACCACCTAGAGAACGTGGAAGTGAGAGCTGGGCACAAAACGGGCACACTGCGGCCTAATGAAGAGAAAACACTATCTGCTCTGAGGAAAAGCCAGGGTTCTCGGAACAGCTAGCAGAGGGAGGCGCTGCGTTCCGTGGGAAAGAGTCCAGGCTCGACCCATCAGGAAACTGGCTCTGAGGTCTCGACTTTGTGGCAACCTGGATGTTACTGAATGTATCACTCAACTGCTCTTGAATGAGCTTCCCTATTAGGAAAGAATACCCCAGAAGAGCCGTGAGACTCAAATGAGGCTATAAATGAAAGAGAGTTCAGAAAAAGTTCAAAGGAATGAATGGGAGAAAGTAAACTAAAGGATTAAGGCAGGAGAGAGGCAAATGGTCAGGAACGAGAGAAGAAGATGTAGAGAAGGACAGTGGCTCAGGGTAATGGGGAAGGTGGCTCGCGGTACTGTGCGGTTGTCATTTAATGCTTTGCTCTTCTTAACATTTATTTCAGAAGCTGTGCCCACGCGCACGCCTGACCTGGAGGAGAGCAGGGCCATGTCTGCCGGAAGATACTGCCCATTCACGACCTTCACAATGTCCCCCACCGCCACCTACAGACCAGGGACAAGGGCAGAGGGGCAGGAAAGAAAGAGCACAAATGGGGAGAGAAGGGGTTAAATATTCGAAGGAAAAACTGCTATATAACTAAGCCACGAAGCCAGAGAAGGCCAAATTATTTTCCTTGACAAGAACAAAAGGAAAATGCTTCCATATAGGCACCTAACAATATCGTTTTTTTGTTTTTTGTTTTTTGTTTTTTGTTTTTCCAAAAATGCTTTAAAATGCTTCAGTATAGGCACTGGTAATATTACCTGTTTTGCAAAGATGCTAAATGGAAAAGAAAAAGGGTGGGGGCATGGAGAAAAGGGATGAGTCTGAACAACTCTCACAATCTTATTTTCTTACTATTGTTCCTTCAGCTACAAACACTTGAGCACTCCACAGCTGCACGTAGTTCAGCAGCGGGGTTGGGAGCCCAGCTCTGGAGCCAGCCCGAACTCCCGGGTTCTAACTCCCAGGCTCTGTCACTCATGGGCTGTGTAACCACAGGCAGCAAGTTGCATACTCTGCATACCTCAGTTTTCTCATCTGTAGGATGGGGACAACAGCATGTATTTCATGGGTTATTGTGAGGATTAATTGAGTTAGCATATGTATAGTTTCCCCATTTTACAAATGGGGAAACTGAGGCTTGGAGCTACATAACCTGCCATTGGTCCACAGCTACTGAGTGTTGGAAACCTGGATTCAAAACCAATCTGAGGGAGGTGGCTGTGGCTCAATCAGTAGGGCTCCCGTTTACCATGTGGGAGGCCCCGGGTTCGGTTCCCGGGGCCTCCTGGTGAGGGCAAGCCCGCCCGCACGGCGTGGTTGGCTGACCCAGCGAGCGCAAGCAGCAAGGGGGGGACAAATGAATAAATAAATAAAATCTTTAAAAAAAAAAAAAAAAAAACCCAATCTGACTACAAGGCCGGTGCTCTGATTAAAAGGCACTAAACTAAATTCACCCTTGAACAAGGCATCTAAAAGGTCTCCTGGGAATGTACTACAAAACAGAAGAGTTCTACAGCCTCAAGAAATTACCAGAAAATAAAGATCCACACCCAACATCAGAGACCAGCCTGGGACGCAGACTCCACTGGAAGGAAGACTCCCAGCCAAAGAAAGAGGCCCTGGTCTCCAAAACTCGAGCCCTGTGGCCACTGAGCTACATAAATCCTTTAAGTAACAACAGAAGCGCCATACTGAATAGACTATGGGCATTCAAATCAGGTCTAGGTTCAAACTCTAACTTCTTAAACGCAGGCTCCTTCTGTAACCTTGGCAAGCTTCTTGGCCTCCCCGAGTTTCAGTCTCCTGTGGGAAAACACCACCACTGACCTTGTAGGGTTGATGCAAGGGCTAAAGACAGCATATGCCCAGCCCCCGGCATGACACAGGCATGCATGGTAAGGACTGGCCACTAGCGGCCTGAGTGTCACTCAATGGACACTGAGTGTGAAAGTCAAGGGTGCTGGAATTCCCTGATAATGCAAGAAGCAAGATCATTCCTAGTGCAGAAATACTTTTTGTACCGGGCACTTCTGTTTTCTATTCTAAGCCACGTTACTCTTTACTTAGAAATCAAGAATTTAAAATGAAGTGAACTAGTGGCTCTTTTTTTTTTTTTTTTTTTTTTTTTTACTGGGAGGTCCCGGGGATCGAACCCGGGTCCCTCCATATGGGAGACGGATGCCCAACCAGTTGAGCCACATCCGACCCCACTAGTGGATCTTATAAGCTAGAAGAATGGCCCACCCCCCAGGTGGCCATGTTCAATTTTCTGTTGGGAAAAAGGATAGCTTACTAAAAGGTGTCCTCCTAGTACTTCGAATTGCTTATCAAAACATGTGGGGAGATCTAAGTAATCAGGCTCAACATAGAAAAGGATGTAAAAATTAAATTTTAGAACCACTGTACATTTGAAGTTAGTATCCAACTGAAGGCCAAAGAGATGCATATAATTCAACTATATTCCATAATAAAGAGAAGCTAAAGAATAGATGCTACCCAGCCATTTTAACAGCCATTGGCACAGAAGCAAGGGATTCCTACATAAACTGAAAATACGCACTAAAAGTAAAATTATTTTATATGAATAGCTTAACTACATAGAAGCAATTAATTAGAAACAACAAAGGAAAATGAGCCATATTCTCAAAAGAAAAAAGGCATTGGTGTTTTTTTTTTTAATTCAAAGTGGGAGGACAAGGAAAATTACAGCTTCCTCCCATGTCTACTTTCTAAATAAAGAAACATTTCCATCCCAGTCACAAAGTACTAAGAAGTTTCATGTATTGCAGAAACTACTTGGGATTTTGTTTGAAAAGCATTTTCTGATTTATGTCCTTGTGCACAAATGCCCCGTGGGTACATGAAGCGAGCTAAAAGCTACAATTCTTACGGTGGGAACCAGCGCCCTCCAGATGGCAGGACCTACCCTAGCCTCAGAGGGTTCTCAGGTCTCTTCATTTTGAAGAAGAACCAAAAAGATATTCCTCCCAGAGTCCACCAGAGCTATAGAGATCCACCCAAGAACTGCCTCTCAACAACTCTACAGCTGCAGCCCAGAGGCCAGACTCTAATTTGAGCTTAGAGTTGTTGGGAACCTTAAAGAGAGTCAAATTCCCGCCACCTCTGGCATCTGGCACCACTACCCGAATACAGTGTCCTCAGCCTCACACTGAAGGACGTGCAGCTTCACAGCTGTGCCTGGCTTCCTGCAGCACAAGGCTCTGACAGCTGCCTCTGCCTAGAACGTTTCCCTCTTCAACCGTCTGCCTCTTACTGTTCCAAGCAGTGTCAGGCTCCCCATATCCAAATCATTCTCCACTCGTGCCAGCACTCGTGCCTTTCTGGGGAAGATGGTGACAAGAGGAAAACTAGAGAAATTGAGGCGTGATTCCTGAGTGCTGTGGGAACCCTTGATCTCTTGTAGAGTGTGGAGGGTTTCTATCTTCCATGAGGTCAAGAATTTCCAAGCTCTTGACCAAGAACCACTTCACTTCCAATAGCGGTTCCAATGAGAATGAGGTCAGTCCATTCAGGACTTTTAGATTGCTACAAAGGTTAAGATGTTATCACTAAATACCATAAAGGGGAGACATATTTAAATGGTGGATGGTTCTCCTAGAACAAAGTAAAAACAAAACAAAACTAAAACAAATGCTGCATTTTCCATAACATGGGCATTTAACATACAAAAGGACATAAGAGGTATTTTAAAACATTGTTTATTAAATGTTTAGCAAAAGAAACTTTTAAAAGTTATCCTCCTTAAAAAAGTGGTTTTCTTTTGAAGTTGTGTTAATCAGCTCCAAATTCTGGAATTATTAGAATAATAATTCTGTCATTCCCAAAACCATCTTGTGGCCATTAAGAAGGTCCAGCTAAAACATTTAAAAAGCTACTCTTATCAGATACAAAATACCCACATGGCACAGCATATTTCTTCAGACTTGTCTCTTCATACTGCAAATAACCCCCAAGCCCCGCCATTCCCAGACCCTGCAGACCTCTTACTTGCAGGATGTGGAAGCAAACCTTTCCTTGATATTGTAAAATTAGAGCAACAACTGTGGCCATGCTAAACCAACCTGCCCTGGAACTGAAACAAGAGGATATGCAACCCCTCCTCTATGGCTCAATATTTAATGAGCATCGTAAATGCAAAACTATTTCCACCCAAAATGTTAGAAGGAAGAATCTCAGATTTAAAACAAAAAACTTAAAATTTTTGAGTTTAGGCTAGGAGAACAGCAGATGAAAAAGGAAAATATTTCCCAAACTGGATTTAGAAACTAGAAAATTGCTTTGAGGTTTCAGAAATATCCATCAAGAGCAATGAAGTCTGAGCTCCTTCTAGAAGATGGCAGGGAATAGGGCAAACATGCATTAGTTCTAAGTAAACCTCATAGAAAACTCCACAATGTGAAATTTACATAACATGGAGATGATCTAGGCCATCACACAAACTGTATATTGCAATCAATACTAGAAACTTATATCAAGTCTCCAAACTAACTCTTTCTGGCATGTCTTTAAAATTAGTTTTTACCTCTTTCCATACAATGGTATGCCACATACCATTTCTTAACACTGCAAAAGAAAAAACAAAGTATAGGTTAATATGGGTGATGATAAAAATAAAACCAGCTTTTCAAAACCCAAAAGGCTCCTTAAAAATTAGGTTTATTAATTCTAATATTCCATATCAAGGGTTAAAGTTTATCCTTAGACATAAAAGTGTAATATAACCCCCACCAAAAAAATTGAGCCCCAGTCTATATACCTATGGAACATAATGCAGACACATAAATCTATTCATGTTCAACCTAGAAGAATAAAAAATAATGTCTGTTGCTACAAGATTTTTTTAAAAGAGAAAGAAGGAGAGCTGATGTTCTGGAAATGAAAATAATCAAAAATTATTGGGGGAGACATGGAGAGATTATGAGCCAAGGATACAAATGCTTGGATGTTTTTATGGACATTAAAAACGATCAAATTCCTGAAAATTACAATGTTCTCTAAAATTCTAAATTTCACACATCTCACTCAGAATTTAATGATCAGGACTAATTTTGTTTGATTTGTTTCTCGTTTCTCTCTTCCCCTAAAATATTTCATAGATCATCTTCCCAATTTATCTCAATACCATTAACTTCTTATTACTTAAACCTTCTTGAATGCCGACCTTATTTCAAGTTTTACCATGGAAAAGAGACTCAGCCTGGTATCTTACCTACGGTTTTCTTTTTGTTAACTGCATTGTCAGCCTTATGTCGCTTCTGTTACAGAAAGAAAAGAAGTCCTTAGATTTCAAAGTTCCACATGAATAATTGAAATCACAAACAATAAGAGAAGGAGAAAGTCAGGGCACAAGGAAAGTAGCTTTCAGGAACACTAATACTGCAAATTCAGTTCACCAGTGTCGTGATCCAGCATCACTCGCTACACTGAGATGCAGTCTGTGCTGCTTGGAATGATTATATGTTGGTTCTAACAAATAACAAGCCCTTTGAAATATGAAATTTCTCTCTCCCTTTTTGGTTTAGATCAGAGTAAAAGAATTACTCAGTATGAGAATCCAAACAAACAACTGAATTCATTTTACTAGAAATGTATCTTTTGAGCAAAGCACATTTGCTCTGAGTTGAACCTTATTTATTCACCGATTCCCACAAGGTTGGATGTGTGGTGTGTATAAGGGGGTGTGGGAGAGAGAGACAATATGAATATGGTACCAGACAATGGACATGGAGATACACACTCTGGGCTAAGTGTGAGAGGGAAAGGATTATTATAAAGCAGAGCCAGCACCATGTTGCCCGAGCACACAGCACAAGCCTTCATTGCTACCCAGTCAGCAAGCTCTGACACAGGATAGAAGGAATATGGGCGATAAAAATCGAAGGGGGTTTAGAGGGAATGGGCGGTGACTGCTAAGGGGTGTGGAGGTTTTCTTTTTGGATTAATGAAATTGTTCTAAAATTTTTTGTGGTGATAAATGCACAACACTGTGATTATAATAAAAGCCACTGATTGTAGGCTTTGGAGCGATTGTATGGTATGTGAATAAATCTCAATCAAACTGCTTAAAAAAAATTAAAGGGGGTCCAGGGACCTAGCACTTGAAAACAGAGTTTGAACTACTTGTGTGTCACTAGAGAGGTATTTACGACACTCTGGGTCCACATTGCCTTCCAAAAAATACCATCAAAAGTCTTAAGAGACTGGTTAAACAATAGTCCCATCTCCTGTCTTAAACAGGCAACCCAAAGCTACTAGTAAGTTATAAGTTATATTCAATACATAGTTACATTATCTGAAAGCAAAAACTTACAAAATCTTCTACAATCTCTTTGATGCCTGCAATTGTTAAAATAATGATCAATGGCACCAGGGTGGTATATCTTCCAGTGGGAGATACATCAGGAATTTGCTGTGAAATAAAGGACCAAAAGAGAGTACGTTAAAATCCTCCACACAAGAAAGAAAACAGGCACTTGCCACTCACTTCTTTGCAATTCTGTTCCCTTTCTTTTACACAAAAATGAGTACCTGGTTTTTAAAACTAGCCACATATTTCACATATTTTAAAATGTTATCCAACATTGCTATGTGTTTGGAACAGAAAAAGAGTTAAAAGTATGACCATAAGGCTATTTTTCAATGTCTCTTTTAGTAACTGCAATTATCCTGAAGGCAATACCAAAAGAAGGCTCCCTTTATACAAAGATCATGTTTGTTCACTCTTACCAACAATGGATGGATGAAGGAAACAAACTATATTCAAATATTGCAACCCTCTTTCAGTTAAGTGGCCATTTAGCAAAATCTCATTTTGCATGTAATTAAGGTTACGAATTTTAGATAGCTTTTTAAAAAAAAATTTTACCTGTAATAAGGCAATGAAGAGGAAGAAGGCATTAGCAGCTCTTCTAATCTGCTCGTACAAGAATCGAGGTAGAAATGTCAACAAGCTGTACTTAGCTGTACTGTAAGGACAAACAAAATACTACTATCAGTTAAAGATGTAAATTATAAACTACAGCAAAACAAAAAAGTTTCAAAAACATACAAATGGTTTTAATGACAAAAGCTTCAAAACTCAGGACAAGAAAACTGGTGTGCTGGCACTCTTGTACGAAGACTTTATTTTGTAAAAGGATGCACCTGATAACATTTTCAGATGTGATCTTTGTTTTCAAACTTTGATACACATATGTTCCTATAGTTTTCATACATTAAACACAGAAAAGTCTTCCTATTTTCTCTGAGCTATGTGCTATGCACAGAGGAGGCATGCAAAGAATATTAAAGGAAGATAATATTTCAGGGATCACAAAACAAAGTGGCACAAATCCCAAATCCACTAAGATATGAATGCTGAAATAAAGAATGACATATCAATCAAGTCACTCACACAGGCAAGGTAGAAGAATTAGTCCAGAATTTGTGAAGCACTACAATTCTCATTACAAAATCACTACATTCAATGTAGAAAGTCAACCCTATAAAACACACCCCAATTAGGCATAGGAAAAACAGTTCAGTAGGTCTTTCTGTACGCCCATCACAGACATCTCACACTTCAACCACATGTGAATAAATCCCATTCCTTCCACAAACCCTTTATCTGGCCACTGTGATAGTTAATTTCATGTGTCAACTTGGCTAGGTGATGGTGTCCATTTGTTTGGTCAAGCAATCACTGGCCTGATCATTACTGCGAGGGTATTTTGTAGATGGATTTAAATCATTAGTCAGTTGATCACATCTATGGCTGATTGCATCTACAATCGACACAGGAGATTGCCTTCAGCAATGAGAGGAGTCTCCTCAGCCAAACACTGGGAGGCCTTGAAGCAAGAACAGAGGATTTCAGCAGCCAGAAAGAAGATTTTCCACCTCCCCTTCACCCAGCCAACTTCTCCCGGAGATTTCAATGTCACCTTCCCTGGAGTTTCCAACCTGTGACTTCTGCTTGGGAATTCAACGTCACTTTCATTGAGTTTCCAACTTGAGGTATGCCCTGTGGAATTCAAACTTCCCAAACCCCATAGTCATGTAAGCCAATTTCTATAATATTCTATAATATTCTTAATATTCTCATATCCTGTTGGTTCTGTTTCTCCACAAAGCCCTAATGCAGCTACTTCTGCTCACACTTTTGCTTCTTCAACCCGGGACACCCTTTCTCTCGGTGACTAAACTGTCCTTCCCATCTTACCCTCCCACTTAATCCCACATCTTCCATTAAGTTTGGTCAAATTCATAAAGCCTCTTCTTCCTCTAAGCCCACTGTGAGGTGCTTCCACCTGCATTATGGCATGCTTTGCTTTGATTATACATATCACACAGTAGATAGTCTGCGAACAACAAATTAACCCAAAAGCATACATTGAGAGCTGTATAAAATGAGCCACTCCTGCACTGGTTGCTCAAAGGTTTATCAAAGTACAAACCATGAGCACACACTTGATGCCTAAAACACCGTCTGAAAGCATGACTCTGAGCCTATTCTTATGGAAATACAATTCTAGCAAGATTATCTATCAGGTTTCAAATACATAACAAATTAGAAGCTCCAAAGCAGAAGGATAGACCGATCAAAGGGGCAGAAAATGCTAGAGGCATAAGCATTGCTGGAAGACTGTACAGCAATCAATCACAGGAAAGACAAAATAAAGCCAAAGCTGACATATAAACGTAACAGCCAGAGGTCATTTGATGGGGCAAGAAATAGCCTCGTGTACCATTTTTCCTGCCACTGCCTCAGAGAAAATCATAGAGAGCAGCCTGATATTTTGTAACACGTAATGATCAGAGTATTCCTTAAAGACAAAACTGTGTGTAATCTTCTGCTGCTTAAGGTGCTAAAGATGAATATGATAAATTATATTAAAAACACTTCTAAAATGGTTCAAACTAAAGAATTTGATACTTGAAGGAATGTTGAATTAGGTAGAAAAATGGACTTACATGGAGTCCCTTCTCATATATCTAACACAAGGGGCAATAAGATGTCACCTCAAAATTTTGCCAGAGAGAATAAACATTAAGCTCATTAAAGAGTAATGAAAATATATCAAACTCGTGTATATGACAACTCGCAGTACAAAGTTTTCTTAACTACAGCTCAGAGGATAAACAAGGTCAAATGGACAATCGTGCGTTCCTTTAAGGCAGTACAGCTTGAAGGAACTCTGAAATAAAGCAAAGAACATTTATCAATAAAGAAAACATGAAAATTCACACACTCAAGACTGTAGAAAGTAGCTTGCAGTTTGATAATATCTACATCTAACATTTGAATCTAAGATTCCAGTTGTATAAAACAGACACACACACATCCACAGTGAGCCCATGGCCCTGTCAGTGGGGCGCTATTTCAGTGAAACACTGAAGAGTGTGTACAGTGACCCACTTGTCCCCAAATGTCATGAGAGAAAGGGATCCTGGCCATGCCAGAAAGCCAAAGATAAGAGTGGAGGGAATGGACACTAACTTTTACTCTACTGGAACTAGATAAAGGAGTCTTAATTGTTTTCTTCTTTATGTACAATTAACATGATCAATAATTAAGAGAAATTGATATTTATCAATAGAGGGCTGCTATATAGCATTAAATTAATTACCTTAATATGCCCAACAAAATCATCATACTGGCTTAGGTTAGAGGAAGGCAGCTCAAACTTTAAGGCGCATACAGATTTCCTGGGGCTCTTGTTAAGAATGGGATGGGCCTGAGATTCTGTATTCTTAACAAGTTCCCAGGTGAGGCCAGTGCTGCTGGTGCAAAGTTCACACTTAGAATAGCAAGGGTTTAGCATAGTTGCTGAGGAAGTAAAGAGTAAATCTCCTATTTGAATGCAATCCAGCCGGACACTGTAAGACGCAAGAGTCATCTGTTAATAGCATGGGAGGTATTTTACCACTCAGTGTACCAGGAGAAAGAACGTCTACTGTTGAATGGGAAAAAGAAGAGTTCCCAGCAGAATAGCTGGCTCACACATGTGAAATAGGTGCCCCCAAAAGATTCTCATTCAAACTGCACTTGCCAGCATCCCCACCGGTGCTGATGGTCACAGCAAGAAAATGAACTGACTGCACGTGATTCCAAGGAATTTAGTGTAATGTGTCTTAAAGATATGGAATTGGGAGGAATGAGCCTTTGCTTGTGACTCATTCTGTTTTTGCCTAAACATCTGGTAGACCAGCATTTCCTGAAATTGGGTACCCTGAAGAACAAGCCAGGGCTTGACACAATCTGTCCACCCATCCTTTCAACAGCACAGAGCTGGGCACTGTCCAAGACACTGGAATACCATAGGGAACCAAAAGGTCAAAAATCCATACCCTGATGGGAATTACATTCTAGAGGAGAAATTAGATTTAAAAGAAATAAAACACAGAACAGGAGAGATGATGAATGCCATGGAGGCGAGGAGATCAGGGGAGAGGGACCTGGAGTGGTACACTACTGGGGACTGAGGACTGGGAGACGGTATTAATTTCAACAGAGTGCTCAGAGAATGTTTCACTGAGAAGGTGACACTTGAGCTAATAAGCCCTGAAGGAGGTGAAGAAGCAGGAACAAATCATATGGATATACAGAGAAAGAACTTTGTGGAGAGAAAGAAGAGCAAATACAAAATCCCTGAGGTGGGAGAGGCCCTGTTTTTCCTCCAAAAGGAGGCCAGGGTGGGAGGAATGAATGTGGAGTCCCACAAAGAGACAGAAAGCCCAAGTCTCACTTGAGCCTTGAAGCTCAAGGCTATACTCTGGTCTATTTCTCTTCAAGAGATGCTTCTGGAGGATTCCAAGGAGAAGAAAAAGATCTGACAAGAACACCAATTAGCAAACCCCTTCTCTAGAGATTCTGATTCAGCAGGGGTGGAACTTGGTTAGATATTTGTTAGATATGAACACTCTCCCCTTAGTAATTCTTATGATCTGGCAATGATTGGGAACAACGCTTCAGAAAACAGGGCTTGGCCAAAACATGGGCTTGGAGCTCCCCAACCATCACAAATCACAAAGCACTAGAGAAATCTGATCTCCACGATAGAGAGAAAGGCAAGAACCCACCGGCATCCTTTGAGCATGATTTTCCAGCTAAGAGAAAAACTGAAGCTGACAACAGTTTCCCAGCTTGCCAGAGACGAAGCTAAAATTCAGCAACTTCCTCCCTAAGGCAAGCCTCCAGAAACCCAGAAACCAAGCTAGCCTAACACTCCTCTTCAAAAACGAGAGCAGGAAGAGCACATTAAGGTTAAAGCACAGCCCAGGGAGCAGCTGTAGCTCAGTGGTTGAGGGCCCTGTTTTGCATGTATGAGATCCTGGGTTCAATTCCCAGTACTTCCTAAAAAAAAAAAAAAAAAATGCCCAAGCCAATCACCTTAGTCTCCTACATGACACCTATGTACCCAACATACGGTGTGTTCAATATTTACTGAAAGAACAAAGGACCCTTTTAAGCCTCCCCACAAGTAGCTGCCCAGCTCCCTGTGAGGTACCATCCACTTGTCACCTCTCAAAATTCACTCAGCAAGGTGTGGACCATTGGGAGCGGGGGACAGGAAGATAACACTAAAATGTCCTAAAAAGGTTGTTCATATCTTTTAAACACCTGAATCCATGTATCCCCTCAGAGGAAAGAGCAGGAGCACATGAGAACACCCAGAGGCAAAGGCCCTAGCCCCCCTCACTGAGGGTGGGTGCCGCCCGCACGCATGGGGGCCTCCCACGGGGCGTTCCGTTCGACAGCAAAGCCCATGGCCCACCTCAGCTGGCATCAATTCCTGATGCTTTGCCAGCTCTCTCCCAAATTATATTCTGGAAATTTCCTCAAACACAAGCATACCTGCTGTTATTGTTAAGGTATGCCCACCTCACAAGAAATTTCCACTTCGCTTTGTTAAACTACTGAAATCTAACCAGGTACAAAGAAAAGGTTAATAACTTCGTCTTAAAACATTAACATTTCTATTTTCAACTTTTTTCTACTTTGTAATCTACAGCAGGAAAAAGGGTGCCAGATGCCTGCTCTACTCGAGGACTATACTGCTAGCGCCTTAACTCTTTTAGAGTACTTCGCTGTGGGTCACACAGGCTCCTGCAGCCTCTTCTTTACAAAGGATCCATTCGCATCCGATGAGAAAAACGGGCTGGTTGTACTGCAGTCACCTCAATGAAGTGAGTGTCCTGTTCCTCTCAAACCTCCAAACCTATTCTCGCCATTACTCAAGACATTATTCAATTACTATCCCTGGACGTGAAGCAGCTTTATTTCAACAACTCCATGGTAACATAAGTTGAGAAGAAGACAACAGAGGGAAGATAACATTTTGACTATGTAGCCTGCTGCCAGGCCAATCTTCAAGAGTTGATAATTCTTAGGTAACCAGTTCCAAATGCAAGACATGGGATGCTTCTGGTTAATATCTTTAAATGTGGCACCATTAAAAAGTAGGCTCTATTCAACTGCTTTACAAGGAAAATTTGTGATGGTTATGGCATAAAACTGAATGGAAATGCATAGGGAGACACTTATTCAATTTTGCTATGCAAAATTTGAAGAATCATTTTAAATGAGTCTCTACCCTCAATAAGAAGAAGCAACAAATATTTGTTAGGAAACATCTGGTCTAAAGGTAAGTACAGAACTAGTCACAATTCAGGTCCCATTCTACCCCATCCCTGATAGAAAAGGAAAACGGGTCAAGGTATAAATTCTAATGCCATGATATATTACATTTAATTATGACAACTTTATTCCTTCACTTAGAATTAAATATATTCTTTCCAAAGAGAGGGAAATAAACCCTTTTAAAGAAAAGATTTATGGTTCTCCTGGGTGCTGACATGCTACAAATCAAATAAAGTCTGACAAGACTCTGAAATCGCATTACCAAAAGAGAAGGGCCTGAATCTGCCCTGCTCATTCCCGGTGCCTCTACTCTTACTCAAGAAGGCAGGGATATCATTGGTTGGAAGGAGAGGGCACAGCTGGTCAAAAAGGACATTTCCCAAGCAGAGTTCAGGACCTGTAGCAACGAGCAATATCTGGATGGGAAGCTGGGCTGACTCAGACAAACTGGTAAATTAGCAGGATGTTAAGTGATCAATACCTAGAATTCGCTGGTATGGAATGTGCAAACATTTAGTTTCGGTCCAGATGTAAAGAAAAAGATGTCAACTCTTTGTTTTGCTAAGAGTCAAAAGAGTTTACAGGTATCAAAAACCTGAGTCAAGCTATTGTATTATTCTGAATTTCTCACTTAATTACCAAAATTTATCCAAATGTTTAATTCTAAATGAAATTTTTCTAAGTTATTTTATCATGCATATGAAAAATGCAAAAAACCGATGGTTACAGCTCAAGTTTTCATACAGTGAATAAACCCACATAGTCATCTCATTGAAATTTAACAGAGAGAAATGAGGAAGTCTGGAGTGTAGGATTCTACCAGCAACGAAGGTCCAATCTGAAGGAAACCTGGTGTGGCAGTTTGATATTATTTATGAATTTCAAAAAAAAAAAAAAAAAAGATATTGATTATGTTTGTAAACTGGTCTGTTCCTCTGGGTGTGATACCCTTGACTGTATTAAATTCAAAGGTTTTATGTGTACTTGATTAAATCAAGATCAGGGCTTTGATTTGACCACATCAGTAGGGTGTAACTCAGGGTTGAGTCCCCTTCCCCTTGGAGGGCTGACGGAAACAGACACTCACTCAAAAAGACACACAGAAGATACACAGAGGAAGGGAAAGAGAGTTCCATAGACACAGCAGAGGAGAGAACTTTGATCCTGCGGCCCCGGGAAAAGATATGAGCCATTCGCCTGATGGCGTGCAGTGCTGAGAAAGCCCAAAAAGAAGCAAGCCCTATGCCAGCCTGTAGCTGAGAGAGAGGGGAAGGCTGAACCCTCACAGAGTTTGGCAGCCATCTTGCTTCAACACATGGCAACAGACTTTGGTGAGAAAATACCTCTTAGGGTATCTTGAGTTGGACTCTTTAGGGCCTGGTAACTGTAAGCTTCTACCCCAAATAAATACCCTTTATAAAAGCCAGCAGCACTTTGCATCTGCACTCCTTTGGCTGACTAACAAACCTGGCTTCTGATTCACAATTGTAAAATGGACAGACGTTCATCACCTCCTTCTACGGAGAAACCACTAAAACAGCAGAATAGAATTTCAAAATACAGTCAGCTCACGTTATCAAGGAGAGTCATGTTCTATAAAGTCACCACAAACAGTAAATGAGTGAATATTGAACCACTGCTTCTGGCGAAATCCAGTTAGGCTTCTGCGAGTGCCCCCTCCCCATGCCCCCGTCACAACATTTTTGTCAACCAATCAATGCATAACCTTGTTTTATGTGTGTTTGTTTAAAGACATCTTATTTAGCATACATCATTGATTCATTAGCATTGAATTCACAGCCAACAGACAGCCCTATATGCCAGGCCTGAACAAAGCTTATCTCTATAGGTGTGCATCACAGCCTTCTTGCATTTAGAAGCAGTGGACAGCACTTCAGCATTTCACTTTGGAGTCATTTTAAACAGTGAAATCACCGAGAATAAGCACAAACGTGAGAAAAACAGGCATTAAATACACCACGGGAAGCACCCTTGCATTCAGTCTGAGAGCTGGAACAAGAAGGCACAGCATTATGTCGTTTGACCTCTGCAGAGAACGTGCACATCACATCACTCAACTTCTTCCCTACTCTGCACGTAACCACAAATAACTCCAAAAGCCCCCCAAGCACTGATTTTGGGATTACTAATAAATCTTAGCAAGTAGGCGACTTTGCAAATATGGAATCTTCGAATTAGGAGAATTGACTGTAAACATTTTCCAAAAATAGGAAAGGAATCAGCAACAAATCTAGAGAGTAATCCAAGAAAGAAAGAAAACAGCTAAGCATCCGAAAACCAGTGAATCCAATTCAAGAAAGCAACAAAGCAAATTCTGGGATGATCACTTTACAACACACCTACAGAACAACAGTCTACCTGGGAAAGACATTGGGGCGGGGGGGAGGGGAATTGAAAGGTTATTCTGAGGGAATATTTTGAATATATAGAGGGGTTGTATAACATCATTATGTATTGATCTGATGGAAAAATAGAGATTATTCTGTCAAAAAATGTTCAATAGAAAAATAAGGCAGGAAAAGCAAGTTACCCTAGAAAAGAAGCAAACACGTGTACACTATTTCACTAATTGGCCTGGATGTAAATAAGTTAAATCTTTATCAGAGAATTCAGAGAGATCATTTCTAAACTTAATCAAGAAATATGGAGAAAAACAACAAAAGAATTAAAAACAAAGAGTTCACAGTGCTTACCTTTGTGGAACAGGACCAGGGTGAGAGAGAGGGAGCTGGACACTTGATTTCCATGATGACCCCTTCCACACTATTTGAACTTTTAGGCATGCCCACATATTACTTTCATCGTATTTTAATATTTGAATAGAAATAAATAGCATCCATATATAACTGCCAAAGGACAGTCAGCTCCTTTAGCTAATTTCACTTATGGCCTTACATGGGAAGCTGCTTTTTAGAACATGAAATCAGACTAAAGATCTAATTTATTCTTATATGACTTCCCACCACAAAAAGATACAGGAACCACGGATCTGATATTATTACCCACAATCACTTCCTCTGGCCAGTGAGCGTGGAGAAAAGGAAGTCTAACCTGTTCCATGAGTCTAAAAAGAAACAAACATTAGCACAGCCCTGAGTATAGCGTTTCTAAGTACAGGAATCCTCTGAGACAGCAGGCAGGAGGGGTTGTTACAGCATGAGAGTAAAGTTCTTCCCTCTTAAATGAAAATCACTTTACTCTGAAAAATAGTAGCTCTTATTAAGTTCTCTTGCATCCTTTAATCCTCAGCCAAATTCTCAGGACATGGTTTTTTTTCCTTCTTTTCACCAAACATCATCCTTCTCCTCTTGTAAGCCAACAGTCCAAGGGGTGATCTTCTCTGGCAGCTTTCCTCTATTTACGTCTACCCAGCGTACAATCTGTAATCCAGCCACTCATTTCAGCGCTGTGTGTTTTGTGTGGGTGGGTGTTGCGTGTTAAAGCAATTTCTTCTTCTCTTAAACGGTGAGCCCTAAAAGGCAGTCTGAGAGGCTGGCCCCATCCAATATTTACTCTCTTCTCCTCACCACCTCTAAGTGCCTTGCAAGCTGCAAAAGCTCACAGCACAAACCAGGACCAACAGCGCAGTGCCCCCTGCTGGCTAGCCATCATAGCTGTGTTTTCTGCCATGTAGCCAACACTGGAGGACCTTGGCAATGGTCTAACAAATTCTTAGAGAAGCAATGTTGAAGGAAAAGAACTGTAATGCCTTATTGCTTTTTAACAATTGGTTCTTGTATATTCACTTATGGTCATTTAATATAAAAGCACGAAGTTCTGTAGTTTGTCCCTAAGGAATCCTAAAATGTTTCTCATCTTTTCATTTAATTTACTCAATTATATACTCAATATTATATCCAGGCTTTATGGGGCCTGGATTCAATTTGAATACAATATGTATACAATGTGGGGGTCTCAAGTTAAGAAAAATACAAAATTACAAAAACAAAACTGAGCATAAAAGCAAATGTTTATTTAGAATGAGAAAAGAATCACCATAATACAAGTTTGTCACAATACCCAGAAAATGGGGTAATTTCATCAGCTGTCCGATATTCTGTCATACTTTTCTCCCCACATTTTTAACTTCATTTGCTTAGATCACCTCTTTCATAACAACTTTGCATTTTTTTAATAGAAAAAATAGAAAGTTAATTCATTCTTTCCTTTAGCAATGGTTGATCAATTATTTTCATTGATCATTTGGCAAAGTTTCTTTCAGCACCACAATTTATAAAGAGAACTGTCATGTCAACTTTTCAAATTTTTTATTTTGAAATAATTTCAAACTTACAGGACAATTGCAAAAATACCAGCTACATATAGAGAATTCCAACATACCCTCCACTCAGATACTCAGATCCACCAACTTTTAACATTTTGCCACATTTGCCGTATCATTCTATGTCTGTCTGTCTGTCTGTCTGTCTGTCTCTCTCTCTCTCTCTCTCTCTCCCCCCTACCTACCTACCTATCTATCCCTACATCTATATGTTTTCTAAACATTTGGGAGTAGACTACATATATCATGCTCTTTGAACACCCAGTACTTCTGTGTACGTTTCCTTAGAACAAGGATATTCACTTACGTAACCACCTTAAGCAGTTATCAATTTCACCATGTAAACATTTATGATCATCGTCAAATCTGGAGACATCTCTATCAGAAGACTGCTTTCATAAGTAAAACTTAAGGTCTGGAAGAATTTTCTGCAGACTAGCTTCTGGCTTCCTACATTTTGAACAGTTTCTCTAAAATCACTCACATACTTAGGGTCACAGTGATATTTTGATGTTTCGAATTCCGAACCTTCACATCACAACCCCTTGGGCAACAGGAGCATGCCTGGTACTTACTCCTAGACTGGGACACAGTTAGAAAACTCACCTATTCACAAAAGTGTCTTCACACCACATAAACAGATCCCTAAGGCTAAACCCACTGTTATTTCCAACTCAACTTTCCTCTCTCCAGATTTTGAAATGCCATTCCACCATAAGCTAATAGGAAAGGAAATGTGATCGAGGGAAAATCTGGGTGAAAAGAGACAGCATCTTTACCTATCAAGGTTAAAAATATATTTCTTAAGTTAAACAAAAAATAATTGGCCATTTAAACATACTGGGTCTTGGAATGAGCAGATGCAAATGAGGAAGCATCAAACTTAAGTTCCATTAGCTGCAAGTAAATCGGGTGACACAGGCATAATATAATTACAAAAGTGATCTGCAATCTTTTTATAACAATGTATATGGCCTCCTACAATTTTCTTTAAGCTTATATAATCTTATATAGGTAGATGTGCATACGTATTCACATATATACAGAGGATTGCCAACGTTACACAAAAATGGGACATTAAGTCCCTCAGCGGCGTGCGGAGAGGGCGCAGGCGCTCTGGCTGGGCTCTGAAGCGGAAGGAAGCGGAGCGGCAGCCATGCAAGCGGCGCCCGAAGTCGCAGTCGGTGCGGTGGGCGGTGCAGGTGGCCAGGGCGGCCAGGGTGGTCCCGGCGGCCCCGTCGGCCCTGGCCCCCACGGCGGCCTCGCGGGCCCCGATGGCCCCGACGACCCTGGCGTTGGGGGAGAAGCGGGTGCCGCGGCCGGCGGCGCTCCCCGGGTCGAGAGAGGACCTCACGCGCCAGGACCGGGTGGAGACGCAGCACCGGCGGCCGGAGGTGCTGGAGGCCGACTGCTCAGGTTCACCCTCACCGTGCCTCTCCCACCCCCCACGGAGGCAGCGATCGCCCGCCGGTTCCTGACCCCAAATGCCCAACTCCGAGGGCCAGTTCAGAAGGAGCTCACAGTGACCGCCCCGTCCTGGCTGTCCGACTGAGTGCTGAAGACCCTGGCCAACTCCGCATTTCCATCCCCTCCTGTCTCGACCAGCTTTCCCTGGGGGTGCGCACCATGCAGTGCTTTGTGCCTCCATTTTTTGCTAAACCTCAGGCCGGTAAAGGGGGCTGAGGCCTAACTTTGTGTCCACTCCTAGGCGTCCTTCCCTAGGGCATTAATTCCTAGAATAGCTGCCACTCTATTATTGAGGCCTACTATTTTGCCTGTACTGGTCCTTGGGTGCTCAGGCCCACTTGCTTTGGTACCTAAATGTCTGTTACTGCAGAAAATAAAAAACCTGCTACTAAAAAAAAAAAAAAAAAAAAAAAATGGGACATTAAACCATTTTCGGAATATTGTTTCTCCGTCAACATTGCATAATCCCTCCAACTCAATGATGTAGCTCTAATTCATTATTTTTTAAGGTCACATAACATACCAGAAGTTGTTCACCCATTCTGCCATTCTTGGCATTCATTTTATTTCCAGACTTTTGATACTATAAAACATGTTGCAATGTGTATCCATGTTCAAATATGTCCACAGATACTGGTGATTTTATTTCCATGACAAAGATTATCAGAAGTGTGATTAATGAGTCTAAGGATCATGGTTTTTTAAAATTTATTAACTGAAGCCCATACTTCATTCAGATTTCCTTAGCTTTTGCCTATTATCCTTTTACTGTTCCAAAACAGTTGCATATTTTAAATTTTAATAGAGGGTCAATTACATTCCAAAAGCATTTTCAAACCTCACCATTCTACTTGCAATGTACCGGGAGCATTCTTTAAGTTCGTATCCATGCCAGCGATAGGTACTGACAGTTTTTTGACAGTACTCAGTCTGGAGTCAAGGAATATTTCATTGTTAGGTTAATTTGCATTTCCTTAGATATTAACAAAGTTGAACATAATTTCATACATTTGTGGGCCACATGGCTTTGCTCCATCTTCACCTCCTCACGTTTGCCCATTTTTCCCATTGGTTTGTTAGTCTTTTCAGTGTCCATTTTTACAAATTATTGGAATTTTCTGAATATTTGAATTTACATTAAATAGTTTTCTAGATCACGTGTTTGTATATTAAATTTGTTAAGTTGCCTTCGACATACAAAGTAGTATCAAAGAATAAAGTTTATTCTTTGGTTTAGTATTAAGAAAGTCTTCCCTATCCTTCAATTTTGGATCTAATCTTCAAGATTTCCTTTGTAGATTTTTTATTAATGTCAGTCTTCAAATTCTGCAATCAGAATTTATTTTTATATATGATATAGGGTGGGGTCCAATTTTGTCTTCATCCTGATAGAGAGCCATAGTATTTAATAAATGGTACCAGCACAATTATCCATTCCAGTTAACTGAGATATCACTTTTTCATGCACTGGCATATATTTACTTTCATGGATACCATTGTCAATTCCTATGCCAACACTATATTGATTTCATTTACAGTAGCTTCATGTATGTTCTGACGCAAGCTTGGTAAGGCAAGCCCTCCCTTGATATTCTTCTCTTCCAAAATGCTCTTGGTTATATATTAAATATAAAGTTCTCAATGGGAAACTGACACCACAAGTAAAAGAGAATAATAGGGGAAGAACATTTGTACCCATGTCTGTTTTAAAAATTTATTGAAGATTTGGACATGATCATTTGATGAATTAATATAGAGAAAGTGGTTTCATCTTAAGTACCTCAAAAGATTTTTTAAGTCATCCACATATATGCTTTATGCTACAGTATATAAATATTTCTTCATTTCCAGTTAAAGATTTTGTTTCTTGAAATGTTTGTCATCATTTTAGGATTATACACTTGCCATTTTTCTAGAGGAAGTTTTACATTATGATTAACAATACCAATTAACAATGCCTTTATAAACAGAATATATTTTGGGGAGTAGACATTAGCATGAGTTAGTCACAAAATGGTCACATGACTGTGGTATTAACTAAAAGAAAACATTAATACAAGACTGCACAATATTTTGGCCAATTTTTCAAAGTTCTATATTTTCAAATGAAAAGCAGATTCTGCCTCATTAATAAGAAAATTCTCGTTTATTAGAAGCCAATAAAAACGACTAAGACAAAAAATGAAAGGCAAACAACTCAAGATGCAAGTGAATTCTTTGAAAATGAGCAGATACTTTAGTTAGAACAAAAAGTGCTTTTAACCAGAAATTTAATTCTGTTTCATGTAACAGAAACTCATCCAAAGACATTTGGGCTGGGGAGTGGGGGTGTGATTTTTCCTCACACAAGAATTCCAGAGGTAGGCAATCCAGGGCTGAGGCAGCAGCTCCCCCAAACGACGACCCCCTGGGCATCTTCGCTCTCTACTCCACTGGCCTCATTGTTTGGCCTGGTCACGTCATTGCCACAAAATGTCAGCTCCCTCTTCAAATTTGTGGCTGTGTTCCAGATGGAAAGAGGAAAAACAGAAGTTTTGCACCTATCTCAGGGAAGTGGAACTTCTCCACAGACCCTCGGCTTACATCTCATTGGCCAAAACTGTATCTCACAGCCATGGCTAGTTCCAATTACATTTACCTGGACTTACTTGTATCAAAATTAGTGGCTAGCATCTGTCTTAATGCCTTTTTTCTGGGATAAGCAAATGTCCTTGACATGGATGACTCACTTCAGATTTGTGGTAGGTCTTCCAGGTGGTACATGTCCCCCAGTCCATACCCAATGAGTGAGTCAACATGGGTTAAGTTCAGAGTTGAATCGCTTGTTTGGGGAAGGGCTGGATTATTAATGGTTTAGGTTTGGGGCACCAAAAAAAAAAAATTATATGCCCACTTTTAACAACCATACAAGGAATGATCAAACACAGGAAGTTAAGACATTTGTGATCTCTCCTCAAATGAGCCTCTCCAACGAGAAAGTCACCACCTTTTAGCAATGAGAGCCAGAAAGGTTCTGGGAATCCTACGTAGGTATTATTGAGGATAAATATAGACATGTAATTTAAACAAAGTTGAAAGTAATTCTCCCTTATAGTTAATGCCTCGCAAGCATTTATTAGATCTACTGCCCTACATATATGAGTTATAAATGACAGAAAGGCCTGGTTAAGAAGTATGACAAGCTGGTTTCTAACCCCAGCTCCAGCTCGTATTTGTGACTTGACCTCTCTCTGTCTCTGTTTCTGCATTTATAAGTGGAGACAAGTTTTTCCTTTCCATGACACAGGTTTTGTGAAGTTGCAACTAATTTATAATTCTAGGGCAAGAAAAAATACCTGTGCAGAAGAATTTAAGACGAGGATATCCGATTTTAAAATATGAAGACGTACAGAACAACAGAAGTGGCTGACAAGGATTCTGGGAGGAAAATGCAATGGCACCCTCTCATCTTGGATGACCCTCCTCAAACCCTAAGTTGCTAAAAGAATTGAGAAAGCATGTGTTGCAGAACTGTCTCTAGGTCAGCTATGCTGAAAGCAAAAAATACAAAGAGCGGAGGATCAACTAATAAGTTATTTAATACCAGGTTGTGTCTTGAGAAGTTTTGAAGGTAATATAAAACTATGTGTGTGAAGATGTCTTTAACATGCACATACAGGCAAAATGGTTTTACTATTCACACTTTATACCTAATACCAGACATTAAGGTACAGGATGGATACCTACAAGGAAAATTATGGTCTTATATGGAAAAATAAAGCAAGACGGATTATATGATTTGGAGAAAAGAAACTGGAAGAAAGAGGAAAGGTCTTATAGGTCAACAGCTCAGAAAGAGAGAGACACAGAGAGAAAGAGAGAGAGAGAGAGAGAGAGAGAGAGAAACAGACAATTCCAATGAGAAAATAGTTGTGACACACACACAAAATATATCCTAGATAACAAGCCTAAAGAAAAGAAAAGTTTTATCATCTGCAATCTTGAGATCAGGGGCCAAAGCAGCCAATTTAAGACCCATCCAATCCAATCATTCTAAAGCCAAGACGCACTCTGTTCTTGCTAAAGTGAAGTGACCGCCATCGGGATATTACTCTAAATAAGGGAAAGGTCTTAATTTCCTCAGGAACTAAACAGTAACTGTCAATCCTCATTAAAATCCCAATTCTGGGAATACAGACCAAACTTCATAGCTTCAGTTGGCCACAGCCCACTGACCCGAGCAAGGGTTTTAGACATAACGAGAACAGTTTGGCTGATGGCACATGCCCTTATTAACAATGGGACACAGATAATGTCCCATTCCCACCACACTATGCAATGACGTGGTCTGAACATACCATACTAAAAGAAAGAAAAAAAGGAAAAGGAAAGGAAAAAAAAAAAGAGAAGAAAGTGTTCTTAATTTCTTATAACTTCTGACAAGCATAGGAAATAGGTGTCAGATTAAGAAGAATTTTTCAAGAATAGGGTACCATTCTGTTCTCCCTTCTTAGAACACTATACCAATCCACAAATAATTCTACCAAAATAGTATCTAATCCTCGTCTCTTTTAGACACAGAATACTGAATACTGACAGCATTCAACCCAAAATCTAATTGGGGAGTGGGGGGTAGATACACAAAAAATGATGATGAATAACGTTCCATTGGAATAAAGTGTGAGGTAGAAGAAAATAGGCAGCAAAATACCCATGCGATTCCTTCTAAACATGCTTTACAACATCTTCCATGTCTGCATTCACAGTACAATCATCTCCTCTTATAACAGCTCCAGGGATTCCGATAAAGGAACTCAACGGTGCTTCGAAACATTTCAGGAATCCTTCGCGAAGGAAACCTGAATGTCCTATTCGAGAAGAAGTTTCGAATGACGTGGCACACCTTGTTTGGCTTCGAGGCGCCCAATTCAGCCAATGCCCGCCGCACATCTTCACACTGAGGTTTCCTGCAACAGGCACGCAGCTCCCTGCCTTGTGATTGAGGACTCAGACTTCATCCTTGTCACTTGGTGTTTTAACTCAAGGCCTTTTAATTTCCTTCACAAATGGCATTACCATCCTTTCAGCATCTGAGGGTAGGCGGCAAATACTCAAATTCTGAAAGATCCACCGAAAGAGAAAATATCCAGTGTTTTCAATTATTTTTCCAACAGCTCTTTATTAAATTTCTTTTCACTGACCAAATGAGGCCTTGTCCTGGATCCTGTGGAAACAGACTAGTTCTTACGGACTTAGATCCAAATGTCCAAGGGTAGCACCAGAATTAGGTATCTGAAACCCCCCAAAAAACAAATTTACACCTCAGGACAACCCTTCAAACAGAAAGTTTCTATATGAATGCTGTTTCACAGCTTCATTCCTTCTCACCTTGTTGACCTCTCTGCAGTCCTACCTTAGATTAGATTACTTCCCTTTTATTCAGCTGCCTAGAGGGCTACTCCATGAGGCTGTTTCAGCACCTTGATCTCAGTCAGTACTCTGAGCCCCAGAAGGAGTCCTTGACTAGGCCACTGAGCTGCCCAGAGCCACCCCACATCTGAGCTACAGGGCTAACTCATCACATTGCAAATCCCTGCCTTACTCCTTCTTCATTTCAGCTACACAAAGAAGAATGGAGAAGTCCGATGCTATCTCACATCGGTTATCTCAGAAACCTTCCACCATCTGTGGCACCTGCCTCAGCATAAACACGAGAGCAAAGGGACTCTCAGGGACCCCGGCCTTCCAAAGCTCCCCCCACCCCTCCACCTAGACCTCAGTCACGTGAACACCTGGGGACTCTCCTCCAAGCTAAGAATCAAAGGAAACCTCCTCCCTCCGGCTCTTCAACAATTCCTCTTTAAATGCATTTAAATGTAATTGTAAAACAATATCCATGAAACACCTAATACAACTTAACGCTGGGGTGTTAGATACCATGAATGCTGGTTCAGGAAACTGAGAGTCTAGAGCTAGAAGGCCGGCAGTTAGGCTACCGAACCAAAAGTGCTGCAGCCACAGAAGCACAGGATACAAGAGGAACGCAGAGAAAGCCAGTGGGAGTCAGTGCTCTGGGCAGAGGCAGGGGCAAACCACATCTTCTTTATTCCGATTGCCCTCTTCGGAATATTATAATACCAACGCTTATTCATATTCATTGCTGCTACCCTTGGCAGTTTCAAGGTGAACTTGTCCGGCGTCACCCAAAAAGCAAGTGACCAGTCACCATTCAAACCTAGGCCTGTCCAACTGCAGACTCTGTGGTTTTAAACCACAGACTACTTTTGTTGGATTCCAGACCCTTTAGAAATCAGACAATAATATTTTCCACAGAAAAACGAGCCTGCACCTATTTGCAACACTCTCGGCTTCAATATTTGATAGTAAATCCATCTCGCCTCAGAAAACCACATTCCGTTTCTTCAATACTCAGTTTTTGCCAATGACGTTATCATGCAGTTATAATGAGCTCCAAGTCTGAGGTCTTCTCTGGACAAACTATATGGCCAAATACCTCCCACGAATGCCTTCGTTTTCACTCCCAGTGCCTCATGGCCTACAGGAAGCCCTCCCCACCTCCACCTCCTAATTCAGCTTCCTGAATCTATCCCACACAATGACATCTGACTGCCTTCTGGCAAGCCACGTATCACATACTCTAAGTCCCATGGTTCAACTAATACCTAAATTTTAGAACTTAGTACTCGCTGGCAGGTGACATGATCAACTTCAGAGGGCTGCTTTGAAAGTAACTTGCTTTTGAATAATTGAGTCAGGGAGCAAAGCTTGGGGCACAGCACCTGGACATGATCTGCTAACAAGCTCAGAACCCCCTCTCTGAGCTCCCCAGCCTACGGGCAAAGGCACCCAACCCTCTGCCCCAGGCATGAGTTTCTAAGGGCAGAGCCCTCTCCAGTACAAACCCCTGTCTCAGACACACTTGCCCCAGTTCCCTGAACTCCCCACGCTCATCTCCCTCTCCCTTCCTTTACTCGTACCCACCTCTGGAGCACACAGGCCTCAGAGCCCCAGGGGAAAACAACCCCTTCCCTAAGGCCTGAGAAAACTTAGCTCATCTGCAGCATTTAATCTTAGGCTCTCTACTAATACAAGTTATTCATGTATGTGCGCCTTGTCTCTCCTTTTTTTTTTTTTTCCTGAGGTACCAGGGCCGGGGATTGAACCTGGGACCTCATATGTGGGAAGCTAGTTGCAACCCCTGAGCCACATCAGCTTCCCTAAGTTCGTTTTTTCATTTGTTTGCTTATTTGTTTCTGTTTTCAGGAGGCATGTGGGAAGCAGGGGTTTAACCATTGAGCCACATGGACTCCCTGTCTCTTCTATTTGCTTATAGGTGCCTGGAAGGCTCCCATCGGCACTGCATCTCTTTTATGACTGCCCCTCTCTCCCAACCATTCTACTAAAATAGTGCCATATACATAGTCAAGGTTGTCCAAGAAATATAAACAGGCACTAAGGCTTAGCTTCTCAGAAGTGAGCAACTGCATAAGACACACTGTCTATTTGTCTGCCTCAAAAGAATACAAAAGATTGTTTTATTTCTTCTACAGATAAATTTTATTGCATCTTTAAAATTTAGGTCTTGGGAATCATCTGGCATCTTGTTGTTTCCAAGGCTAGACAACTCTTGGATCTTACTCATCAGCCGTTTTCAGAGACATAGACACCATCCCCCAATTTTCTCCATATGGCAGCATATTTTCAAATAAATCGAATGATACTGTTGAATTAACCTCGGGTGATTCCCAGAGGAGCACTGGCTATTAGGAACCATAGGTCTGGCTGTAAATGAGCATGAGTTTCAGTTAAAAGAGTTCTGGTGGATAAGCTGTTCAGCTATATTCCTATGTGAAAATGGACATGAAAGGATCATGTTTGTGTGTCCAAACAGTACAAACGTAGACAGGAAGACAAGGCATCATCACACAAGGAAGGCGTGAACTGTACAACGCAAACCAAGTAAAGAACAATGTGAAACTATTCTAGAACTTGGCTATGGGAAGCCAAAGAAAGGCGATTTCAAGAAATAAAAACAGACAGGGTGGGAAGGTGGAAGAGGAGGAAGGAGGCGAGACGACGGGTCTTCTCAGCCTCCATGTCAGCTTCTTGTCTACTCCACATGCAGAGATTCAGGCTGCACAATCCTCTTCCATCCTTCCAAAAGCCAATGCCAAGAGTTTCTTAAAGCCAATCCTAACACCTTTCCAAAATTTTAAGCTATGCCATTTCTGAGATAATGACATAATTTGGCCTTTCCTGCACAAAGACAGTGCGGGTAAAGTTAGAAGATGAAGGAAGAGTAAGGCTATGACTTTTTTCTTTGCACAAAACTGTTCCCTTAGACCCCTTAAGGACAATCCCAAAGATGAGCGCACATAGGTGTTAAATTTGGGAACAGTTAGCAAAACGGCCATCTGAGGAGGCATCTAACTCAGACCACTTAAGAACGGGATGTTAAATGGATATGGGAGGGGAAAGTTGTAATCCAAGGATGCTGGGTCCAAGTAGCCCAAAGGGATCTGGGGAGACATGGTTGGATGCTAAGGGCTAACCCCTGAGGTCTGCATGAGTTTGCTGAAATCATGTGACCCAAAAAGTCATTACAACATCAGCCTCACTCACTGCTAGGAGGATCTGGACAGGAGGTGAAGATGGAGACAATCTTGAAAATGTTAGAAGCTTTTAATCATAGAAAGCCCAGAGGATATTAAAGGAGCAATGCTACTCTAAAATATGGATGCAGATTCTAGAGGCCCCTGTCCCTCACCAAAACCAAATCAAAAAAAAAAAAAAAAAAAAAAAACACGCAAAAACCAGGTTCCCTTCCCTGTACTCTCCCCTCTTATCGTATAATCCCCTCCTACAGTCATCCCTGCCAAACAAGCTTCCATACCCTTTGCAGCATGGTTTTGCTCCCAGGACACCTAATAAAATATTTATGAATGTTTCAATATTAGCAGCAAGACTCCTTAGCAGTGGCAGGAAGGTCAAAGCTGTCCCCACCCCCACCTTACACACATGCACACTCACACACACTCATACACATTCACACACTCACACGCACATGCTCATTCACACAATTCACACACACTCACAAACATGCATACGCATACACACACATGCACTCACACATGGCTCACACACACACACATTCGGCATGCTCACACATACACACTACTTGGAGATTATATCTACAACACACAATATAAAGGTAGCAGACACAGACTAACCTTTTTATTTCATTTGGGCTTTTCTTTAAAAAGGATTTTAAAAATTGATTCTTCCACAAAGCAAAACTAAGTGGATCCCCTTAAAATGCACTACTCAACAGGCATGTGTTTTCCAATGTCAGCCAGGTCCTCTATCCACAGACCCTGGACAGCTCCCTCCCCCACCCACGGCAGTGGCTGGTCCAACCCTACCCTCTGCTCCAACTCTACCCTACCCCACCCCTTTCCCCCCAGCGTTGTTTCCCACTCCCCCCCGCCCCCGTTCCATGGTGTAAATGGAAGCTTTCCACTGGACTTGATTCGCTGTGTACACAACACACCAATTGACATACACACACACACACAATCGGTCCTCTGCTCTTTCCAGACTATCTTGGAGAAGAATCAAGTCTCTCTTTCTCCCACCAGCCTCACCTCTACACCTGAGCTCAGGAATCCCCTCCAGAATCTCGTGGCATCTGTTATTACTCTCCGCCCAATATCTTCAACAGATCCGTCCTCTCTTCTCTGCTGCTTGCCCCTCAGCCTACAAATCTGTGCTCGGGAATCTTTTTAACAAGATATTTGAAACATAAAATCCCGCCCCAACCCTTTCTCCTCTTCCTTGTTTTCCTTCCTGGCCCACTCTGCTGAAAAGGAAAACAGGACAACTCTACCCTGCTGACCCCACACCCATGTTTACTTTTAACCTACGGCATCCCAGCTCCCAGCCCTTTCATTAGCTGAAATGGCTCAGTGATCTGACGGCCACAGCAAAAGTACTTTTGTCCACACCTGGCACCTTCACCACTCTCCTCCTTCCGGAAAGGCCACCCTTAGCATCTGCCACCCTCTTTTCCTGGTTACCAGCCTCCTCCTCTGATGGATCCTTTGCAGCCCCCTCTGCAGGCTCATTTTCATCCACTGAAGACCCCTGACACAGTGAGGTTCTCCAGGCTTCTGTCCTCGGCCCTTACTCAACTTCCCAAACCATGCTATCCACTCCTATGGCTCAAATTATCACCTCAGACCTGACCTCTGCCATAAGCTCTATCCAGACGAATACCTTTTACTTCCTCTGGGTACACCTACCTGAATGTCCCACAGACGGTCAGCATGACCAAAACTGACCGCTCCGCCTCCAGTCCTCCCCCGTCCCCCACTTCTTTAGTGATCCCGCAATCAGTGTCATCACCCAAGCCAAGTCAAGACAAGGAAACAAAAATAAGAAGCATAAAACAAAATGGATGCACTATCATAAAGGTATGACAACAAGTAGGTTAAGTGCCCTTATTGAAAGGAAAAGGGTCTCTGTGGGATTTTGTTGTTTAACTCAGAAAAACTGAAACATGTCCATCAACAGATGAATGGATGGGTAAGATGTGGTACGTAAATGTGAGTGTGCACGTGTGTGTGTACGTGACACAAATGATAGAATACTACTCAGCTGTAAAAATGAATGAAGTGCTTGTAAACGCTACACATGAACTACGAGGCTCATGACGAACCCTGAAGATTTGAATGAAATGAGCCAGGCACAACAGGACAAACATTGGATTCTCCTTAAGGGAATTATCTAGAATAAGCAAAATCATAGAGACACAAAGTAGATTAGAGGTGACCAGGGAAGAGGAGGAAGGGGGAATGGGGAGTTATTGCTTCATGGGAGCAGAGTCTGTGTGAGGTGATGAGATGTGTCCATAACAGATGGCGGTGACGGTAGCACAACATTGTGAGTGTGACGATGCCGCTGAACTGTACACATGAAAGTGGTTAAAATGGGAAATTTTGTGTTGTATATATGGTGCCACAAAAAAAATGTTTAAATAATTAAAACAAATTTATGAGCAAAGTCATACAACACAAAAATGCACAAAAAGAAAGCAAAGGCCATACCATTAACGTCAAAATCAAGTCTAAGACCAAAACAACCAATAATAACACCAAAATAATAATTTTAGCTAATATTACTACCAGTGTGATAATTTTTATGTATCAGATAACATAGCATGAAAACAGAAAAGCAAAGAGCATAAGGAAACTGACCTCCAAAAAAAAGTTGTAATAGGAGACTAATGCTATTATCAAACTAAGTAACTGGACAGGCTAAAATTATAGATTTGACAAAATGTAATTTAAAAGTCTGTACAGATGAACTTTGGTATCTCCAGAGACTATACAGCTTCCCTCCAAGTTACAAAGGAAAACTCAGAATGAGAGCCTCACTTCCAGTTTCAGGGAACAGGTGGCCATACCCACTGACCACCTCCAAGTGTTGCCCAGGGCAAGAGGACTGGATCCCACCCCCTCAGACCCTCAGCGGGGGAGGAGAGGCGGTAACTGCAGTGACTGGCCAAGGTCAACTTCAACACCTCCTCCTTCAGTGCTAGGTCATGACCCATCAACCGTGGGACTGCAGAACCGGAAGAGCTTGAAAAATCCAATTAAACCCTTCGTTTTACAAGTAAGGAAACTGAGATCTTGCAAGTTAGGTGCTATATCTCCGTGCTACATCTACGCCGGAGGCAGGAGGAGTTGCGCTTTAGTGGCTGGAGAGACCAGAGCTGGGTCGAGTCCCAGCTCCACCCGAAGGCTGGCCGTGGGCCGGGCCATACCAGGAGAGTCCTACACCCAGCGCAGACTTCTTGAACAGTCCTCTTAGGAGGTGAATTGAGTCCCCTATTCACAGGCCCCTATCCTGTGAATGTGACGTTATTTGGAAATAGGGTAACTGAAAATGTAATTAGTTAAAATGGAGTAGGGCAAGAAGCCCTTATCCAATATGACAAGATCCAACTACGAGCTTTTTAAACTGCAGCAACTTTAATACACGCTATTGGAGCTGGAATTACCGCGGCTGCTGGCACCAGGTATCCAGGCGGCTCGGGCCTGCTTTGAACACTCGAATTTTTTCAAAGTGTGTCCTTACAAGAAGGGAGAGGAGACAGCCGGCCAGACAGAGGGGAGGTGGCCCCCATGGCGTACGAGAGAGAGTGAGGTGCGGCAAGCCCGGGCGCCCAGGACGGGCAGCCAACACCAGCAGCCTGGGGGGACCAGGAGGGCGCTCCCCTGCGGGCTCGGAGGGGGCCCTGGCGGCTCCCTGACACGGGACTTCTGCCTCCAGAGCGGAGGCAACCAGGGTCGCTGTGTGAGGCCACGCCGCGAGCGGCCCTGGGAAACTATGGTGAGTCCCCTCTTACACCTCGATGGCAAAATTATTTTCGGTAATTATCATGAAATTAAAGCATATATAAAACTGACCAGAAAAGAAACAAAGAAGCAAGATTTGACTTTATTAAGCTTCTCCTAGTCATACCACTAAACTAAATCAAATAATAAAATTATTATAATACAAAAAAGGAAACAAGAACAACTATTTATTGAATAGTTTTTATATCGATGAAACAGTTTGCCTTTTGATCCTTTGGTTACAGGCTGATACAATATCTATGTCAATAACTGTTGAATAACTAGTAAGGAAAATTTAGCAAAACCGAAATGTCAGCAAAAGCTATACTTTAGGCAGCTACTAAATCATCCCACTACTGTTACATTTTATTTTCTTGACTCGGTCTTCAATTTTAAAACAATGATGAATTAAAAATGAATTTCTATTTTAAGGCTATTAATACACCACCCAGTATGCTGTCCCATCTTACAACTTTAATTTGCATTGCACTTTCCTTTTAACCTCCCTTGGGGACCAGACCACACTCGGACCAGCAAGCCAGAGCTCCCCCCCTGAGCCTACACATGTGGGTACCCCTGCAGCCTGCAAGAGAGGTGAGAGATGAGGCACAGGCAAGGAGAGCTACTCCCCACCCTGTGACCTCAGAAGAACACACTGGAAGGCTCCTTCTGAATCTTTCTCTAATGCACCTCCTCTTTTAAGAGGCAGAGGACATAGGCCAAAAAAGAGGGGCAACTAACTTAGCCACGGAAATGGATAATTCATCACGTGCATTTTCTATCTCGTTCTCCTTACTCAAACCTACCCAAAAAGCTGAAGAGAAGTAAAAGGGAAAGAGTAACAAGATCAGATCCACACAGCCAGAGATCTTGTTTTTTTCCATCACTTTATCCCCAATGCCAAGCACCATGACTAGTGTGTACTAGGTACTAAAAATAAATTTGTTGAATGAACAAATTTTAAACTTCAACTGACATAAATAACTAAGGATGCCAGCTATCACATTAAATCCCAAATGTACGTGCATTTGAGGGTAGATATCAATCTATTAAGTCTGAAGAATTGACATTAAAATCATTTAACTCAGTGGCCCCATTTCAAGAGTCGTTTATATATATGCACAAAAGTACACCAAAACCATGCATTGCATCAATTTTTGAGGCTTATGTAACCTGCACATCACTGTGGGGTTATACTTTGTTCAATAAGCAATTAAATGTGAAAGGAAAACTATCTTAGAAAAATATGTTAAGCCAATTCCTATTTTCTGCACAAATCTGACCTTCACCTGCAGAACAGTCATTGAGCCAAGACGTTTCACTTCGTAGGGGTCAGGAACTGTGCCTCGGTGCTGGGCAGAAGGTAAGAGCAGCCGGGCAGACCTTGGCATCAAAGATAACACAGCACAGCACGAGAAGCAGAAACGTTATCAAAATAGATACAATGCAACATGCCAAGTCCCTCAACAGCAGAATCTGTGAAGTGCTGGGCATGTGGTAGGGGCAGTTGGGCCTGCAAAACAGGGAGATGTCAGACAAGGAAGATATGCAAGCTAAGCCTTAAAAGAGGGAGATCACCAGGAGGGAGAGCGTTGAGAGGGAAGGGGAAAGCGGAAGAGCATTCTAGAAAAGTCCACGGATTAAGAGCTCAGGGAACAACCCACTGTCTCTAGAACACAGGAAGAGAAGGAAATGGGGAGATGGAATGGCAAGCCAGGGATAAAATGAGAAGAGCCTTGTATATCTTACTAAAGACAAAATGGAAGTAGCAGCAGTCACTCAACAGGGAGAACTGTTTTAAGATGATACCCACCAATGAGATGGAAGACGTTTCTGTGAGAAGAGAAACAGGAGTAGAGGCAGGGAGTCAAGCCAGGAGCTGAGAAATCAGGGACTGCATCAGTGCAACAGAAACAATCTCCTTGACAAAATGCAGCTCTGATGCAAAACCTCGTGCTCAACACCCCCAAACATCGTCCTCAGCCCTCTAATTCTCCATCCTGATCCTGGTATATCCTAACTTACCCAGGTTCATCAGAGGAAAATGCGGGTGCTAAAGTTACCCCCACAGCAGATGGGGGAAAGTTATTCGAATTCCCTTTAAATTTTAATAACTAGTTTTTATCTTCTTTTATTTTTAAAGAAGCTTTAGGTTGCATAAATGTTACATCAAAAAAATAGGGGATTCCCATTTATCCCACCCCTCCCCTCCCCCAATTCCCCCATTAACATCATCTTTCAGTAGTGTGGTGTATTTGTTACAATTGATGAATGCATTTAATACCTGTTATTTAAAACCATGGAGCTTACCCTGGGTATACTGCAAGACAGAAGGTAAGGGGTGGAAAAAGTAAAGGGCAGAGATGTCGTTTAAAAATGACAGCTTGACAGGGTACTTATAAGGTAGATAATTACTATTTCAAAGAGAAACATGCTTAACCGACAAAGTCATGGTGGAAGCAATATACAATATTCACTGTGTATTATGTGCTAGACATTTTCACTTTTGTAGGGTCATTTATCTTCACAAGAAGAAGAAATGAGTGGAAACGAGGGTATCGGAAAATAAACATCGGTTTCTATTTGAAAAAAAAAAAAAAAAAGAAGAAGAAATGGAGGCTCAGAGAATTTATGTAATTTGCAAAAGGTCATTGTGATGGTTACTTTCATGTGTCAACTTGCTTAGGTTACGGTGTCCAGATGTCTGGTCAAGCAGGCACTGGTCTGATTTTTACTGTAAGGTTACTTTGCAGGTAGATTTGCATCTATCCTCAGCTGACTGAATCTATGCTGATTGCATCTATAATGAACCAAGACCTTGGCCTCAGCAATGACAAGAGTCTCCTCATACAATAAATTGGAGGTCTTAAAGCCAGAACTGAGGGTTTCAGAACTCAGAAAGAAGTTCCATCTCGTCTTCAGCCAGCCAGCTTCTCCTGGGGAATGTGACTTTACCTTCACTAGAGTTTCCAACTTGCAGCCTGTCCTATGGAATTCAAGTTTGCCAATCCCCACGGTTCCAAGAGCCAATTCCTATAATAAATCCTATCACTTCTGTCTCTCTGGAGAACCCTGACTAATACAGTCATTCAACTAAGTCACTGGTAAAGCCAAGACTTATCTACCAGGTTTATTTTGCCCCTTTCACTATACCTAATTACCCTCCCTTTCTAGCTATTCCCAAAAAAAAGTTAGTTTACAGTGCTAAATCTTTTCCCATGACTGTTTTCCCATTAAATACTTAACAATTTAAAGTTCTCATGATAAAGTCTGGCAAATAGTAGAATTAATCTTAAAAATCAGGTTACTGCAAAAAAGAAAATGTTTCTACTTTGTTCCTTGAATACATTCATCCTATTCAATTTGCACACCACCTTTTAATCTCTAATAATATAATTCAAAACCTGTTTGTTTGCTTTTCAACTCAGGTAATATGTACCGAGTTTGATGGGCAAGTGAATGTCAAACATACGATCCAAAATGCAAACAGTAATAACGAAGCTTGTAAAGCACTGTTGAAAGTGTTTTACACATATTAGCTCATTTAATTTAATCCTCACAGTAACCCTATGAAATATGCTCTGTGGGATGGGGGTGACAATAAGTGGAGACTGCCTTCACTGAATTCACCTGGGGTGCTTGTTTCCAACAGACTTCAGAGCCCCGTCCAGGCAAAGGAAAGTTGGGTAGAAGAACTCATCAACCTACATGTTTAACACACACCCTAGATTTTTCTTATGCAATTGAAGATTTTTTTTAAAAAAAATAGCTGATCCATATATCAAGGTCCCACTAACCAAGTTACCTTTATCCAGGGGTTCTTAACAAAGGGTCTGTGAGCTTGAATTGAAATTCAAAAAGCCATTATTCTTGTGGGGACACGTTGGTGCGGGTGTGATATATTTATTAAATAATATACAGTAGAGTGTGGACTTAGTAAGGGGTCTGTGGAACAAAAAAGATTAAGAACCCCTGCTTTATACGCATGCAACAAGAAATGAGACACATTACAGTATATGAAATCCAAATCATGCATCCTAAAACAAATTGACAAGAACGAGATGTTGAAAGCAAAAGTAAATATCAGCACCGGTATCACTGCAAAGAGTCTGTAAAGATGCATTTGATAATTTTATGGGGAACACAGTCCTTGGCAATAAAGTATTAACGGACAAAATAATTCGCTAAATTTCAGCCAGATTTTCTTCAAAGTCTTACTCAGCAGAGAATACATCTTAGAAGGAACTACATAGCTTTATCACTTCTGCAAAACTCAACCATAGCTCTATTATTGTTATTATTTCATGGATGTGTGTAGACCTAATTTTATACTGTTCTAATTTAAAAATACCCAAGATATTTCAAAAAGAAAACAGCATACAGGTTTCTTTAAAAGGCTAACATTCTTACTGAATTCATTTTTACTAATCAGGGGATCTCAAAATCTCAAAATTCATGAGACCACTTAACATAATAGTACAAAAAGTGTTTGATGAGTAGTCAGTTTAATCTTCAACTGTTAAATGAAAAAACAGATCAAAGAATGTTAAATTGATATTTTCAAATTATTTCTATAAAAAGTACTATGATTTAAAAATCAAGGTCAGTTAACTTTCTGATAAAGCAGCCCTCTATCCCAAACGCCTTAAATCATAGATTGATTTCCAAAAAACCCTTGCTCTACAGTAAACACCAGCAATGTACTGAAGAGTTTTTTATCTAGTTAAGTATATGGTGTGATTAAAAAATAAAACATTTTTTTTGAACGCTATATTGTGCCCATGAACCATGCAGAGAAAATACGAACAAATGAACCTCAAAACTAGAAATATGTAGTCTTCAGAAAGTGAAATAGCAACACATGAAAAAATTTCAGTAGTTAACAGACAACCTCCAGCTCCTGAATTATTAACTGTATTAACATATAGTTTTGGAGTTTGCAGGTACAGTTTTAAGGGCAGAAAATGGAAATGGTTTCCAACCTTCATTTTAATTTTTGTTGAGAATAGGGATGATGTAAATCCAAGCCGTCATCAATTAATAAGCAAACAACTCCTTTTCCAAGGACGTGATAGAAGACTCACATAGGGGGAGGCCACCTCTACAGACAGTGATGGAAAGCTCACCAGACACCACGAGCACCATGAAAGGCGTGGCAGGTGATGAGACTAACTCAAATGTGGAGTCGGGATCCACACCTTGGTACGGCAACAGGAAAATGCTTCCTGCTGCTTCTGAACCAACGCAGGCTCTTTCTGTAGCCCACACTCCACCAATGTCTGGCAGTCACAGGAAGCCTCTGTATAAAGGAAGGACTTCGACATCAGCTAACCATGGACTGGAAGGGCTTACCACCTGGATTAGGAGATAAATGCTTGTATATAAGCCTGATAAATTGTAAGCATGAAATAAGGGGGGTGTGAATGGAGTATACGTAGGCGTAAACATTTACACAAAATGGTGGATGAAGCTTGACCACGGTATCAGGGAATCTTCATTATGTTATTTTTTGCTTTGGTTTATAAGTATGGCTAACCCACGTCAAGACCTCCATTTAGAGCAGGGATTCTTACCCTTTTTTGTTCCACGGACCCCTTTGCCAGTCAGGTGAAAACCACAGAACCCTCACTAAGTCCACAATATTCTGTGTATTATTTAATAACTATATCACACCTGCACCAACATGTCTCCACAAGAATAATGTTTTTTTGAATTTCAATTCAAGCTCACAGACCCCTGGTTAAGAACCCCTGATTTAGAGAATAACTCTGGTTCAAACACATACACATACACATACACAATTCTCTGTCCTGTACTTAAAATTACTTCTCCTGCCATGTCTAAACATACATAGTGAACAAAACTTTTTTAAAAATATACATGTGATGAAATTATGTGACAGCTGGCAGGCAAAAACAGTAATGCTGACAGAAGTTAATGTTTCTGTCTCCCCTCAGCACAGTCTTTATATTAACTAATTTACTCTGATCCATCAGCATTACAATGATTAATGAACTCTAATTTGTAAGGGTAACATCAAAAATTAGTATGAGCCAGTTTGAACAAAGAGGGAACACTTGGAAAGTAATTATGTTAATATTCAGGAAATAGCTCTATTATTTTAAAAGAAAGAGCCCTATTTAAAAATTGTCAAAGCTTGGTAACATTTCTTATGTAGACAATACTACTTTCAAATGAAAGAGTCATACTTTTTATTGGATAATTTAAAGAATATATCTTTATATAATTGAATCTACAATTAAATATTCAGATTAAATATTATGCATAATGCCAAACTCCTTTATTGGGGATATTCAAAGCTGAGTCCAAATGCCTGAATAGCTGACAGCCCAGAACAAGGAAAGTCGGGGGGAAAAAGAAGAGGGGAGAAAGATACAGGTTTTACATTCACAATGCAAGAAAATTCTAGTTCTCCATCTGGATAAAGTATAAGGGTGCATTTACTGCAAACTTTTACCCAACTTTGTACGCCAAAAGGAGAAGGGAATTTCATGCTTGACTAATAATGCACCCTCGCACAGGCACGCTTAAGCACATCTTAGCAATGCCTTATGCTCAGAGCAGCCTGCTTGCGCTAGAGAAAACATACACAAAAGCCACTAACATCCAGAATTTACCTTGGCATTCTCTGGCCTGCATATTTATTCTCCAGGCACTCTCTGCCCCTTGCAGATAGGAATACTCAAGCACACTTTCCCTTTCACCCCAGTTACAGCTTATCAACTCATCGTGTGGGATGTCAAAGAATTAGACAGTGGGCAACCGGAGTTGCATCAAAGAACAATATTAGTAATAACCAACCTGGATCAGCAGGCCCTGTTTGAGAAATGACACAACACATCTGACCCTGCACCGTGGGTTATACACTCATCCTAATTCTTACTGCACCGTGAAGGAGGACATCGCTATCATTCCTGTTCACTAAATGGAAATCAAACTCATCTAGAGGTGGGGAAGAGTTGTCCCCAACTGGGACATCACTCCAGGAGAGTTCACGTGGCTCTACTCCCCTCCTTCACTACACAGCCAGTGGAGGTCGCCCGAATTCCTCGGATCCCCTGATCCATGAGGTGGTGGAATACTGGGGTGAAGGGGGATTGGGGGCTATTCAAGGTCCAAGACCTTGTCTATGACCCATTGTTCAAAATAGGTTTTTTTTTTAAATCCTCAGTAACACAAGAGTCGGTGTTACTACCTCTTCTGTCACCAAAACTGGAATCGGGAATCATTCTTGTCTATTCCTCCTTCTCCTCCCAACCCCACTTCTCACCATTCCTCATGACCTTTTCTTCTTCCCTACAGCACCTTTCCCCTGGGCAGTTACAGCACGCGGGCTCTGCAGGGGCTCATTCACACTCGCAGGTGTGCCTTGGCCACTCGCCTGGTGAGGAGTTCTTCCTGGCTACAGCCATCTGTCTCCTGTGGTCAGACCTTCACAGCACATCAGCCATCAACTGCTGCCTCACTGTCCTTTCTGGAAGGGCTTGCTCTCGGCTGCTGGGCTCTTCTGCATTTGGGTACATGCTCATCCCCAAGCCCCTTCCCTGCACCAGGGCCACCTCATCTGTCAGGCTAACTTATGCTCATCTCGTGCAAAATCCAGCTCATTGGTCACCTACTGGAAACTTCCCCGTTCTTCAACTCTCCTTGTCCTACGGTGCTACAGTAACCCTCACCCCTCTCACTGACTCCCCCTCGATAAAGAAGACTGAAAGGTTTACCTACTATATACCAAATGCAGGATTAAAAGTGGCACTTTGTCTCCTTATTTTTAAAACTATCATTATTATTTCATTTTCTTATAATTGTATTTGGCTATTTTATTGGCTTCAGTTTTGAAGAAGTTTTAGATCACAGAAAGGTTACAACTGTGGCAGGGGAGGATCATTGGTGTGGCCTGTCAGTGATGGGAGATACATGGGAGGAAGTTCACCTAGGCATACATATAATGCATATAAATGTGTTCAAATATTCATGGGGTATTGTCACAGTGGGTGAGGATTCATACAATAACTGAAAAAAAATATCAAATTCCCATCCTGGGGAGCTCTGCCACATTCTCTAATGGAACAGCAACAATCCCAACAATCCCCCAAGTACAGAGGCAATGGCTAGTGAAGAAGGATGGTCCATTGACAGGCCCCTGATATTGTAGACTGTGCTTATGAACCTTTACTCTTGAAATTGAAACTTAGCCTAGTATTATAGAATGCCTAAGCATTACCTCCTGAGAGCCTCCTTGTTGCTCAAATGTGGCTGCTCTCTAAGTTGAACTCAGCATATAAATGTAATACCTTCCCCCCAGTGTGGGACATGACTCCCAGGGATAAGCCTCCCTGGCACCGAGGGATTACTACCAAGCACCAACTAGCAATGCAACTGGAAAAAGACCTTGACCAAAAGGAAGAAAAGGTAAAGACAAATGAGTTTATATAGCTAAGAGACTTCAAAGTGAGTCGGGAGGTCACTCCAGAGGTTATGCTTATGCATGCCTCAGCAGGATCTCATTGACTCCCCAAATAGTGGGGATCCTGAGGGCTCTGGAGACAGCCAGGCACTACGGTCAGGGCAGAGAGCTCATGAGTTTGGTGCCTTGTCAGTGGGCCCTACTTTGGGGTTTGTGCTCCCCAGTGTGACAAAAGTGGACTCAGTTGTGGTTTCCCTACACATGGTTCTTCTGTCCCTTCTATATGAACCTAGTTGGTAGGTATACATATAAGAGATTTGAATATTTGGGCTGTCTATGTGCCAGCTGGGTCCTGAGCCTCAACGGAGTTGCAACACCTACTCTCCAGTTCATTGGACTCACCCAGTACAACTAACAAGGAGGTGAGGATGGACAACCACCATACTAAGGAACCGAGAGAGTCTACAACTGCAAGCAAGAGAGTCCCATCCATTGGCCATATAGGACTGAAGCCCCCTCTCAATTAGAGGTGGAGTAGGAATCACCATCCTAGAATCCTCAGAATTGGGGAATGAACTATGGACTAGCGTGAACTTACTGGTATTCCACTATAGACTTATTGTGATTCTAGCAACGGATGTGGAGGCAGTGGCCACTGGAGGTTCTGAGGTCAGGGAGAGGGGAAACAGGTGTAATTTGGGGGCATTTTTGGGACTTGGGAATTGTCCTGAATGACATTGCAACAACAGATAACAGGCCATTATATATCTTGCCATAACCTACAGAATTGGGTGGGAGAGAGTATAAACTACAATGTAAACTATAATCCATGCTTAGTGGCAATGCTCCAAAATGTGTTTATCAATTGCAATGAATTTACCACACTAATAAAAGATGTTGTTAATGTGGGTAAATATGGATGGTGTGGGGAGTGGGGCATATGGGAATCCCCTATATTTTTTATGTAACATTTATGTAATCTAAATATCTTTTATAAAAATTAAAAATTAAAAAAAAAGAATCATGCAATGAAAGCAAAGATTAAAAATGATACTCATTATGCAAATACAAGCTAATAAGAAAACAGTCCAATTGATACCTATATTCCTAACAGGAGCTCTTCAAAACCATCCTACCAGGTTAAACATCAGGATAACTTAACCATAATCTGATGTCAGCTGAAAATATTCCAACTAATCAAGAAGACTCAACAATATGAATTTGCATTCACAATTCTTAACTGAGCATTTTGCTGTAAACAGGTATTGGGTTTTGAGATAACAACAATACTGGTACATGTATGTAGATATTTAAATATACATACTCAAAGGTTCATGCCAAAAAGTTTTGCTAATGGGACAGGCGATCATCAAAGTCTGGAGACCAATGGAGTAGACATAGAATGAATATGACAAAGAGCTAGGTGCACTCTTGAGCTTTCCTAAAGAAGGCCTGAAAACTGAAACCAGACAACACACTCCAGCAGCCATTAGAGTGATGGCATATGTGGGAAACTGAAGATTATAGATCCCAAATTCAACAGCCCAAATCATTTTAACTATATCAAATATAAAAGGGTAGATAAAAACCTATGATGTAAGTTTTGAAGAGCTGGCTTTCATTGACAAGAAAAGGACAGACCCACGTTTAAATGATCAAAACCAACCTCATGGATTTCTCATGCAATTCTTTTGTAAAACATCTCATCACCATCCCTACAATGCAATGGTCAGTCCTGTCCTTTTGTTCTAAGCATTGTTCCTCTTGAAAGTATTGCTGATGAGCATTTCTGAATAAGCTTTTGCTGTCTGTTGATTAACTCCGTCAGTAAATAGAATAAACACTTGGATGCTACTTTCTAGATTACTACACAAGGGCTCAAATGACTAAACACTGTGATCACAGAATGTTCTGCAGTCCACTTACTTTTCAACCTCCAAACAACTAGACTGGATGTTACACAATTAGCGTTGTCATCTAAGGGAATGGTTTTGTTTGTTTGGTTGGTTTGGTTTGTTTTTTAAATATAAATGCAAGTACTGTTGTATTTTTGGTTTGTGACTCCACTTTTTACCTCATACAGTATCTAAAAGGTAAATACATAAATATAATAATAAATCAGTACTTTTGGACTCATAATGTATAAGCATGTAATTTTTTACAAGAGCTACATAAAGGTGGAGAGATGGAGGGATATAGGAACATAGTTTATGTATACTATTTTTTTTTCCTAATATACTTAAAAAAATTTTTTTAAATACTTAGATTATATAAATGTTACATAAAAAATGTAGAGGATTCCCATTTGCCCCACTCCCTACCCCTCCCACACTTTCCACATTAACAACATCCTTCATTAGTGTGGTACATTTGTTACAATTGATGAACACATATTGGAGCATTGCCACTAAGTGTGGATTATAGTTTATATTGTAGTTTACACTCTCTCCCACTCAATTTTGTAAGTTATGACAAGATATATAATGGCCTGTGTCTGTCATTGCAACATCATTCAGGACAATTCCAATGTCTAAGGGAATGTTGTTTTGATACCCAGCACGTGAGTGTTTTCTCATCTACTTAGCACAACAAACAAGTGAAGATATGTTTGTCCAGTGTCACCCAGATCATTGTTTCTTTAAAATCATGTCTGTTACCAATAAAGACATCAAAATCTTTTCCAAAGTATCGAAAGAAAGTTAGTGTTTAGCATGTAGTTCCTCCTCTCCCAGATAGTTCTGGTTAATTTTATTTTTATCTTTTTATTTTGCAATAATTTTACACACACAGAAGAGCTGCAAAAATTATGGTTAATTTTACAAATACAAGAATGTTCTTCTATGAGCTAGAACAAATGTATATCACTATTACAAGGTGGTAAGAATATGGTGGTGCATGAGAAAAATACAATCAATGTAACTTACAGAGTACAGTTAACAGCGATATTGTAATACTCTTGCATCAATGTCAAAGAAGATAAATATATCAATGCTAAGGTCAATAATAGAGGGGTATGGGATTTTTTTCTTTTGGGTTGAGTAAAGTGTTTAAAAATTCACTGAGGCGATGACTGTACAACTCTGTGATGAAAGGGAGAGTCACTGAGTGTACAGTTTGGATGGACTGTACAAGGCATGGGACTGTATAACACAGTGAACCATGTGGTAGATGATGGACTGTGGCTAACAGTACAAATATGAGAGCGTTCTCTTGTGAACTAGAACAAATGTACCATACGACTACATGGAAAAACTATAGCAAATGTAAGCTACGGACCATACTAGTAATATTTTGATGATCTTTCATAATCTGTAACAAATGTTCCACAACAATGCAAGGTGTTTGTGGAGAGGTGATGTATGGGAATTATGCACATTTATGCATGATTGTTTTATAAGCTCACAACTTCTCTAACAACAACAAAAAAAAAATCTCTATTAAAAACAGTACAGAGAGCTCCCATATACTCTTCACCCCATTTTCCCCCAAAGTTAACATATTATATCACCATAGCACAATTATCAAAACTAAGAAAATAACACTGGAAGAATACAGAATACTAACTAAACTACAGGCTTTATGCAAACTTCACCAGTTTTTCCACCAATGTCCTTTTTCTGTTCCAGGATCCAACTTAGGAAACTACAATGCATTTAACTGTTATGCCTCTGAGCCTGGTTAAATTTTAACTTCTGTTTTTCACAAATTCCGATGCTTCATTCTTTTTATCAATAGGAGTCAGAAATGCTCTCAAGTTCACAGAGTACAATGAGTTAATTGAATTAACTGACTAGTTAACGTAGAGGTTAAGCCAATAATAATGGGGTAAAGGGAAAATAAGTCACTGACGAAAACTTTCAAACTAAACACCTTGGCCTAGTTTTGCAAAGGGGAACAGCTCAGATGCTTCTTTGGTCAAATTCAACCCATGCTCCATATCAACCACACAAGGGTCAACCTGATAGAGAAATCACCGTGTAAGTCTGTTCTCTTAGACATTCACTGTTTCCTTAGAAACGTCCAATATAAAACAGGCCTGTGGCTGACCTGCTTTACGGTGTCAAGAAAGCTCATTCATTCGGTGTTTATCTGAAGGACACAATGCCAAATGTCCTCCAATTTGACGGCTTTCTCTACAGGGTGCAGGCACAGTCTTGTCCAGGGGCTTCACCTGATAAAAGTTCTATTACAAGACTCTTGTATGGCATCATATGCTGCCCGCAGGGATCAATTAAGGACTTACAACATGTGATGATATTCATGTTCAGAAAGCACAGTTTGGAGATTAACCAGGTATACCTGCCTCTAAATTAACAACAGCATACACAGAAGGAAAATCTTGAGGGCTGTTTTCAGGTGGGCAGATAGATTGCTTTTGGCATAAGCAATTACTCTTAATAAGGATTTTTTTAATACCCATTTACCTTAGCCAAACTCAGCAAATAGAGCTTTCTCAAATCAGAGACAGGCAAACATTATTTTTTTTAAGACAATAATGTTTACATAAAGCAAAAAGAAGTTGTGATTCTTACTAGGATCCTGATATTGCTTCTTTAGCTAATAAGCAGCCTCAGTGTTAATACCAGACCTTCCCTAAATTCCATAGTTTGAAAATGTTTGAAGGACTGTCATCCATTCTCTCGTACTTACTAACATTAGCTGGAGTGGCATATATGGCATCTATCAGCACTATTCATGTACAAACTAGTTATCAGAGATGATTCCGTTCTCTTCATTTCTTAAGACAAAAATCCCCTCGCAGACATTAGGACCCCAGCATAAAATTATGAAACTATGACGCTGTAAACCCTAGCACAGTGCTCAATTCCCTTCTCTGTAAAGGCAATATTCTATTATAAACTTATCTTGGCAAAGCCAACAAAATATTTATAGAAAGCAATTTTCCTGTAAGACAAACCAACCTGAAGAAATGCAATAATTTAACAAAGCTCAAGTTATTATTTAATGAAGATTTTTGCTAGCTAAAACTCCTACCTGAAATGAATGAGTCATTCAGAACTATCTGAAAACATCCCTAACTTGCTTTGAAGCCCTCATTTCAAACATTAATGAAAACTGCCTTACAGCCTGGAAATTCCCTATTTCCAACAGCATGCTGATAATCACTTAGGACAGCATCTGCCCGGCTTTGACTGCACATATGTTGCTCATTCCTTTTATCAGTAGGTTATTTCAAGTATTTAAACTCTAAATTTTAAACATCTTTGAAAATTTAGATACATAAAACTGAGAATTCACCACCAGGTTCCTCTAAATAACAAGCTCTTTACAAGCATTTAATATTTAACTGAAAATATTTAAAAGAAGATATGATTTTCACTTCAGATGTATGCTAGGTTGGACATACACACAATGCTACATAGGTATATGTATAGTAAAATATTCCATTAATTACTCTTTACTAGAGGACAAAGATGGTGATTTTCCTCACAGTTAAGGTTTCTAGAAAATCATTGCCTAGGAGAAAAAGATGACTTCATAATTTTCCAAAATTACCCTAATCCAAATTTATTTGCTTCAAGAATGGAAAATGTCAATAACTGACCACAAGCTTCAGATCAAACACTGCTATTATTTTAAGTGTAAAGGAGGAGAAAAAGGTTGGAGCACATCTATTTGCGTAGCACAGACCCTAAAGAAATTCAAGTAATTGCTCAGAAGGCGGAGTCACCCATGTAGCGGATGCCCCGGGATGTCATGCTCAGCCCGGGAGACCTTTTCATTACTGTTGTCCAGGCAGGCTCTCCCCCTGGGTTCAGCTCTTTTGGGGATCACACTGGTTCCAAAGGCTAACCCGAGACCATTGAACCCCCGTCCTGGATTGCACCACGACATGGTCCTTCCCTCACCGCCAAGCACAACCTCCCTCAGCACTGAACTCAGATCCCTTTCCTGAAGCCAAAACCCCGGCCAGCTGCCCACAAAGCCCGTGTAGGACAAGTGCCACAGTCCACAAGGTTTGGGGTGGGGGGAGCAATGAGAGGACTCTGTTCCAGAGGCGGCTGGCCACCTGGGTGGACAACAGTCAAATCAACACTGCTTGAGCAAATCAGCACGTACCTCACCTGTTTCACAAGGTGCTGCTTCTTTTCAAAAACCTCTATTGAGAAGCAATCAATCTGGGAGAAGACCCCACGCCCCTGCCGCTAAGAATAACCATTAGCTTTTCTTAAGAAAAATTACATTACAAACTTTAAGAAAATATTCCTTTGGCTATCTTGATCAGCTTTTAGGAAATACCCACAGCCAAGATAAAAAACCTTATTTTTAAAATCGATATTTTTTTCAAATGACTTCAGCAATATTAAAGTACCGAAATAATATGGCTCAATGTTTGTAAAATCCTTAAACCAGAATCCCAAGAAACTTTATAATCAATTCCTCAATGAACTACAAGTCACCTAACAACCATTAGTAATTGCTATTGAAATACATTGTTGAAGTGAATCAGTTACTCAAAGATCATTTTATAGACTACCAAGGGCCATATTTTAATTTCTTAGACCCCATCCACTGAATCCTCAAACTTATGCTCACAGTATGAACCATGAACTCAGAAACTGTACACATTTTAATATTAAAACTAGCTAACTTGGGAAGCGGCTGTGGCTCAATCAGTGGGGCTCCCGTTTACCATATGGGAGGCCCCGGGTTCGGTTCCCGGGGCCTCCTGGTGAGGGCAAGCCCGCCCGCACGGCGTGGTTAGCTGACCCAGCGAGCACAAGCAGCAAGGGGGGGTAAATGAATAAATAAATAAAAAATCTTTAAAAAAAAAAAAAAAAAAAAAAAAACTAGCTAACTTATACACTTATACAGGGCTTGAAATAAAGAGAATAGATGGTATTTGCCTACTTCATTCTTAGCCAGCCCACTGTACCTTCCTACATTTTCCCTTCCTCCCAAAAAATACAAATGAAACTGTACAACAGGTAGCCCCTTGGAACCCACCTGAATTATAGTAAAATCAGCCTCAAAGTTAGCTTTGCATCTTGACTACAGACCAGGTAATGGAAGTTCTTAAAAACCTTCACCTTCCATGGCAACTAGATAATTTGGACAAAAGCAAAAGTCCCCTGTTTCTTTCCTCTGGAGTTTAAGCATGCACAAATGGATATCAAATTTTAAAAAATGAATAGGAACAAATTTAAAATACTACTGGAAAAAATACTAAAGTTTAAAAAGAAAAGCAACTTTTCAGTTTCCATATCCTAATACAGCACTTATCGTTTTAAAAGTAATTCAACAGAAACTCATATAAGGTATGGAGAAATGGAATCACAATGACAATTAAGTGCAATACATGATCCTGGACCGATCTAATCATGGAGAAGAAAATGCCCAGAAGGACATTAGTTGGATGATGGGGAAAAAATGGAATATAGACAGTATGCTTAATATCAATGTTAAATTTCTTGAATGTGATTGTACTGGGTGTCATAAGTCACGTAAGTGAATAGCCCTGTTCTTAGGAAATACACATGGAAGTATTAAGTGGTAAAGGAGCATGATGTTTTCAAAGGCTTAGAAAACAAATAGATGATAGATAGGTAGGTAGATAGACAGATGGAATGGTAAGGGGTACTGGAGATCTCTGTACTATTTTTGTATTATTTTTGAAACTTTCCTGTAAGTTTAAAATTATTTCAAAATAAAAATTAAAAAAAAAAAAAAAGGAGAAATGGAATTGTTTTAGCGGTGCAGGATTCCAGAGATGCTCTGTAGTTTTTTTTTAATAAAAGCTGTATTGAGATCTAATTCACATACTATACAATTCACCCATTTAAAGTGTATAGTTCAGTGGTTTTTAGTATATTTACAGAGGTGGGCAAACCACCACCACAATCAATTTTAGAACATTTTCATCACCCCAGAAAGAAATCCTTTATATATAATTATATATAATTATATATAATATATTAGCAGTAACTCCCCACTTCTGCCTAGCCCCTTCCCCCAGCCCCAAGCCCTGGCAACCACTAATCTACTTTCTGTCTCAATAGATTTGCCTCTTCTGGACATTTCATATAAATGGAATCATGTGTGTCTTTTGTTTCTGGCTTTTCTCACTGAGCACTATGTTTTCAAGGTTCATCCATGTCATACCTTCTGTACACACATCATTCTTTTTAACGGTCAAGTAATATTCAACAGTAGTCCTTGGATTAAAATTACATTTTATTTACCCATTCATCAGTTGATCGACATTTGGGTTGTTTCCACTTTTTGGCTATCATGACATAATGCTGCTATGAACATCTGTTTTTGTGTGGACATACATTTTGATTTCTCTTGGGTATATACCAAGGTATAGGATTGCTGGGTCAAAAGGTTACTCTGTGTTTAACTGTTTGAGGAACTGTCGGACTGTTTTCCACAGCAACTGCGTCATTGTGCAGTCTCATCAGCAGTGTATGAGGGTTCCAATTTCTCCACATCTTCACCAACCCTTGTTATTATCTGTCTTTTTATTAAAGCATACTTGTGGGTGGGAAGCTTTAACTCATTATAGCTAATGTTCTGTATCTTAAACCAGGGCCACTCCTTCTGCAATGGCCTCAGCTATTCTTTAAGCTATACTTTTTAAAGTAGAAAATATGCCCAAATGATCATTCTTAAAACCCAAAATAAACTTAACCCTCCCTTAATAAATTAATGAAGGTAACACCGCCACATAATATGCACCGTCATTCTACCCCAAATCCTGTAGAATTGCAATCATGTCCAACAGTCATAGTTCTAAAGAACATGTCAGGCTAAGGAGCTTGTCCAAGTGCAATGATATTGTGGAACATTTAAACTTACAACAACAAAGTTTTAGCCAGAACTTCCAAGAAGGAGCACCGGGTTGCAATTCAGCCTTGTCAATAACCTATGTGTAACCTGATAATCACTTATTTTCTCTATACCTGAGCATGGTTTTTTGTGCAGCTCACAGAGCTACATCATCTGCAGGCACTCCCAGATATAAAGTGTCCAAGCCTGAAAGTTTAATGAAATTTGAAAACAGTACTAATAACACACCTAAAACACTAGCGATGCAAGCAGAAAGAATTAGTAGCCAAGGCAGGCCTGGGTTCAATTTCTGGCTCTGCCATTTAGTTGCTCTATGACAACTAGTACATTATTTAACATCTTTATATCTCAGTTTCCTGATTTGGAGGTAATACTGCCTTCATCAAGGAGCTATGAGAACTCATTAAGCTAGTATAGCAAAAAAGCATCTGACACAGTGGTCAGCAAAAAGTAGGCACTTAATGTTAGTCTGCCATCTTCCTGCTAACTCTCTCTCTGGGTAAAGTTTTCCAGCAAATAGAGACCTTTTAACACATGTCGTGGACCACTGAGAACTGAAATGAGGCTCTTGTGATCTGTGGGATTCCCTTAGGAAGCCCATCTCTCCATCATGGTCTGCAATTTGCTAAGAAGAGCTATCAGTTGACTTAAAGCAGGACTAAAGGGAATTCTTGGAAGGAACCCTAGGATTGAAAAGATCCCAGACTTCGTTTTTGGCAGTGACCGTAAGAATAAGAACTTCCTGGAGACACGCCGACAGCCTGGCCACAGAATAGATGCAAAAGAGGGGAAGGTAAAAGCTGTATTCACGTGACCCGGTTGGAAGCGCCAGTATGGACTGGAAGGCTCTAAATGGAGGGGGGTGGGGACTGGGTGGAGGCTGCAGATAGGGCTGGGGGCTGGCGAGGTACGTGGAGGGGAGAACAACGGGGGCTGAGCACCATCCCGCTGTGAATGCACCGCCGCCTTCTCCTACCTGATCCGGTTGTCACGGAATTTGTTGAGATGCGTTTGGTTGAGGTAAATGGTGCGGGCTGGTGTCTCCAGCTGGTCCCCAGTGGACGTAGCCCGGGACATCTCATCATCTGCCTTCTTATAGCCCGAAGAACAAACAGGTCCTGCAGAGAGAAGGCGCGGGGCAGAAGCAGAACACAAAAGAAGTCAGCCGCCGGGGAGAGGCAGCGAGCGGGCTGCGAGCGGGGACGCGCCGGGGAGGATGCTCGGGGCGCGGTGCTCGGTTCCGCCTCTGTACCTTGGGCCCCCGGAGACGCGGCTGCGGGGGATCGGGCTCGTCCCCGCCCCATCCCCGCGCACCCCGCCCCCGGCCCCCGCGCGGAGGGGCCCCGCCCTCCCCCGGGGAGAGCCCGCCCCTCGGGGGAGCCCGCCCCGCGCCCCAGGTCTGCCGGGGCGCGCAGGCTGCGTGCGCCGCGCGGGGCGCGGGGCCGAGGGAGGAGCCGGGGCCGCCGCTCCCTCGCAGGCGCGGGGACCCAGCCCTGGAGCTAGGTCTCCTCTGCGTCTCTGGTCGCGTTTGGGGCCCGAGGGACGTCGGCAGTGGGGCGGCTCCCTGCAGGCGCTCGTCGCAGGAAGGCCCAGCGAGCGCGCGCGCCTCGCCTCGGCTTTCACCCAGGACGCTCTGGAAAGGAAAATTGCTAACCCGGGCGCAGAGGGCTCGCGCGCAGCGTTTGCCTGAACGCCCCTGCTGTTCCTTCCTCCTCGTTGTGCCTGGCAACCTGGAGTGTGGCAGCTTTATCAAGCCCAGCTTAGGGCCAGATTCGTGATCTTTCATTTTTCTTTGCTCGAATTACTGTTTCTATGGTTACGACACAAGCCAGCCTATTTCCATGATTCGATCCCAGCCCTTCAGCCAGACCTCTCGAGGTGGGAGGTGTCACGATGGAGAATAGGATTACCCCAAAGTAAAACGGTTACACACACAAACATCTCCAAACGCAGGGCAGTTTCCTTCGTTTACTGAGAGACCCACCTTGAGGCTTGAGCTTTGGGGAGGAGCTTCTGAGGCAAAGAAAGGACCACAGGGCAATGTCCTGCCCTTAAAACAGTTACCTGTTTCCCTTAAATACACATTCGATCTAATACCAGCCGTGCTTTTTTTCTCTATCAAAGAAAGGGAAGTCCTGTTGGTACTTTTAAGGAATCGAAGTCTCCTTTGACTTAAACGTCCGCTTCTCTACTACAAAAAATACCGTTCAGGGACACAGAGAAACATTTTGAAAGAGAAAATTGGGGCTGGTTAGGTCATCCTTTTAACGCCATAATAAGGCTCATGAGCCTTATGGGGGCACAGCCGAAACTTAAAATTAGTTACTGAGCGCCAACAAACCAGACCGATTAAGTCTGAAATGGGCTAAGGCTCCCCCCTCCCCCAGATGGAGGACGCCCCTGGAGGGTGCAGGCACAAGTGCTCATAGCCAGGTCTTGGCCACCGGCCAGGCGCACCCATTGTCTCCTTGGCCCCTAGAGTGGCCCACAGCACCCAGTCCTGGCCTCCTTCCTGCCGGCCTCCCACCCCCTCAGGTTCCTCCCACCCCCCAGGCCACTCCTCTGCCTTCTCCTTATCAACAACGGCCAGCACTGAGCAAGACACCCTACTTGAAGGCTTGTAGGCAGCGAGCTCCTGCTCCCCACCGTCCACCAGGTAAGGCTGGATTTTAAAGCATTTACTGGTTGAAGGGAGATAGAGAATATTCTTTTAACTAGCCTACCTGAAAATACTGCTTTTCTCTCTGCCCACTTACTCCACTTGTCCTCAGCATTTATCATTACCTGACGTTATTTATTGTCTGTCTCCCCCACATCCAAGAGTTCAAGCTTCAGGACACCACGGATGTGCTTTGTTCGCTGTAGTGACCTCAGCCCCCAGAACAGTGCCTGGCACATAATAGGCACTCATATTTGTTGCTTGAACAAATCATTTTTACTCGTCTTATAAAAGTTCCCTTGGAATGGAGAGAGCCTGCAGCTGCAGGCAGGATAATCCCACCCACCGTATCCATGGGATGGATATAAGCTCCCTCTCACTTGGAGGTGGAGTGGACATCACCATCCCAGACTCCTCAGGATTGGGGGAAGAGCTATGGACTAGAGTGGACTTAACAGTATTCTGTTGTAGACATGTTGTGATTCAAGCAATGGAAGAAATTAGAACAGTGAGGTGGAGCCAGTCGCCACTGGATGCTTTCAGGGCAGGGAAGGGAAAAGCAGTTGTAACACAGGGGCTTTTTCAGGACTTGGGAATTATCCTGAGTGACATTACAACGACAGATATAGGCCATCTTACATCAGCATATACCATGCAGAACTGTGTGGGACAGAGTGTGGTCTACAATGTGAACTATGGTCCATGCTTAGTGGCAAAGCCCCAGGATGTATATATCCACTGCAGGTGATGTGCCACACTAATGAAGGATGTTTATGTGGGAGGTTGTGGGAGGGGTGGGAGGTGGGGAACCTGGAAATCCCTGTAATTTTTGTGTAACATTTATGTAATCTAAGCATCTTATAAAATATTAAAAAAAAAAAAAAAATTTTTATTGCTCAAAAAAAAAAAGTTCCCTTGGAATTCTCTCAAAGCAGAGATGCAGTGATAAGCACAAAGGGCTTAAACTACCTACACCAGCGTCAGTCAGAATTATTCCATTGCCTGTGCTGTGTTCGATTAGTGCATCTCACCTCTGCCTGCACACTCATCACCAAGGGAGATGTCAGGATTTACTAGATCTTGGGCTCCATCCTCACGGAATCTGGTTGGGCTTTGTTTTGTTTTGTTGTTTCAAGCTCCTTAAGTGACACTAACCACAGGTGAGGACCACTTGTTAGATGCTGCTGGAAACACGAAAACAGAAGATCTGGAGCCTGCCTTCAAGAACATCACCTGGTTTAATGGGGTGCGGTAAGCTGCAGCCATGTACCTGAGCATGACAGTTTATGACTTGGCAATAAAGAGTGGGCTTGAATGGATCAGGGACGTAAATATATGGGCTAAAACGATTACAAGAAAACAGAGGAGGAAATCTTCATATACACGATTTTTTTTCCAAAAGCTTTTCTCAAAAGCTGCTTGAAGGTGCAAGAAAGCTCAGAAGTCAGCAGCCTCTGTGCTTAGGGAGGGGAGATGGTCAGAACAAACTTTGAGAGTCCTAAAGTATGGGTAAGTCTTATATTAGGAAAGGGGAGTATATTCTGGGTAAGAACAAGAGTTAATTAAGCAAAGACCCAAGTAGACAAATGATACTGGGGACCAATTTTTTAAAAATTGAGGGTCCAAATCGGGTAAGGGTAGAAAAGAAACTCAGGGAAAAATAGGCTGTGGTCAGACTGTGGATGCCTTAACTACCAGGCAAAGAAGCCTGAGCGTCATCGTGAAGGCCACGGGAAGCTGCAGGAGGTGTGGAAGCAGGAGAAAAGTGCATCTGGCAGAGATGTCCAAGTAGGAGCAGAGGGAAGGGCATAGAGACAAGATCAGAGAGGAGGGTAATTCTACAGTCTAAGGGAGGGGAGATGATAAAAGCATGAATTAAATGGAGAATGGAGACAAACATGGACATGAGAAAATATCAAAAGAAAACTGCAAGAATTTTCCCAGATTGAGTGTGTGGGTAAGGACAGCGTAGGAAGCATTGGATGACTGGAGCTTGAGGACAAGAAGATTGGGACAAAAAAGGCATCGCCAACAGAAATAAAAAGGGAGAGCAACAGTTTTCCCAAACAAGAATTTAAATGTTGGATAACAAATATTAGGATGAAAAAATAACTGACACACACAGAGTGATTACAGACTTCTATGAAATTATATCTCTCACAAAGCTAGCATGCATCAGGACAGCCCGTCTTTTTATACTACAACAGGCCAGACCTGGAAATTTTATTCTAGATAGAAATAGTTCCAGGTCCACCTACCCTTCCCCCACCCAGATCTCAGATAATTTTTTTTCTCTCTGCAGCTTCACCTTTACATAACCCTGCTTTAGAGAAGAAAATTAACATTTTCAAAATAACACAAATTTGCTGAAAACTTATTGCCTAAGGAAAATGTGATACCATATTTAGCAAAGAACATTATGACCAGGGTTTCAAATTCAGATTCATGAGACAAATCCTGAGTTAATGCATTTTGCAAATATCACTATACAAAATGAGAGTGTATGCTTACAAATCCCCACATAAACAAGCACAGTGTCAGCAGATGGGGGAGTTCAATAAATATCTATTAGTTGAGAAAGAAACCAAAGTGAAAGAGAGAAGAGAAACAGCAGCAAGCAAACTGTCAAGCACTAAGTTTGCTCACTCTAAAGTGAAAAGGCAGACAGGAGAGGTGAAGGTCAAGGCTGGGCGGGCAGGGACTTTGTCCTGTTCCTGCTCTGTCTGCAGTACCCTGTAAATATATGTTCAATGAATAAATACAAGGCTAATGTATGGGGTCCTCTCGAAGGTGCCTATCTAGCTGTTAGGGATCAAATTGTGTCCCCCCAAAAGATATTTTTAAGTCCTCACCCCGGTCCTGTGAAGATGAATTGATTTATAAACAGGATCTTAAGATGAGTCCAAAATGGATTAGAGTGGACCTTAATCCAATATGACTAGAGTCCTTATAAGAAAAGAAAATTTGGGCACAATAAGAGAGAGACTGAGAGAGAGGTGGCCACGTGGAGGCAGAGATGAGTTATGCCTCAAATTGCAGCAAGCCATACCGCCAGAGCCTCTAGACTTCAGAGGGAGCACGACCCGACTGGCACCTTGACTTCCGACCTCCAGAACTGTGAGACAGTAAGTTTCTGTTACTTAAGCCAACCAGTCCCGTGATGCTTTGCTGCAGCAGCCCTGGCAAGCTAAGACCCCAGCCAAGGACCAGTGACTTTCCCTCCTCTGCTGACAGAGCCCGCAGCCTCCTGCGAACAGGCAGGGCCCCGCAGCCTTGTCTATACTGAGTGATGTAGCCACCAGTCACAGCAACTTGCACCAGGGCTGGTGACTTGATCCAAGAGGGTCTCCTGGGGATTTTGACATGAGACCTAAAGGAAACAGCATCCATATGGAGCTGGACTCCATGATTGATGCATTCACGGCCATCTTCCACCCACTGCGTGGACTGGGAGGCAAACATAAGAAGGAAGTGGATCCATGGAGAACAACAGAAACCATCCTGGCAGCTTTTTGGGTCCTGGATTCCACGAACCACCTCTGAATCAATCTATCAATTATTCATAACCTGAAACCCCAATGAATACAGTCAGGGAACACAGAGAACTATCTTGCCCTGTGAAACAGATGAGCAAGTAAGTTTAAAGAGGAGGGACTGACTCACTTACAGATCACCCGAGGAACCCAAGGATTTGGATGCATTGGCGCACAGGTGCTGTTGAATGCCAAAGACGAGATTCCAGGAATTTGGGTCTGACGGGAAAAGCTTCACAGCAACATTTGGGCCGGTTGGTTTAGATGAAGCCCAGATGTAGCTGGAAGTTGGCTGGCTAAAGAAGTAGGCGCCCTTGTCCTCCTCCCTGTGGAGTTGCTGCCATGTTGGTGGAAAATAAACAGAATTTTAAGAAACTGAGATAAATGTTTGAGTATGCCCAAAAGGAGAATGTGAAGAAGGAGAAGGGTGAAGAATGGGGAAGGGGCAGAGGGAGGGAAGACTAATTATAGGAGGCACTCTAGTGACCCACAAGACCCAGAACAGCAGCTGTTCTGGGGCCGTCCGCAAGCCCCACCTCCCACCAGCACCTCCCACCCATGACTCTCCCACGGGCCTCAGCCGCTCTGCAGCTCCAGCTCTCCTGTGAATCTCTTCCACACTCACTCTGTTCATGTCACTGTAGTAGTATTTTCAATTCTTCACCATTTCACTCACATGTGATATGTCCGTGGTGATGGGATGTGATAGCCACTGGCTAGGAAGCAGGACAAGGACAGATGGACATGGGCCTCCCACTGGCAGGAGGATGGTGCGTCATTTCTATGGAAGGTGTTAAGTAATCCCATGGAGTTCATTTGTGGGAAGAAATTGAAAATTCCAGGTTTTTAAATAAAATATTAATTTAATTTAGAACAAGCTACCTAGGTCCAGGGAATTAAGTACCTCCAATAAGAAAATTAATCACAAAAGGAGAGTTAATGTAAAACAAGCTATTACTAAGAATTTTATTGCCTTAAAAAAGCCAAGTCCTTCACTCTGAACAACAGCATTTTTCCCCCTAACTTAAATGTTATGTTCAAAACTCCAAAAGATGCTCAAGACCCATCTAACCCAATTTCCCTTACAAAGAAGTTTATCTTACAGTAGAAAAGATCCTTGGGAAAGACATACCCTAAATCAGAAACCTACTGAAGTGATTAACCTTGTTGAAACTAGGTCTGTGCTCATAATTTAGTGAAAAGAGAAGTAGAAGGAGAGTAAGACCTGACTTGGACATTACAGGGCAAATGCTAGAATAACAGAGCCAAAGCAGAACCTTACTGACCACTACAAAACCATATCAGCTCAAAAGAGAGAAAGGTTTAGAAGCCAGATCTGCAGAAACTGGCATCCAATTCTCCTTCCCCTAGAAGAAGCTGCTGCTTGTGAGTTCAAGCCAAGCAGGCCACCCTTTGAGCCTTAGCATCTTCATCTGTTAAAGAGAAATTGATTGTGTAAACCAGGGGTTGGCAAACTTTATCAGCAAAGGGTCAGATTAGTAATTAATATTTGAGGCATTGTAGGCCCCAAAGAGTCTCTGTGACATTGTCATCTTCTTTTCCTCCTCCTCCTCCTTTTTTAAGCACAAAACTCTTGAAAAATGTACAAACCACTCTTAACTCACAGACCAGACTTGGTCCACAACCATGGTTTGCTGACCCCTCATATAAACGAAGCTCTTTCATAATTAACAATCTGATTCTGTCCCAACTCCCAACCCAAGGAAGCATTATCTTCAATTTCTTCTATAACAAGACATGATATAGAATTCCTAGCAGATATAAAATTCTGTTTCGTGAGTTAAGAAACTGGTTGTGTTTTTTTCCTGATTTTTTTAAATGTTTGAAAAGTATGTCAGGACAGTTTTCTTTTTGCCTCGAGATAAATCTCTAAGAAAACAGTGCAATCATCATAGAGGTTTTTAACAAGAGGCAGGTATGCATGCACACACAGACACACACACTACCCTTCCCCAAAGAGTTTCAAGTTCAATGCTGGCCTATACCCCATTTTACAGAGATGTTTCATAACCCTTCAGAACACAGACACAGCAAAACAGCGCACCCGTGGGGGGAAGCACTTGGGCTGATTATTTCTCTTAATCAAACAAACACAATGAAAATGCTGTGCAAATGCAAAATGTGATTATTCTGGCTTTGGCAGACACATTTTGAAGGCCTTTCTAAGACCCAACTTTGCATAAATCACATCTTTCCAAATATAGCATCTGTGATCCATTTCTACCCGAGAATTCAAAAGAAATAAATACAAAGGAAAAGTGACATTCAAGGGTCTGGATTTATTATTACTGCAAGTACTTACTGGTTTCTCTTTTCTCTCTTTTCAGGGGTAGAGAAGTTGGGAAAGGAAGTAACAGGCCATCCGCTTTTCATGATCGAAAATATTGTTTGGTGCTAATTCATGCCAATAGTTATTGAACACCTGTACCTCCTACACATAAAACATTTTGATAGACACTGGGAAGGGAAAGGAACAAAGGTTAAGGCATGAGCTTACGTTTTAGTAAAGGCAACAGAAGGACAATGCTATGACTATAAGAGATCAAGAAATATGGGAATGCAGAGGACAAAGATGACTTCCAGTCTCAAATAGGGTCAAACAAACTAACAGGGAAATTTCAATAATGAACAACCATTTTAACTAGACATTCCAGAATGAGCATGATTTGTGTGTACAGAGAAAAGAGCCAGGTGTTCCAGGTGTAATCACGCATGAACAGAGGCACATGCAAGTCACACCATACCTACAACCTAGTTGGCTCAGGATGGTGGTTGAAAGTTGAGCCACAGTACTTTGTTTTTTTTGTTTGTTTGTTTGTTTGTTTTTTAAAGATTTTTTTAAATTTATTTATTCATTTATCCCCCCCTTGCTGCCCGCACTCGCTGGGTCAGCCAACCACGCCGTGCGGGCAGGCCCGCCCCCACCAGGAGGCCCCAGGAACCGAACCCGGGGCCCCCCATACGGTAAACGGGAGCCCCACTGATTGAGCCACAGCGGCCTCCCAAGCCACAGTACTTTGAAGCCTTGTTTCCAATAAGGACAGCAATACAAACTGGCCTTCTGTTCCTGGAAACCCTGTTTAGACCTTAGGTATATTAAAACTGATCATGACAATTAAGTGAAGCCAAAATAAATGTGCTGTTAAGGAAATTTATTTCATAGACAAAACCAAAAACAACAAAAATCAAAGCTATTTTGTAATCACTCAATCCAAAAGATCTTGCTATAGGGACTGCATTGGCTAAGTACAAGCTTTCTGTTGCTATGACAGATATTTTCCATTGCCCCAAGGACCTGAAAACTGGGCTCAAAGTTAGGAACACCAACTTTAAAATCCTGTTGCCAAGTCAGTACACAATTATGCAAGGTCTTTGAATTCATGACTTGATTTATTCTAAGGAACGTTCAGTTTCCTTTGAAGTTATGGTTTGCCTACCCTAGGCATTCTGGGGACCCACAATGCTTTGGCCAAGGGCATATGGCTTGACCATATCTGGTCACACAGCCACCCCGACTCCCTCGAGTCATTAGCAGCCACATCCCCCATTCTTGAAACTTTACCCCTCGTGGTCTTCTTCCCATGCCTCAAAGGAACATCAACTTTATTCTCTCTCCTGAGGCTTGGTCCCTGCCTCCCTTCTACCTAGAATCCTATTCCCATAGCCTTTGCTTTGCTAACTCCTTTCTGACACTCAGGCCTCAGCTTAAATATCACTTTTAGAGAGAAACAGTCCCCACCCACCATCTCCACAGCAGCTGTCTCCTAACACCACGTCTTATTTCTTCCATTACATTTACACTCCCTGAAATTTGTCTGTCCCTCCCTCATCTGTCTTCCAACATTGAACACAAGCTCCACTAGGGCAGGGCCCATGCTTGTCTTGATCACCTGTCCGTCCCCAAGGCACAGGACACAGAAGGCATTCAGTAAGCGTGTTTATCAGATGAATCAAGTGAACACAGTCATAAAACTTCACATTCTACCTTAAGTGTCCAAAGGAAAATGTAACTTCTTAAATTTAGTCTACAATTAATCTGACCCAGCCCTTAAGGCACCACCCTATAGATGGCTGGGAAAAAAAAAATTAAAATATCCAGTTTTGTTTGCAGCTTAGTCCCATTTTGATGGTTTTAAAAGTTCATGTAAGTGGTGTTCTGTCTCTCTTGAATAAAGATGTTTTAGCTCTCCAAACCTCCTTTTGCTTCTTTCCTGAAGATAGAGCTGGATTAGTGGAAGGTAGGGATATAGGCAGCAGGAAGGGTTTGGGTCCTTGGGCATAAATTTCTGCCCGTTCTGGTCTACAGGGTGATCTTCCTGGTTCCACTGCTGGTGTTTGTACTACAGTCTGTGACCCATATGGCTCAGTCCTGTTCTGCCCGGGATCCCTCTGCCTGTACCACACTATCTGCCATTCCAGTCCAACAAGAGTGGGCCCTTGGAAGGCCCATTAACTCTCAAACCAGCTCCCGGACCCCAGGAAGAGCACAGTGGGTAGTTCAGGAAGGCTAAACCTCACCTTGCCCCTCAATATTATCCTTACTTACCCCACACACCTCCCCTCTCTGAGGGAGGAAACTCTCCAGAGAGAGAAAAGTCAAGACATACATTATCATATTGCTTTCTTCTCCCCACCCCTCCCCACTTTCCTTTGCACCTTCTGAAGATCTAAGCAGAGGCAGGCTTTTTAATGTACCTCCCTGACATCATTCTTCTTTCTGACTCCAAACCACCCTTAAAAAATGTCAGAGCTGTCTCTTCACTGTAGATGATGCTGAGAGTCAAGTCCTCCAAGCTTGGTGGCGAATATGATACATAATCAAAAGGCTAGCTGACCTGTGCCTGCTGTTTTTGAAAGGCATAAGATGAAAACCACCTACATGTTTCTCTTGGCATCCCTTCTAATCTTCCCCAGGAAGGTAGAGACTCAGAACCAACAAAAGCCAACCACCACATACAAGAGAAAAGCACATTCCTTTGCTTGGACCATCATCCCAGTGTCAGATGCAAATCACCTGTCTTGTTTATGACCATTGGTCATATTAACCTAATACCCTTTACTTCCTTAAACAATCACAATGTAATCATCACAATTATTCATTCAAATTTGAGCAAGTCATTGTGGAGATCAATTCATTCGCCTTTATTTCCAGCTCCATTAATGCAAACTACTCTTTTCCATTGGGATGGCTTTTCCCAACCTTCTTATTGATTTGACATTTTTATGAATCATCTTTAATTCTCAGACATAGATGTGTGAAATCTTCAAATACGGGGAATTTATTTTTTTAAAAAGGAAGGGAAATGCCAAAGAGAAGCAGATTACATCTTTTGAATCAACAGCACCCTCAAACAATTCATTATTACTGGGTCAGTCAATTGTCTAGAGGAACTGTCATGTCACTAAGCAGTAGTGACAGTTTGATGCTGGATGGACCCCAGATAATCATGTCCTTAGAGAGCTAATCCATTCCTATGGGTGGGAACCTATTGTAGTTGGGACCCTTTGGTTAGTTTGCTTCAGTTAAGGGCCTTTTCATTCGATTACTTCAGTAAAGCATGACCCAGAGTGGGTCTTAATCCTCTTGCTGGAACCCTTTATAAATGGGATGAATATGGAGAAAGACATAGAGAGAAACCCATATAAGCTGAGAGAGAAAGCCAGCAGAATCCAGAAGCTGAATCAACAAAGCTTGGAAGAGAAGGGAGACCAGCAGAAGCCACCTTGTGCCTCACCATTTGACAGAGGAGCCCAGGATCACCAGGGAGAAAAGCATCGCCTGAGGAATCCTTGATCTGGATATTTTCTCGGCCTAGAACTATAAGTTTATAAGTTACTAAATCCCATTGTGAAAGCCAACCCATTTCTGGTATATTGCCTTTGGCAACTTAGCAAATTGAAATGTGGTCATAAATAATTATGATAAAAAACTATCTTTTGTTGAGCCTGACACTAACTTAAGCACTCTACATGTATTAACCCTTCTTATCTTCATAACAATCATATTAGGACAGTGGTCCTTTTCAGAGATAGTGAAAAATGGAGCAGAGAGTAATTATGAAACTTGCCCAAAGTCCACAAGTTGAATTCTTTGTTTGTTACAAGGGGAGTTTTTTCTATGACCTCGGTTACAAATAACTTTGGGGAGGGGCTTGCTGGGCAGTCCTCTGAAATAGAAATATATGTTAACTGCCTGCATTTTTCATGCTTATTAGGTTCTGGTTTTCATTTTTTCTTTATTTCTTTTTTTTTTTTTTTTTTTTAATTAATGAGAAAGCTATACTATCAGAGTCAACGCATTAAAAAGAAAAAAATCCCCAGCAGCATTCCTGGCTTACAGGCATCGGTGGTGGTTGTGGTGTGGTGGTGGTGGTCTTACCAGGTGCTTAAGCCAGGAGAGCCAAGTCCCAGTAACTAGAGATTAAATCTGCCTAGATTCAGGAACATGTAGAAGAACTCATAAATCAAGCAGGCAAGCAAAAAGGTTGAGGCAGACAGCAAGTCATTTCCGCACCAGAAATTCAGAGCATTCTATGGGCACAAGGAACAACCACCAACTTTCTCCATGCCTTCCATGAGCTTGTGACCTGATAGGGAAAGAGACAAAGTAGAATGTGAAGTGTTTCCTTTCACCTGGAGTTTCTTCCACTTAGCCTGTTCTCTGCCTGTCTGCAACTCACCCTTTACAACGCTTCTCTCGTCTGAGAAGTCTTCCCTCATTATACATCCCCAGGCCTGGTTAGGTAACTCTCCTCCATGCACAGGGCCCCATGGACAGGAGGGAAGGGACAGCTCCAAAGGCATCTTTCTCCATCTCACACAGCCTATTACCGCTGCAACCATCCCGTCTGTGCATTTTCCGTGTTATAATTATCTGCTTATGTGTCTGTCTTTCCAACTGGAAAGGTCTCCAGTTGGAAATGTATGGACCATGCCTTATAAATGTTACTGTTCTCAGCATGTGTGGGTGAGCAAGAAGAGAAGACAGTGAGGGCTGTGGATGGTCGGAGTCTAAGAGAAAGACCAGCACTTCCAGCTGGGGCAGAAAGGTGATGGGGGAGGGGTGGTGCTGGTTGGATGCCTTCACTGTAAAGTCAATGACTGAGCTTCATCCAAAGGCTTCCAAAAGGTAAAGGTGAAGAAAGACATCCCATGCGGCAAGACAAAGCTGGGAGCAAATATGATGAGAAGCTATCATTTGGCCTTCCCAGCATGCCCCTTCTTTTAAGATTGCATTCTATTACCCTCTGCCCCCAGACAAACATACAAAAAGGACAAAAGAGCCTGGTTCTGCTTCCCTACATAACACTACCTCTGAAGACAGAGACTGGAAAGACCATTTAGATAGGCCAGGAATAAGAGTGAAACACGTATAATATTACACAGTCACAGAATAAGATATGTTCTGATAGAGGTAAAAACCAGCTATGAAAAGCAAAAACCAAAAAATTAAATTAAATTTTTTTTTTAAAAAAAAGCTCCTCAAAAAGATCAGTAAAGGTGATGCTTCTAAGAACAGAGACTCTCTTATAATTCTACACTCAGCCAAAACTTAGTTAAGATCAGCTGAAATGACATGAGCAATTCTAAAGCTTATATTAAACAGAATGAACAAGCTTATGGGCATTCAGGAACAAGAGACTTAGCAGAGTAACCAAGAGAAAGAGACTCTCTGAAACAAGCATTCTCACCACTGAAAAAGTTTCTATAAAGCAGTGTCTTCAGTTGGGTGACGGGGGGCTGTACGGTCTCTGCTGCAATAGCTCAGCTCTGCCGTGGCACCGTGAAAGCAGTCACAGGCAATGCACAGATAGGCATGGCTGTGTGCCAATAAAACTTTATAAAAACTGGTGACCGGCCTCAGCTATAGTTTGCCAACCTCAGTTCTAGAGGTTCCCTTTGGCTGAGACTTTGTCAGATCTGCATTGCAGCCTAAGGCTTTCAATTCCTCTTTTCTTTCCAAAGTATAAGATTGGCATCGCTGAGTGAAGGCTTTTTTTGGCCCAAGCCCACTCCTCCCCACATTTATCTTACCTAGAACTTTATTATACCTACTAGCTTCAGATTGTCTTAGTTTTCCAGGCTGCTATAACAAAGGACCAGAGACTAGCTGACTCAAACACCAGAAATGCATTGTCTCGCGTTTCTAGAGGCTTGAAGTATAAATCAAGGTGTCAGCAGGACCACACTTCCTCTTAAAGGGGAATGTCCATTCCACGCCTCTCCCCTGGCTTCTGGTGGTTGGCCGGCAATCCATGACACTTGATTTGCGGCAGCATGACTCAATTTCTGCCTCTGTCACCTCTCCCACTCTCTCTCTCTCTTACTGACTGTCCAAATTTCCGCTACTTATAAGGACACCATTCATATTGGATTAAGAGCCCACCCTAATCCAGTTTGGCCTCATCTTAACTAATAACTTCTTCAAAGATCCTGTTTCCAAATGGGGTCATATTCATGGGACCGGGGTTGGGACTTGAAGATATCTTTTGGGGGATACAATTCAACCCATAACAGATGGCATAAAGGAAACGCATCTGTCAGTTCTCCTTTTACATACACAAACATGGTTATCCTGGTATAAAAGCAGGCCCCTGTCGCCAAGGAAACTGCTTCCAACTTCCAGGTAAAGCCAAAGACAGAAGGAGACAGCAGACACAGACGGGGCCGACAGGCAGACCCTGGCTTCTGCCTCCCCTTGCCTCCCCATCTGTCATTGCTTATGAGTCACCCCTGCCAAGAGGCATCCACATGTCATTTCTAGGCTTGTCTTTCCCCACTTTGTTTTCTCTTCCTCAATGGTAACATTAACCTCTCAACAGATGTCCTCTCACCTCTGTGAAGGTCCAGAGTTCCAGCCAATAAAGAACTTCAAACTCCCACACCTCTCACCCCAGAAAGACTGAGGCACAAATAAATCTTGGAGTCACTGGCTGGATCAGTACTTGTCATATTGTTTTGGTGGGTGGATCTTAGACTGTGAGCTGGACTGGGGGACTCTTGGGCACTCTGACAGCACACCTACAAGGCCAAGGAGCTGCACAGATGACACGAAACATCACCCTGAGGGTGTCCATACCAAAATCCTGTCGCAGTTGATAGGGCCTTCCTTCCTCTGATAACCGTGGTGGGATTATCATGGCCTATGCAGTAAAGGCCTAGGGGGTGTCCCGTTTGAAGACGCACAATTCAAACAGGTATTGATGTGGACGATGGTGGTGGAGGAAAAGCAACTTCATTCCTCACTCGATGGACAAGAGGAAACAAATCCCAAAAACCCAGCAGCACTTCCTGCGGTCTCTATCCTCCTCCATTCTCAAACTCCGTGCCACTCTGGACATTTCCTCTGCCAAAACTTTCCCCTCTTTTGGCTTTAATTCTCTCCCTCTCTTAGTTACGTGGGTTGACTAAACTTCTTTCAACAAGTCCTTCTTCTGGAGTTCTTGAAGTCAAGGACTATCTTGTTTCCATAGAACATCAGGCATTTAAAGTGTGCTCAAACTGAACAAATGGATTGTTGCCCTTAGTCTGTGCCCAACCCCCAAATCCCCCAAATAAGGACTGATTTAAATTAGGAATAGCTCGGCATCCTCCCCCGACCCCCTCAAATTACTTCCCAAATATGCCGATTTATCTTTCAACCTCACATGCAGGAAATCCTAACAGATCCCAAATAGATCCTGGATCTGAAGATTTCTCACCCCTCTGCTGCTCTCCTGGAAGGCCCCACCATCACTTCTCTCCTGGGTATTGCAGTAACGTGCTAACATCCTCCTCCTACTGGTGTCCTTGACAGCCTGTTTCCCACACAGGAGCCAGAGTCATACTTTTAAAATGTAAATCCAGATCCAGTCAACCGCTTCTTCAAAACTGTCTGCCAGCTTCTCATTACACTTCAAGTAGAACATAAACTCCCCGTCATGGGCTTTAAGACTCACCTCCAGGCCTTTTTCTTCTGTCTCTCCTCCATCTAGCTAGTTCCCACCTTGGCTCCTTAGCTCATATCTCTTCTTTCTGCTCAGAATAACCCCATTTGGAACTCCTTTCTTTTTATATTTCAGAAATCCAAGGGCTGTCCATGTGTCTAACTTTTCCTTCTAGCCATATTACTCCTGTACCTTAAAATTCTGAATTGAATCCCATAAAGCTGACCTTACACAAAAAAATTGCTTCCATATTATATTTCCTGACCCAATCAACTTGCCTTTTCCTTTGTGTATGTATAATTCATGTTTACCTACATATGCATCCATATTTATATTTTAGGTATAATCTAATAGCGAACAAGAACTAGTATATCTTACCACAACCCAAAGTCTTGAAAAATATTTGCTCTGTTTAAGGTTACACTGAATTTTTTCTCATTGTGAGGTACTGCATCCTAAGACTATCTGTCATGACCCAAATGGGTATAAATACCCAAAGTAGTATACTGGTAAGTTTAAAGTTATAAACAAGAAAAAGATCAAAATCTATAAAATATTTTTTCAATATGGCCATCCAAATTAATTAAAATGAGAATTTTTAAAAGGTCATCACTTAACCTTCTACAGCTATTTATGTGTGCAGGAATCAATGCTGAATAGGAAGAAACTGTCAATGAGATAACAACCAGAGACTAAGACTGTGCTGTTCGATAAGGTAGGCACTAGCCACATGTGGCTACTGAGCACCTGAAATGTGGTTCGTCAGAATTGAGATGTGCTGTTAAGTGTAAAATATACACCAGATTTTGGAGACTTAGTGTGAAAAAAAAGGAAAATATCTCATTCATATTTTTATATTGATTACATGCTGAAATAATATTTGGGTTATATTGGGTTAAATGAAATATACTACTAAATGACAAATATGTTCACATTATATTCCTATTATACAAAGCTTGTCTATTAGCTACAACTCCATTATCATAAACTATCTAACTTCTCATCTGCTTCTTACCTGTCAACAACAAACCAGTTCTCTTCCTCTACTCATAGACCCTCCCACCCCTCAATTAAATGGACAACTTATATTTAAAGGAAGAAAAGTAATTTAGTACTGGATGAAGGAAAACCTAACACAGAAGACAGAGCTATATCCCAGAGCTAAGTACTAACACCTATCTGTAACTTAGCTCTCTGGAAAACTCCCTTATCCAGCTGTGATTTAGGGATCAAAAAGTTCTCTAGCGAAATAAAAGTTAATGTCAGAAAGTTTTCCACTAAAATACAAATACTTTTCTTATAGAAGAACTTTATTCTTGTCTTAGAAATAAGCACATAATTACTTTTTACCCTTGTTTCTAATATGACTTACAAACTAGTTCCAACCCTACCTCACAGAAGAGACAAAGACAGAAAGAAAAAAAGATTGCTGGAGGCAGGCACACTGGTCAGTAGTCAGAAGTGAGAGTTCACTGCAAAGAAGGGCGTAGAACTATAAAAACACACATTTTACCAAGCACAGTAGTCCCTGAGGCCATAAGCTTCGAAGTTTGGCCTAAAACCCCAACCACAAAGACAACCCTCTTTAAGGCACTATGTAATCACTTAGGTTCACAATTACCATTTTGAATCATTAAGAAAAGTTCATATAACACTTTCCTGGGGGTCCTGAAGCTTTACTCTAAGTTATTTTTGAGTCAGCAGTTTTCTATTATATTTTTTCAAGCATCGACCTTAAATAGTTAATTCAGGATCTATTAATCAAGCTAGAAAAAGATATTGCATTTTTAAAATAATTTAGATTTTCTTGGGAATATAAATGCTTTTATAACACACACACACACATATATAGCAGTAATTGCTGTTCTATACTTGATATGAATTCAAATAGGATATCGCTCAATCTTTAATAGCATCTTTTTCAAGCATATACTATGTTGGCATTTGCTTTACACAAAAATATTATAGCCAATAGTACATAAAAAACAACCATAAGTTTACAAGCAAAGAAAAGCACCTGAATAAGAACTGAATTATTTTAGTGAAGAAAAGATAAAGATGGTACCCTTGCTGCACCTAAAGAATAGAAGATAATGTCCTCTTCCTGTACTTTTAGCCCATGATGGTGGGGAAGACACCAGAGTAAATGTCTTCACATTCATCCACTTTTCTATTCCCCACATCTCAACAGTCTCTAGTGTGACTAAGGTGAATGTCTGCATTTTAAGTTCTCTAACTAGAACTAGTGGGCTTCTTTAAATCCATGAAGATATATTTACTTAGAAAAAAGAACGCCTCTTTCCCTGTTAAACTTTACACTGAGATTTTGAAAACTGAACCCAGCATGATACCCATGTTTTTGGTATGAGGTGACTTTCCACTACTGTAATAACCACCCAAGTTAGATGATACTCAAACAACTGGCTCTCTCAAACAAAGTGTACCAAGCCTAACAAGTCTAAACCAATTTAGAGGATAAAATGGTTCACATAAATAAGCAAAGAAATATAAATTAAAATATGAAGATATCACCTCACAAATTGGCCAAGTTGAAAATACACTAGTTGGGATTTCTGCTTCTGACTATGAGGGTGGTACAAGGTCCAGATTAGCCATCTACTTATAACAACTAAAAAAAAACTGGACAAACTATAGGAAACAGCTCTCTTTATATAACAAACCACAGACAGTATAGGAAAGTAATCCCTGAGAGAAGAGAAACAAACAATGATCTTTGATCACCCCAGCTTTCTACCTGCAACTAATTTCCAGACCACGGTGCTATGAGGACTGAACCCAGATGAAAGCCTGACAGTCTTGCCAAGTTGAGGAGATAGTGATCACAGTTTGAGGAGGCTGATATGCTTAGAATTTATAGGTCAGAGGAGGAAGCTATACAAAACAGAGGCTCCAAAATTTGTATACGGGCTGCCTTTAATGTTTGATTGAATTCCTATCTGTGCATATATACAGCAAAACTTGTCAAGCTCAACCAAAGAACAATGACCTGGAAAAGAACAATTACGAGGGAGCTAGAAGAGGAACAATTTCCAGGGCTCACACAAGGCCAGGGAACCATTAGAGTTCCCACAAGTCAGTGCAGAGAGACCTCACTGAATACATGGGAAATTTCTACAGAAACCTCAGAAGAATCATGCCTTAACTGTGAAGTTAAAATAGACCTACAGTCTGCTGGGATTAAAAGCAGATTAGGCATTACAAAGGAATTTAAAAACATAGCAATAGGAACTATCCAAAATGAATCACAGGGAGAACAAAGTATTAGTGACCTATGAGATAATATCAAGGGGGTCTAACTTATGTATAATTGAAGCCACAGAGGAGGGGGTGTAGGATAGAAAGTAGGCGGGAAGAGACAGAAATACTTGAAGAGGAAATGTGTGAAAATATTTTTTAACTTGATGAAAACTATAAACCCAAATGTCCAAGAAGCTCAATGAACTCCAAGCAGGATAAACATAAGGATAAAAATAACAAAAATACCTCAAGGCACATCATATTCCAATGGCCAAAAAAACACTTTAGGGTAGCCAGTGAAGGCAAATTATATACTGGAGAATAACAAAGATAATGATCATTTCAGATTTCTCATAAGAAACTATGAGTCTGAAGACAATGGAAAGACATCTTGAAAAAGTATAAAAAGAAAGCATGTCAATTGAGAATTATATACCAAGCAAGATTATCTTTCAAAAATGATGGTGTTATAAAGATTTTTTTTTTTTTCAGATAAACAAGAGCTGACGAAATGTATGCTCTATAAGAAAAGTTAAAGGAATTTCTTCAGGCTGAAGGAAAAGAATACCAGATAGAAATCTGGATCACACACACAAATATAAAGGGTGCCCCAAATTGGAAATATGTCAGTAACTGAGACATTTCCTTTGAAGATATTGAATTTTATATAACAGATAATCAAATATCATATATTGTGGGACTTATTCCTAAAAGTAAAATGTTTGAGACTAATAATGCAAAGTATGGAAAGAGAATGAATAAAAGTATTATAATATGGTAATTGCACAAGACATAAAATATTATATTGTTATACAAAGATAGAAAGTGCTATGTGATAAGATGGACAACCCAGGTGTCCATCAACAGACGAATGGATAAACAAACTGTGGTCTATTCACACGATGGAATATTATGCAGCTGTAAGAAGTGAAGTCATAAAGCATATGACAACATGGATGAACCTGGAGGACATTATGTTGAGCAAAGCAAGCCAGACACAAAAGGACAAATACTGTATGAATGCATTACTATGAACCAAATATATTGTATAACATATTGTTTGATTCAAAAAAAATTTTTATATGTATCCATTACATTTAATTGAGAAATGTATATATTTATTCATCTGTGTTTACTTTATAGTTTTTAATTGTTTATATTTTCAATTATTAAATGTACAAAATAAAGTAAAAAAAAAAAAAGATCCACTAAAAAAACAAAACTATCATTAATAAGCCCATGGTAAAGGTAGAAAAGAATACTTAAAAATACAGTTAATTCTAAAAGAGGCAAGAAAATAAGAAAGAAAAAAACAGAGAAGAGAATGGACAAGTAGAATACAAATAGCAAGATGGTAGATTTAAACCCAACAACAAGCACTAATGTAATAGTCCAAATATCCCAATCAAAAGGCAGAGATTGTCAGATTGGATTTAAAATAAAAGCAAGACGAAACTATATGCTATCTACAAGAAACCCATTTTAAATATAAAGACATAGATAAGTTACAAGAAAAATGGAAAAAGATGTACCATGCAGACCACCAAAAGAATAATGGAGTACAACAACATCAGACAAAGTCTATTTTAGAACAAGAAACATTACCAGGGTAAAAAGGTACATTTCGTAATGATAACGGTGCCAATTCATCAAGAGGACTTAATAATCCTAAACATTTTTTGCATCTAATAATAGACATATGAAACAAAACTGATAGGTACAAGGAGAACTAGGCAAAGCCACAATTACACTTGGTGATTTCAATACTTCTTTTCTGTAACTAATAAATAGAAAGATAATCAATAGCAATATACAAGATGTACACAACCCTCTAAAGCCACTTGATACAACTGAGATTTATAGAAGACTTCACCCAACAAATGAAGAATACACATGGACCATTCAATAATATAAACCATGACATGTATCATAAAGCAAAACTCAACATATTTAAAAGGACTAAAATTATACAAAGGAAGCTCCCTGATTACAAAGGCATTAATTAGAAATTAACGGAAAGATCTCTGGAAAATCCCCAAATATTTGAAAATTAAACAATGTGTATGGAACCCTTGGGTAAAAGGAGAAATCAAAAGGGAAATTAGAATATATTTTGAACAGAATAAAAAGAAAAATATATCAAAGTATGTGTGATATGTCTTAGAGGGAAATTTATAACTTTAAATTCTTATAATAGAAAAGAGGAAAGGTCTAAAATGAATGAGCTAAGCTTTTACCCTAAGAAACTAGGAAAAGATGAGCAAATTAAACACAAAATAGAGTAAAAGGAGAGAAATAAAGATGAGAAGGCAAATCAATAAAATAGAAGAGACAAATAACAGAAAAATTAACAAAGTCAAAACTGGATCTTTGAAAAAAATCAACATTCTCTTTCTAGAGACTTACATTTTGAAAATAATCGTGGACGTACTCCAAGATTTAGCTGTAAGGGTTTTTTTTGGCAAAGGAGAAAATTATTTTTTATAATAACAAAAGGTATAAATTATTGATTTTACTAATAGAACTTTATTAAATTATGCTGTGTCCACATGGGAGTACTAAGCAAATTAAATATTAGGTAGATGTACTACCTATACTAGTAATAAGTGGTAGGCTTATTATGATTTATTTTCTTACACTTCTCTTTACCCATTTTTCTCTATTGAATTTATTTGCTTTTTCAGATTACAGAATTAATAAATTTAAATTTAGGTGTTGGTCAAACATCTTAAAAAAAAAAAAAAAGCCCCAAACTTCCCGCTAAAAAGTTCCAATAACAAAGTCATTAATTAACAATCAGAGAGAGGTGGTTTAGTAAACAAGCTCCGGGTTAACTTAAAATTATTTGTCAAAACCTGAGTATCTGCTATTTTGGCAAGAAGGACAGATATTATTTAGCACAGAAGTGAAAATTTTAGTTTGTTGGCTTAGGTTGAAAGCAAATTGAAATTAACATTTAATATAATCAGTTAATAACTTTCTAGCTGTCCCACTGTTAACTTTTCTTTGTATGAACTGCCAAGATTTCTGCATGACAGCTTAGGGGAAAAGTTGATTATTCTTCTCTGCTTGGCAAAAAAATATTTTGTTCAGCTGTAGTCAGACATTTAATTTTGGATACATTTTAGATGTATAATGTTTTTCCACAAAAAAACATTTCATTCGATGAGAAACTTCATAAAAATACCAAGTGGTTTGATACTACACCCTTATTAGATGGAAGAGATGGGATTGGTAAAATGTTTTAGTTTCACAAAAAAATATAATGAAGTGAACAACAAATCCAAATATATCGCTGGAGTGGGTCCAGGTTTTCTAACACTAGGCAGAGGCATTTCATCCTGGCCAGTTACAATGAATAAATGAATAAACTTGCTCGGCATATTTAAATGCCTACTGCAGTCAGTAAAGCCATGTGCTAGCTGGGGGTGAATGAAGGAGCCAGGGCTGCAGTCTGAGAGGGAGATACATAAAGATATTTAAAACACAAATTCAGCCCTCATTTTTCTTGGCATTTTGCTGGTGAAAGGTAAGGGATATGCCTGAAAATTATCTTCTACATGTGTTAGAAGTGCCCTAAGAGTTAGGAAGACTGCATATGGAAGAGCTTGACTTTCTGTGAGGAGGTGAGTGGTCGGAAGATCACGGAAAGCATCGTGGGGTGGTATTTAACCTGTTCAGAATTTGGATACATGGAAAAGGGAGGAGAGAGAAGATAGAAAACAGCCCAGGAAGAAAAACATCATGTGCCAGGGGATGAAATCAAACTGTAAGTCCACCACTGACATTTGGAACACTTGTTATGCTTTAAACATACACTCTCTCTTAATCCTCACAGAAATTCCATGAGGTAGTGCCTTGGTTTGCCAGGCTCCTGTGACAAATACCGCACTATGCCTTGGCTCTCAGCTTTGAGGCTAGATGAAGTCCAAAATCAAGCTGTTGGCAAAATTCAGAATTCAATTCGCCTTCTTTGGGTTGCTATATTTTATCAGTCATTACACCACAATGCTAAACTGCAAGAGCAAATTAAGTACTTAGCAATAAGCCAGCATGATATGTGGACTAAAAGAAATAGTATGGAAACACATTTGGGGAGTGAAAGGTAATTTGAAAGTAATGTGAACATCATGATTCCCAATCAGGAGTTCAGAGTTTCGAGCTTATAGTTCTCCTTTTGGTGACACTGAGGCAAACAACCTACTCCCACACTGCAGAATATTATTTGACCATTTTCATATGTAAGTGTGGCGTTTCCTACTGTTTACATCCCATTTAATTTGTCTTAAGCCTTCATCTCAACATTTTTCATGCAAAAGGCTATTTCAGGTATCTCAACATATTTGAACTATAACTGGCTAACATTTACAGAAAGAAAAAGAATTCCCTAAATAATCATCTAGGTCATTTGGGCTTTATCTTAAGCTACAGGACCTAATCCACAGCTAGAGTCCATGGGACTACAGAATTGCTAGTGACAGGCTCAAAACACTTGCTGCTTTCAGCGGTCGGCTCGCCCATACCTTTTGTACGCTGCATATACATGTCAATATATATTTTTTTAAATCGGCAGATGGAGTCTGTTACCTATGGAGCAACATCTCCAGCTCCGAGTCAGAGGCATGGTGCTCAGGCTTCTACACCGGCCGCGTGAAAACAAGGCAGCAGGAACCTTCCACAGGTTTCTAAGTATTAAGGGAGCTCAAGGCTGAGCCTCATGATAATCTGGGGAGAATTACATTTTGCCCTGACGCTGTCCTGTTCTAACTCACCTGGCATAAAACAAGATCTTGAGTACAATAAACTTAGGACAGAGTAGAGAGTTCTATAGGATGAAGGAGAGTGATTTTTAGTGAAAAAATAAAATTTCACCTACCAAATTTGTAAAGGAAAAAAAAAAAGCAGGAACACGAACAGGAGCCCATGTAATAGTTTAAATGAATAGGAAGCCTCCTTGGCTTGCTTTATTCCCCAATAACATCTGAGGATTCATTCCTAGAGAGCCAAGACCAAGACCCAGGCTTCCCCAACTTCACCGGAGGGCTCCTGCCATTTAACTGCATCTTCAGGCAGAATTAAGTTACACCAACACAAGAGCCGTCACCACGTCCCTTAAGGTAAAGGAGCAAATAGGGGACACATGCACCGCACCCAACTTCTCCATGTTTAACTTTCTCTCATAAAATGTCCCTTGCTTTTAATACTCAAACTTCATAGACTGTAAAGATCTCCCAGTAAGAAGGCATTTGGCTGACATTTATACAGAAAAACATATACACATCCTGAAACTCAATATACTGAACAAAACCATATATGGGAAATGTCTCGAGTTAAAATCGAAAAAAACAAGTGGTAAAAAGAATCATGGGACATTTTAAAAGCCAGCCAAGGGAGGCGGCTGTGGCTCAATCAGTAGGGCTCCCGTTTGCCATGTGGGAGGCCCCGGGTTCGGTTCCCAGGGCCTCCTGGTGAGGGCAGGCCCGCCCGCGCGGCGTGGTTGGCTGACCCAGCGAGCACAAGCAGCAAGGGGGGGATAAATGAATAAATAAATAAAATCTTAAAAAAAAAAAAAAAAAGCCAGCCAAGTATCAAAGAGCAGTGCAGAGGCAAAGACAAAATGGTTTTCGAACATGATGGCAAAATAACCAAGAGCGTTTTTTAAGTAAAATGCCCTGACAGAGCCCACAGCCCCAGGCAAAGACTTGTACCAAGAGCAACAGGAGTGTGGGCAAAACTCTGTTTTGCAGCTTTTCCTGTCTTGAAGCATCTTCCTCCTCCTCTGAAGATTCACTGTGCAGGGAAAGGGGGAGTTAGCCCTTAGTTGGTATACATTCTTTGTCTGGGGTGATGGATACGTTTTGGGAATGGATGGTGGTGATGGTGGCACAATGTTGAGAACATAACTGACACCACGAATTGTATATTTGAAATTGGCTAAAATGAGAAATTTTAGGTTGTATGTATGTTAGAATGAAAATTAAAAAAAAAAAAAAAAACATAGAACTGTACAACACAGTGATCCTAATGTAAATGATGGACTAATAGGTAATAGTATAATTATAATAATATTGTTTCATCAATTGCAACAAAGGTACCACACTAATGCAAAGTGTTAATAATACAGAAAACTGTGGGTGTGAGGGAACCCTGTACTTTCTGCATGAGTTTTCTGTTACCCTACAACTTCTCTAACAAAAAAAGATTTTATATATAAAAAGATATCCTTGGTCTTAAGAAATTTACATGGATGTATTAAATGTACATGGAACATGATGTATACAACCTACTCTCAAATGTTTAGAAAATAGAGATAGAGAGAGAGAGAGAGAGATAGACAGACAGACAGACAAATGAACTAACAGGCAGTTGGAGAGATAGATAGAGATGGATAGATAGAATGATATGGTCAATGTGGTAAAATGTTAAGTTGGTGGAATTGGGTATCTGGGTGGGGGAATGTTGGAGTTGACTGCATAAATTTTATATTATTTTTGAATCAGTCCTCTAAATTTGAAATTATTTCATAATAATATTTAAAAAAAAATTAAGGATCACACAATGTCCCAGAGATATTCACTGATTTAAGATTTTAAAACAATAGGGTGACTCTGAAAAATAACCAATATAGCAAACTGGTGAAAGCAAAAATTCTAAACTCGCTTTTCTTTTTAGAAGAAATACACCAAAAGGTTACTCATAGTTATCTTCTTTGGGCTTTAAGACTATGGATGCCATATCTCTTCTTTATTCCTTTTCCTGTTTTCTTCTTTTCTAAAATGAACACATCTATGGTTAGAAAATATTAAAATGGGAAGGATTGCTTTCTTTCCTAGTAAATCTTAACATGTTAGCCTTCTTAACATGGGATTACTAAATTAAGGCTGCCGTATCTCGTCACCAGTATATAATATTCTATATCTAAAAGGCAAGCCAACACAGACTTAGCCCAATGGTGAAGAATCCTTTCAGGAATTACAAATATTCCAGAATATCAACTTTTTAAAAATTTGTCTCACGTTCTCAACCTCTCTCCCTACCAATTCTTTGAACTTCAGTTAAAGCAGAAATTCCCCTTAATATATTTTCTTGAAAATCCATTTGTAACTCTGACTTAAAACATACATACATAGCTCTTTAATCTGGTTTGATGGGGAGCTTTCTACCATCAAGAATCTTTTAAAAATGCTAAACTCTATCTTAGCAATAGAAGGAAGAGCTTTATTTTAGAAGTCATATTGATTTTATTTACATTGATTTCCTGAATGTACCACAGCCTCAAAAGCTTTCACAACTGATTTTATAGGTATATGATCTATTATTGAAAAGCCAAGCAATTTCTTAGCATAAACATATCCCTAGGGGTATCAAAATATACAAATACCTGAGTTTTTATTAAGTGAAAGTTAAGGCAGTTATTAGCAGCAATGTCAAGACCAAATAAAACATTTTTCTAAATCTACCAATTGACTGGTTCTGGTCCTGTTTGGGAAGAAAGGGAGACACGTTCAGAATCAAATTATCATGATTCCACTTAAGCTCAATTTAAAATCTCCAGTGCTAAGATCAAGGTTTATGGCCATGAACCAACAAAAAGATAGCTTAAATTTAATCAGAAGCAGCTCACACACTTACATATTGGCAGTTGTTTTTTTTTAACTGTGCGTAACTGTTAGTGAAATCATTTTAGCCTATAATTTAGGATAAAGTCGGGAGGAGAATAAATAAGATTCTGGTACAATATTAGCTTATAAAATTAATAGTCTACAAGATATTTTCCTAATGCAGTCCTCTTAAATTAAAGAAAAGCAGAGACACCATTCAATATAATACATAAAGCATATGTTTTCAGGGGAGGAAAAAAAACCCACAAGATCCATTAACTGTGCAAATAAGATTCAAAAGGAACACAAAGTGCAATCCAATAAAAAACAAAAATAACCTATACCATCAGTTTTAGTGACAGTCCTGCCAGAGATGGGTTACATCAAGCTTGAGGTTAGATGATGTCAAAAAGAAAAACTCCCCAAAGATCATATAGATAAAAAAAAAATAAAAATAAAAAACTTTGCTGGTTCTCTCCCCCAGGACATCTGGCCAAACATCACTCAATTGACTGTATAATTAAAGATTTCCTATAGTCAAAAACTCCTACAGTTCAGAAGGCGGCTGAAATTTATTTCACTTTCCCATAATAAATTTCTACCAAGCTCCAGCAGATTAACACTCAAGAATTCCAAGGTGCCCCAGGATGGAACAGGTGCTGAGATCCCAAAAGGAGAATTTAGGGAGCGATGGTTCTGTAGCTGCTTTTCCTCACCTTCCCACTATCACTACCCAGGGGTGAGATGAGATGATAAAGAAAATGCTACACAAATATCCAACTTCATCAAGAATACCGGGATATCTCCTGATGTTCATAGCAGCATTATTCACGATTGCCAAAAGATGCAAACAACCCAGGTGTCCACCAACTAATGAAAAGATAAACAAAATGTGGTACATACATACAATGGAATATTATTCAGCCAGTAAAAAGGAAAGAAGCATGTGACAACATGTATGAACCTTGAGGACATTAAGCTGAGTTAAATACACCAGACACAAAAGGACAAATATTGTATGACTCACTGATAACTAATTACTATAAGCAAACTCATAGAGTTAGAATCTAGAATATGGGTTACCAGGGTATAGATTGGGGGTAGAGAAGGGGGAGTTGATGCTTAATTTGTACAGAATTTCAATTTAGGTTGATCCTAAAGGTTTGGAAATGGATGGTGGTGATGGTAGCACATTATTGTAAATTTCATTAACAGCACTGAATTATATAGGTGAATATGGTTAAAGGGGGAGGGGGGGAAGAATACCGGGATGTTTCCATACCAGTAGTGTACCTCCATACTGGAGAAATTGGCATGTACATGCAGAAGCAAGCCAGCTTAGACTTCATACCTTCTATTCTTCTGCACTTTTTGATGCATAAATATAAAAAAATAAGAGAGAAGAGACTTCAACAAAACATTGAGTGAATGGGTCTGGGTGCTGGGTAATAGTGGGGAAAATAGCAAAAGATGGTTATTTTAACTCTGCAGTAGGCAGCTGCTATGCTTACAAAGAAAATGTATAAACAAAAGAGCCTTGTGGTTCTCCTCACTCATTGAGGGGCACCCTGATTCTTGTGCCTGCATAACTGACACATTGTGGGAAAGGGTCCCGAATGCAACCTCACAGACACAGATAGCCCCAATTCTAACCGTCCCTGCTGAAGTCCTTCTGCGTTTAGCACAGGCCAATCATTTCACACAGTGGGGGGCCAGCACTTCTCCTTCCGCTACCGCCCAGCGCACCGCTTCTAATGTATTTTAGCTCTGCACTCAACTAAGCATTTCAGCCAAAACACAAGAAATCAAGCACATGCACTTTACTTTCATATATGCCAGCAGAATTTTAAAGACAGACCTCAAACAATGTGAACCGCAGGACACAGCTGAGATTTTCAGAGAAAGTCCGTAATACCACTTCTTCCTCTCCTCATCCATCCCACATACACCCAACTCAAGCAAGAAACATACTGGAAAATGCCTTTTCCATGAGATCATGGAAAGACCTGGGGCAAAAACTTAGGGACTCAGAAAGACCTTGCAGGATGAGGCTAAAAGGAAATAAGAATTAGACTTCATCTTTCATACTAGTTTAGATTCCTCCCAATCTGTGAAAAAGTGCCCATTTTAGCTTCCTCGTTGCTAAAGCAATCCTATGCAAAGGGCTGGCTTAAACAACGGGAATTGATTGGCTCTTGGTTTTGAGGCTAGGAGAAGTCTAAAGCAAGGCATCATCAAGGCGATGCTTTCTTCCTGGAGACTGGCGTTCTGGGGCTGGCTGCCAGAGATCCTTGGTCCTGGGCTCCTTATCACGTGGCAATGCACATGGCGGCCTCTCCCTTCTCTTCCAGGTTCCGTTGATTTTCAGCTTCTGGCTGCTCCCTCTGTGGCTTTTTTCCCTCTCTGTGACCCTGCCTGTAAGACTTTCAATAATAGGATTAAGACCAATCCCTGGCCACACCTTATTTGAAGTAACCTCATCAGAAGGTCCTATTTACAAGAGTTCACACCGACAGGAATAGATTGCTTAAGAGCATGTTTTTCTGGGGCACATAGCTCCAAACCACCACAGGACCCAACGAGCCTCAGCTGACCACTCCTGATGCCCCACAGAGCTCAGAAGACACAGAGCTGTGTCTCATTGGATAACATGAGTGCTGCACGACCTTGATCGCCAACTGTTCCTGTCTTTACTCTGTGCCAATAGAAATAAAGTGTACATATGGAAAAAATATAATAATCAAGGATGTCAGACTCCATGAAAGAACTTCTACCACTTAACAACATGAAAAATGCCTAAAAGTCCACTTAGTTATATGCACTACAGTTGGATTTTTCTGAGAGTGCTTCCTTTTGAGAAGTGCAAATACAGTCATCACAGCCACAGAAAACCAGATGGGAGGAAATGCATGGGCTGGATTGCTTGCTGTGAGGCACAGGCCAGCTCCTTGGTGCCTGGGAACCCAGGCAGGGTTGTTCCAGCCCAGGAGTTCCTAACAGGCCCCTGAGAGCCCTGACCAGTTTGCAAATACACAAAATGCATCCCTCGGATTTTGCCCCCAAATTAAAGTAGCCAGTGTTTACCAGGAGAAAAGGCTCGCTCCGTGTTCGTGCAAACCTGAAGATCCCCAAGGAAAGAAAGTCAATCAGCACACTTTGCCTGGGGGATCTGCTCTGCCCTAGGTCCCCAGGGAGCACTGTGGGTCTATACAGAGTTGCCCATGGCCCTGCACAGATGCCCACTCAGGGACTGGCCAGGCCCAGGGTGCAGCCCTACTGAAGGTCTCTGTGGGCTGCTCCCTGCACAAACCCAAGCCCCCAGTCTTTCTAATGAAAACATTAAAAAAGCAATCAAGGTCTTTGTTTGATGCGTGGATAAACAAACATGGCATATTCATATAATAGAATATTATTCAGCCATAAAAAGGGTTGAGACACTGATACATACATAGATGAACCCTGAAAACATTATGCTAAATGAAAGAAACCAGATTCAAAAGGTCACAGATTGTATGATCCTTTTTATAGGAAATATCTAGAACAGGAAAATCCATAGAGACAGAGCAGACTAGTGATTGCAAGGGACTGGGCGGGAGGAGATGGATAATGACTGCTTAATGGGTATAGGGTTTTCTTTTAGGGTGATGAAAATGTTCTAGAATTAGGTAGTGGTAATGGTTGCATGACTTTGCAAATATACTAGAAACCACTGAACTGTACACTTCAAAAAAAGTTAATTTTATATATTGAATTATATCAATTAAAATCTATTTTAAAAATGTTAAAGTAGTCATGCAGTTTTCTGTATGTAGGCTATATTTCAATAAAGAGTTAAACTTCAAAAAAAGCAACAAGCTTACACTTTGCTAAAAAGCACTTCATGCTAAAGCAAGATTATTGCTTAATTAGAAGAAATCAAATTAGTTTTAAAACTGGATCTTAGATAATCTCAGGATGTTTTCTTGAGCTCAAGAAAAAAAATCAATCCCAATTCCATTGTGACTCTATGAGATTTGTACAAAGTAAAGGTCACCAGTAGAACTCATCAATTACAATCTGTTTATAGAAAGCATATATAATTAACAACATTGAAGGTTTTTGGTGCACTCAAATGGTATATTATCAAAATAGCCAAAAGACAGATTAAAGTATATATATATGAGTGTGTATGTATATATATACATATATATATGTTTCTATACGTGTGCATATATATGCCATTTTTATTTTACAATGTAGGTATTGTAACACACACATAAGCATGGAATGCCTACTTTGTAAAATGCATTTTAGGTCAGAATGTATGCCTAAAAAGAAAAAAACCATATTAATTATCTCCTTTCCCTTTGGCCTATAAGCATCTCAAGTATCTTCCATAAGCTACTGCCCTCTCTCTCTCAGACATCTCAAACTGTCCTCAATTTACCCACAAGTCAGTCACTTCTCAACGACCATCTTCTAAACTTGGTCTCCCCAAAATCAATGACGACTCCTTATCTACCAAATTCCATGGTCCAAAACGAATCCCTTTCCTACCAAACCTCTCTGCAGCATTTGGCCTTAAAAAGCATCCCCCACTTCCAGTTTTGGCTTCTAGGAATCTCTGTTGCCAGGTCTCCTCCTGCTGTTTCCTCCCACACAGGTGTACCTCTCTGACTGACCCTCACATGTCAGGGTTTCCCATGGTTCTGATTTCAGGTCCCTTCTTATGCTCCACATTAGCTTTAGGTTGGGACATCCTTCTCCAAGCTCATCTTGGTCCTAGAACTTTCTCATGAACATGAGCTCACGTTTCTAGCTGCTTACTAGACATCTCCACCTGAAAGTCCCTGTTGCTCCTACAATTCTCTAAATCCCAAGCTGAACTGTTCACCTTTCCTCATCAAATCTGCTCTCTAGTTAAGCTCTCAAACCATAAACATCATAGCTATCACTGATTTTCTGCCTCTGAGGCAATTGGTTACTAAATCATATTTAACTCAGTCCTAGCTAACTTATTTAACTTGTAACTTAGAGAGTTAATAAAACTAAGTATCCAGCCCTCCTTCCAGTCCCCACAGCCAGCATCTGCTGAGTTCCCACCCTCTTGGCCTGGACCACCATGCAGCCTGCTAACTCTTGCCATGCAGTGCCCCTCTTCAGCAGCATATGCCCCAGCCCTCCAGCCCTCCAGCACAATGACAGCCTTCCCTGCCCAACAATCTCAGGCTCCTCCTGGCCTCCAAGAGGACGTCCAGCCTCCTCGGGCAAACCAGACAAGGTCCTTCTCATTCTGACTCAGTGTGACCCAGGGTGACTTCTCCTGCTGCACCTACTATTTCACCTTAGAATATGAGGCATGCTTGCATCACTAAATAGACCAAATTCATTTATAACCACAGGTTTTCACAAATGTTATTTGGCAAACTTTTAATTACATTGATTTCTTGAATAATTAATGCATTTTAACTGAAATATTCCAGGTGCACAAATGGGCATAAAGTGAAGACTAAGTCCCCCTCCATCCATCATTCCAGCTGTCTGATTTTCCTCTTTGAAGGTCGTTGCTATTTCCAGATTTGGGGGATTCTTCCAAAGAACGAACACACGGTATGTCTAGCCCCTGCCTCCCCTGCCCAGCAGGGAGAGCTGTCTATTATAAACCTTTCCACAGCCCAGAGTGACGTTTGCCAGCCCTCCTTGCCGATAAGTGGGCCACGTGACACTACTGCTAAGGCAACACGCCCAGAGTGATGCGTGTCAAGGCTCAACCAAGGTGACTGGGTTGAAGGCTTCCTTCACGCCCTCCTTCAATGGCCAGCTCTTACACCGTCTTCACATTTGTCCTCTACTCCGTTTTGTGTTCTGAAAAGCAGCAGACCTCAAGCCCCTGTGTCCCAGCAAGTTCTCCTGACCCAGGACCAGAATGCCAGCTAGTGGTTCAGAGACAGGCCAAGCCTAGGCAAGGACTGTAACAAGCATCTCTTTTATCCGACAGTCTCAACTCAAATGCCCCATTTTGTCAAAGACTTGCATCCCAAGAAAAACTAAGAAGAACTGATCATGTCCATTAACTGTTTTTAAATAAGAAGAGCAACTCTCAGACAAAAACAAAGAATTGTTTTCACCTACCTAATTCTTTAAAGGGTCACACTATACCTCCCCTGCCCTCCCCCCAAAAAAGTTCAAAATATTCAAAAGGTTTAAAATAAAGATCAAAGTTAAAAATAACAAGAGATCCCTTTATTCAAGTTGATTAGGAAAACTCTAATGGGGGAAACTCAACAACAGCAAAACAACGTCAACCTTGCCTCGGTACCAGCCTGTGCCCTCCAGTTTCTTGACCTTGGCTGAACCTCATCTCAGTACACCTCAGCAAGGAACCATTCCAATTGTGTTTCTCCACAGATGTTGTCTCTCCCATTTTTAGGAAGCTGCAAACAGAAACAGATTGATCTTGGGCAGTAATGAGGGGAAATGCAAACAGGCAAAGTGTATATTCAAACCACAGCAGTAATGGAACACAATGTTAGTCCAAGGAAAGAGACTGATACACTGAGTACATATTTTAGGGTTTGTCCTCAGTCAGCTCCTTAATTTTTCAGTGATGTGTCTATAACCATCAAAAACCACTAATAGCTAGAAAACAAGATAAATTTCAACTGTCGTCACCGAAATGCACATAATCTACTTGAAAATTTTCAGGAAGTTTCTTTGGTTACATAAATTAAGCCATCTTCACTGAATGGCTCAACTAAACTTGTTTCCAAAAACAGACATAGCTAGGTATTTACAGTTACATTTCATAGGAAACATATAAACACGTTAGCCAGTTTTCAATGCACCTCTTATGAGGTGTAACAGCAGCTGAACCTAAATACCACGTGGATATAAGACTAGGACGCTTTGCACATGAGTTCCTGCAGAGATCACGAGCGATACTTGGAGAACAGAAGAAAGGAATTCCCAATTAAGTGGCACTGGAATTGAAAGGTGGCTGAAATTCTAAACAACCATGGTTGATGATGTGATCTTAAGGAACATAAGGATAAAACAAAACTGCTATTAGAATGTTCTGCTGTAGAAGAAATGTCACAAGAATAGCAAGAGTGAGTAACAGACTAAGCAAGGGCCTGAAATGGAATCCTGTATTCAGTTGATACTTAAGTAAAAGGAATAAGAACAAACACTTTGAGGAGAGCAGGATAAGGCCATCCCCCACTGGCCTCACAGGGAAGGTGCCATTTCCTGAGCAGCCTTCTCCTGCTCCATGACCCTCTTTCCAGCTCCGTTTCCTACTCCTTCCCACTAAGGACCTTCTCCCCAGCCACACAGGACAGCTCCCCTTCCCAATGGCACCACGGGCTAACAGTTCCATTCTGCTGGTGGGTCCTCCCATTGGCATTATCCTTTTCCACCTGATGAATTCTTCAAACCTAGCTCACATCTTACCCCTCACCATGACACTCTCGTCCTCACATTCCTTCTTTTGAACTTCGACCACATGGTCTAAGTGTCAACTATGAGTACAACTCCTATTGGGGGTGATTTCTGCATACCTCCCTGCTGCTCACTAGATGGCATGTTTGATAAAGTAGGAGATTTCACCTGGTTAGCCTCATTATTCATCTCTAAATTCCCAGAACCAACTTGTCCCCCAAGACGCAGTAGCCTTTAAATTTTTTGTCGAAAGGTCTGTGTCAAACGACTGATCTCCCGCCAATAAAACTGAAGAAGAGACATAATAAAGTGCTCATCTTGACAGTGGTCAGTCATTCACCCACTATAATAATGAGAAAGCCTCTGATGTCCTTTTGATTGGCACAACCCAAGAAGACTGATGTCATTCAGTGTTGCGACGACCAACCGGAAGTGGAGGTTCTCATAGATTGTTCCGATAAATAGAGACTGGTACGTCCTTCAGGAAAAGTTATGTGGAAGTATACAACAAAATTCAACACTCAATTCTACCCTGAGGGGTCTATCATACAGAAAATATTCAAAAATACACACAAAAATTGCATATTCAGGAAGTTTCTTTAGTTACCTAAATTAAGCCACCTTTATTGAATGGCTCAAGTGAACTTGTTTTCAAAAACAGATGTAGGGAAGCGGCTGTGGCTCAATTGGTTGGGCTCCCGTTTACCATGTGGGAGGCCCCAGGTTCAATTTCCAGGGCCTCTTGGTGAAGGCAAAGCTGGCCCGTGCGGCCCGGTGAGCTGACGCAGCAGGATGATGCAACAAAGGGAGACATGCAGACATAGAAAAATGCACCACAAATGGACACAGCGAGCACAAGCAGCAAGGGGGGATAAACAAATAAATAAAAAGAAAAAAAAAGATTTACTGGGTCCAACGATCACTCAGTATTCTTTGTAAAAGCAAAACATCCTAAAAGTTTATCAATAAGGGAATCATTATGCAATCTTTGTACATACAAACTATGGAATATACTACATCATCAAAAATATGGTAGACATGTACAAATAAGATATGAAGGATAAATTAAGAGAAAAAGAAAGTTGCAAAAATGTATAACCTGATTCAATTAATGTTTTACAAAAAAGCTGTGTGTATATGAAAAGACAGAGTTCTAAAAGGTGCATCCGTACTGGTCAGAGGGTGGGAGTCAACAAGTGTATGTGCTGTCGTGGTGGAGGCAGAAGAATGAACAGGGACGTGTGAATTAATTCCGGTTTTATTAAATGTGTGAGTATTCATGGGAATATCTTATGAGGACATATTCTAGTAACTTTTGGAAATTAAAAATCAGGGAAGGCACAGGTGTTTATCGACAGAAGTCTACAGTGACAATGAGGTTTTAACTCATTGGTCTGGTGGTAACATTTTCTTAAATCTCTAAGTATGGTCTTGCGTCACTACCAAATGTATCCACCATCAAATCTCATCTGTATCCCTATGCGAAATATTTAGAATAAGCCAATGCTTCTAAAATAAAAATCCGTTGGTCTCTTGAACAAATGCTTATGTCAAATACAATCATACTGTGATAAATAATACATGCTTTTGAAGATGCCTCTAGATAAATTTATTAAGTCCTTAAGGAATTCTTTATATTACTCTTGTCGATTCATAAGTGTTTTGTCTGTTTAAGTAATACTATAGTTAAAGAACAGGCCAAAAAAGAAATAGCAACTTGACTGCTATCTTTTCTGAAAACCAGAAATCAAGATTTGATTCTTCCACCTGTTTTAATCAGCTTCCAACAGTTGCTCATTATCACCATTTTATAACTTAGGTGTGGCAGTTTGATATGATCCAGCAGATCCAATGGTGCTGGAAGTTTCAGTGGCAAATAGAGACGCTGTCTGGAGCCTTTGACAGGCCCCTATAAGAGACTCACAACACAGACCCTTAGGATTTTGGAGCAAAGCCTTGCCATCCTCTGCAGATAACTACTCCCCTTTTGAGAAGCAGCTTTTGGCTTGCTACTGGGCCTTAGTAGAGACTGACTCTTAACCATGGGCCATCAAGTTACCATGAGACCTGAGTTGCCTATCATGAGCTGGGTATTGTCTGACCCACCAAACCATAAAGTTGGGCATGCACAGCAGCACTCCATAATAAAGTGGAAGTGGTATATATGAGATAGGGCTCGAGCAGGTCCTGAAGGCACAAGTAAGTTACATGAGGAAGTGGCCCAAATGCCCATGGTCACCACCCCTGCCATGTTACCTTCTCTTTCCCAGACCACAGCTTTGGCCTCTTGGGGAGTCCCTCACAATCAGTTGACTGAGGAATAGAAAACTCAGGCCTGGTTTACAGATGGTTCTGCATGATATGAGAACAGCTGCAGCACTGCAGCCCTTTTCTGGGACATCCCTGAAGGATAGTGGTGAGGGCAAATTCTCCCAGTGGGCAGACGTTTGAGCAGTGCACCTGGTTGTTCATTTTGCTTTGAAGAAGAAATGGCCAGAAGTGCGTTTGTACACTGGCTCATGGGCTGTTGCCAATGGTTTGGCTGAATGGTCAAAAGATGCTCAGCCTCTTTCCCCAGCCACTCCTGTCATTACCCAATGGGCTCATGAACAAAGTGGCCATGGGGAGGTAGGGATGTGGGTTATGCATGGGCTCAGCAACATGGACTTCCCCTCACCAAGTCTGACTGACTATAGCCACTGCTGAATGCCCAATCTGCCAGCAGCAGAGATCCACACTCAGCCCCCGATATGGCACCATTCCTCGAGGTGACCAGCCTGCTACTTCGTGGCAGGTTGACTACATTGGACCACTTCCACCATGGAAGGGGCAGTGATTTGTTTTAACTGGAATAGACACATACTCTGGATATGGGTTTGCATTTCCTGCACTCAATGCTTCTTCTAAAACTACCATCCGTGGACTTACCAAATGTCATATCTACTGCCATAGCATTCCACACATTCCACACAGCATTGCTTCTGATCAAGGAACCCATTTCACAGCAAATGAATGTGCGGGAATGGGCACATGCCCGTGGAATTCACTGGTCTTACCATGTTCCCTGAAGCAGCTGGATTGATAGAACAGTGGAATGGCCTTTTGAAGACTCAATTACGATGCAACTAGGTGGCAATACCTTGAAGGGCTGGGGCAATGTTCTCCAGGAGGCTGTGAATGTTCTAAATCAGCGTCCATAACCAGGATTCATGGGTCTAGGAATCAAGGGGTGGAAATGGGAGTGGCACCACTCACTATTACCCTGAGTGACCCACTAGGAGCAACCTTAAGCTCTGCTGGTCTACAGGTCTTAGTTCCAAAAGGAGGAGTGCTGCCACCAGGGAATACAACAATGATTCCACTGAACTAGAAGTTAAGACTGCCCCCTGGCCACTTTGGGCTCCTCTTACCTCTGAAGCAACAGGCAAAGAAGGGAATTACTCTACTGGCTGAAGTGATTGATCTTGACTATCCAGGGGAAATAGGACCGCATCTACATAGTGAGGGTAATCTCCTCTAGAGCATCTCCTAGTTCTGCCATGCCCTGTGATTAAAGTCAATGGAAAATTGCAAAAACCCAATCCAAGCAGGACTAACAATGGCCAATGAATCTTTAGGAATGAAATTTGGGGTCACCCCACCAGGCAAAGAACCACGGCCAGCTGAAGTGCTTGCTGAGGGTAATGGGAACATGGAATGGGTAGTGGAAGAAGGTAGTGATAAATATGAACTTCGACCACGTGACCATTTCAGAAACGAGGACTCTAATAGTCATGAACCTTTCTTCCTTGTTTCATTATGAATATGATTGTATATGTACACAGAACGAATTTCTTTGTTTCCTTCCTCAACTTTTTCCCCTATCATATGAAAAGTTTTATTAGTTTCATGTCATAATATTTAAGGATATCAAGTTTAAGAGTGAATATTACCCAAGGACTTGCACCCTATTCTGTAGGGAATTAATATGTTTCCAGTTGTAAGCAGGAAAGTTGAACATTGTTATGCGGAAAAATATATATGTGCATGTCTGTTATTGTTTTTACTTAGTGACTAAGTATAGCTTAAGGTAATGTGTATGGTTGCCGAGTTGACAAGGGGTAGACTGTGATGATTAGGCTAATGTGTCAACTTGGCCAGGTAATTGTGCCCAGTTGTTTGGTCAAGCAAGCACTAGGCTAATTGTAATACAGGACACTTATGGGCTTTAGTCATCAGTGAGTTTACTGCATAGATGGCTGATTACATCTGCATCAACCAGGGAGATTGCAGTCAGCAATGTGTGACGCTTTATCCCATCAGTTGAATGTCTTAAAAGGGAAAGTGATTTCAGCATTCAGAAAGAATTTCCCAGCTCTTCTAAGGACAGCCAACGTCTCCTGGAAACTCATCAAGGATCTTTATCGGACTTTCATCGGAGCCCCTGGTTTGCAGCCTGCCTACGGAACTTGGACTTGAGCATCCCCAGGGTCATGTGAGAGACCCTTGTAAATATCTCATACTATTTACAGATAATCTCTTGCTGATTCTGAACCCTGACTAATGCAGCTGGGAACTGGTGGGGAATATGATAAGAGGATCCATTATATGCACTACATTATGTGGAAAATGTGGTAAGTAAAAATAGAGCAAAAAAAGAGAGATTCAAATAGCTACAAAGGGAACTTCAATCAGATGTTGCCTTTGTCAGACCCGCCAGGAATCTGAATTCAGCAAAGATATACACACAATTGTTTCAACTCCAGAGATTTCCATGGCAGCAAACAGAACCAGTGCAAGATTATCAATAGACTCCATGCTTATTTTCTTTTCTCTGATATTTAGTTCCAGTTCTGGGCAAGTATAAAGTAATAAACTACTTGTGTAATTTTCAAGTTGCCATATAGTTGACTTCATTTTCAAAAGGAAAAAAAGAGACTGTACGTTATGAAGAAACGTTTTTTAATATAAAAAGTATAGTTGCTCTGTCTCACAAAACATTAAGAGAACTCTGGAAGACCCAGGGAAAAAAGTACTCTTAGGTAATTATTTTGTCATCCACTGTGCTGCCTGAACCCAGTAAGCAAATAGTATATGTGAAATTAATTTTGACCTGTGCATTTTATGCAAAAATCATTAATAACAGTGTTTCTAAAAGAAATTGAGCTCTCTGTCAATCTAGGTTGTATGACACTTTATACAGAAGATGAAGTGCTAAGCATTTCATATAGTCTTTGTAAATTGAATGAAAGTTTTAGAAATAAAGGGAAGGCATGAGTTTTTAAAAACGTCTTCTGGCAGACATCCCAAAGAAGTAATAAAAAAATAAATGGGCGTGCCAGGGGTTCAGGGGAAGTAGGGGAGGAGTAGGCGGCACACAGGACATTTTTACAGCAGTGACACTATTCTGTATGACACGGCAATGGTAGATGCATGGCATTGGTCAAGACCCATAGGACTGTTCAACAGTGAACCCAAATGTAAGCTATGGACATCCGTGAATAATATTATCAATATTGGTTCATCCGTTGTAACAAATGCACCACACGAATGCAAGATGTGAATAATAGGAGAAACTGTGTGGGGTGGGGTGGGAAGAAGGGGTCTATGAGAGCTCTCTGTATTTCCTGCACAATTTTTCTGCAAACCTAAAAGTGCTCTGAAAAAAAGAAAGTCTATTAAAAATTAATTAATCAATTGATTTAAAAGGGGATTTGTGCAGAGATGTTTACAGCTTTACCAGTTAAATCTTTAAACACCCTTGGGGTGGGCGGCCTGAATGCCTTTGACATTAACACAGCAGATCCTTGGCTTGCCATTAATAACAGGGTGTGAAGGCTGACCAAGTACATACTCTGTCCTAGGTCCTGGAGACCCAGACCCAACATAAAAGAAACAAAGCTCTCCTGCCCCCATGAAGCTGGAAGGAGGGGAGAAAGACAGCCAGAGGTTTTTGGTGATAAAAACCAAGGAGAGGGAAGCGGATGTGGCTCGAGCAACTGGGCTCCCGCCTACCATACAGGAGGTCCAGCGTTCAATTCCCAGGGTCTCCTGGTGAAGGCGAGCTGGCCCACATGGAGCGCTGGCCCGCACGAGAACTGGCGCAACATAAAGAGACACAGAGGAGAGACAATAAGAGACACAGCAGACCAGGGAGCTGAGATGGCACAAGAGACTGAGCGCCTCTCTCCCACTCCGGAAGCTCCCAGGATCAGTTCCTGGTGCCGCCTAAAGAGAAGACAAGCAGACACAGAAGAACACACAGTGGTGGACACAGAGAGCAGACAGCAAGCACAAAAACAATGGGGTGGGGGTGGGGGGGAATAAGTAAATAAATTAAATAAATCTTTAAAAAAACAAAAAACAAAAACAAGGAGAACTCATACGTATTGAGGAAGCCCACACTGAAAGTCTGAGGCTGTGTTCAGACAAAAATGGACATGATATCTTGGTAGAAGTCAATCATCCGTTTATTACCAAGTTACATTCTGCTTTTCAAACTGAAACTGTTGGCACAAATAGGTAGCAGAAAATTCTCCCTTGGTGGTTACTGGAATTCTGTTTGACACACAGCATAGGACCTTGTATCAAAGATGCCTGGCGGCTGCTCTGAGCCCAGACATCTCTGGAAGGTCCACTTGGAAGGACCACGATTCCAACTGAACAGACAAGGCACATCTAGGAAAGAGTAGATTAGCCTGTAATGAGCCACCAGTCTTGGAACTAGTAGGCTACTCTACGTTGTCTAGTAGAAGGTATTCAAAAAACCACCTCAACAGCTCTGTGACGTGGCCTCAGTGAGGCAGGTGGTACCATGATGTAAGCTGATAGCACAGGCGCTGGCGACACGAAGCTCGGATCTGAGAGACACCTGCAAGGACACACCTGCCCAGCGGCTCGGAGAATGCTGCTGCCCTGTGCCTGCTTTTCTTCTCCCTTCAAATGGTGGGTAGCAAGTTGGATTGTCCTGGAGCTTGAGAACCATGATGAGTTTATAGTCAGTGACTCAAGAATAATGAGCATATGATCACCATCCAAAACGACACAGAATAAAGTGCTCTATGCCACCTGGTACTATGTGTTTAGGAAACACTTCACGTCCCTTCAATGTTCTCTGTTGGTTATCGCGATGGACAGTTTGTGCTAAGCACCTAGCTTAAATAATCCTTCTCTATTAGCACCAGATCCTTTGTGCCACCCAATATTTGGTATGTTCTTGTCAACAGTTCATATACAGTATATTTCTATACTACTTTCTTTAATGTGTACATGTCTTCTTTAACTTGGAATCTACTATTATTAAGCAATTGACTATTCACTATTAACTGGTTAAATAGTTGAAAAGAAAAAAACAGTACCAAGAAGAAAGACGGCAATAAATGGGAAGTGTTTGCAATTTACACAGGGCAGCTGGGAATGAGCTGGTTGAGAAAATGACATTTGTGTAAATACTGACAGGAGGTGAAAAAGCAAATACAGGCATCAGGGACTATAATAAGTAACTCAATGAAGTATTCACTGCAAGGGCACTGTAAAATTAGCTCTAAAGATAGGCTGGGAACAAACCACAGAAATGAGATTATTTGAAAGATTGAGCCTTTTAAAATTATTACTTTTGTAAAAAAAAATTATACTAATAAAATCTACTACTAATAACTATACTAATATATAGACTAATAACTACTCAAATATACTAATAATATATATGAACTAATAAATATAATGAATTCACTAATACTTTAATCACTTAAAGCTTGAACTTAGTAAGTGAAGACTCTAAAGGGTTACTCCTCCTTATATTGAAATCACTAGTTTCAATGTCCATTTCCACCATCAGTATTCCACAGATATTTATTGAGAGCTATCTTATGCGAGACGTCATGCTACAGTATTCAACTTTGCAAATTAAACATTAAGCCACTTTCAATTATCATCAGAAAATTCATTTTGTATTCATAACATTGCATTAAAAAGCATATTGACAAAAAATTAAAAATTAAAAAAAGCATATTGACTGTTAAATGTCATACCCTCGTGGATATCACATTTCTATGAAAAAAACTGTTTTCAAATGCTAATAAAAGGAGCCTATCAAACCCATTTCCCAAGCCTGGCCTCTGCTCTACTGGGAAAACCCCTGACCTACCTGATCCCCCCTCTTTGATTGCCACTGGGTCCAGCTGTACCATCTTCCTGCCCGTATGAACCTTCCCACCAGTTAAGTCTAAAATAGTTTTTAAAACAAATAAATTAATAAATGACAGAAAGAAAGGAATATGTCTTAAAGGAAAGTGATGAATCCCATTCAGCCTTCTCCCCACCATTCAAAATGATGTCAAGTTCTAAGATGCTGCCAAGTTTCCATTCGAAGGCTGTCTCTGTGACTGGTTTTTCCACAGCAACCCTTCAACCCAAAGTCTAGGACTCTGCTAAGATCGTTTCTTTCTTCATCTATCACCTGTCCAGTATACACACACACACACACACACATGCACACACTTTTCCATGAGCTATCATTACCATTCTTTTCTAGAACTATTTGCCTCAATTCTTTGCTTCTTTCAATTGCCAGCAAGATCTCAATCAAGATCACCCTTTATTTAGATTGTTAGAAATATGAATAAGGGGCCAGAACCCTGCAGATCACCTTTTCCTAAGGACCTACAGCATTCACTGCATATTTATATTAGCCCTCCTATTGGCACTCGATGACATTTTAGTCTTGTCGTATTACCTTACTATTTCTTACCTGTTAGCCCTATTTTGCCAATTAAATGTAAGCTCTCAAAAGCAAGATATTATACTTGATGTTTCTTTAGATGCCTGCAGAAGATAAACCCTAACACTAAGCACATTGTAGTTGAGTCCCGCCCCCACTCCCCCCTCTTCTGTGTGTTTGAGTTTTTCATTAGCATTTGAGGCTAGTAGGACAGGTTTGAGTCAAAAGTGTACTTTGCTCCATTGTTAATTGAGAAACTGTTTCAATAAAACATTCTTTTCTACAAAAAAAAAAAAAAAAACTTCCTGATTGTTCCCAATGACTACTCCTAAGTTGAATCACAGCACTTTCTTTATTACTTGAAATGTACATTTGTCCAGGGACAGGACACCTTGAGTATTAGGTAAACTTTATGGTAGTTTTGTCATTTGGCAGTTGTGGGGAGCAAATGGCCATCCCTTCAACACTTACCTGTCCCCCTCCCCAATTCATGGCAGATGATCATAAAATGTGGAGACCAAGGAGAAATGGGCAGCTGAATGGAAGCCAACTCACCTTTGTGGAGGACTGCTAAGTGTCAGGCACTTCAGGTGTGGTTTCCTTTAAGCTTTACAAGATCCTACAAGGTGAATCTTGTCTCGGTTTCAATGATGAGAAACCTGGGCTCTGGGGTCAAGTGATCTGTTTTAGTTGGCACAGCTTGTGAAAAGGAGAGGGATCTGTCTGACACTATAAACTACACCCCCTCCACTCTCTCATGCAGCGTCCACAAGGGCAGAATCAATCTAGCTGGAATTCAGCAACTCACGTGACATGAGAACACTGCACATGCAAAACGTTACAATACACATTATCTGAGCTGATCCTTAAAAGAGCCCGGTCAGCCACGCACGTCTGGATCTCTCCATGTTTTAGATTAAGTATCTGAGGTTCATGATTGGACCAAGCCTCAAGGGTATAAGAGGTTGACTGTGACCATAACTATTCCAGGGATGAGTGATTGGAACCACACATTGATTAAGAATAATTAAAACCTAAAGCTTTAGAACGCTCATATGTCTCACAAAGGGGTGAGGAGCTTTTTCAAAACACACAAACGCTCTTAGCCCTATAGGGGATTCTGATATGTCCTCCTCTCCTACCTTTCCCCTTTCCCCATTCTCAGCTCTCCTCAATCCCCTTCCCTAAGGACCCCTTCATTAGAAGCTGAAGTCCTGTTTCAACACAAGAGCCTACATGGGCGCTCTTGGAGCAGCCAGACCTAGGAGAAAAATCCCTTCCTGCAAACTGAGTATTCAGCACAAACACATAAAACCGAGGCAGGGAAAACTAGAGTCTCAATGGATTTGATTCTAGCCTTTCATTGTCTTTGAACAGTTTTACAACTCTGTAAGTTGTAGATGACTAATAGTAATGCAAAATAATTCTTGCCTATAGACAAGTAAACTATGTCCATGGTGGGTCAATGGGCTTCCCTCCCCTACTGTGGAAGGTGCCAGTTTTGCCTGTCTTTGCACATTCCTTTCCATTGTCCTGATTTATAAATGTGGCAGTTCTGCGGATTCTCCTTTGAACCAATTGAAACATGTTACCAGTTCCTCTTTACTAAGCATTGAATAAAATCTTTAACACTATCTGTAGGAGAATCATGATTTTACATTTTTTAATTTTTCCTTTAGCAATTTAAAACAAAGTGGTAATAGATCAAGAGGGTGGCAGTGCAGCCTTGCCCGAGAGGTCCTCAGTGGAGGGCTGGAAGCTGCGAGGCTCAAAACTCTTCGTCGACTTCGGTGGGCATTGCCATTTATCCAAAGCCCTTAAGAGGCTGCAGTGAAACTCCAGCCGATGCCTCTTTAACACAGAGCCATCTTGGGTTCTGTGCAAATGTCAGTAGGTATCTTCACTGGAGGGGTCAGGATCGTTTTAGACAGTCCCCCATTCCAGCACCTCTGAGGGTGCGTATGTTCTCCGCTGGGACAGCTTTGGCCCCTTAGGGTCTGGACCAGACCTGCGTGGCTTACGGGGTTCTTTTAAGGACCGGCTCAGGTAACATACTGAAACGCTTTGCTTGTGCAGTGTTTTCATGTCTAAGGGATGAGAGTCTGTTAACAGGATAAACGACAGTTCACCAGTGGTGTGGGAGGGATTAGAAGCGAGTGGCATGTGAGGTAAAACCTGAAGGTCTGTGGTACCTTGACGCACAGCACACCTAGCACCGGTTAATTTACCTCCCCATGCTTGAAACGCCGATTAACTGGTTCCACAGTGACAAGGACGTCGAGTTGCCCACTGCACCCATTACATAGGCTGTCACTTATTTGTGCTTCAAAGCTTCAAATGTCTATTTGTATTGGTTCATACTTGCTTGAGATTTGTGGTCCAGAAATTATGTCAGTAGACACTTGATGACCGACCACGATGTGTCAGGCACTGTCAGGCCTGAAGACAACGTTTCTGTAGGTGCAGTCAGCAGAAGTCCCAACAGCAGCACCTGTGCTTGTTCACTGGCAATGCAGAGTTCTGGCACCTCAAATACAGTGAATCAGAAATCCCCATTTAAAGCGCACTCCCTATTATGCACACGAACATGTAAGAATCACTGAAATAGAATGATTTCACCAGGTAGCCGAAGTTGAACACCTGGGCTATAGAATCATTTGCTGTTTAGGTTCATGTGTCCACTTGTCTAGGTGATGGCGTCCAGTTGTTTGGTGAAGGAAGCACTGGCCTGACTGTTACTGAGGGTATATCACAGATGGATCTGCATGTGTAGTCAGCTGATTGCATCTGTGGCTGATTGATGTGACAACCCACGAAGGGGACTGCTCTCGGCAATGACCAGTCTCCCCACCCAATCAGTTGGAGGTCTTAAAGCCAGCACTGAGGAGTTCAGAAGTCAGAAAGAATCTCTGCTTCTACTTCAGCCATCCAGCTTCTCCAACTTGTGGCCTGCCCTACAGAATTCAGCAGACTTGCCAATCTCTCCACAGTCACATGAACTAATTCCTATAATAAATCTCTTTATATATATATCCTGTATGATATAATATACAATAATATACAATACAACATAATATAATATACATATCCTGTTGGTTCTGTTTCTCTGGAGAACACTGACTAATATAATCATCAACTCTGGGGTATTAGAAAGGCCTTTTCTCCCATTTGTACCATAGAGTTAATAATATCTATATTTCCTCCCTCACAGGACTATTATGATAATCAAATGAGATAATACATGTGAAAGTGGTTCATATGCTGTAAAAGCAAATATTCATTATTAGTTGCCTTAAATTCTGTCTGAAATGTATTCAAATGTATGAGTGAATGAATGAATGAATCAATAAATCAATGAAAAGTTATCCAGGGTCTGACAAGATCATGCTCCATAAATATGTGTTGATAAATGAATGCACTTACAGAATGTCTAATACAATGCTCTCGTTTTGTAAATGAAGAAACTGAGGACCAAAATATTAAATACCTTGGCCAAGACCATACAGCTGGATTATGCCAAAGTCTTAAATGGACCAAGAGGAGAAGGCAGAGCACAGCAGCCAGGCTTCCAAGGAATGGAGAAAATTAAAGGAAATAAGAGAAAAGGTTACTGGATAGTTAGGACACAGCTTTGTAGAAGGTGAATACTCTGTTATACCAGCAAGTTAAAGATGGGTGGAAATGCCTGGTTCTGCCGAAACTAGAGAAAACCAAACAATGTCTGCTTCCATAAATAGGCAAGAATTTATGAAAAATGGAGAACAAAAGAAGGTCCCAGGGGTCAAAAACAGGCTTTTCTGACTAGTGGAGAAACACTTAATACCCTAACACATCATAATAAAAGTGATATACAGCTTTTGTTCACCTGGAATCCAGATTCCTAAACTGCCCCCATGATGGCCCAAGTTTTGAATGGGATGACAAACCTGAGCAGTTAATGCGCTCAAGACCTCACCTCTTCTTACCAAGGATCACAGCTTACAATGACAAAGAATTGTGTCATTTCTTGCCTGATTCAAATGTCTGTATTTTGTATATGCCCCAATATTGTCAACCTGATAAGAAGAGTGTTTGATTTTAGTATCTCCCATGAATAAAAGAAAGCAGAAAAGCCAAAAGAAACCATTCCAAGATTAATCAAAAATATTAATAAAGTTGGCCATTCTGGAAGGACTGTTGACAATTTATGCTCTTCCTAGGCAATTAGTAATTCTTATGCTACAGCAAATTAACCAAATAATGACAGCAATAGTCCAAAGCTAATGTTTCCTGTTGGGTTTAGAATCTCTTCATTTTGAGAGGTTTGGGGGAGGGTAATATAGATTCTAAAATTTCTGTAAAGGAGATAAACACTTAGACATCAAAACTGCCCCAGAATCAATACACACTGTCTATGCTTGCTGTCTGATGGATATTAGAAGAAAACAAAAATCACACAAGGTTCTCACCTTCTGACCTTGATGCCAGGATTTATACTGAAGTCTTCCAAGAGATGTTCACATGAAATCTGTAGATAGAATTTTATAAAGTAAATGGGGGAAGGGAGAAGGGAGGAATGGCAGTGCCAACAAATTCAATGACAATGAAGGGGAAAAACTAGTATTTTACCATTTGAATATTGCTAGTACCCTTTCAGTCCTAAAATGCAGCAAAGCTTTTGGCTTTAATAGGAATTTTAATCTTGCAGTACAGTGCTCAAATAACCCAAATAATAATTCATTCAACAATTACTTATTTCTTCTAGCAGAAACTGTGAACAACATGCAGCCCAATGAGTACATGTATAATATATTCAACAGGGAGAAATAAAGGGTAAGAGGATGGAGAGTGACTAGGCAGTTGAATTTTAGAAGGCATAGTCGGGGTGGGCCTTTCTGAAGAGGTGACATAGGAGCAGATACTTAACGGAAATGAGGAAGAAAGCCCAGTGGGAAAAGAACATCCAAGATGGAGAGAACAACAAACGCAAAAGGCTGAAACAGGGATATGTTTGGTGCATTTGGAGAACAGGAAGGAAGCTGGAGTCTAAGTCAAGAGGACACTAGTAAAACCAACTCAGAGGGTCCCTCGAACTTGATCATGGAGCAAATCTACCCTAGCTGAGCTTTGGACTTTATTCTAAGTAGGACTAAAAAAGCCATTTAGGATTTGAGCAGGGCTATGTGATTAAGATGTTTTAAAAATGTAGGCTGGAGAATAAATGGTTGGGGAAGGAAATGAGTTAGGGGACCAATGCAGACTCAAGCTGAGTGATGATGGTGACTGGGGCCAGAGCCCTGAGCTGTGAAGCTGGGGTTATTTTGCGGACTTATTTTGAAGGCAGAGTCAGCAGGATTTATAGATGGATTCGATGTGGGGTATGAGAGAAAGTGAGCAGTCAAAAATTACTCCGGGATGTTAGTCCTCCACAACTGGGTGAATGACGGTGCCATTTATCAAGAAGGGAAGTTCTGCTTGGACATGTTACATTTAATATACCCATAACTGCGGTAGGTTGAATTAGGTACCCCAGCAAAAGACATGTTCTTAATCTTACTTCACCCTCCCGTGGGTATGAATTTACTTGTAAATGGAGTCCTTTGACAAGGTTATCTCTAGTTAAGTTATGGCAAACTGAATCAGGGTGGGCCTCAAGCCATATTACTGGAGGCCTCATAAAGAGAAGAAACCAGAAGCCAAAAGTCAGAGAAGGCCAGAGGAACCAGAAACTGGAGGTCAGTGAAGCCGGAAGAGCAGAAACAAGGAGCAAGAGATCACCATGTGACCCGGAAGGCAGGGGTACAAGCCAAGGAACCCCAGAGATTGCAGACAGCCAGCAACAGAAAGCTACAGACTTTGAGAAAGTATGGTCTTACTGACACCTTGATTTTGGATTTCTAGCCTCCAAAACCATGTGCTAAAAAATGCTTGTTGTTTAAGCCAACATGTTGTGTGGTATTTGGGACAGCAGGCCTGGCGAGCAAAGACAAGACACCCAATGAATTCAGCATGTACATAGGCAAACCGGGACTTCCCGGTAAAATAAAAGGTAAGTAAGATTCTCTGCTATACGCTCCATAGCAATGAGAATTTGAATGTAATGAAAAAGCTTAAATACTATTATATCTGTCATATGCTTAGTTTGCTGTAGAGCATCAGTTTTTCCAGAAACCATCCACCTTTATCATCTCCTTGACGAACGAAAGTGCCATGCTCTTTTAATCTTCTCTGGAAAATTTGAAATATGTATGATGTCCTGATTAATTATTTACATAGAACCTGCTTTACATGACCCTGTGCCACCAGAAACTGAGAAAAGGACTAATGAAGAGATGAAATAACAGCTGGGTAGTGGTGAGAGAACAAAAGGAGAAAAAAATTATAAAAAGTAAACAAAGGCAAATTCTCCAAGAACAAAATGAACATTAAGTAATTAACCACAAATTAGGCAATGAAATCCAGCATTATTTGTGGTCCTGAGACTTTACAGCATGGAATTAATATCATGCTTAGGGTTACTAACATGTAGGAAGCCTCAATTAAATAACTGAGCGTGGCTCAATGTATGGAAAAATGGCAAACATAAGATGATTCCAGCGCCTGGTTAGTAAAAACAAGAACAGCCAGCTTAACCTCCTAAAAAAAAATTTTATTTGCTTTTATAAATTAGTTCAATTGATACTTCTGTTTAGAGCTACAGTCCTTGTGATGAGATAGGCAAGGAGTCAAGAGTCTCAGGTTCCAATCACAGCTCTGATTTCTGACAAGTCATCTGGTCTCTATGGGTCTCAGTTTCCTAACTTGAAAGTGAAAGGCTCAGTGATCACAGCTCAGATATTCTGTGGTTCTCTCCTCTGGTCTTGACCAGCCCACATGGAAAACACCGACAAATCCTCAAGTGCACAGCACCGCATTTCATGCAGTGAGAAAAGAGCCATTTCCTTTTTAAAGATTTCTAATAATGCTGTGGGGGGGGGGGATGTTAAAACTTCATTAGTAATCAAAGAAATGCAAATTAAAGCAGGGAGTTACTGAGGACTAAAATTACAGCAGCCTTCAAGGAAATGACAAAGCCCTTATTCAATGGCAACAAATTCCTCAGTCAATGATGAAGAAGAAAGAACTCTGAGGCGGAAGCCCTTTGCCCCAGGGCCGGCTCTGCCTCAACGTAGCTGGGACCAGACACATAGTCCATTTTCTCATTTAAACAAGACTGGCTTGGACTCCACCCGACATTTTAGCTTAAGTCAGAATCAGAAATAGTAACCAAACTCAGTTTTGACACAGATGATCACATTACCAAATCAAGTTGTAAACTTTTTGAAAACTAAGTCTAAATTCAAACATAAAAGATATTCTCACCACAACTACTACATTAAATACTTTTATTGGAGTACTTCACAGAAAATCAAGCATAAGGCTGGGTTTTGAATCAACAAATTTGCTGACTGAACCAACAAATTGTTGAGTGTGGTTAATAGTACAAATATAATTCATTTTTTCACTAATAAGGAGAACTTAACTATGTCATTTAACTAATCTCTGTATCTTTCTGAACACTGGAGGAACAACTGAATTAGTAATTGGAATTAGATGAGATAAAGGTGCCTGGAAAGAACTTTTTAGGAGTCAGGTTTCTATAACCTGTTGAGCTGCCTTTTTCTGTTATGTTTTTTGAATTTGAATTAAAGTTATTTTAAAAATAGTACAAATATAAGAATGTTCCTCCATGAATCAGAACAAATACATTAATATTATAACATGTTAATAATATGGTGGTATGTGAGCTAAAATGTACCTAAAGCAAATTATGGACTTTAGTGAATAGTAATATATGAATATTTTTTCATCAGTTGCAAAAAGAGAGAGAGAATTATCCTAAGTGATGGAAACTAGACACAAAGTACTGCATATTGTTTGACTCCATTTATATAAATGGTAAATATAATAAAATTATAGAGATGAAATTAGATTAGCAGATATTTATGGCAAGGGAAAGATAGAAATATTGAGAGGTGACTGCTAAGGGGTGGGTTTTTTCTTTTTGGAGGAATGAAAATGCTCTAATACTGATTGTGGTGATGAATGCACAACTCTGTAATTATACCAAAAGCCACTAATGTACACTTTGCATGGATTGTATGGTATGTGAATATATATCAATAAAATGGCTTTTTAAAATTTTTAATAAAGTAAACAGAAAATTTTAAAATGTTTAGAGTGGCGAATTTTATCTATCTATTACCATAATAGAAAAACACATGTGGAGGGGGGATGTGGCTCAAATGGTTGGGCGCCCATCTGCCATATGGAGGGACCTGGGTTCGATCCCCGGGACTTCCCGGTAAAATAAAATATATATATATAGAAGGTGCATGGGCTGCCAGGCTCCGTGTGGCGGTGAGCCGCCAGGCCCTGGGAGCCATGCAGCAAGATGATGATGTAACAGGAGAGAGATGCAGGGGAGAGACAAGACAAGATGCTCCGAAAGCTCTGAAAACCAGGAACCGAGGTGGTGCAGGTGGCAGAACACCCCTCTCCTACATTGGAGGTCTTCAGGATCGAATCCTGGTGAAGACAGGAGGAGGAGGATGAGAAGAGATGGCAGGAAACAGACACGGAGAATTGCCCAGCGAATGGACACAAAACAGCAAATGGGGAAGGCGGGGTTTAAAATGAATAAAGTAAATAAATAAAATCTTTAAAAAAAAAAAAAAACATATGTGCTGATCCAACACGATTGGCTGCCCAAGGAACTAATCCTTTTACTTTGTTTAGAACTAATTTATTTCTCCTGCAAACGTTTACTGAGAGCCTTGAATGCACCAGGAAATGTGCAGGGCATTGGGAATTTAAAAAAATAAGATAGGGTCATTGAGTTCAAATAACTTAAAATCCAATGGGAGAGACAGGCATGAAGATGATAATATGACAGTGAATTGTCTTCTTTAAAGAAGCAGACCCAACTGTGCAGTGGAGCTTTTAGGAAAAGTTAAATTCATTCTAAGAGGGAGGAAAGTCTTCACAGAGGAAATAATATTTGACCAAGGTCTTGAAGACAAACATAAATTCAATAATCAGACACTGGAGGGAGAACATTTTATACTAGGGAGAAAAAAACTCCACTAAGAACTGTCTGCATAAATTCATTTGTACTTGTAAATGCCATAGCTTCTTTGAGAGCCAGTAGGGTCCATGTGTGGACCAAATGGAAAATGGACTATATACTGCATTTCACTGATTTTGGAAAAACACTGTGCTGATGGGGTCAGCCTCTTTGGCCAGACTCTACCCTATCCCTGCCATTTGCCATAAAAACAACTAGATATGGGAGCCATAAAAAATTTCTATTACCTCCACTGGCAAAACCCAAAAGGCATGGCGTTCTTCCTGTCATTCAGTGCATGTTGTTCATTGATGTAGACATTTTTTCTTTATTTTCCAACTTTTCCCCAACAATCCTGTCTACTTCAGAGGAGGTACTACATTTGACCGAAACTTCACAGTGTCTGTATCTGAAGCTCATGATAAATCCTTACAAGCACCTGACGTAAAACATTATCCTTCTTTTGAATCACTTCTCCCATTTACTTCCAGTTTATCTACGTTACCATCTTTTTCTTTTCTCGGCTTGGCTATTTGCTGTGGTATTTGGAATTCTAAATTTTAGATGTTGAGTGCCGGTTGTCCTGGATCTTGTCTTTTTGTCTTAAACTTTTCATGCTTTATAATAGTTATGCTCAGGGCATTGTACAAATGTCAGTACCCATCCCTTTCCTCTCCAAAAGGAAATGAGGTCCAGGCAAATTCCTTTTCTGTAAATAGACACAGAAGATGTTATTACTAAGCCTGCAGACTTTAAGTCAATACTTGAATAGACAGAATGTATCATGGCAGAGAAGTAGAGAGAGCCAGCCTACTGGTCTAGCCAGTAGTGTGATTTCCAGAAATCATTGCAGAAAAAGAGAGCTTTACAGGAAGATTGAAATAGAAAAGAGCATCCATCAATACAGGCAGGAAACAGAAAAATAAAGATGAAAATTTTTAAGTAACAATTCCATGACATGAAGTAAGAACTTGTAAACTTCAATTGAAGGTACCAAAATAAAGCAGCACAGTGATGCTTGATTTCTCAAAGTCTGGTCATTCTTTGCATATTTGCAGAGAGCCTATCCTTTCTCTATTTAAGATGTTCCTTTTGCAGCACCCCAAGAGGATTGCAGGATTGTTCTACATCTATAATCAGACATTAAAGCTTATTAGATGTAAAATTAGTTTCCTGGAACTATCTGATCAAGGATCCGTGAGGGCTGTCCCAAATCATGAGCAATATGCAGATTCCCTAATTGAACAGTCTTTTAAAATAAGGCCAAGATTGCTTGGGGAGAGAGAAGAGTTTACGGTAATGGCTTGGTGTAGATAACCCATTAATAGAACTCATTAATAAGATACTACTATAATACTCTGTAAATTTCTGCTTTGCTATAGTACAAATCAAGTGACTATCCACTGAGGGAAGGCTGGAGAAAAATTTCTTTCAGCAAGAAGAAGCTATCAAAATGCATGATCCTGCCATAGGAAGCTTCATTCCTCTCCATCCCATCCCTTTGGAAACCAAGAGGGCAAAGCCACCTTCTCTGGGATCCAGATAAAACAAAGACCCTCTCTTCTTCAGTCAGAGGATTCTCTTTGACCACGACAGGCACGAGTTGCACATGAACAAAAATGAGGCTGCCTGCACCAACTGTCCAGCAACAAAGCCAGCTTCCATCCAGGCCCGCTCATGTCATTCCAAGCAATAGCATCTCCCGGGAGGCAGCGGGGAGACTTCAGCCGCAGCCGGAGAACATGGACAGCCAACCAGAAAGCCCTGGGCCAGGGGAGGGAGGAGACTGTGGAGAGAGGCAAGGCTGGTGGAGCCGCAATCGTCCTGCCAGGGGAAGTTGAGTCTGAAACTAGGAAACTGACTCAAGTTGCTGTAAAAGCAGAACAATATGACCACACTAATAAACCAGGAGTGAACCAATTAAAACAGGATGAAAAAACTTTCCAAAAATTCACAGTGGGGCCAGGGATGGTCCAGGGAATACTGACCTTCTAGACACCCAGATGCCCTTTGCTTGTGTTTCTGGGCCAGGCAGCAGCCTGAGATGGTTGAGAAGGGTCTGAAAAAAGCAGCTGGGAATAGGACCAGATCCAGAGCCCAGAGTTCAGGAAAAGGTTGTGGAGACGGCTAGGATGAAGGATGCTGGAGCTGGTCAATGTGTGCTGGGCCGATGGCAAATCATGAAGGCAAAATATGCATCTATTTAAATTTGCACACTGGTAGCAGGAGTAATTCATTATCTCAAGAGAATGACAGTGAGAGGTTCGCATTCCACAGAGTCCCTTGTGCTAGAAATCATGCCTTATACATTTGGTATCTCCCACAGTTCCTCATTTGATGCCTCCTATATTCAATACGTATGTGTTGATTTGGTTCAATTGTTCACTAAAGGAAAGAGTGCAGTCTTCTCTGGCAAGCTGTCCCGATCCTCCCAGTGTGACAGAGGCAGGGAATTTTCCCTAATGGCACCATTCTCTTCAACTGGTAATCTGCTTTCTTCTAGGTCTTTTAATTGTTTTCTCTGTGTGAAACTTAATAGTGATTTACCATTTTCCTCATAATTTCCTTGTATATTCCTCCTCTCAATTAAATAATCCCTATTTTCCAATCTCTCAATCATTTCCTAGACTGCAATAAGAAGAAAAATACCAGGCAATAAGAAGACAGCTATCTTTTTTTTTTTTCTTTTTTTCTTTTTTTTTTTTTTTTTGTACTTTTCATTAACGTCATTGGATATTTGGGATATAAATTTCTAACTTAGATTATGCTTCAGTATTAACATAAGTAACTCAAGTTGTACTTTACAAAATACATGCAGTTTGAAGAGCAGGACTTTTAAAAATTTTTAAGTTTTAAAATTCCTTGTGTGTTTTCTGGATTTTAATTCTTAATAATGAGTAAAGGTCTCCAGGAGGAGCATAAAACTCGAGTCTTCTTTTCTCTCAAGATCTGGGGACAACGCGGACTTTCCTCCTTCCTTGGACCTAGCAGCCCCGTGTACTTACCACCATCTCATTCCCAGAGACTTTTCCCAATTTAGAGTCAGCTGATGTCTGCTAAAGCATGACATTCTTTCTGAAGCATCTGCGGTTTCAGAGGGGATCTCAGATCTAAAAGGATGATGGAAAGAGAAAACCTTCTCACCACACTGATACCTAACCATAATATTGGTCTTACCTGGACATAAGGGCTCCCAAGGAGCCTTTGAAAGGAGGGTGTTGGTTTTTTTCATTGTCTAAACTATCTGGCTGTACAAGGCAAATAGAGCCTGCAAGAAATATCCAGTATTGCATCTATGAGAAGGCAGAAAAATACCTTGGATTTCTCACTGGATGGCTTCATTCAACTACTTGAGGATGTATGATTTCCAGATAGTTCCGGGTAATGAAAGAATTAAGCCTGCCTACAAAGACACATTTTAATAAGTCCTAAAGCAAGGATTGTTAAAATTGAATAAGAGGTGGAATCAGCAACAGCTGTTCAATTTACTTATTGTAGGTCTGTATGTACTAAAGGAAGAGAGAGTCCCCAGCCTTAATTCACAGGCAGAGAACTGAAAGTGTTAGTATAACTGTCGCAATCGTTTGGCCATTGCAATCAGAGGGACACTTCTATTCATTCATTCTCTCTTGCATTTAACAAATATTTATTGTGAGTTTGCTATGCCCTGGTACCTGTATAAGCATGAGCTATCCAACAGTTTACAAGTTACTCTCTGCAAAAATTCATTTCCCATCTCATTGAAACCCACCTGTTCAAAAATCAGTCTAGAAACAAAAACTTACATCAGAACTTAAAGACTTTCCTTCTTTTATCTGATAAAGGCCTTTCAAAAAAATTCCTAACTTTTGTTTTCCCTTTAAATTACTTCATAAAGAAAAATGTTATAAACTCAGAACCTGGGGACATCAATTCTCTTCTCAAGCCCCAGTTTTCCCAGTTTTACTATATTTAATGATAGAGTCTTTTGTATAGTGAAACCTTGCAAAGAGACTGTCTTAGTTTTCCAGGCTGCTAAAACAAGCACCTCACAATGTAACAGCTTAAACAAGCATTTATTGGCTCATGGCTTTAGAGGCCAGAAGTCCAAAATCAAGATGTCAGCAGGCCATGCTTTTTCTCCCAAGTCTAGAGCACTCTTGGAGCTCCTTGGCTTACATCTCTGCCTGTGTCAGCTCTTCTGGTTTCCACAGACTTCCAGCTTCTGGCTCCCCCCTGTGGCTTTCTCTGACCTCTGGCTTCTGGTTTCTTCTCTTTATAAAGCCTCCTGTAGTATGGATTAAGACCTACCCTGATTCAGTTGACTACACCTTAACTAAAAACAACATCTTCAAAACATCCTATTTACAAATGATTTCACACCCACAGGAATATGGGTTACAACTGATCACCACTGCCATGAAATCTCTCTCTTTACAACAATGCCATTGCTTATGTCCACAATCCGGAAAGAGTGAAAATAGTTTTAAGCAAATAGAGGGTAGCTGTCTATTTATGGCATGACTGCTGAGAGACATGGCCATTTGGCAAACTGAGAACATAAATTCTATCAAAGTCACTGCTTGGATTGAGGAATTAGCTATATAGTGGCACTGTTAAAGTAAAACTCTCTTACCTAGGAAGGGAAATACATTTTCTAGGAGGGTGACAGAATTGGTTCATCAACTCCATGATCTAGAGTGTGGTCCCCTAAGGGTGACATGAGTGCAGAGCAGGGAGACTGATGTGGGAGAGGCAGGAGGCCAGGCATGGGGCTCAGCTTTGATCCATCTAAAAATCCAACTCTTCCTTCAAAGCTGGACTCAAATGTCGTCCCCCCTGTAAGGCCTTCCTTGTCCTTTCTCTACTCCTGGGCAGACTTATTAGGACCTTCTTTGGAGCTCCCACTTTAATGTATACATGATTCCATTACAGCATTTGTCACATTGCCCCACAGGGTAAAAATCCCATCTTATTCATCTTTGAATCCTTAGTGCCAAACACACCTGAACACATAGAAAGTCCTTAACATTGTTGAATGAGTGAATGAATGAATGAATGAATGAGTCATGGCTTGAGAGGACCAAAGGCAAGTCATCAAAAACCAGGAGGAATAAATGAGTACCCAAAGGGAGCAGAGAAGGCTGTTACTGAGGGTAAATCACCTTTCCCTCAGTTTCCCCTAGAATCTTCTATGTCAGGAATGTTCACTTTGAAAAACACTAAGCAATAGCGCATATAATGTCATATTCTGATTTCATTGTAATAGAAGATGTTTAGGATTCCATCATTTATTCACAACACATGATCCAGAGGGCATGGCACTGAATCAGCCCTATCTGTTTGCTTGTTAAGCTCTCCAGAAGAAAGCAGATTTGGGCAGAACCTCATTGCAAAGGGAGTCTGGTCCCACTTAAGATCTAAAGGGACCCAAACAGGCACCTCAGAAGTAAAAGGTGAAGAGGGATCTGAAGTAGAAGAGGCTGCAGCCTGCTGGAGAGGCGGTGGTGGTCCTCTGAGATATGAGGGACATCCTGAAAAAAACAGAAGAATGAACGAGGAGACACGGTATTACTGAGAAATATCTATGTATTCTAATTTTAACTTCTAAGTAAGGACATGGCCAGTCTCTATGTAGTAGGTATCATTACTCTTCAGGATTCCATTTTCTGTACTTTTATTCTCCTGTCAACAGCTTCTTCCCATCATGCCTCCTCTCAAAGCTGAACTTTCTGAGAGCATCGTCTCCTCAGGCACTGCAATCTTAGTTGTGGTAGGTTGAATTTATGTACCCCATAAGAAGAAAAAAATCATGTTCTCAATCTTAATCCCATTTCTGTGGTGTGAACCCATTGTAAACAGGACTTTGAAGATACTTTTTTAGTCAAGGTGTGGCCAAGTGAATCGGGGTGGGTCTTAAGCTTATTTCTTGAGGACTTAGAGAGAAAGAAGGGAGAAGGGAGAAGTCAGAAGTCAGCAGGAACCCGGAAGAGAAAGGAGAGGACATATGTGTCACCATGTGATGGGAAAGCCAAGGAACCCAAAGATTGCCATGACCAGCCAGAAAGCTACCTACCCCAGGAGGAAGCAAGCCTTGCAACCTCTGAAACTGAGAAAATAAATTCCTGTTGATAAGCCAACCCATTGTGTGATATTTGTCTTAGCAGCTCCGGCAAACCAAGACATTAGTCCTTCAGTGAACTGCTCTCATCAAGGTCTCCAACAACCTCTTATTTCTAAAATCAAAAGACTCTTTTACCGCCTTCACCTTGCTTGATTTCCTAGCAGTATTTGACCCCACTAACCACTCTTGACCTGGAACACGCCCACCCCTTTGTCTCTGTGAGACCACGTTTCTGGTTTTCTCCAAAGTTTCTAGCCACTTCTTCTCAATGTCATTTATAGCTTCTTCTTCCTCTGCTTATTCCTTAAATGTTGGTTCTTATGGTAGTTTTGCCCAGTACACTTTTTCCTCACTCTACCCACCTTCCCTGGGCTTCTCATCCATCACTTTGGCACCAATTCCCATTAGTACCCATTGATGCCCCTTGACTCTCTTACCTCTCAGATCCACACCCTTATAATATCTGACTTCCTACAAGACACCTGCTCTTGGCTCTCTCATAGGCATGTCAAGTCATGTCTGAGAACTGAAAGTAATTATCTCCTTCAAAGTACTGCTTTTTCTGTCATGTTCATTAACCACCTAGTTGCCCAAATCAGAAACCTGAGCAGTGTGCATCTCCTTTTTCTCCCTCATCCCCATGTAATCAACCTCCCAAGGTTCTGCTACGTGCATCCAATTCCTTCTACCCTCATGACCACTTCCCTGGCTCGAGCCACCATTACCTCTCTATGATGCTTTCCCTGCTGTAATCACTCTCATCTCCAAGCCATTCTCCATAGTGAAACCTGAGTAAAAATTCTCAAATGCGAATCTAACTTGGAAATCTTATGTCCCTTTAAAATCCTTCAAAGTATTCTCCACCTCCTTGAGGATGAAGTTCAAGTTCTTTAACAAGCCTGCGCTTTCCAGACAACTCTCTCTCCCTCCAGAGGGCTAGCCAGACTGAAATACTCCCCGTTCTCTTACCAGGCTTTTACTCGTCCTCAAGTTTCTGCTCATGCTTTGAACACTCTCACCTCTCACCAGTCAGTGCCCTTCTTTGCATGGCTCAATCTTGGTGGCTTTTATAGCCACCAAGTCTGGGTGCTTTTCCTGTGTGCTTCCCTCTACTTTCCCTGTTGGGACACATATCCACTGTAACAGAAAAGATTCTCCATGTGTCTATGTCTTCCACTAGACTATAAGTTCCATGAGATCATGTCCTGTTCATCAGCATTTCCTCAGCACTTAACATAGTGCCCGGCATAGAGCAGGGGTCAATAAACATTCAAAGAGATGAGTGAAGGAGCCTCTCTCCATCCCTTTTAGGCTTTTAGGCTTTGCTTACTAGTGGGAAATAAAGCAAACTGGTAAGTTTCATACAGATTGTAGCAACCATATACATGAGATTTTCTTGGGCAGTCCCAACTTCAAATCTTCTACCCTTTTAAGCCCCCAGTCTTCAAAGTGCCATGGTGCTAAAACTTGCTACTGACTGAGTCAAATCAGTAGGCAACATTACATTAAAGATAAATATATGTTAGAAAAAGAAATTTGCCAGACCATGTGTGACTATTGGGTTCTGGAAAAATATGATTGCCACATACATAGATAACCACCAAATCTCCCCATAGAGAAAGCTGGCCCAGAATGAAAACTCTAGATGTAGAGGAATTAAAAACTAATTCAAGGGAAGCAGATATGGCTCAAGCAATTGAGCTCCCGCCCAAACCATGGGAGATCCATGGTTCGGTTCCCGGTGCCTCCTAAAGAAGACAGTGAGCTGGCACAATGGACAGGCACGGCAAGATGGCGCAACAAGAGACACAAGAAGAAAAAAAACATAATGAGAGACACAACAAAGCAGGGAACAGAGATGGCTTAAACGATTAGGCACCTCCCTCCCACATCGGAAGTCCCGGGTTCGGTTTCCAATACATCCTAAAGAAACAAAAGAAGACAAACAGACACAACAAGTGTAAACAACGAGGGGATGGGAAGAAATAAATTAAATAAGTCTAAAAAAAGAAAAAAAAAAAACTAATTCAAGGTCATCTAGAATGTTCCTGGCAACCTAGAGCTAGAAATCCCAGCTCTACCTGACGGAGACTTTTTCCTATACTTTTCTCCAGCATACTACGATGCTGTACTTTCTCTCACAGCCTGATTCGATAAATCTCTTTAATCCAATATTATGCAAGGAAGCACCACCTCTGGGTGGTTACGGGGAAGTTAAAATTCAGAAGGCGATATTTCTACCAGGGTCTTTTGAATTGATGTACAGCCTGGCTCAGCTACTCTCTGCCGAAAGGAAGAATGAGATCAAACTGATAAGTCATATGGTTGTTTCTGCGTGACCCAGAAGCCAATGCCATGGCAAATCAGCATGGAAGAAAAAGAGAGAAGCTATTTTTAAAGGGCACCGTCTTATTCAGTCCTGTCCTTTTGACAGAAAGACACAATCTCCCTCACACATAGTGGGGATGGCCATAAACCTGTTTGCAGCTGATAATCTCTCTTATAGGCATAGTGTTTTTTTTCTCCCTGAACCAACAAGCACTTATCTTTGACACTCACAATCTAGCCTAAATTGTATTCACTGCTAAAGAAAGAACAGCTTGAAGCAGGAGGGTAGCAATGAAATATGGTTATTTTGGGAAAGAAAATGCCCTTGGCTACGATTTAAAAGATATGAAAGTCTCCTTAGTACATCCCGAGCAGGCATTTATTAAATAATATTGCTGCTACCCTTTTTTTCAGATCTGATTTATAACTTGATACATGTAAGAAGTTACTATGCGAATATTCTCGCTGCCCTGATTTTGTGATAATCAGGGGAGGCTAAACATTCGCTATATTAGAAACCATGCACGTGTCCCCAGACCTAGTTTTTCTCCCTCGATCTGGTTTTTAGAATGCTGGTGATAAACCAAGCCTGATTTATTATATGACCATCCTGTATGGGAAGTGACTGTAACTCTAGGTATCTCTGGTCAACATTAAGCAGGGGGGTGGATGTGGCTCAAATGGTTAGGCATCCATCTCCCATATGGAGGGACCTGGGTTCAATCCCCAGGACCGGGAAGCGGCTGTGGCTCAATCAGTAGGGCTCCCGTTTACCATATGGGAGGCCCCGGGTTCGGTTCCCGGGGCCTCCTGGTGAAGGCAAGCCCGCCCGCACAGCGTGGTTAGCTGACCCAGCGAGCACAAGCAGCAAGGGGGGGATAAATGAATAAATAAATAAAAAATCTTTAAAAAAAAAAATCCCCAGGACCTCCTGGTAAAAATTTTTTTAAAAAGAAAAATATAGAAGGCGTGCAGGCCGCCAGGCCCCACGTGCAGGTGCACCGCCAGGCCCTGCCAAGCCACGCAGCAAGATGATGATGGAACAGGAGAGTGAGTGACACAAGGGAGAGTCAAGACGAGACACACTGAAAAACCAGGAACTAAGGTGGCACAGGCAGTAAGATGCCTCTTTCCCACATCGGAGGTCCTGAGAATCAAATCCCAGTGAAGACAGGAGGAGAAGGATGAGAAGAGAGGGCAGGAAACAAACACAGAGAATTGCCCAGCAAACGGACACAGAAACAACAAAAACAGGGGAGGGGAGTAAAAATGGATAAAAGTAAATAAATAAAAAAATAGTAATAATAGGGTGGGTTGGGGGAAAAATACAGCAAATGTAAGGTATGGACTGTAGTTAGTATTGTGGTAATAGTTTGACGATATTCTTTCATAATTTCTAACAAATGTTTCACAACAACGCAAGGTATTGGTGGTGGGGTGATGTGTGGGAGCCTTGTATGAGGTTATGCATGTTTGTTTTGTAAGTTCACAACTTTCACTATACACTTATTGTTTATGTATGTTCATGTATGAATGATATACTTCAATAAAATTAAAAAAAAAAAAAAAGAAGTTACTATAGTACACCGGGCTAAAAATACATAAGGAAATGCTCTTCTGCTGTAGCATTGTGCCACTTATCTGAGATCATATTTTTAACATTTTCAGTAAAGACAATAATAACCCCTTTTATTTGTATAATATTTAACCATTTAAAGGGCTTTCACATACATTTTCATTTTATGTTCATTTCTCTGAATTATTATTAGAAGGGCAAGAATGTATTCAAAGTCTACCAAGAAAGAAATGAGCCTCTGAAAAATTAAGGAGCCTGTCCAATATTCCAACTGGTCTGCAGGTCACCGTATGCCCAATTCATCGTTGTTACAATCACACTGCTTGGCGGAGTTGTTCAATGAATGATTTATAAATGATAGCTGAGGGCTTGATAACAAGAAGAAAGAAACGCCACCCAATAAAGAGTACCCATTATTGAACTGGGCAGTCTCAGAAGTAAACAGGGGGATGGATGTGGCTCAAATGGTTGGGCGTCCGTCTTTCATATGGAGGGACCTGGGTTCGATCCCCGGGACCTCCCAGTAAAATAAAAAATATATATATAGGAGGCGCATGGGCTGCCAGGCTCTGTGTGCCGCTGAGCTGTCTGGCCCCGGGAGCCACGCAGCAAGAGTCAAGACGAGATGATCCGAAAGCTCCAAAAACCAGGAACTGAGGTGGCACAGGTGGCAGGACACCTCTCTCCTACATCGGAGGTCTCCAGGATCGAAGACTGGAGGAGGAGGATGAGAAGAGATGGTAGGAAACAGACACACAGAATTGCCCAGCGAATGGATACAAAACAGCAAATGGGGAAGGGGGTGTTTAAAATGGATAAAGTAAATAAATAAATCTTTTAAAAAAAAAAAAGAAGTAAACAGCACAGCCTTACTGTCACTGAAATACCGGAATGTGTCTGGACCAATTCATAAATAGCCACTGTCCCAAGCCCCTGAGTGGCCCCTAAGGTCTCGCCTCCTCAGACCCTCCCCCAGGAACCCCAGGGCCTGCCCATGACCCAGCACCTGACAGGACGCCTGCCCGAGCAGAAAGCCCCCGATCCCTCGCTCCGATGGGGTCTGAACGGGTTGGCATGGCCCTGTGCTGTTGGAATATCACCTCCATGTTTATTACTGTAAAAAATAATAATGGATATTCATTTTGATAATCCCAAATCATCAAGGAAGAGGTAGACGGTGTTCAGTATCCTCAGGTTAAAAAGAAAAAAAAAAAAAAATGCAGAGTTCATTTTAGTAAGTGTTCTCTTAATATGACTTAAAGAAACCGGGTTTGGCATTTGGAAAGAGCAGCTTTGGTAATCTGGACAAGCCATTTGGGAAGAACACTGTGTCCCTCAGAAGCGTCAAGAAATCAGGATCTCGCGATACCCCAGGGATTCTCAGAGCGTGGTCTGGGATCCACAGCACCAGCTTCAGCATCACCTGGGAACCTGTTAGAATGCAGTACTCAGGCTCTCTCCCAGGCCGACTGAATCAGACACCCTGGGGGCAGTGCCCAGCAGTCTGTGGCTTAACAAGCCCTCCAGGTGATTCTGCAGCTCACTAGCGTTTGAGAACCACTGCACTAACCAGCAGTCCCACACCTGCCTGTATGTCGGAGTCACCTGGGGAGCTTGTTAAACATACAGATTAGATACCCAGGTCTCAGCTCCTATAGTTTGGCTTCAGTCAGTCTACAGGTTACCATCCCTCCTATATTGCAGCAAACTTTTAAAGCAGAGGTAAAGAATAATAGTAGTAATAATATCTTACTGTATATATTTATGCCTGTGTATTAAATGTATTTTTCATTTCTTTTCTTATACATTATGTCAGTTAAATTAGGGCACTCAGCTGTGATGGTTTGAAAATCATGTTCTTAAAGGTAATCCATTCCTGTGGGTGTAAACTTATGTTAAGTAGGGGCTTTTGATTAGGTTACATCAGTTAAGGCATGTACCAGGGTGGGTCTTAATCCTCTTACTAGAGTCCTTTATAAACATGATGAATATGGGAAAAGAGAAGAAGCCACAGAAGCAAGAAGCTAAAAGCAACAAAACCTAGAAAGAAAGGAGAGACCAGCAGACAGCACCGTGTGCCTTGCCATGTGACAGAAGAGTCCAGGATCTCTAGCAGTAAGTCTTTGAGGAGAAAGCATCACTTGATGATGCCTTGATTTGGACATTTTTCTCAGCCTTGAAATTGTGCATTTAGAGAGTTTGACCATGCACTGATAGAGGCAGGAGCTTCCGGACTTGAAAGAAAAATATCAGGATGTTGCTGGGAGTTGGCTGCTTTGTGTGGGCTGCGGTATGGTCCAATAAGAAAGAAACAAGCTTTACTCTAAGTTGCCTTGTCTGAAAGCAGAAAGAAAAGGAAATGGAGCCTTGCTAGAGGAAGGCTTTCCACCTACGGCTGAGAGTAAGTGTTGAAAAAACCGAATTCTCAGCCCCTAGATAAAGTTAGTGAAAGAAAAAGTGGGAATCATGAAGAAAATGGTGAACCCAAGAACACTTTGGTGTCAAGGGCAAAGTAGCCTCTGTTTCTAGAGGCAGAGGCCCAGGCAGAAGCCATAAAGCCAAGGATGAGGAGAAAAGCAGGGTGCCGAGGTCTTCTCCTAAAAGACAGAAGCCCTTGGGGCAGAGACCATCTCTCTGGCTTTGGTAATTAGCTTCTGGAGTGGGCCAGCTTCCTACTGAGCAATGGCCAGAAAAAAATGCCAACCCTGGCAAGCCTAGACTGAATGACTTCATCAGCCTAGCCAGCAGGCAGTGCCTGGCAACCTCTTGCTTTCTCTTTACCTCTAGATGTTCTGATAAGAACAGGCTCAGGGGACAAAGCCTGGGATAAACCTGCTGCATCCTGGACAGACTTGAGTTTTGTCTTTTGTTTTCTTCTTTTCCTGGCCTTCATTTTCTCCTGTAAAATAAAACAACCAGATACAGGAAACAAACACTGTGGCTCATTGGAAATCAAATCATGCCCCCCATGATTTAAAAGACATTTAAATTTTAACCCACTTTCCTGTGGGTGTGAACTCATTTGTAAATAGGGCCTTTTAAAAATGTTATTAGTTAAGGTGTGGCTAAATTGAGTCAGGGTAGCTCTTAATCCATATGACCAGAAGCATTAGAAAGAGGAAATTCAGACACAGTGAGCCAGTAGAAGCCAGAAGTCAGAAAAAGTCAGAGAGGAAATCGCCAAGTGATGGAGGACTGCCTTCACTGCAATGCTACCAATCCCAGGAGAAAGCATGCCTTGATTTTGGACTTCTAGCCTCCAAACCATGAGACAATAAATGCTAGTATGTCAACCCACTGCTTGGTATTTATCACAGCAGCTCTAGCAAATGACCACAATGGCTTAATGAATTATCCTAAGGGGAATCCCCTTGTAGACCCCTGCTGAGCAAATTCCCTGCATCATAGCTAACTTCTAATGAGCGCCCTTCCTCTCTGGGCTGGTCCCACCTCACTCTCAGCATGGCGATGGCCAGAACAGTGGCCTCTGTGACAGATCACACTGCTGGGGTCAAATCTGGCCCATCTGCAGCCCATAAAGTAGATACTGGAAAACTGAAACAGTCCATTAGAATCTTTGCAACCCATTTTAAAGATGCATGCATAAGATGATCCAGTTATACTGCTTTTTCTCTTGCTTACGTGACAACAACAAAAACAATAAAACAGTTGATATTAATAAAAAACCTGGTAATTAGCATCCTATCTAGTTCTTGCAGATAGTATTCATGTTTTATAGGTAGGCAGATTGAGTCTGAGAAATTCCATAATTTTCCAAAGGTCTCATAACCAGGGTCTGGTATTTCAGGCCCAGTCTGCCTGAGGCCAAAGCTTGGATGCTCCCAAATTTACCCCCACTGCCTTCTGGTGTTGGGAGGTGAATTATGCACACCAAAAAAAAAAAAAAAAAGATATGTTGAAGTTCTAATCCAGCATACTTCAGAAAGTGAGTTTATTTGGCAATAGGGTCATTACAGATGGAACTGGTTCAGATGAGGTCATCTGGAGTAGCATGAGCCCTTAATCCAATCTGACTGGCATCCTCCTAAGAAGGGAGAGGAGGACAGACAGACAGAGGGGAGAATGCCATGTGACCCCTGAGGCAGACAATGCCACGGACTGCTGACAAACCACCAGAGGCTGTACATGGCAAGGGATGATGCTCCCATATTGCCTTCAGAGGGAGCACGGTCCTGCCAACGCCTTGATTTCCAACTTGTGGCCTCCAGCACTGTGAGACAATAAATTTATGTTGTTTGAAAGCGCCCACTTTCTGGTGCTTTGTTACCGTAGCCCTAGGAAATGAAGACAATAAGCTAGTTCAAAAATAAGACAAAACAAATCTGAGATGTCCACTTATACCTTTCACCCCATTAAGTCTTTTGGTTTTATAGCACCTTCTTCTGCATAACCTCTACAGGCTGCACAGTACACGTATGTGCATTTCCTTCTCTTGTTTCTCTTCAAGAATGCCCTGGGCAACCATTTTAACCAGCGTTCAAACCACCACTCGTGTTCACAGAAGAAAAGGTTGCACACTGCGATTCTCCCTGAGCCCAAGACCCAGTGAGGACAGGCTGCTCACGGGGCCCCATGGCCAAAATTTCTTCTGTATGGCACCCTGCAAGGGCAAAAAACTTCAACATCCATACACACAAGTTTCTTTTCTTTACCAAAGACCAAAAGCCATCTAAAGGATTTCAACTCAAAGTGCTTTTTCACTTGTTGAACTCGTTTGATACACAAGGCACTGAAACAGCCAATGTGGGCTCCTGCCTTCGAGAACCCACACAGAACAAGGGAAAGCATTATATGACGGCTGTTTCTGTTCATTGTTGGCTCTCTTGCTATTTTCTCCACTAGACCAAGAACTCTCAGGCACTGAGATCGTGATTTTTAATCTGTATAACCCAGGCATAGCTCAGTGCCTGGCATATTGGAGGCCTTCAGCTAATGTTTGCTAAATGATGAATAAATAGATGGTAGGAGAATAGACAGATAAATAATGGATAGATGGACAGATGGCGAGATGAACGAAGGATGGACAGATAACTAGTGTTTTAGGACTTCAGGATAGTAAGAAATCACTGCCAGTTGGAGTATCAAGGGGGAGATGGAGCTTGAGCTGGATTTATCCATAATGAAAACGCAGGTAAAGCCTAATGCCCAGAAGTCTTCCCCTCTTAAATTACTGGTTCTGCCCAGAATCAGGCTATATTTGTGGCCTGTATTATTCTACCTCACCCCACTTTACCTCCAAACTACCCCATCACTACCACCACCATTGCCTCTATTTAAATCTATTCATCCTTCAAAACCTAACTCAAGGGAACTGGTAAATAGATAAACAAATTGTGGTACATCCATACAAAAGAATACAACAGCAGTACAAGGGAATGACTTGTGCTACAACGTGGGTAAACCTCAAAAGCATTAGGCTAAATGAAAGAAACCAAACACAAAAGGCAACATACTATATGATTCCATTTGTAGGACATTATGGAAAAGGCAAAATTACAGGGAAAGAAATCAGATCTGGGAGAGAGGCGGGGGCAAGGGAATTGACTCCAAATGGGGGCTGGGGGAACTTTATAGATGATGGAAATATACTAATCTTAGTGCACACAGGTATATATGGTTGTCAAAATCATCAAGCCATTACATACAACTAAATAAGGTGGATTTTACTGTATGTAAATTATATCTGACAGTTAAAAAATACAAACAGTGAATCCTAAAGGAAACGATCGACTATAGTTAATAATACAATTATAACAATGTTCTCTCACGAATTGTAACAAATGTACTACACTAATGCAAGGTATTAATAATAAGGTATGATATGGGAACTCTCTATTTTATGCATGATTTTTCTGTTAAGGCATAACTGCTGTAATAAAAAATAAATAAATAAATAAAAACCTAACTCAAATCCTCCTCTTAAAACCCTACCAAGCCTCTGCTTAAAGTGTCCATTTATCATCTTTAGAACTTATTAAGCAATTAATTATGCCTTGTGAGTACTTCTGTTATTGTCTTGAAATATCATTTCTTTTATTTCCTTTTTTACACATTCAGGTATTTCCTTATCTCCTCAACCAGATTGTAAATTCCTTGGAAGCAGGGACCAAGCGGTATCACACATCCTTTATCCACAACTATGAATCCAGGTCATTGTCTAACACATTATACTTTACGGGTATTAAAATATACATATATTTGTTGACTTGAGTAAAAAACCATCTAAGCGAATATATTTTGTGTACTTCTTCAGCCCAAAGTTGAACATGATAAACAGGCACAAAAATGTCTTTTCCCATGAATTGCCAAAGGTAACATTTACTTGAAGCCACTAAGACTGTCTAAGTCAATCATGACTTGACTTTACTCTCAGTTAGGTTTCTAGCTGTAGTTTTCACTGACGTAAAAGGCTAAGGGTTTCCGAGTAAACCGAGGCCAAGGTAATGAGGCCTGGCAGCAGGCGCTCAAGCCCTGCCCTGTGACAGTAGACCTCCTCTCCCAGTCGAATGGCCTGATGCCCTTGCTGAAGATTACTCGTGGAGTCCAGATTTTCAGTATTTTGGGGAGAAAAACATGACAGAAATAATGTGTCAGACTCAACACAATCATATTCCTGCTTCAGTATTACAAAATCCAACAATTTCTATTTGATCCTCACTGCATCTAAAATGCAGGGACTTCCTATTGCCAAACTTGCCTGTTTTCAATTCCTGAAAATAAAACGATAGCTACTTTCCTCTCTGTATTCCCCTAAATTCCACTGAGTGACACTGCCTCTACTAAGTTATTGCTTGTCTTCTCTCATCCTCGTTTTTATTTTATTTTTTTGGAGGTACTGGGGAATGAACCCAGGATCTTGTAAATGGGAAGCAGGCACTCAGCCACTTGAGTTACATCCGCTCTGCTGCAGAACTGCTTTTCTTTCCTATTTCATAGGTTTGCCCTGACCCTTTAGGTGGTTTCATGATGGATTTCTCTCTTTAGTGAACCTATTTTCCTCGCAAGGCTCTTCTCTGTGCACACCTGCCCACACACATCTTTGCCCTTCGACCTTGGCCTGTGTAACTGCTCCTGGCTTCAGGCCTCTCCTGAGAAGAGCTCTCCTGACTGGAGCCTCTCCTCACATGCCCTGCAGCGCTAGTTCTCAGTTTGTTAGCCCCTTTTCACTCTTCTTCTTTTCCTCCTTCCTTCCCTCCTTCCTTTCTATCTTTCTTTTTATTTCGACACAATCAAAAAGACAACAATATCTCCACCAGAAAGCAACAAACATATTTGAAAACATTAGTAGAGGAAAAGGCTTTAATTTATGTATAGAAACATATTTAAAGATTAAAGAAAGAAATACTTATTATTAAACATTTCTCATTTACATTCTTAAGATTACAAAATGATCATCAGAGTTTTAGGAAACTATAGCACCAAATAATTTTTTTGTTACCCCACTAGAGGTGGCCTGAGGTAAGTTGGCAAAGGGGAGATGTATTTATACCCATTTTAGAGACCAATGAAGTACCTGAGGTAGTGAAGCTGTGCACATCCAAGAAATCGAGGCAGGGCCAGCATTACACACAGTCTCTATTAGATAAACCCTTTCAAGTGCCTGATCTAACACATTTTTCTCCACCCTCTCGGACAGGGGTTCTTAACAAGGGGTCCATGAGCCTAAATTGAAATTCAAAAAAAACCTTATTCTTGTGGGGACATGTTGGAGCAGGTGTGAAATATTCATTAAATAACACACAGTATAGTGTGGGCTTAGTAAGGGGTCCGTGGAACAAAAAAGGTTAAGAAGCCCTGCTCTAGGGTTTACCTTCCTGGAGAGGAAAAGTGCCCCCGACAAAGGAAGATGAGAAGCTGACGCACAGCCCACCTCACAGCAACCTGAAGCGAGCATTCAGAAATGTGTACAAATAAACAAGCGAAAAGAAAAGTTTAAGGAGTGTAAAGTACATGTCCATTTGGACCCCGCCACTTCTGAAAGAACCAATGGTTCCAACCACTTGTGCTATTTTAATTTTGCTAAAATATGCACACTATGAGGTTCAGGACTTGACGCAGACTCCCAGGGAAACCCTCAACAGCTTTGTAGACAAAGCCACCTTAGCATCATGCTCTCAGACTCTCCAGGGCCTGAGTCTTGGGCACTGAATGTCCCTGTCCTCTTCATGTAAGAAGGGGGAAGGGGGTTTATACCCGTAACAGCCCAGAGAGACAGTGATTTCATCCTGTATTCGCAGGATCAGCTGAAGAGACAGAATGTCCCTGAAAGAAGTACTCTGTGGGGAAATCAAAGTAGGAAAAAAAGAAGACACCATTAAATTGTTTCAGAATCTGGAGTTAATGTGGTGGTTACTTCTTTCATCTTTAATGATCACAGGAAAGGATAATTTGAAGTCCAAGAGAGGGGGAAAAAATCTCGCCCTATCGATTAGTGTCAAACCACCACATGGCTTAGTATATTTTGTTAAAGAAGTGCAAGCTTGCAATTGGTGCCAGCTCCAGCTGCCCAGAAGTACACCTTTCAGTGATTGGAAGGGGGTGGGGTTGGGGGGGAAGGCAGGGGTCCACGTAATCGCTGTGCTCCTTTGAATTTTCCAATATAATCATGTACAGAACTGTTTCTTCATGGGCAGAGGCAAATTCTCTCATCCTTTTGCTGACATTAGCAGAATTTTGTTATATAATGTAATGCAATGAAAAGTCATTAGACTTCCCAGAGACACTGATATCCACATAGATAGAGTTCACATTACATGGACAAGAGTCAACAATCTAGTCACAGACAAAATAAAATGGAGGCGGATCAGGGAGTTGTATCCCCACTATATAATTCTTAAAATAACTGCAATATCAAAATAATGGTCATTGTTTGAATTATTAATTTTATTGAAACAATAAGTGATACTTTCTGAATTTCAGGAAGTCGTAAATGCTTCATCTATGCTATCCTGCTTAAGTCTCTCAAGAATCCAGAAAGATAGGTAATACTACCACAAACATTTTATAGATGAGGAAACTGAGGTTGAAAGAATCAGAGAACTTCCCCCAGACCCCCAGCTAGTAAGGGTCAGTGTCAAAACTCAAAAAGGAGGTCTGACTAGAAGTCATCTGGGTTATACCCTTGCCTAAAGAAAGGCTGCCTTCAGTGCAAACCACAGCACAAATCACTGGAAAATCTAGGCATTCGGTTGGCTTCCCCCTCGGCCAGCAAGCACACACTAAGGCAAAGATAGGAAAGAGCAGGCAAACCCGTTCACCCCACCCCCATCCCCAACCCCGCACACGGCTATGTGGTTAAAACCAGTCAAACACCTGCCCTTTGGAAACTGAAAGATGGAGTTTCCTTTCAGCGGGGCTTCCCTCTATTCTCGGGGTACAGAGCTGTTTACATGGAAGGAAGGATGAGCCTGGAGCTCAGGTCTCCACCTGGTGGCACGTGCCACCCGTGCCCTCATCTCGCTGAGGACAGGGTGGGCTGTCCCTGCACCTTTTCTTTGCCTCCTCCAGGGAATCTCAACTGCAAAAAAGTGAGTTCTGGAATCACAGGCATGAAAGGTGCATGAATGCCATGAAAAAGAGAAATCAAATAAAAAAGACTTTCAAATAAGAGCAATTCATATCCTCTGGGAAATATAAGTGAGGATCCAATATATGAAGCAATACTAGACTGTTATGAAAAAAAAAATCAATTGGCGATCTTAGAAATAAAAAATATGACTGTTGACTAAAAATTCAATAGATTTACTAAAAACTGGGGGTGGGGAAGTGCTGAAGAGTGAATTGTTGAACTGGAAAACAATGCAAAGCAATTCTCCCAAAATGGAACATAAAGAGATGAAAAGTATGAAAGTTAAGAAAGCTGGGCAGAGATAAAGGCAGCCCTACGGTAATCTAATTGTAGGTGCAAGACACACTGGAGATGGCCCAGGGTAAGTAAGATTTGAGAATTTCCCCAAAAAAGAAAGACACACTCCTCAACTTGAAAGAGCTTTCCAGTAGTGAACAGATAACTAATAGAAAAAAAGAAAACTACGTAAACCAACATAGTGAGATTTCAGTGCTGTGAGCAGCCTAATGGTGTTTGAAAACCATCTACTTGGATTTTTCTTTTGTATTTACTTCCTCCACTCTTCTAGGGCACTTATTTGAGAAAGTAATAAATTATGGAGAACATATAACATTTTATAAATATGTTGCTTTAAAAAAAAAAAAAAAGACAGCTTAACTCCCATCACTGACTGGCTTCTGGGAAGAGAAAACTGTTCCTGAGGTGCCCACTGGTTTTTAACAGGGTTATTCCATGGGCTCCTAAGATTTGCCAGCTGTTCTCCCTAGACTGTGCAGCACAAGGTCAAATACTCATTTAATCATAAAGTGTGGGTGTATGATATCTGAAGATCCTTTGTTCAAATATTTACTGACTATATCAGGCAATAGTCAAAGATTCAGGCAAACTAGATTTTATTAAAGATTTGGTTCAAATAAATATAATAGAATTCCACTGTACGATGAGCCAGTTCATTTTCAAAGTGAATTTCAGGTGGGTATCTTAGATCATGCCCAAGGGAGATTTTTACTCTTTGTTAGAGGAAGAGGAAATAACACAGAAAAGAATACCGGAGTAGCCTAAGATCCGCTGCTCCTTCTAACAGTCAGTCTCCCTGAAACCTGAGAGAGGCCATTAACCATCACAGTCCTGGCCTTGGAGTTGGGTCATCAGATCATTATATTTCCAAAAGTCTGCAATTTCTGGAAGTCAAGCAAAAATGTTTGAACTACATCTACTAATGTTATCCAAAGGAAATATATTGTAGGCCATATGTACAATTTTAAATTTTCTAGCAGCCACACTAAAAAAATTAAAAGAAACACATAGATTAATTTTAACAATATATTTTTAACCTGGCATATCCAAAATATTAGCATATGTAATAAACATGAAAACATGATTAATGAGGTAAAACACTCTTTGTCATATTAAGTCTTCAAATTCCAGTGTGTATTTTACACTTAACGGCTCAGCCCAATTCTGACTAATGACTTTACAAGCACTCAGTAGCCACATGCAGCTAGTGGCCACCGTACCAGAGAGGCACCTTCAACTTTGATCATCTCTGACTCTGTGAAGTATTACCTACTCTGCAAAGTCTCTTGAGCCCTCCTAAGGACAAATATCAGACGAGTGAGGTAGAAACATAACTTTTCTACTTACATATGACCAGGAAAGACTTCTCCCTTATCTCCCACCTCCCAGATTCCATCTCCAAGGTTTGCTGATTCCAAATCAGCAGTGTTCCCCACAGTCAGTTACCCTAGTTCAGGCCCTCATTATCTGTCAGCTAAAGTATTATAATAGCCCCTTCCTAACCTTATCTCCAAAATCTTGCTTCTTCAACCAATCCTCCTTACTTCTTCCACTAACTTTGCTTAAAAACAGATGCAGGGGAGCAGATGTAGCTCAAGTGCTTGAGCGCCTGCTTCCCATGGACAAGGTCCTGGGTTCAATCCCCCATACCTCCTGGAAAAAAAAAAAAATAGATGCAGACATGTCTCTCTCTTCTCAGACACATGCATTCATTCCTCTTTACTTCCAGAGGCTTCCTGGTATAGTGGAAAAGGCAAGGCATTCAGGGACCGAGGATATGGGTTCTAGTTCCAGATCTTCCATTTATTACGTGTGAGAAGCTTAGTCAAATTTTGATGGCATTCTTGCCCTCACCTCCTCAACTATAAAAATGGAAGAAATAGCAAAATTTCTATCAATGGGTTTTGTGAGGTTTAGGCAAGATAATGTTTGTACAGGTGCTTTTTCATCTCAGAGAAGAAATGTTAGGTTCATGCATGTCCAAACACCTAAACCTGCTGTCTGATGCCTTCTCCAGCCTCATCTCCACTATGACCCTAGGTCTCACCAGGTGTTCTGTCTGCAGATGTTAAAACCCTTCGTCCCTGTGACCCTTGCTCTCGTTTCTTCCTCCACCCATAATACCCACTCCTCCTGGTCTGCCTGCCAAACTCCTACTTAATCCGTGGCATAATTAGCTCTTTACATCTCTACCTCCCTCATTAGACAGGGACTTCCTGAAAGCAGGGACCACGTTCTATTATCCATGTACCCTCACCCCTCCTATAACTCTGTTCCATGGTGTTTTATAGAGTTGCACAGGGCTACACCCTGGGCGGATTTATCATTCTCATTTTTATGTGAGAAACCCGATTCTCGGAAAGGTTAAATAATATATCCAACGTCACAGAACTAGCAAGTGGCCCAGTGAGAATGTCAGCGAGCTCTGACTCCAAAGCTCACTCTCTTCCTGTTACTCTGTGGTCTGTGCAACCTCTGGGGATGCGGCTGAGCTGAATTTTAGGCATCTGAGTTTGAGGCACCAATGGGACATAGAGCTGGAAGTGGCCAGCCATTAGTTTGAGCAAAAAAAGGAAATCAGAAGGAGAAGCAAGACAAATCACACTCACACACACACACACACACACACACACGAAAGAAACAATGATGGATGCAATCAAATAAATCACAGTATATACATTCATCACAAGGAATGCTAAACAAAGATTTCAAAAGAATAGTTATCACATGATACAATTTAAGTGTAAACATTTTCAAAATACAAAATAGTATTCTGTAGATAGCCAATGTCTAAAACAGGGGTTCTTAACCAGGGGTCCATGAGCTTGAACTAAAATTCAAAAAAACATTATTCTTGTGGGGACGTGCTGGTGCAGGTGTGATAAATTTATTAAATAATACACAGTATAGTGTGCACTTAGTAAGGGGTCCGTGGTTTTCACCTGACTGGCAAAGGGGTCCGTGGAACAAAAAAGCTTTAAGTGATGGCTAAGAGAGTAATGTAGGATGAGGAACTGGGGAACTGGGGTGTAGAACAGAAATCCAGGTGGTGAAGGTCAAAGGGGAATGGTGGTGAGGAAGTAGAGGATGTGAGAGAGACAGACAGCTTGGTCATGAAAGGATAAGGAGAAATCAGTGTTTATTAGGTAGCTGGATCAAGGGAAAACTCTGTCCAGGGGAGGGAAGGCAGAAACGTAGAGTAAGTGGAAGTGGAAGGAGCTAGTGGAAATGGGGAGCTAAGAGCAGCTACAGAGTAGCACTGTCCAGTGGAAATACAGTGCGAGCCACAAATGCAAACCACATGTGTCATCTGAAATAAGTTAGAGGCTATATGTTAAAAGTGAAAAAACAGGTGCAGTTAATCTTAATGATATATTTTATTTAACCCAATATATCCGACATATTAACATTTCAACATGTGACAAAAAGAAAAAGTGAGATCTTTTCTGTTCTTTACACATTTTCACACTGTCTTCCAAATCTGGAGTGTATTTTACACTTCACACACATTTCAGTTTGGACTAGACACCTTTCAAGTGTTCAGCAGCCACGTGTGGCTGAGTATTGCTGGGTGCAGCTAGAGAGATCGAGAATAACCGAAAGAAAAAGTCCTATAGGCATGCACAGTCCAAATGATGGGGTCAGAGGCACCAGGAATGGAATTAACCTTGGGAAGAAGAAGAGCTCCTCTTCCTCTGAGACAGTAAAAATAAAGGTGGGATGAGAGAAGGGAAGGTGGGGAGAGGCATGGTGGGCAGAAGAAGGGAAATTGTACCTGTCAGCCTCCGCTAAAGAGATCTGGAGGCAAAGTCACCAGCTGTGAGGGAAGAGTTGAAAGAGCTCGAAGAGAATCTAAAAGGTTAGGAGCTGCCTTCCTGGGTACCTTGCTGGCCTTACATTTTCAATCCAAGTGTCCTTTCCCTTGCCAGATGGCCAGCACCAGTAAGGGCAGGCACGTGGCCACCTGGTTAGCGGCTGCCAGGAAGCCTGGTTCCTTCCCGGTTGCTTCTCTTTCTTAGTGTTTCCTTTCCCCAGCTCCTATGCCCCAACCAACACTCCCATCTTTTCTCCTATAGCCCCTCGACTTACAATCCTGTGTCTGCATTCACCCAATTTATCCCTACTTGAGAACGCTTCTAGTTGCCAGCCTCCACTGTTAGCTTCTCTTCCAGAAAATCTGTCCCAACCCTACCGTCAGAAAATCAGGCAGTGGAAGAGTTAAACAGAGTTGAATAAATGTATTACGCAGCATCATGCAGGGTCATGAACTTACACTGGGTAATGCCTATTTCTATTATTCCCTCCAGCACAAATGAACAGCGTGTAAGTTTTAGAAGAGGCCTGGAGCAGGGGATGCAACAGAAATGGCACAACATCTTAGAAGCTTAGCAATTTGGCCAGGTTACACTCAGCAGCTGACGGAGACTCTGAGATTTCAGGGGACAGGAGACTGTCTAGGATGTCTGCTGGATATACAATAACTACCTCTATCTCCTTGGGGAGCTTAAAGATAGGAATTCTGTCATTTTTAAACCAAAGTCATGCTTCACTGATGCGTTAGAATAAACAAAACAAAAAGAATGGAAAAGAGCCTTAAATAAGGATAATCATCATGTGGCTAAAAATAGTTGACAAGAGGCCACATGCCTTGGAATGCTACCCTGAAAACATCATCAGGCAGTGCACTGCTTTCCGCCTTTGTATAGGAATGAACTTCCCCCACGATATGAAGGTGTCATTTCAGTACTATAGGAAAAGGCAACTGCCTTTGAACTTCATATCTAGAATGAGATTCCGAACGTCACAAGAAAGAAGTATTTACTCCATGTGGTCGGATGCTTAGCCTAGTTTCCCACGTAATTCGTCTCGGTAAGGTGCTTAAAATATTTACAGTAATCCTGGAATCCTCCATGGTACCCACAGCTCACATAGTATTTCTAGGGAGAGAAAAGAGAAAAATAACACCCAAAGGCTTCATGCAAAAGCTGAAAAGTACATCTGCTGATTATTTGGCCAAACACAAAAGCAGAAAACTTGCCTCCAAACGCATGCCCTCTAAATCAAAGCTAAGCCAGATTATATCATTTTTTTAAGGTGAAATACGATGTCATTTCAGATTATGATTCTTGCAGAAAGGCAGCAAAGGAGGTAAAAGATGAACTATGAGAGCAAGAGATTTGCACATGCAGATAGATAGATAGATAGATAGATAGATAGATAGATAGATAGATAGATAGATAAATGTTGACCTTCTGAACCCTCCGTAGTGCCCATAGTGGCTTCTGAATGAATAGACAGAGACATGCCCTCCTATAGACACACCTGTGTGGATAGGTACAGGCCGCCCTGCAGGTGTGACTGCATCTAAGTGCTGTCAGGATGCTGCCAGGCTACTTTCATATTCAACCAACCATCCCACTCACCCTGCTTCGACCAGACAAAGGCTTTCCCCTGGTCGGGGCCAGGTGCCTTCTCGGCGTCCGCCCTTGGCAATGGTGGGGAAAAGCTTCCAGGGCACGCAGTGAGCTCACTCTTATTTTTAGCCTTTCTTAATAGTTGCTAACACTCGCTCTGAGCACTTTGCCTGGCCTAAATGGATGTAAATAACATCTTGTATCCAGTGTGGTACTGACCAGAAGTTATTCTTAGTAAACGTAAAGATCCAAAGAGGAAAGGAGGAGACCCATCTTTAAAGGCGTCATACACATCCGGCCGTAAATGTTTGAACATTTTTAAGGGAGTGACTTCAACTTGGTCCGTTTGTCTAGCTGATACCTCTGTGAGATGAGGGTTTAAGACAAGACCCTTGCAAAATCGATCGATAAGTAAACAACTGAAGCCAGTGATTACTGGCCGCCGTAGGACAGAAGATGGCCTCTGAGGCTGCTTTTATCAGGAGGCACTGGAGGATGCGCACTGACAGTAGTCAGAGGGCTTGGGGAGCGAGTCTTTATATCTGGAATCACGTACGCCTGGATAATGAACCTAAGCAAGCATTCAAAGTCTCCAATAATGGCCCGATGCCGTCATCTTCTAGTTAGACCTCTCATCTGCAGATGGAGGAAAAATACTGACAAGTGAAGTTTTTCCTATTCTTTGATCATGCAGGTAAATCTCTAGGTGGAGGAGTTTGCCTTGGACGATGATAGGGCAGCAAGAGAGAGAGAGGACATATTGTTAATATAAGCTTGGTTACCATCCTAGTGTTCTCTTAATGTAGCATATAATTAACATGTGTACTTTTAGATACATTGTGTATAAACATGCATGTACATACGTATATATGTTATATATATACCTAATCACCACAGCAACCCCTTGAGGTGCAAACTATTTCTTTTCAACCTCATCATAGAAGTAAAGGGAACTGTTAAATGTCATAAAGGTAGGAAATGACAGTGTCAGAGTTTGAACCCAATTCTAACCCTAAAGCCTGACATTTTACCCCTGTATGACTGCCCCTAAAAAACTACCAAAATAATAAGACCATTAGGCCAAGTCCAAAATTAATGGATAGCAGAACTCAGCCAAACCTCTACTTATCGAGTACCCAGGGGATAGATGTCACAGAACATGAAATCAAGGAAATTAGACCCATTTCTTTATTTCCCACTGAGGAACAAGAAACAATATAAAATGAAGTTGGATATAGTAGAGAGCATGCTGGGCTGGGAATTAGCTGGTCCTGCAGGAAATGAACCGGCAAGCAAGCAACTTAACATCCCTGAGTTTGCTTTTCTCATCTGTGAAATGAGGGGATTAAACTCTATCTGAGATCTCTTCCAGCTCTTACATTCCAACATGAGAATTGTCAGCTGCCCTAATTCTTCCCCCTTGAAACTTGGGAGCAGATCGTTATAGGAAAACTGGGTCCATATAGGAAACTATGAAAATCAAAACAAAATAAAACAAAAAACCACCTTTGATGGCCACAATTGCTTCCAGGACTCCCAAGACAGTTTCCGGAAGATCTGTAGTCTTCCAGGTTCTGTATTTGATCTGTACGCTTACTGCCTGCCTGCTTTTTATTGCTATTATTTGTCATTTCATCAAACCGAGAAATTCAATAATACAGGGTGAAAGCTCTGCCCCAGATAATGTGATTCCGTAGTCCATAAAAAACAACGCCCCCTTCCTTTCTGCCCCCACCACTCACCCTCCCCACGCACTCACGCGCACACTCACCCACTAACTTCCCTACTCATTTCAGTGCATAGTCTCTAAGTGTTCACTGAAGTAGGGTGCATTTAACCTAATTTTATTCATGCTTGCCTTGGGACAGGGCATAGAACATTCAGTAAAAACATCAGTAAAATCAAAATATGTCTTATCACGCATAACTCAAACTACAACGATGCACCTTAATTACTTCCATGCACACAAGTTTAATAGTTTAAAAAAACACACACAACTGAGACTTCTAGGAGCATTTTATGACTAATTCCTAATTTTTAAAAACTAATTCCCTGGAGTAGGGATCAGAGAGTTCAGAGCACTTACCCCATGTATCAACAGGGAGAGCACGATTTCTATAGAGCTCATCTGCTATGGCACAGCACCTGGATAGTGCCTGTCATGTAGTAGTTGCTCTGTATATATGTTAAACCCATGACTGTGTTTCTGCCCTGCCCCCTTATGAGACTAAAAAGCTCCATGCTGAGCTGACTCTAAGCTCCCTGAGGACAGGAGGAGCCACTCTTCTTAGTCTTTGTATTCCCATCACCTGGTAAAAATTGAGACATATTGGCACTTGATATGTCTTTGAAGAAAAGTAGAACTAAAAAACGTACAATTGAATATCCAGAAGAGAGTAGTCAAAGATGTCTCATGGGTAAGAAATAATAGTCCCAGAATTATTTTATTAAATGGTACCCAGTTCAGCACATAATCTTGAAGTAGGCTGTGATCTGTGATGCTCCTTTCACTAATAGTTTGAAAATGCACACATCCTTGTTTAATACTTTTATGGGAGTACACGATTGTCTGAATTTCACCCCACCGCAGACCCTACCAAGATGCATCAAGCAAGAGGTAATGTGCCAAGCACCAAGAGTTAAGAGCTCTTGACTCTGTTGTGCTTTAGAAATAGTTGCGGTGCAATTTTATTGTCCTGAGGGAGCAGGCTACCAAGGAAAGAATAAGATAGTTCATATGTCTTCAATGAGAGCAAATTACGAGACCTGAAACATGGAATCAAATAATTATTTTCTCTTTGATGAAAACTTAACTCTGGCTTACTTTTTTTTAAATTAAACTTTTTATTTTGACATCATTGTAGATTCACATGCAGTTATAGAAATAATACAGACAGATCCTATGTACCCTTTACCCAATTTCCCCAGTGATAACATCTTGAAAAACTTTGATACTATATCACAACCAGTTGATTGACATTTATACAGTCCAGATACGGGGCAATTCCATCACCACAAGAAGCCATCCTAGTGCCGTTTTAGAGCCACACCCACCTTCCTCCCCGCTTGCCCATTTTCCACGAATGTTACATAAATGGGGTCGAACAGCATGTAACATTTTGGACTATTTTCACTCGGCACATAGCCCTGGAGGTTCAAACAAGTGGTTGCATATGGCGCAGGTTCATTCTTTTTTATTGCTGTGTAGTATTCCATCGTCTGGGTGCACCACAGTTTGTATAATCATTCACCAGTTGAAGGACATCTAGTTTGGGGCTATTATGAGTGAAGCCCCTCTACAGGTTTTTGGGTGAACATAATTTTCCATTTCTCTGGGACTAATGCTTAAGAATGCAATTGCTGGGCCATAGGGTATTTGCATATTTAGTTTTTTTAAGAAACTGCCAAACTGTTTTCCAGAGTGGCTGTACCATTTTACAGTCCCACCAGCAATGTCTAAGTGATCCAGTTTCTCTGCATCCTCACCAGCATTTGGTGTCACTTTTTTTTTTTTTTTTTTTTTCCATTCTGATAGCTGTGCCACAACTTACTTTTAATGAATGCAAAGATCCAGAGTGGAAAATTACAGAGAGGAATGAAAAGATCCAGAGATCCTACAAACACCAGGAATCTTTAAGTATTTTCCCTGATCATTGTGATTATCTTAAGATGCACAACAAATATGCCTCTGCCCTTAATGAAGCATTGGGTAATAATAGAAGAGAACTTTCTCAGTGTAAGACAGAAGAGCTACCAAAACCCGACTGCAGAAAGGCATACTCAAAATGAAAGTATGGGAGATTGCCTTTAAGGTTCTAGGGGCAAAACAAGAATGGAACTTCTGGTCAACATTTTCTTGCCAGTACAAGCAAATAAAACTTTAAAAATAAAAGTTATAACAATGATAAAGGAAGAAACCAAATCATCATTTGCCAGTAAGTACATTGCCTGTGCACAAATAGCAAGAGGATTCATAGACTATCAGATTTAATGACATAGTTCCCCAGGGTGCTGGATACAAGATCAATATAAAAAAACAATTGCTTGCCTAATTGCAGCAACAACCGACGAAAAGTGTAAATGTGAAATGACCCCATTCATAATAGCAACAAAAATATCTTGAAATAAATCTTTCAAAATGATAGAAACTTCATAGAGAAAATTATAACACTTAAAGGGCATAAAAGAAGACATATATAAATGAAGAGATGGACCATATTGTGGTTAAAAGGTGCAATACAGTAAACATGTCTATTCTCTCCAAACTAATGTATGAACATAATGCAAATCAAATTTTAAAAATCCTCACCCAGTGTTTTGTTTTTGTTTTTTCAGAAGTCTCTTTTCAAATACATATGGAGAAAGCCGAGCTATTTTTGAGGAAGGGATGAAGAAGGAGCCCAAAGCTCTGAGTTCTAGTTCTGCTGAGGGCATCGTCCCTCCCACCCCACCTCCAACCTCTATCACCTGGACAGAAGAGGAGGTTCAAAGCTCAGCACTCTCCTGGCGGAACCTCCAGCATCCAGCCCACCCTCCTTCCCCTGCAACACCCACAGGCTCAGGACCCCAATCTGCCTTGATCATCACAAAAGCTAATCCCATCAGGCTCTTCCCCAAATTTCCATGAGTCACCCCAAAGAGCCCAACTCTCCAGGTCCTGTCTCATCCCCATGTATAGACACTAGCTAGACCCTATCTCTTTTTAAAAAAGAAACTTCCCTTGTCTTTGGGGACTTGCAGATCCCTAGTGTCCTCCACCTCTGACTTCTCCTGGACTTCTTGTCCTACCTACTCTGCCCTGCTGCTTCCCCTCCTCCTTGCTGTCCTGAAATCCCCGCCCCTCCTTAAAAAAAAAAAACCTTATTTTGAAGTTCATGCCATCAGACTGCACCACTTTAATATCCGTCTTAAAACAAAAGCAAACAATCTCTCTTGAACTCATATCCTCCTCCAGCTAATACACAATTTGCTTCCTCTAACTTTTCTGCAAAATACTCCCCAAGGTGTTTTCTCCACTTGCTTTTCCCATTTCTGTCCCCTTAGTGTCTCTTGGACCCGCTTCTTGGGCATTCTTCCCCATGATTACACAAAAACAGCTCTTTTCAAGGTCATCAGTGACCTCTATGTCAAGAAACCAAGAGCTCAGTGCCCAGGTCTATCTTTCTTGAGCTGCCAGCAGCATTTGGCACAGCTGATCCCTCCCTCCTTGCTGAACATTTGTCCCCCTTAGCTCCGAGCACACCCTCTGTGGTTTCCTCTGAGCTTACTGGCTATCCTCTCAGTCCCTTTTGCTGTCCCCCTAATTTCCCTGACCTCTGGATGTGGGAGTGCCCAGCACTCCCTCCTAGGACCCGTCTTTTTTCGGCTGCGTCTCTACATACTGACAACCAGGACTGGCTACATAATTTGCCAGGCCCCATAAAATGAAAATGTGGGCCGCTTAGCTCAAAGTTATTAAGCATCTCGGGACGGCAACAGCAGAGCATTAAAGCAAGGCCCTGGCTTTTCTAAGAGCAGGGCTGTGGCCACTGCCCAGATGTCTCACACACACACACACACCGGGCCAGTCCCGCTGACCACTCCTGAGCCTAGGCCCCAACTCTCTACTCAACATCCCCACTGGCTCTCAAGGAGGCACCTCCTAACCAAATTCCTGATGTGCCCCAAAGAAAACCCTGTGCTTTCTGCGGTTTTCCCATCTCGGTAAACGATCCGTTTGTCCAGTCTCTCGGAGCAGAAACCTTGGAACCACGGTGGATTCTTCTCTTCGACTTATGCGCGCAGCCAGGTCATGAGCCGATGCTGTCGGCTCTATGGCCAAACCCTGGCGAGGCTGTGTCCCCTTACCCCCACCCCTCTGCCTGCACCCCTCACCCAGGCTATGGCCGTCGCTCCCCACTGGCCTCCCCGCTTCAGCCCTTCTCAAGGCTCCAGCCTCGGGGGACCTTTAAAAGCAGTATTCTCAAAATTGCCCTCACCAGGAGGCCCCGGGAACCGAACCCGGGGCCTCCCATATGGTAAACGGGAGCCCCACTGATTGAGCCACAGCCGCTTCCCTCAAAACGGGTTTTGAAGGTGCCCTGAGAGCAGCAACGCTGGTCTCGCTTCCCTCTCACATTGCTCAGCCACAGGCTGGAAAGCCTCTGGTTTTGATGCGCCTATTTTCTCAGAGAGAGAGATTTCAAGTGACCCCTGCTCCGCCCCGCAAGCCCTAAACCGTCCTCATATCAAGGATCTCCGTACGAGTTGCAGAGCCCTAAAATGCTAAGAAATCAAATCATTTTTGAAGCTCGTGACCACATAGACGTGTGGCTCGCCGAGATTTTGGTTTCTAAATGTTTTCCAACACAACCGACAAAACCCAGGCGTCCGACGCTAGCAATGGCTGGCGGTGCCGCCCGCAGCGCCGGGAGGAAAGGCTTAAGTGAGCCAGAACCCCCGCGCCCGGGGCCTGCAGAGCCCGTGGTCCCGGGCTGCGCGTGGCCTTGGGCTCCTGGGTCGCCGCAGTGCGCGTGAGGACCGAGGGCTCCGAATGGCAGCGCCCCCCGCGGGGCCCTCTGGCTCGCTCTGAGCGCCGCAGTGTACACCGCCGCAGTGCTCTCCGCGCCCACCAAGCCGCGCCACGCGGGGGGCGCCGTGGGGACTCGGTCCTGAGTGGGTCGCGTCCCCCGCTGCATTTCCCCGTTAACGGCGGACGGGCACGAGCGCGCTCGCACGCGCGCGCACAAGCATGCACACACGGTCTGCGCAGGCCCTCCGACGCCCCGCGCCCCTCGCCCAGGACTTGGAGCCCCGCTGGCACCCAGGGTGCAGCAGCGCCCAGGGTGCGCGGTCCCCCCGCCCGGGGCGGGGGTGTCGGATAACGCGGAAGCCCCCGCCCCCCGCGCCCGCCGCAGCCCCCCGCGCCGCCCCGCCCCGCACGCCTGCCCGCTCACCCACGGACGAGCGGATCCTCGCCCTGCGCGGCAGGGACATCTTACGAGCCCGGTCCCGGCCCGGCGGGCTCAGCATCGCGCCCGCTCCCCGCGCTCCGCGCCCCGCGCCCCGGGACCGAGCGCAGCGGCTGCAGCCCGAGGGCTCATGGGCGGACCGCGCCTCTTCGCGCTGCGGGGCCGGGGCCGGCAGCGCCCGCCCGAGGCTGCGCAAGCCGAGCCGCAGCTGCGATGCCGCAGCGCCGCGAACGCCACCGCGGCGGGACGGGCGGCGGGTGGAGGAGGGCGGAGAGGGGGAGGCCGCGAGCGTCTGGAACGTTCAGCGGGACAGAGGACCGTGGCGGCGGCGAAGGCGGCGGGTGGGGTTGTTGGGGGAAATGGGTGGGTGCCTCGGGAGCTCGTCTAGGAGACGGGCGCCCCTCCGTGTCCCGTTTTCCGTTTGTGTGTGTGCTCCCTGTTCCCCTTGCCTGTCATTTGTCCTTTGTTCAGTGTGGAGGGACCGTGTCTCTTGGGAATAGAGATTCCTAACTTTCTTTGAGAGTCCCCCAGTTGCTCCTTACATTTCACCTTCAGTCGCCCTATCTGCCCTTCCGTGTGCGGACTGCGGTTCTTGGGAACAGGTATTGCCGAGCTGTCTGGCGCGTCCCAGGCTCTGTGCAGCCTGGCAGTCGTTGAAATGCTGCGTCCCCGGGCCCCCTTCCCGCCTGCCGGCCGCTTCAACCCATCCACGCTGCAGCCCGCCTGGAATTGCAACTAGTGGAATGTTAAAGCTGTAGGAAGGCAATTGGGGGAGGTCTCTTTTGGAAACTATGGCAGGGGAGGGTCACTGGGTGCGGCCGGGGTGGGGGGGCTGGATGTGTGGGGAAGGGTGCACCTGGGGCGGGCCCCTGTGGAATCTGAATGTGTTCACGTGGCCATGGGGCACAATCACGGACAACCACATGCCCATCCTGGGAGTCCTGCTGCATTCTCTGATAGAATGGCAAGACTCTGGAGTGCATGGGCAGTGTCTAATGAAAGAGAACTGACCAATCGCCAAGCCCTGGACATTAATGCTTGTACTTACGAACCTTATTCTGTAAAACTTGCCTAATAATATGTATTGCCTTAGAGCTACCTCCTGAAGACCTTCTTGATTGATACTCAAATGTGGCCTCAGCAAATAAACTCACTACCTATCCCGTGTCCCCCCCTGCCCCGTGGCTCCCTGGGATAAGCCTCCCTGGCACCAAGGGATTCTTACCAAGTGCCAACTAGCAATGCATTTGGTAAAAGACCTTGACCAAAGAAATGAATCAGGAGGTCTTTCCAGAGATTACACTTATGGACCTCTCAGGCGGATCTAACCAACTGCCACAGCAAACAAAAGCCTCAAACAGGACTGCACCCATGGGCTCTAGAGACATCTGGATACTGTAGGAAGGGCACACAACCCCATGAAGTCAGCAGCTCTTCAGTGCGCCTTACCTTGGAATATATAACCTATTTCCCCAACATAACAGAGTTAGATTTATTTATAATCTCCCTACACATGATTCTTCTACTCCTTTTATTTGAACCTATAATTAGCACTACACCTATTAAATATGTGTCCCAGAGGCTTAAATCTCCGGTCTGTTCATGTGCATGTTGAGCCCTGAATCTCAGCAGAATTGTAGTCGACACCTACTCTCCAGTTCATCAGCCTTGTCCAGGTCAACTAACAAAAAGATAGTGATGGACAATGTCTATCCCCAAAAACAGAGTATCTACAGCAGTAAGCAAAACAGTTCCATTTGCCCCATAATATCTAAGCAGAGTGACATCATTATCCCCAAATCCTCAAGGCTGAGGAATAAACACACAAGAAGGGAATGCAACCGTAGACCAAAGTAAACTTCTTATTATTCTAGTGAGGGAAGAACTTGTAACATTGGTATAAAGACAGTGGTTGCCAGAGGTTCTGAGGGGAGAGGAGGGAAGAATAGGTGAAACATGGGGCATTTTTAGGGCATTAGAATTGTTCTACATGATATTGCAATGACAGATACAGACCATTATACACAAAACCTGTAAAATTGTATGGTGCAAAGTGTAAACCATAGTGTAAACTATAGACCATGGTTAGGAGCAACGCTTCAGTATTTTTTCATCAATTGTAACAAATGTACTACACTAACGTAAGATGTTATTAATAGGGGGAAATGTAAGAGGAGGAGGGGTGGGGTATATGGGAATCCCCTATGTTTTCGATGTAACTTTTTTGTAATCTAAAACTTCTTTTAGGGAAGCGGCTGTGGCTCAACCAGTAGGGCTCCCGTTTACCATATGGGAGACCCCGGGTTTGGTTCCCGGGGCCTCCTGGTGAAGGCAAGCCCGCCCGCACGGCGTGGTTAGCTGACCCAGCGAGCACAAGCAGCAAGGGGGGGATAAATGAATAAATAAAAAAAAAAAAAATTAAATTAAATAAAACTTCTTTTAAAAAAAAAGTTTTTTAAAAATCTGTAAGAAACCCTACGGAACACTTGGCACCCCCCACACACACCCTCTACCCACATTCACACACCTTTTTCCATTTTCCATTCTCTTTGAAACAGAAATCATTGGAGGTGAAGTGACTTCTCCAAGGTCCCTTGATCTATTTTTGTTTGTTTTTACTTGTCAGTGATGTTTACATGGTGATTGGTCCTGGATGCAGTTCATAAAGAAAAAAAAAAGCTGAATCTTTAGAATGTCTAATGAAATTCTGACCTCAGTGATTCAGGTAAGAGTCTGGCCCTGCATTTACTGGTGTGATTATTATATTTTATTTAACATCAATTAAACATTAGGGACTGGCAAAGAGAAGAATAGAGCTCAGCATAAAGAATCAATGCCAGGGAAGACAGAGCCATGCCAACACCCCATACTCCTCCTGGCTGGCCTCTCCTATAGATTTCCTTAGAAAAATCCAGAACGGCTGAGCAACTTGCATTGAAAACTGTAGGCTGGCCAGAGCCCATACAAAATGTTAACTTTTAGTGGGATCCCTTGCCTTTCTATTCTGGGGCCCCGGGGGTGGGAGGTGGGGTGGGGGACTGTTTCATAAGAAATGAGTCTTTAGCAGGAAGTTGAGGAGCAAGAAAGTTTTCTGAATTGTTGAGATGGCTTCAGGGTGGGAGCGCTTTTCCCAGTGGGACTTCATAGCTTTTAAGGGCAAACATAAAGCCAGAGTTACTCCTAGCAATGAGCTTGTCAAAACTTTGTCACTCTACTAACCCAGTAAGTTTTCTGTTGATGATACTCCCCAAAGTCCTCACTAAACTGAAAGGGACTTAAATGGGAAAACATGATTTTGAGATAATTAGAAAACTTTTTTTTTTTTTTACCATAACTGGATGAGAACAGAAAAGTAAACAGATGTTAATTTTAATTTTTAACAAAGAAGCAGAATGTGTTAAAATAGAATATTTGCCTTGACATCCTCTGAATGACCCAGAAACAGCCTACAGAAGGAAGAAAGAGCCAGTCCAAGAAAGATACATTCCATGCTGCTACCACTGTGGGTTGATGGATATCAGTGAAGCCAGAGCAGCCCTCTTCCTCCTTGGGGATGAAGTGGAGGGGAAAGGGGAAGTAGACTGTTCTCTCTGGAATCCAGCTGCCTCCATCCCCTCTCACTATTCTGTGTGCCCAACTCCCTAAGCAGTCAGTCCCGCCAAGACAGACCAAGCTCGCGGGAGAAGGACCCAAGCCCTCGGGTTGGGGACTGCAGAAAGGCTGTCTCTACTTTTCTCCAGGTATTCCAAGAAGGGACACGGCAGAGTCTCTCCTGGTAGCCCATTCCAGTGTTCAAGACTCGGGTTTTCCAGCAGTTCTGGTGACCATCTTAAATTGCTCTGTGTTAACCTAAGCCCATTTTCCTTGTTCTTCTTTTTTCACATCTTTCTCCAGAAGTCCTTGCAATCAAATGGAGACTTCCTTAAGACCCAGAAATTCTACTTCTAAGTATTTACTCAAGAGAAATGAATACATATATCTACAAAAAGACTTGTAAAATACTAGTAGCAGCCTTGTTCATAATTGGCCCAAGCTGGAAGCAACCCATGTCCATCAAAAGGTAAATGGGTAAATGGCGATATGTTCTTCTAATGGAAGATGACTCCACAATAAAACGGAAATAACCCCACTTCACAACCACTAGGATGGCTATTAGTCAAAAAATGTGGTTAAGGATGCAGATAAATAGACAGATTTGTATATTACTCATGGGAATGTGAGATGATGTAGCCACTGCAGAAAACAGAGAGGAGCAGATGTGGCTCAGGAGGTTGAGCGCCTGCCTCCAACATGGGAGGTCCCAGGTTTGGTTCCCAGTGACTCCTTAAAAAACAAAAAACAAACAACAAGCAGAACAAATGAAAAAACCAATTTAAGGAAGCTGATATGGCTCGGTGGTTGAGCGCCAGTTAAATCCCTGGCCCCGCTACCGAAAGAAAGAGGGGCGGGGGGAGGGAAGGAGGGAAGGAAAGGAAGGAAAGAAGGAAGGAAGGAAGGAAGGAAATAGGTTGGCAGTTCCTTAAAAAGTTAAACATAGTATTACCATGTGATCCAACAATTCCACTCTTAGCTATATACCCAAAAGAATTGAAAACAGGGACTCAGATACTGAACCTGTGTTCAGAGCAGCATTATTCACAATAGCCAAAAGGTAGAAACAACCCAAGTGTCCATCCACAGAGGAATGGATAAATAAAACATGGTCTCTCCATACAATGGAATATTACTCAGCCATAAAAAGGAATGAAGTTCTGCTACATGCTAAAACATGGATGAACCTTGAAGACATCATGCTGAGTGAACTAAGCCAGACAAAAAGGACAAATATTGTACTAATCCACTTAAACGAACTATCTAGAATAAGCAAATTCATAGAAACAATATAGATTACAGATTCCCAGAGGCTGAGGGGGAATGTGGGAGGAGGGCAGTTATTGTTTAATAGCTTCAAATTTCTATTTGGGGTCATGAAAAAAGTTTAGGTTATGGATAGTGGTGATGATAGTAAGATATTGTAAATGCAATTCGTCACTGAATTGTACACATGAATGTGGTTAAAATGGGAAATTTTGTTATATATATATATGCTACCACAATAAAATTTTTAAGTGGAGCAAATTATCCATGAATAAATCAACACAGATGAATCTCAGAAACGTTATAAGTGAAAGCAAGACACAAAAGAGTATATACAGTATGTTTTCGATTCAATGAAGTTTAAGAAAAGACAAAAATAAACTAATGGGTTGCAGGCATTTAGTAGGAAGGGTCTCAAGGAAACTTTCTGGAGTGAAGGAAAGGTTCTTTTTTTATATATAAGTGCAGATATAGGCTTTATGCATTTATTAAAACTCATCAAACTACAGTTACATTCTACAACTTCATTGTGGATTATACCTCAATAAAGATACAAATAAATGTAAAGAATTTTTAAAATGCCCTAGGATATTCATAATATAATAAAAATCTGGAAAACAAGCACCATTAAAAGAGAATGAGCAAAAAAGCTAAATTTCTTTCTTAAAATAAAAAACATGATTCTCTTTAAAAATGAAAAATTTGAAGACTATTTAATGGCTTGAGAAACTGTTATATTGTTAAATGAACAAAGGGGGAAAGCAGAGCTGTATATATATGTTGCACGCGATTTTTAATATACATATATGTAAATTATATAGATATAGAGACATATCTCTATCTTTATCAATCTATATCTATAAATACATATATTATATATCTGTATCCATATCTAGAGAAAGAGAAGTTGTGGGGAGAGGGAGAGAGAAATGTACTAAAATGTTAACAAGAACTATGTCTGGATGTTGATTTTTATTTCTTTCTTTGTACTTCTTGATACCTTTCCAATTTTTTACAATACAGTAAAAGTGAAGTATTTTTAAATGAAGTCTAGGCATACAGGAGTGCATCAACACGGAGTTAAGATTTTGATATAAGTCCACTTGGCTGAACATGTGCAAAGGAAGAATGCCACCAAGTTATCGAAGCTAGAGTTGGTGGCCAGGCTGAACTGTAGGAAAGAAGGGGTGTGATAATAACAGTATAAAGTATCTCATCAGAAAATGCAACACAGCTGCCAAATATTGGGAACTTCAGCAGTTCAGGTGGCAACTTGATGGCAAATGAACAAGTCAACAGCTGATGCCATCGCTTTATAATAATGATAATAAGAGCTAGCATTTTGAAGAGCTTACTTTGTGTCAGGCAATGAGCCAAAAGCTTTACTTGCATTTTCTCATTTAATTCTCAAAACAATGAGCAGAGATAAGTACATTATTACCTCTATTTGCAGACGAGGAAATTCAAGGTTGGAGAAATTCAAGGTTGCCCCAAATCACACAGCTCTGTAGTGCGTGGATCCTGAATGAGAGCAGTTATTTAGCCTGTCTCCAGTGACCACACTCATAACTATTGTCCTGTTCTAAATCTCCAAGAGGAAGCACCTTTTGCTTGCATGTGCTTCCATCAGGGTGCACTTCTGATTAAAGAAGAGATGGGAGAAATGCGCAGGCCAACTTGGTGGCTTGGAACCCTCCAGAGTCTCAGGACGCCAGGCCCCACTGGCCAACTGAGAAGGGGTGGGTTTGAACATCAAGCCTGCCTGCCACTTTAAGGCAGGCAGGCCTCTGGGAAACAATTCTGGAAAGTAGGGCTTTTTACTCAAACAAACTTGGAGAAGAAGCTGCCATGCCATACCATCTTCCCCCCTCCCTATCTGCAGTCACAGCCTGAAAGACAATTTTGACTCATCGTGCCCTCATGGCTTCTTCTCAGGAAAAGTTAGAGAAGTTCCCTCTCTCCTCTGCCTTGAGGCAAGAGGCGGCCAAGGAACACTAAGGAATGTATGAGTGTCCAGATAAAAAGAGAGGATGCAGTGGACAGAGAATGGAGCCAATTTCACCATCACCTCTCCATTAACAGGCATTTTTAAAGAAACTTGTTCACTTCATGAGGGTTATTTTGGTTAAAATTAGAATCCATGATCAGTCCATCCACATAACCAAGTATATGGAAACTGTGATATATCTTAAGGTAAGAAGGGAGTGAAGGCACCACTGCCAACCCTTCTGCCATGGAATAGGGACACGTGGAACTCTTGCATGGCATGTACCAGCTGACTTACAGACTGAGTGAGGACACTGCAAATAGTTAAGAAGGTCAATTTCTTTATTGACTTTTTGAAAATACATTTAACAAATGGTGCTGGAACAATTGGACATCCAGATGCAAAAAAATTTAGACCCTTACATCTTACTATATACAAAAACTAAATCAAAATAAATCATAGACCTAAATATAAGACCTGAAACTATAGAACTTCTAGAAGGAAACATAGAAGAAAACCTTCATGACTTTGGGTTAGACAAAAAGTTCTTAGGATACCAAAAACATAATCTATAAAAGAAAAAATTTGAAGAATTGGACTTTGATACGATTAAAAAGCATTTGTGCTTCAAAAAACACCATTAAGAAAATGAAGGGGAGCGGCTGTTGCTCAGTGATTAAGCTCCTACTTCCCATGTACAAGGTCCTAGGTTCAACCCCCACTACCTCCTAAAAAAAGAAAAAGAAAATGAAAATACAAGCCACAATCTGAGTAAATACTTGCAAAAAATATTAAAGGCCTTGTATCCAGAAAAATGAAGAATTCTTACAGCTCAATGAGACAAACCAATTTTTAAAATGCACAATACATTTGAATAGACATTTCACCAGAGAAGATATACAAATGACCCACAAGCACATTTAGAGATTCTCAACATATTAGTTACTAGGGAAATGCAAATTAAAACCACAATGGCTATAGTAAAAAAGACAATAGCAAGGTTGAGGAGGATGTGGAGCAACTGGAACACTCACATGTGGTTGGTGGGAATTTTAAATGGCACAGCCAATTTGGAAAACATTTTGACAGTTTCTTAAAAAGTTAAACATAAACTTACCCTATGACTCAGCAATACCACTCCTAGGAATTCACCCAAAACACATGAAAACATTTCTCCATGCAAAAAACGTGTACACACACTATCTCTGGAAGGGTACACAACAACCTGGCATCCTCGGCTCCTCTAAAAAGGAGCCCAAGAGGCTGGGAGACAGGAGGGCGATAGGAACTTTATGCTCCATCCCATCATGTACCTTCTGAATTTGGACCCTGCACTAGGGTGAAAAGTGTCCTGCCAAAAGCATGACCACCCAGAATCTGTGTATGTAACCTGACTTGGAAATAGAGTCTTTGCGGATGTAACCAAGGTAAGATGGGGTCATATGAGATTAGTTTGGGTCCTAAATCCAATATGACTGGCATCCTTACCAGAAGAGGGAAATTTGACAGAGACACAGGCACATGGGGAAACACCACGTGAAGATGGAGGCAGCTGCAACCCACGGAATGCCAGGGATCGCCAGTAACCGCCAACAGCTGGGAGAGGGGCATGAAAACCGTTACCCCCACCCTACTCCAAAGCCCTGCTGGCACCTTGACTTCAGATTTCTTGACTCCAGAACTGTGAGGGAATACATTTCTATTGTTTTAAGACAACAAGTGTATGGCACTTTGCTATGGCAGCCCTGGGAAGCCAATACGTAACTACACCAACATAAATTAAAATAAATGTGTGTGTATATGAATAACCATAGGGAATGTTTGTGGTACATTAATAAAAACATGGTGTGTGGCATCAGAAAACAACAACAACAACAAAAAAAAAAAAAAAAAAAAAAAAACGTGTACACAAATGTATATAGCACTATTCATAAATGCCCCAAATTGCAACAACCCAAATGCCCATGATCTGGTGAACAGATAAACAAAATGTGGTATGTGCATATAATAAAATACTAGTAGGCAATAAAAACTGAGTAACTATTAATACAAGCTACAATATGAATGAACCTCACAAACATGAGGCTAAGTAAAAGAAACTAGATGTAGAAGGCTAAATATTGTATTATGATTCCTTTTACATGAAATTTACAGAACAGGAAAAATCTATAGAGTCAAAAAGCAGACTGGGAATTGCCTGAGACTGGGGTGGAAATGGAGATTGACTAGAAAGGGGCACAAGGGATATTTTTGAGCTGATGGAAATGTTCTAAAATTGGATTGCAGTGATGTTTGCACAGCTTTATAAATTGACTTAAAATCCCTGAATTCTACATTTAACATGGTGAATTTTATCACATATAATTTATGCCTCGATGATGCTGTTAAAAATTTTAAGGAAAAACCAGGATTTTTAATTTGTGAATTTCACAAAAGGAATATCAAATTTAAAAAATAAAATAAATGAGTAGAAGTTCTTCTATTTCCTTCCCATTCCTCCCTGGATCACCTTCGCACCTCTCAAGGGGCAGGCACCCCATGTTGAAAACCTCTGCATTGGAATGGTAGTTCCAAAAGCTTCCAAGTGTTCAAGAATCATCCCCTGAAGAATTTATCAAAACTGTATATTCCTGAGCTGAATTCTTTCCATCCTATGTATAATGGCTCTGACTCAGTGTGTCTGGGTAGAGCCCAAGAATCTGAATTTTTTTTTTTTTTTAAGATTTTTATTTATTTATTCATTTATCACCCCCTTGCTGCTTGTGCTCACTGGGTCAGCTAACCACGCCGCGCGGGCGGGCTTGCCTTCACCAGGAGGCCCCGGGAACCGAACCCAGGGCCTCCCATATGGTAAACGGGAGCCCTACTGATTGAGCCACAGCCGCTTCCCAAGAAGAATCTGAATTTTTAATGAGACCTCAGGCTGAACACGGCCCGAAGCTGAGCCACCTCCAGCTCTCCAGCACCCAGGACTTCCAGCAATGGCGGGAAGAGAGACCATGGGTTGGAGAAGCTGGGCTGTCCCTCAGGAGAGTGGGGAGAAGCCTGGCGCTGGGAAGGAAGAAGCATGGAACCTTGGCTCTGAGCAGAGAGGGAGGCCCAGGGAATCCTGGAGATAAGAAAGAAGCCTCCAGCTCTTTTAGTGACTGTGAAAGCCTGCGCACCTTCCATGAGGATTAAACTTTACACAGAAATCAGGGAGAATTTACCACGGGGCTACTTTACAGATGGATTTTTTCAGTGCTAAATGCTGAGTGTAATGTGGAAGAAAAGGCACTGAGTTGTGAAATGTGCTTTGTCTTTATCAGTATCAAAGTAGCTTCAAGGCCCCCTTACTGTTTGTGACTAGTGATATTATTATGTTTATTATTATATGTACTATACTGATCATCTTATTCTTTGTTTCCACCCCCCTAAGGTGGCTCCCTGGTCTGTTTGCTCATTGTTTTTGCTCTTTATTTGCTCTTGTTGTCTGCTTGTTGTTTTTGTTCGTTGTCTGTTTTTTCTTTAGGAGGCACCAGGAACCGAACCCAGGACCTCCCATGTGGGAGGCAGGTGCTCACCTGCCTGAGCCACATCTGCTCCGTGTTCATTTGTTTTTGCTCATTGTCTGCTCATTGTTTTGCTCATTGTCTTGCTCACTGTCTTTTTGCTTGTTGTCTGCTCGTTGTCTTGCTCATTGGTTTTTTGCCCATTGTCTGCTCATTGCCCTTGCTTGGTGTTCGCTTGTTGTCTGCTCATTGTTTGTCTTCTTTAGGAGGTACCGAGAACCAAACCCGGGACCTCCCATGTAGGAAGTGGTCACTCAACTGCTTGAGCCACATCTGCTCCTGATAATCCCATTCTTAATCATGAGGAGACTGAATTTGTCTGAACTGGATCTTCGGGCATTCCCTAGCGTGTGTTGCTCACCAGTGTGATGGTGTGCACATCAGATTTCTATTTTATTCGACTGCTCAGAGGGTACCTGTGTGAGAGGGTCTGTGGACTGAGCGGAGAGCCTGGGATGGCCGTTGAAGAGTTAGGAAACCGCAGCAGCTCCAGCAGGCGGTGGCTCAAGCACTCTGCAGGGCAGGTGGAGGAAGCCAGGGAGCCGTTCCCCTGGCCCCACCTTCTGCCTTGTTCTCTCTCTTCCTCTCCCTTCCTTGCTGGGTCTTCCTTCCTCTTCCTCATTTCTCCTCTCAGCCCTCATTTTCTCTCCTGGCTCAAGCAGTGAGATGAGGGAGTGGCACCAGGACGGAGGCGGGGTCCCTGCTGGACACCTGCCCAGGGCGCCCCAGGACCGAGGGGAGCCCTGAGCCCTGCGAGGCTGCTCTGAAGACTTCCCGGGAGGAGACTGTCACAGCACACCTATAGCTGTGCGTGTGAGCTCATGCACACACACAAGGGCACCCATGCAGCACCTGAGTCCCTGCTAATCTATTTGCAGTTTACTTAGCATCCAGTCTCCAGTTATAGCTCATAAAAGGTGCATCTTAAGGCTCCGGCTTCAGCTACCCCATCCATCATCTGAGAACCTAGTTTTGCTAGTCATCTTTGATTACCTTGTGTTTCAAAATCCAGTCACCGAGAAAACGGTGTCGACTGTCACTGTCCTTCAGGAGGACATAAATGGATCCGTCCCGGTTAAGTCATGCAACCTGCTGTACACACAGCGCTGTTCACAAACGTCAGAAGCGGGTCAGTGCAGCTGCATCACTCAGCACAGCCTTCCATGACCTCCAGGAGCCAAGGGCATCCGGCTCTCTGCCGCCCACCTTCCCACGTGCCTCCTACCTGGAGCAGGTCTCAGTAGAGCCAGCTGTGCTTCTTCTTGACAGCAGAGTATGGTGGCTCAGCTGGAGTGTACTTCTGCTCCCCTGCCAAAATGCAACCTAAAACATTTTGGTGGTTCAATAATTCAGGAATAGCCTCGTTTGGAATGTTAGTCTCTCCTTGCTGCTCCTCTTAAACAAGAAAAGTGGAAAAAAACTGTTTACAATTAATGTTCTGGGAGAACTAATGTTTCTGAAATATATTCAGCCCATGGTAGTGAAGCAGATAACAAACCAAATTTTAAATGTTAACTTCTCAAAATATTGCCTCCGAGTTATTCCCTTGTAACTGGTTCTCTGACTTGGAGCTGCTTGGGCAAAAGGGTGATTTTTTTGCCTTGTGTTTTGCCTCCTTCACTTTGGTGGGGATGATGAGGGCGTGAACATCAGTCTTTATACTTCTCAAAACATCTTTATTGTTTTTATAAAGGATGCCCAGTTAGGGAAGGGTGTTAAGGGATTAAGAAATTTTTTTCCAAATTAAATGGACTCTTTGGACACTAGATTTCAGGAGTGCCATTTCTGTTGTGAAGTAGTTAAAATGGGAAATTTTATGTTGCATATATGGACCACAAAATTCTTTGTTAAGAAAAAAAATAAGCTCACATATTCTGGACCCAGATCACTTACTGTGCAAATGCTGTAGGATCCTTTTCTCCGTGTATTCACTTAATCCATCTGCATCCCTTTCTCCCAGGGATGCTGGGAGGACAAATGAATTAAAAGAAGGCAACACATGCCTGAAAGTATATTTAACTCTGTAGAAGAAATGCAATGATTTTATAAAATAGAAATCTAGCAGCCAACCTGGGTATTTTAAAGATTCACCCCTTAAGGAATTTTCTTTTTGTAGATAGCAATTATGGGGGCACCAAAAGAACATAAGAGCAGATTCCTTCAGGACCTAATATACTCATAACCTCCAAAAAGAACTCACTAGAAAGTCAAATCTGGCTCTAAGAACTGGGAACACCACCACCCCTGGCAGGCATTATCTTCTCTTCTGGAACATGAGATGTTCACAGCGATGGATGCCTCTGGCCTTTGGAAAACAATCTAGCACAGACAACCCTGCTCTTTGTCTTTCAATATTAAACCAAGAATGACGAGAGAACTTTCAACCAGGCAGCTGTCTCTGCCCAGTGAGTTATGGCACCTTCCTCCACATGGAGTGCTGTTTCTACACAAATGTGTCCTCTGGCTAGAGATGACTCAAGCGGGCATTCATTAAATGTTTGTGGGGTGGTGATAGGCACGAAGATGCCGCATAGGCAGCTTGAAAGTCTGAGTCTGCGTGTTCAGTTGTCCTGTTTGTCTCTTTTTAGCTGGAATCATCTCTGTGATACAGAATTTGTTTTACACATTTCAAGATCCTTTCCCCTCTCCCGTATAGCACAGAAATGATATTTTCACCAACCCTCAGAGTCATCCCAAAGACATGAGCTAGCCAATTTACCTCCAGTAAAAGATCTTTAGGGAAAAGCAGACTTCTTAAGAAGGCATCGAATTTTCTTCCATGTGGACGTGCAATGAGCACAGCCAATGGAGCAGGACAGTCAGAGGATTGAATCTCCCGCAGCAGTGCTACTTACTAGCTTGTGAACTGAGACTAGAACCGGAAGGTTTAAAAATTTTGGAAATATATATTTAAAAGTCAAATTATATCAACAGAAGAGTGAGTAAATTTGGACATCAAAGATAGTGGTGACATGCATTAGTTTAACCATATACAAGGAAAAATTATCCTCATTCTCATTTGGAAATGTGGAGTCAGAGGGCTTCGTAAGCTGAAGGAGGCCAGTTGAGAAGCTCACAGCCTGTTAATGTAACTTGGCAAAATGGCAAAAACACAAAGAACAGGCTCTCAGGACCTACTGTGAGTATTAAAATGAAAAAATTCAAGACTATTTGCCCTGTGGTTCAGAATAACAAAAGGCACAATCATTGCTAAATGGAAGCGATAAAGAGATGATGAGTCTTTGTACTCATCATCAGCCTCATTTATTGGAAAAACAAATGAACCTAATAAAGAAAACCCTTTTTTGTTCCCAGATGGGATTTCAATGAGCAAAATTAAGCTTTCAGCTGCTTCCTCAGAGACAATTCCATATAGTGCATATTCTAGTTCTATTTCAAATGCCTTTTCTGCGCTTCCTTAGGTCCCAGGTAACACTCATATAAATACTCACATAAAGAGCAAAAGTCTATCTGCAATCAACTGTGTCTTCATTTTTTCATACTTCAAATGTGTCTATATATTTCCCAATCAATTCCTTTTGATGTTCTTAATATCTCTATGTGGTCAGGCTAGAGAAGATAGATTTGCCTGGTGATAATGAAAAAGCAGCTAAGAAAAATAACTAATAGGAAGGTAAGTGCCTCCAGCTAGAAGCAATTAGGCGCTGAGTAAATCACCGTCATCATACCTTTTAAAGCATCACTGGGTTCACAAGCCACCATCAAATGCTATCAAAAAAGGGGAGTGGATAGGTGAGAAAAAATTAAAAGGAACAGTGAACTGAAGTGGGAATCATAAGCGATAAGCCGACTTTTAAGATAGGTTTTGCCCTTGGGGCAGCTTCTCTTCCTGAAGCCCACCATAGAGCGTATAAGTTGAACTTTAAATTCCCCCAATAAGCTGGCACCTTCAAATGGAAAATTAAACTTGAAACTGAAATGGCAAATTAGACACAGATGAAAGGGGAATTAATGAACAGATCTGAAAATGTATCCTTGCACCGAGAGCAAGGAGATGGAAACAATTAGTCTTTAAGAGTCATGGAAAGGACTTCCGGGAAGACAGCGGACTAGTAACACAGAGGAAACTCTTCTCCAGAAAAATAGCTAGAGGACAGGCTGAAACAGCCCCGAAAAAGATCTTCTAGGGTTTAGGACAGCAGGTGAAGGCTGCACACCACCCAGAGGAGAGAGGGACAGAAGAGGGAAATCGCGACGATAGAACCATGAGTTGAAACCAGCAGCGACTGCTGCTGCCGGCACCCTCTCCCACACTCTTTAGAATTCTGGGGCCTCTCGGGCTGTGACTACAGATAAAGAGGGCTCCAGGGATCTACCACTCCCAGAAAGGGGAGAGAGAGGGACACAGCCTAAGGCTGACTCATGTTCTGACCCGCAAATTTGGGCTGTAGAGCCCCACAGACCCTGCCACATGGTGGTTTGCCCTGTGAGCCTACGAAGGACTGGAAAAATCCCAACCTTGCAATCTCCCTCTCTTCTAGCCTGGACTAATTGTTGAGGACTCCAGAGGAGAGGGGAGAGAGAGCCTGGAGCTGACCCTGCTTTTGACTCGTAGGTTTGGTCTGCCCTGTCAGGAGAGCCCTTCCAGGCCAGGTGGGGCTGTGCCATTGTTTGCCTTGGAGCCCAATCTCCTCCTCTACTAACAGGGACTGATTGTGGAGGACTCAGAGGGGAGTGAAAATATTTCCTAGCTGGGAAAACGGAGGGGGCTGCCAGAGAAGACTGGAGAACTGTCTCTGAAAGTTTGAATTACAAGGCTCTTAGCCCCCAGACAGGAAGCTCTATCACACTGATCTGGTCTGTGTCACAACAAATATGCTCTGACCAGGCATTGAATTGAGAGCTGCCAAGGAGCGCCATCTTCTGGCAGACCAAGGGAGTTTACATAAGAAAATTAAAAATAAGGAGAGGCTTTTCCTGGCTTCTATATTCTCCCTGACCAAGGCCCTAGGAAGTGACTTTACAACCAATTACTGGGTCCACTGCCCAGTTTTGAGCAACCAGCAGGACAATCCTAACAATCCAGGTCGAGCCGAAAATCAAAGAGCTGTGGTAACTCACAGCCTCCTGCCATTAAATCCCTATAAAAGAGAAAGAGATTGGGCATCTAAGTAAACTACATACTAACCAGATGCCTAAACACCAGCAAAAAATTATGAGCCATACTAAGAAAATAGAAGACATGGCCCAAGAAAAGGAATACATCAAAGTCCCAGAGAAGATGCAGAATTTGAGAGAACTAATCAGCGAGATGAGCACAAATTTCCAAAATCAAATTAATGAGATGAAAGACAATATAGTTAAAGAGATAAATGACATCAAGAAGACATTGAGCAAACACGAAGAAGAATTTGAAATCCTGAACAGAAAAGTAACGGAGTTCATGGGAATGAAAGAAACAATAGGTGAGGTCAAAAACACATTTGAGGCATACCACAGCAGACTCAAAATGATAGAAGAAAGAATAAGGGATACCGAAGACAGAGCAGCTAAAATTGAAGAGAGAAAAGAACAGAGAGAAAAGAATGGAAAAAATTGAGCAGAGGCTCAGAGAGTTGAATGAGAACACAAAACTCAATAACATATGTGTCATGGGAGTTCCAGAAGGGGAAGATAAGGGAAAAGGGGCAGAAAGAGTATTTGAGGGAATAATAGCTGAAAATTTCCCAACTCTCATGAAAGAAATGAACTTACATTTCCAAGAAGCACACCATACCCCAATCAGAATAAATCCAAAGAAACCTACACCAAGACACATACTACTCAGAATGTCAAATGACAAAGATAAAGAGAAAATTCTGAGAGCAGCAAGGGGGAAGCGAATGATCATGTACAAGTTTTGTCCACTAAGACTTAGTGCAGATTTCTCTTCAGAAACCATGGAGGTGAGAAGACAGTGGTATGATACAATTAGGAAACTGAAAGAGAAAAACTGCCAGCCGAGAATTCTTTATCCAGCAAAACTGTCCTTCAAATATGAAGGTGAGTATAAAGTATTCACAAACAAACAGAAACTAAGAGAATTTGAAAAAAAGAATCCACCTTTGCAGGAAATACTAAAGGAAGCCTTAGAACCTGAAAGAAAAAGACAGGACAGAGAGGCTTGGAGGAGCGTATAGAAGAAAGAATAGCAGAAAGAATAACCAAAAGAGTAAAAAGAGAGACAAAAACAAGATGACATATGAAAACCAAAGAATAAAATGGAGAAAGTAAATAGTGCGTTTACAGTAATATCATTGAATGTGAATGGATTAAACTCCCCAATCAAAAGATACAGGCTGACAGAATGGATAAAAAACATGAGCCATCCATATGCTGCTTACAAGAAACTCACCTCAGACCCAAGGATAGAAACTGGCTGAAAGTGAAAGGTTGGAAAAAGATACTCCATGCAAAAAGTAACCAGAAAAGAGCAGGGATAGCTATACTAATATCAGACAAAACAGACTTTAAATGCAAAAAAGTTATAAGAGATACAGAAGGCCATTATATATTAATGAAAGGGACGATCCACCAGGAAGATATAACAATCATAAATATCTATGCACCTAACCAGGGTGCCCCAAAATATATGAGATAAACTCTGGCAAAACTGAAGGGAGAAATAGACATTTCTACAATAACCACTGGAGACTTCAACACCCCACTCACATCATTGGATAGAACAACTAGACAGAAGATCAACAAGGAAACAGAGAACTTGAACAATATGATAAACAAGTTAGACCTAACAGACATATACAGAACACTGCATCCAAACTCAGCAGGTTATACATTCTTCTCAAGTGCCCATGGATCTTTCTCCAGGATAGACCACATGTTAGGTCACAATACAGCTCTCAATAAATATAAAAAGGTTGAAATTATACAAAGCACCTTCTCAGATCATAATGGAATGAAACTAGAAATCAATAACAGACAGGAAAAAAGTAAATTTGCAAATGTGTGGAGACTGAACAACACACTCCTAAATATTCCTTGGGTCAAAGAAGGAATTGCAAGTGAAATCAGTAAATATATTGAGACAAATGAAAATGAGAACACAATGTATCAAAACTTATGGGATACGGCGAAGGCAGTCTTGAGAGGGAAATTTATAGCCCTAAATGCCTATATTAAAAAACAAGAAAGAGCTAAACTCAAAGATTTAACTGGACTACTAGAGAAACTAGAAAAAGAACAGCAAACCAATCCCAAAGCAAGCAGAAGGAAAGAAATACTAAAGATTAGAGCAAAAATAAATGAAAACAAGAACAGAAAAACAATAGAGAAAATCAAGAAAACCAAAAGCTTGTTCTTTGAGAAGATCAATAAAATCGACAAACCCCTCACTAGACTAACAGAGAAAAAGAGAGAAGATACAAATAAATACAATCAGAAATGAAAGGGAGGAAGTTACAAATGACATCACAGAAATAAAAAGAATCATAAGAGGGTATTTTGAGAAACTATATGCCAACAAACTAGACAACCTGGATGAAATGGACAAATTTCTAGAAACACACAACCAACCTACACTGGCACTACAAGAAATACAAGAACTTAACAAACCAATCACAATTAAGGAGATTGAATCTGTCATCAAAAATCTCCCAGCAAAGAAAAGTCCAGGACCAGATGGCTTCACAGGTGAATTCTACCAAGCATTTCCAAAAGAATTACTACCAATCCTGTTTTTAAACTCTTCCAGAAAATTGAAGAGGAGGGAAAATTACCCAACACATTTTATGAAGCCAACATCACCCTAATACCAAAGCCAGATAAAGATTCTACAAGAAAAGAAAATTACAGACCAATCTCTCTCATGAACATAGATGCAAAAATTCTCAACAAAATACTTGCAAATCGTATCCAACAGCATATCAAAAGACTTATACATCATGACCAAGTGGGATTTATTCCTGGTATGCAAGGCTGGTTCAACATAAGAAAATCAATCAATGTAATACACCATATTAACAAATTGAAGGAAAAAAAATAGATGCAGAAAAGGCATTCGACAAAATCCAGCATCCTTTTTTGATAAAAACACTTCAAAAATAGGAATAAAAGGAAAATTCCTCAATATAATAAAAGGCATATATGAAAAACCCACAACCAACATCATACTTAATAGGGAAAGGTTGAAAGCTTTCCCTCTAAGATCGGGAACAAGACACTGTCACTATTGTTATTCAACATTGTACTAGAAGTTCTAGCTAGGGCAATTAGACAAGACAAAAAAAATTAAAGGCATCCAAATAGGAAAAGAGGAAGTAAAATTCTCACTATTTGCGGATGACATGATCCTGTACTTAGAAAATCCTGAAGTATCCACAACAAAGCTACTTGAACTAATAAATGAGTTCAGCAAAGTGGCAGGATACAAGATCAACACGCAAAAATCAGTAATGTTTTTGTACACTAGTACTGAACAATCTGAGGAGGATATCAGGGGGAAAATTCCATTTTCAATAGCAACAAAAAGACTCAAATACCTAGGAGTTAATTTAACCAAAGAAGTACAGGACCTATATGCAGAAAACTACAAAACAATGCTAAAAGAAATTTTAAAAGACCTAAACAAATGGAAAGACATTCCATGTTCATGGATTGGAAGAATAAATATCGTGAAGATGTCAATCTTGCCCAAACTGATTTATAGATTCAATGCAATACCAATCAAAATCAGAACAGCTTACTTTACAGAATTAGAGAAGGCAATTACCAAATTCATCTGGAAGGGTAAGTGTACCCAAATAGCCAAAAGCATTTTAAAAAAGAAGAGCAACGTGGGAGGAATTTCACTGCCTCACCTTGAAACATATTACAAAGCTACAGTGGTCAAAACAGCATGGTACTGGCATAAAGATAACACATCGATCAGTGGAATAGAATTGAGAAACCAGAAGTATACCCTCACCTATACAGTCAACTGGTTTTTGACAAAGGTCAAAACCCACGCTAATGGGAAAAAACAGTCTCTTCAACAAGTGGTGTTGGGAGAACTGGATATCTATAACCAAAAGAATGAAAGAGGAGCCCTATCTCACCCCCTATACAAGAATCAACTCAAAATGGATCAAAGATCTAAATATAAAATCCAGGACCATAAAACTACTAGAAGAAAATGTAGGGAAACATCTTCAAGACCTTGTAGTCGGTGGTGGTTTCTTGGACCTTATACTCAAAGCACGTGCAACAAAAGAAAAAATAGATAAATGGGACCTCCTCAAAATTAAACACTTTTGCACCTCATAGGACTTTGTCAGAAGGGTGAAAATGCAGCCAACTCAATGGGAAAAATATTTGGAAATCACATATCTGATAAGGCTTTAATATCCAGGATATATAAAGAGATGTTACAACTCAACAAAAAGACAAATGACCCAATTAAAAAATGGGCCAAAGACTTGAATAGATATTTGTCCAAAGAAAAAATACAAGTGGCATAAAAAAAAAAAAAAAAAAAAACACACATGAAGAAATGCTCAACATCACTCATGATTAGGGAAATGCAAATCAAAACTACAATGAGATATCATTTCACACCTATCAGAATGGCCACTATTAAAAAGACAGAGAAATGTAAGTGTTGGGGAGAATGTGGAGATATAGGAACACTTCTTCACTGTTGGTGGGAACGCAGGATGGTACAACCACTATGGAGGACTGTTTGGCAATTCCTAAAAAAGTTGAATATAGACTTGCCATGTGACCCAGCAATACCACTACTGGGTATATACCCAGAAGAAATGAGGACAGTGACACAAACAGACATCTGCACACTGATGTTCATAGCGGCATTATTCACCATTGCCAAAAGTTGGAAACAACCCAGGTGTCCATCAACAGATGAATGGATAAACAAACTGTGGTCTATTTACATGGTAGAATATTATGCAGCTGTAAGAAGAAATGAAGTTGTAAAGCATATGGCAACATGGATGAATCTGGAGGACATTATGTTGAGTGAAGCAAGCCAGACACAAAAGGACAAATACTGTATAAATGCATTACTATGAACCAAATATATTGCATAACATATAGTTTGATTCAAAAAAAAATTTATATGTATCCATTACATTTAATTGAGAAATGTATATATTTATTATTCTGTGTTTACTTTTTAGTTTTTAACTGTTTATATTTTCAATTATTAAATGTACAAAATAAAGTAAAAAAAAAAAAAAAAAAAAAAGAGTAATGGAAAGACAAGACCACCAGGTTCCTGAGCAAATGGCACTGTCTAGCCTGGATCTACCCACATAGTCTACACAAGTGACACCCCTCCACAAGAAGGACAAATAAAACAGCACAAATCCTGCACCATCAGCATAGCCAGGAGACAGAGAATATTAATAACTGCAATTTATTTGAACATAGAAAATTAAACACCCATGCAAATAATCTCACTGTCCTGATTTTGTGATACTCAGGGTAGCTAAACATTCACTATATTACAAACCAAGCATGTGTCCCCAGACCTAGTTTATCTCCCTAGGTCTGGTGGAATGCTGATGATAACCTAAGCCTGATTTATTATATGACCATCCTGTATGGGAAAAGACTGTAACTCTAGGCATCTTTGGTCAACCTTAAGATATATAGCAGGGGGACGGATGTGGCTCGGGTGGTTGGGCGTCTGTCTCCCATATGGAGGGATCTGGGTTTGATCCCCAGGACCTCCCAGTAAAAATTTTAAAAAGAAAAATATAGAAGGCATGTGGGCCACCAGGCCGCGCAAGCCACACAGCAAGATGACAACATAACAGGAGAGTGACACAAGGGAAAGCCAAGACAAGACGCACCGAAAAACCAGTAACTAAGGTGGCACAGGCGGTAGGA
>JAKSZT010054335.1:22003685-22059932 GCA_026826555.1 Tolypeutes matacus
AAAAAAAAAAAAAATCCATCCATTAGAAAGCAACACTTTCTAACGTATCCACTTTGTGCCAAAGACAGAAGAGGGTCCTCTTGAACTGAGCGGTTCCGCAGCAGTCTGTTCACAAAGATGGATGCAGCAACTCCTCCGATCCGCATGTGACATGACTCTGCGTCCTACTTCCCTCCCCTTGAATCTGGGCTAGTCCTATGATTTGCCTTGGTCAAGGGAATGCTGTAGAGGTGACTCTGTGTGACTTCTGAGCCCAGGGCGCAAGAGGCCTTGCAGCTTCTGCTCTTACCCTCCTGGAACACTGCCTGAAGATGGACAGAGGGGCCCAGGTAGCTGGCCCAGCTGGACCTAGTCCCCAGCTGAATGTGGCCACGTCAGTGTGCAGAACCACCCAGTCAATACTCACTTTTAAGGCACTAAGTTTGGGTATTTTTTCATTTTTATTAGAGAAGTTATAAGTTTGCAGAAAAATGCACAAAGTACAGAGTTCCCCTATATCCCCCATCACACACACAGTGCTCCCTATTTTTAACATTCTGCATTAGTGTGGTACCTTTGCTGTAACTGAAGAAACAATATTATAATTTTACTACTAACTACAGTCCATAGTTTAGGATCCACACTTTATGTTGTACAGTTCGATGGTTGTTTTTATTTTAATTTTGAGAAAATATATACAAACTGAAATTTCACATTTTAACCTCTTTATATACAGTTCAGCGGTGTACATCACATCCATAAAGTTGCACTTTCATCAACCATCCATCACCAAAACTTTTCCATCACCCTAAACAGAAACTCTGTACCAATTAAGCCGTTAACGCCCCACTCCCCACTCCCACTTTGGACCCTAGTAACCTAAATTCTCGTTTCTGAGTCCATGAATTTGTTTATTCTAATTATTCCATATCAGTGAGAGCATACAATATTTGCCCTTTTGTATCAGACTTATTTCACTGAACATAATGTCTTCAAGATTCGTCTGTGTGGTAGCATGTGTCAGAACTTCATTCCTTTTTATGATTGAATAACATTCCCTTGTATGTAAGTCCACTAAGTTTTAGGGTATCTTTTGTGCATCAACTGATAAATGATACACACTACAAACAACCAATCCTGCCCATAAAATGAAAAAAATTTAAGCAGTCCTTATCTATATAAAGTTACTATAAGGAAAAACAAACACAAACAGAAAATAAGAATCAAAGAATTTCAACAAACTGCTCCCCAAATCAAAGAAAGAAGAAAATTATAACATAATACTCCAAAAAGAATTAAATATTTTCCAAGAAGGATTTGAGTTTATAAAAAAACACCTTTAATGAAGATTTTTTTTAAAAGAAAAGAACTGAAATGACCTCAAACAGGGAAAAATAAAATAAAAGTAAACAGTGCTGAGCTGAGTTTCCATGTTAAAAAAATAAAATAAAATTGGGTTTCTCACACCATACACAGGACTCAAGCCCAGTTGAATTAAAGGCTGAAAACAAAGACAAAACTATTTTAAAAGTTTAGCGTTCATCACAGGAGAAAATCTTTATGATTTCTAGGTAGGGAAAGACTTTTCTTTTAAGCCATATAAATCATAACTTCAACTACATTAAAACTAAGAACTTCTGCTCATCAAAAGATACCAGAGATTGAAAAGACAAGCCACAAACTGGGATTGAATATTGGTAACATATATAACCAACGAAGGATGAGTATCTAGAATCTATTAATAAGCAGGATAAGTAATGCCATAGAAAAAGCCGGTAAAAGATATCACAGGTGTTTCACAGGAAAGGAACCACAAATGGGCCGTAACCATATGAAAATACTTTCAACCTTTTTAGTGATTTTGTCATTGAAAAATTAAAATCACAGTAGATACCATTTAATACCAATTAGACTGGCAAAAATTAAGAAATCTCTCATTACTAGCCAAGGCAAGGAAGTAGAACAACAGGAGTCCTCAAACACTGCTGGAGGGAATGTAAACTTATTCAAACCCTGTGAAAAACAATTTGAACAAATCATACTCAAATATACCAGAAAAGTGGCTTTTAAACCTTTGACTCACAAAAAGAAATACATTTTATATCCCAATCCAGTATACAAATAATTACCTTTACCAGGGAAATTAGATTAACAAAACAATACTTGCTCTAACTACGTGTGATGTACTCTGATGTTTTCCTTTCTTACATTTTCATACGAAAGTTTTCATTTCTTTTATCCCAGTCGTGCCCTGGATTTTTATCGACTCCGCCCTGGCAGCTTAGCCTCCTTACCCTGGGCGCTCAGCAAGCGCTTTCCTTTGGGTGCAGCCGAGTGGCGTGTTCTAGCTGAATGCAGGTGTCTGCCTCTTGGCACCTCCGTTTCTGGCTGACCATCTTCCTCCACTTTTCAGAACGCGGTCTCAGTTCACGTGCTTGATGAGCTCCAGTGGCCCGGGAGTGCTCTTGGCGAGGAGCTTCCTGGATCCAAACATGGTGTGTGACACTGTGGATTCTCTTCGGTTTTGCCGTGGTAACGTTTGTGAGGTTTTCCTTTTAGAAGAGTGCTCTTGATGTCGGCCCTGTGGCCAAAGGAACACTCCAAGGTTTCAAAACCGGAGGGGACCTGTGTGAAGTCCCCTTTTCTCCCTCTCTGGGCACCATTTTGGTGATGACTAGTAGATGTCAGTTCTGGTTAAAACTTCTTTTCCCCATACGGTTCCCCCCTCCTTTTATAAATGCTGGCTGCATGCCACTAAATTTCTTTTCATGCCCTACTTACTAATGGATTCTGATCCACAGTTTGAAAAAAAACACACACTTTCCTAGAGAACTCTAACATGATGTATCAGCAAATACATTTAAAAATGTTGTGACATTTGTGCATAATAGAATATTATCCAGACACAAAAAGGAATGAAGTTCTAACATGTGCTACAACAGGGATAGACCTCGAAAACATTATACTGAGTGAAAAAAGCCAAATATTGCGTGATTCCATTTACATGAAATATCTAGAATAAGCAAATTCGTAGAGACAGAAGGTAGACTGGAGTTACCAGGGGTGTGGGGGAAGAGGCGAATGAGAGTTATTGCTTGATGGGCACAAAGCTTCCGTTTGGGGTGATGAAAAGGCTTTGGTAATGGATGATGACAATGTTAGCACAACATTGTAACTGTCATCGATGCTACTGAATCTTACGCTTAAAAATGGTTAAAACAACAAATTTTAGGCTATGTATATGTTACCATAATTTTTAAAAATTTAATGTAATGTTTAGGGAAATATGCAATAAAACTGTTTTTTAAAAAGATTAGAACAAAATTTAGGATACTGGTTGTTTCTGTGGGGGAGAAGGGATTGGAGAAGCACACACAGATAGCTTCAACAATATTGATCCTGTTCGGGTTTTTAAAATGGATTGTGTGGGGAAGGGGGTATTAAAAAAAAAAAAAAAAAAGGATTGTGGCTTCATGAGTGTTTATGATTATTCTCATAAGTTATAATTATTTCTGTATTATACTTATTTTTTATAGTTGTTACTATGCGGTTATCATATGTATTATATACTTATTATTATATGCTTATTATTATGCCTGTCTTTATTATCCCACATGACTCATACTTTGTTTCACATGCATATCATATATTTCAAATTTGAAGTAAATGGTGGATTTGACCCAAGTTCCTATGTGCAAGAGTCAGAGAAAGCCCCACAAGCTTGCAGTAAGAAAAGCTTTGCCTCAGACCCCAAACCTCTCTTGGCAATACCTATGAGAGAGCGCCAGAATTCTGCATGCACCAGGCAAGATACCAGACCCACCTGCCACTCAACTCCACAGCCTTGGCACCATCAGAACTTGACTCTGATGCCCTTTGTCTTTATGGCCAACCCAAAGATCCCAGGCTCCCTAGTCACCCTTCATTTTCTCCACTCAGCCTCTGCATGTGAACCTCCCTAACCTCATCTCCCATGCTTCCCCCAATCCTTGAATCCTGTGTCCTCTGCAACACAAGGTCAACCATCAGCAAAGTCCCCTATATCCATGAATTCTTCTCTAAACATTCCCTTCACCTTCTTGCTATAATTGAAACCTCCCTCTCCCCGCTCAGCACACTGCTTCCCTTGCAACCCCCTCCTGGAGTTGCTGCTTTCTCTCTCATATACCTTGTACATTTTGCAGGAGGTGGTATAAGTGTCCTTGCTCTCCATTGCTACTTCCAGACTGTTCTCCCTCCTTCCTCCAGAAAATTCTTGAGCTCTGAAGCACAGGCCACCTGACTATTCCACTGGCTACCCCACATCATTCTTCCTCACCTCATTCCTCCAAGACTTTAGTGCCTGATTTACTCTCATTCTTTCTAACACTATCCTGCTATGATTCTTGGTGACCTCAGTATCCATGTAGATGATTCATACAACCACCTGACCCCAGAGTTCCTTGACCTTCTCTCCTCCATTGTAGTGTTCATTCCCATGGTAATGCTTTCAGTCCTGTCTGGTACCTGTGCTGTCCAATATGGTACCCACTAGTCACATATGGCTTTTAAAATGTGGACAGTGTAACTGAGAAACTGAATTTATTTTTACTTTATTGAGGTAAAATTGGTGTACAATAAATCACACATATTTAAAGTGTACAACTTTGCAAGGTTTGACTCATGTACACACCTGTGAAACATTAGAATCAAGACAAACATTTCTTCCACTCTGAAGTGGTCTGTTCTGTTCCCCCTTCTCTGCTTTCCCTTAAATTATTTGAACATATTTAACGTTCCATTTTAATTCATTTCAGCTCTCTCTACTTTTGTTGTTATTGGTGGTTGTTGCTTTAGGGATTGCAATACACATACCTAAGCATTCAAGTCTACTTGGAGTTAATATTGTGCCACTTCACATAAATTGTAGAAGCCTTTCAACTCTATAGGTTCCTTCACTTTTCTCCTGCTGCCCTGTGTTGTAGTTGTCATGAGCGTTACATCTATATACATTGAAAGCTCTATTGGAAAATGTTATAATTTTGTTTTAAATGATCTTGTGATGGTTAGGTTCATGTGTCAACTTGGCCAGGTGATGGTGTCCAGTTGTTCGGTTAAGCAAGCACTGACCTAATTGTTAAGTTCATTTCATGAACTTAAATCATCAGTAAATTGACTGCATCTTTGGCTAATTACATCAACAATCAACTGAGGAGATTGCTTTCAGCAATGAGAGATGTCTCATCCAATCAATTGGAGGCTTTAAAAGAAGAAGTGATGATTTCAGCAGTTGGAAGAGAGAATTCCCGTCTTTACTTCTGCAAGCCAGCTTCTCCTGGGGAATTCATCAAAAACCATTGGCGTTTCCAGCTTGCAGCCTGCCCCACGGAATCTGGGATTGTGCATCCCCACAGTCACATGAGACAATTTTTATAAATATCTCATATTTATCGATATCTCCTATAGGCTAGGTTTCTCTAGAGAACCCTGAGTAATACAGATCATATGCATTTTAAAGAACTTAATGAGATCCAAGTTTCCATCTGGTATTATCTCCCTTGAGCATGAAGAAATTTCTTTGGCAATTCTCATAGAGATCTGCTGGGGACAAATTCTCTTAGTGCTCCTTTATCTGACAATGTCCCTGTTTTACTTTTATTCCTGAAAGCAGGTTTGACAGGATATAGAATTCTGCATGGCAGTTTTTTTCTTCAGCACTTCAAAGATGTTCCACTGTCTTCTGGTGAGAAATCCATGGTCATTCAAATCATTTTTCCCATATGCAATTTGTCATTTTTCTATAGTAACTTTAAATATTTTTCCCTTATCTGTGGTTTTATGGTTTGATCATGATATATCTAGGCATAGGTCTTTGAATTTGTTCTGTTTAGAGTTCGGCGAATGTTTTGAATCTGTAAATGTATGTCTTTCATCAAATTTAAGAAAGTTCTGGCTGTTATTTCTTCAGATACTATCCCTGCCCAAATATTTTTCTCCTATTCTTGTGGGACTTGTATTACAAATATGTTGGCGTTTTAAAATATGTTTTTCAGTAAGTGGATGTGGCTCAATCAGTAGGGCTCCCGTTTACCATATGGGAGGCCCTGGGTTCGGTTCCCGGGGCCTCCTGGTGGAGGCAAACCGGCCCACACGGCGCGGTTAGCTGACACAGCAGGATGACCCAGCAAGCAGAGACAAGCAGACAGAAAAGCGCACAGCAAGCACAAGCAGCAAGGGGGGGATAAATGAATAAATAAAATCTTAAAAAATAATAAAATATATTTTTCAATCTTTTTCTCTCTGTTCTTCAGATTGGATAATTCCTATTGCTCTGCTCCCCATTTGACTCTTCATTCTATCATATTATTTTTGTTACCAATTTCATACAGTGAATTTTTATTTTAGATACTGTATTTTTCATTTGTTTTTTCATTGTACTTTTTTATTTCTCCATTGAGATTTCCTATCTTTTTAGTCATCTCAATTATGTTTTCTTTTACCTTATGGAACATCTCAGGTTGCTTTTTCCCTTGATTGGGTCACATTTTCTTGTTTTTTTTTTATTTTTTTTAATCTCAAGTAATTTTTTATTGTGTCCTCAACATTGTCAATGTTATGTCATATAGACTCTGGGTTCTGTAATAATCTTCTAGAGAATATGGATGCTTTTGTTTTAGAAAACACTCAGCTTGGTTAAGTTCAGATCCTAAGTTCTGCTTTGCCTTCAGTAGTTCGTATTTCAGTCCAGTTCTCTAAGCTTTTGGTACCCTGATTTGGGTCTGCCCTACATACATGTGGTTCAGGGTTTAGTCTGAGATGTGTGCAGGCTGATACACAGAATTAGAGAATCTCCTTCTCCAGCTTCTTTCTCCTGTGAAATTCACACACACACTCTCCAGTCCACAGGAGCTTTTTCCCCGATTCCTTTGGCCATAAACTGAGAAGTTTCTATTGGAATTTTAGCTACCTGGATTGCACTGCTCTTCCACTGGGGCAAAGCTTTGAGAAAAAAATCATAAAAGGAAAAAAAAAAGGAAACCCTGCTCTTGTGCAGGTTGCTTCTCCAAGTTTTTACTTCCTCCTACAATCTGCCTTCTATTGTGTACTTTTCAGAATCCTCAGATAGTTGTTGTATTTTTTCTAGAGTTTACATCTGTAGCCAGCAAGATAGATGTGCTATAGGGAGAGTATATCACAATAGCAGAACCAGGTATCTGCCCAATCTTTTTAAAGTCCAGCAAGGTTTTCCTTCTCATCATTCCACTGAGAATGCACTTCTCAAGGTCACCAAAGGTTTATCTTACTTGAAGGGTAACTATTTTCTTCTTCTGTTTCATTGGGCATCACTTCTAAGTCTTCTTGCCTAGTTCCTCCTCATTACCTTGACTCCTAATGTAAGAAAGCCCCACATTACCTCTTTTGTATATCACTCCTTTGTTGATTACATCCAGCCTAATGAGAATTCCAAATTCATTTCACCAACTCAGGCTGCTTTCCTACCTTGTATTTCTAACTGGCTACTCAACATGTCCACTCCCATGTCTAAAGGCGTCTCAAATTCAACATGTCTCAGGCCACACCCATGATGATGCCACCCTCACCCACTCCTCCCTCAATCTTGCCCTTCACAATTAAAGCCAAGTCCATTTTTCCCAATACTCACACCCAAATCCTAGAAATCCTTGATTCTTCTCTTATTCTGACCCAAGGTTCCACCTGTAAGCAAGTCCTGTCAACTCCAACTTCAAAATATATCCAGAATCATTAAGCTTCTTAATACCCACACTGCGGCCACCCTGATAAAAGGTACCCATCCTTTGCCCGAACTTCAGTAACAGCCTTCAGCTGACTGGGCTTCCTGTTTCCACCTAGCCCCAGTGTTTCTCAGCAGGGGTTCTACTGACATTTTGTGTATGATTGTCTCGTGTGTTGCAAAATGTTTAGCATCCCTGGTCCCCAATCATTGTGGCAACCAACATTCCCTTACACGTTTGAACACACAGGCATCTCCAAACAACCTGTTAAAATGGAAGTCATCACGTCACTCCTCTGAACAAATCATCCAAAGACTTAAGATCTCTGCATTTTTGGCCAGATGCCTTCCATTTGGAGGCATCTTTAATGGGAGGTCCTCGGCTAAAGTCTTCTAGGTGCCTCTGCTGAGATTGGGGGGATGGAGGAGGGAACTGAAGACACTTTTCTCCACTCTGGCTCAATACTCAGAATCTTTCCACTCCTAGCTCTTCTCCCTCCTCCACCCCCACCTAGCCCAAGTCCACAAAATGGCAGGGTCTGTTCAGGGTTCTCACAGGAGTGAGATGACCCTCCTGTCTGTGCTGATCCACTTGACCCTCGCCCGGCATCATTCCATGGGGAAAAATGGAACTTTGGGGGAACCAGCACTGCCTCCTATTATAGTATCACAGTAAGTAATCCACCCTGACGTTACTTTCATTTTGGCTTGTAATCTTAACCCACCTGGAAGCTCAGCTCTCTCCAGTTCAGCTTAATTTTTGACAGGTAGGACTTGGGCTTGGTGGTGGGAGGGAATGAGGAGTGACTGCTATGACATATGGAGTTTCTTTTTGGGGTAAAACAAAATGTCCTAAAATTAAGTTGTGGTGATGTTGCATAGCTCTGTGAATATACTAAAAAGCATTGAATTGTATACTTTAAATGGGTTAATTGTATGGTATGTGAATTATATATTGGTAAAGCTGCTTAACAAAAGAATGAGTTGCAAAATTACTATTAACAAATATTTAATTTACTATACTTGGTCAATTGTACTTTGCATCAACTTTTCCTCCTCCATTTGTGAATGTTCTACAGTTCCTTAAATACACTGAATTAGTGGCCTGTTTTCCATTTCTTTTTAACACTCCTAGTATCTGGTACATGATCCCTTAAATTGTCCTTAAACGTCAAGGGCAAGCTTTCTTTCCTGAATTCCAAGCATCTTCACCAAACTCACTCTATGCCTTCTAGTGTTCATCTTAAATAATGAGATTCACAAAATGAGAATCAGAAGTTCCTTGCAAAGTAGACATGTTGATTCAGTGACTGCTCAGAACTGGATTTTTCTTCCTACTTCATTGGTTTCTGTAACACTGGGTTTTCGAAATCCAGTTAAAACCTGTGATTTGTTGCCTGAGAGAAAGAGAAAAATAGTTTAGATTGTGTTATGACAATTATAATAGTTGATGTTTATTACATGCTTAGTTTGCACCAAGGCATATAATTAAACTCCTTGTTCATGTTAACTCATTTTAATTGTCACAGTCAACCTAGAAGATGGGTATTATTATCACCACTTTACCAATGAGGCACAATGATGTTAAATAACTTGCCCAAGGCCATCCAGCTACTAAGAGGTAGAGCTGAGATTCTAACCCTAGCAGTATTGTTCCAAGGCCTATATAGAGAAAGGTTAGCAAGGAAAGGAATTAAACCTTTTGCCACTGAATTAATTATTCAATCTACAGGCATTTATGGAATCCTATTGGGTGCTAAGCATTGAAGAAACAAAAACAAAACAAACACATGACGGAGCTCCTGTCCTGGGATGCAATATGTCATCAGATAATAAAACATATAAAGTGGTAAGCCTGTGGCATAAGATACAAAGTTCAACCAGAGTGAAGACGCACATATTGATTTTGTTTTAGGAGTTGGGGAAAGATGAGGAAAGATGGAGCTGAAGGGCTAAAGAATTTATTCCAGACAAAAGAAACTACACATGAAAAAGCAAAGTAAAGGAATGCAGAGTTTTCTGGAATGGCCTTGGTTGTGGATGTGTCAGAAGGGCATGGTAAGAGAAGTAGGGAAGTAGGGGTCAGTCTGTGAGGGGCCTTGCATATTATTATATTATAGAGTTTGGAATAATGAGTCCTGATGAGTATGAGCCTGAATGATCGATCCTATTTGTATTTCCAGAAGATAGTTGTAATAACGCAGATGATGGACAAGGGAAGAGACATTGAAAGCAGGGATATCTAGTTGGAAGCTGTTGTAACAACAGATGTCAGAGATAAAGAAGCAAATTAAATAGCTGCAGTTTATAAGCCCTGTGTGGTCCCAGGATCATGATTAGTACCAGCTAAAGCAACACTGTCCAACAGAAATACAATGAGAGACACCACATGAAAAAAGAAACAGATGAAATTAACTTTAATGTTTTATTTAACCCAAAATATCATTTCACCATGAAGTCGGTATAAAAAATATTAAAGAAATATTTTACCCTTTCTTTTCGCTAAGTTTTCAAAATCCCATGTGTATTTTATACTTAAACACATCTCAAATTGGATGCTAAATTTTCCTTGCAAATATTTGATTGGTATTTAGAGTTCATAAAATGTACAATTGGAAAAGTAGATTCATATACCTAAATTGTTCCAAACATATTTAAAAGTTTCCCAACATTTGAATTGTGCCAGGTTTCAAACTTAAATTTATTAAAATTAAATAAAATAAAAAATCCAGTTCCTCAGTCACACTAGCTGTATTTCAAATGGTTACCACCATTTGGCCAGCACAGATTAAAGCACTGATTCTCACTCAAGGACAGGATGACTGGTCAAATACTTGCTTGGCTTATAAGAGGGGTTTTTGATTTTGGCTAAGTTATTTAAAAGAACATTGTTCTTTAGACCAGTTCTTTGATCAGCTAATAGGGAAGACACAAATGCTGATTTGAAATAATTAGTTTTCTATTAATGAACCTATAAAAGAGTAAAACACACTGATTTATAGATTCAATGCAATACCAATCAAAATCCTAACAGTTTACTTGACAGAATTAGAGAAGGCAATTACCAAATTCATCTGGAAGGGTAAGTGCACCAGAATAGCCAAAAGCATTCTAAAAAAGAAGAGTGACATGGGAGGAATTTCACTGTCTGGCCTTGAAACACATTACAAAACTAAAGTGGTCAAAACAGCATGGTACTGGCATAAAGATAGACATATCGATCAGTGGAATAGAACTGAGAACCCAGAAATAAACCCTCACTTATACAGTCAACTGGTTTTTGACAAATTTACCAAGTCCATGTTAACAGGACAAAATAGTCTCTTCAACAAATAGTGTTAGGAGAACTGGATATCTATAACCAAAAGAATGAAAGAGGACCCCTATCTCACCCCCTATACAAGAATCAACTCAAAATGGATCAAAGATATAAATATAAAAGCCAGGACCATAAAACTACTAGAAGAAAATGTAGGGAAACATCTTCAAGACCTTGTAGTAGTAGGTAGTGGTTTCTTGGACCTTACACCCAAAGCACGTGCAACAAAAGGAAAAATAGATAAATGGGACCTCCTCAAAATTAAACACTTTTGTACCTCACAGGAATTTGTCAGAAGAGTGAAAAGGCAGCCAACTCAATGGGAAAAAATATTTGGAATTTGCATATCCGATAAGAGTTTAATATCCAGGATATATAAAGAGATTTACAACTCAACAATAAAAAGACAAACAACCCAATTAAAAGATGGGCAAAAGACTTGAACAGACATTTGTTCAAAGAAGAAATACAAATGGCAAAAAAACACATGAAGAAATGTTCAACACCACTAATGATTAGGGAAATGCAAATCAAAACTACAATGAGATATCATTTCACACCTATCAGAATGGCCACTATTAAAAAGACAGAGAACTACAAGTGTTGGAGAGGATGTGGAGAGATAGGAACACTTCTTCACTGTTGGTGGGAATGCAGAATGGTACAGCCACAGTACAGGACTGTTTGGCAGTTCCTAAAGAATTTGAATATAGATTTGCCACGTGACCCTGCAATACCACTACTGGGTATATACCCAGAAGAACTGAGAGCAGTGACACGAACAGACATCTGCACACCGATGTTCATAGCGGCATTATTCACCATTGCCAAAAGTTGGAAACAACCCAGGTGTCCATCAACAGAAGAATGGATAAACAAACTGTGGTCTATTCACACGGTGTAATATTATACAGCTATAAGAAGAAATGAAGTCATAAAGCATATGACAACATGGATGAACCTGGAGGACATTATGTTGAGTGAAGCAAGCCAGACACAAAAGGACAAATACTGTATGATTGTGTTACTATGAACCAAATATATTGTGTAGCATATTGTTTGATTTAAAAAAATTTTATATGTATCCAGTACATTTAATTGAGAAATGTATTTATTCATCTGTATTTACTTTTTAGTTTTTAATTGTTTATATTTTCAAGTTTTATTGGAACACAGAAAAAAAAAAACATTTAGATTATGTAAATGTTCAATCAAAAATATAGGGGATTCCCATATACCCCACCCCTCTCCCTCCCCCAGTTTTCCCCATTAACAACATATTCCATTAGTGTAGTACATTTGTTACACCAATGTAGAATTTTAAGTCATAAAATAACAGGTCAGGAAAACATGCACTGTGCCTTGAATAACAGTGGGATAAATTTGAAACTAGCCCTGTGACAAGAGAAAAATAGTCTCTCTTGACCCCTACACTGCGGAATTCCTAATTTTTGATTCATTGCTTCCAGAGAGATGACTGCTCATCAGAGGCTTTCTATAACACTGAGCAATTCAGTACATGATAAGTTTTCAATCCTAATGCTTACTTGTAGAGAATTTTTTTTTTTTTTTTTTTTAAAGATTTTATTTATTTATTCATTTATCCCCCCTTGCTGCTTGTGCTCGCTGGGTCAGCTAACCACGCCGTGCGGGCGGGCTTGCCTTCACCAGGAGGCCCCGGGAACCGAACCCAGGGCCTCCCATATGGTAAACGGGAGCCCTACTGATTGAGCCACAGCCGCTTCCCTAACTTGTAGAGAATTCTAACTCTAACATCTGTGTGAACAGAGGCCAAAAGCCTGGCCCTGTGTGAGTTAACTCACTAAGTCTGTGTGTTCTTTTCTTTTTATAAACTGGAGAAAACACAGATGAATGGATAAACAAAATGTAGTATATACATGCACTGGAATATTATCCAGCTGTTAAAAAAAAAGTGAGGTTCTGATATAAACAACAACATGGTTGAATCTTGAAGATTGATTGATTGAAATAAGCCAGACACAAAAGGATAAATATTGTATGATCTCACTGATATGAAATAATTGGAATAAGAAAACTCCAGGTCAGAAACTAGAGTACAGGTTATCACGGGGCCGGGGTTGAGGTAGGGAAAGTGGAGTTAGTGCCTGTCTTGGTTTGCCAAGTTGTTATGACAAATTCCACACACTGGTTAGCTTAAATAAGCATTTATTGGCTCACAGTTTCAGAGGTCAGAAGTTCCAAATCAATGCATTGGCAAGGCCATGCTTTCTCCCCAGAGTCTGTAGTGTTCTGGCGCTGGTTTGCCACAATGCTTGAGGTTCTCTTGTCTGCCTCCCTTTACGTGGGGATTTCTCCCCTTGTATCTCCTGGTATCTGCTCTTCTGGTTTCTGCTGACTTCCAGACTCTGGCTCCTCTGGCTGCCACTCAATTTCCTATTGATAAGGCCTCCAGTCACAGCAAGGAGCTCTGCCTCCCCAGTTTTGAGGAGGTAAGGGTTTTTATGGATTCAAACAGGGGAGGGTGGAGTGATTACCATCACAATAGCAAGTTTACACAAGGGTGTGACTAGTTTGGAATGGCCATCACAATACAAGTACTCACTAAGGTGAGGTCTGTCTAGCCAGTTCTGGTAATTTCAGGTATTAACTTTTGACTATTCTATAATATACTGGAAAAGTAAGAAAAAGACATCTATATAATGCTTCAGATATCATAATTATTTGTTAATTCTTAACCCTCAGTTACAATAGCATTGTGAAACAGGGATGATCACATGATTTTCATTAATAAAATAAAGAAGTCATTTGGGCCCAAGAGTAAAGATTTTAAAATTGTTGATCTTCTCAAACGTCTCTATAGATAGTAAGTTACAATATCCAAAAAGCTCTTACAGATAATTAAGAAAAAGATTAAAGAAATAAATCAAATGTCTTATGTCCTTAAATGACCAATAACCATAGGAAAATGTTTAAATTCACTTATAATTAATGTCAACTAAATAAAGCATAACCCAATTTATATGCTGTTCACAAGAAACTCACCCTAAATTCAAAGATACACGTAGGTTGAAAGTAAAAAGTTGGAAAAAATATATCACACAATAGTAACGAAAAGAGAGCTTGGATGGCTATATTAATCTCAGATAAAATAGACTTTAGGACAAAAACTGTTAGGAGGGCACAGGTCATAATATATTGACAAAGGAGTCAATTCAACAAGATGTAACAATTATAAATACATATGAACCTAAGAGCAGAGCCCCAAAACATATGAAGCAAATATTGACAGATTTAAAGGGAGAAATAGACAGTTCTATATTAATAGGAGACTTCAATACACCACTTCCAATAATGGATAAAACATCTAGACAGAAGATCAATAAGGAAATAGAAGACTTGAACATTAATATAAACCAACTAGACCTAACAGACATATATAGAACACTTCAACCAACAGCACTAGAATACACATTCTTCTCTAGTGCATATGGCTTATTGTCCAGGATAGACCTTACGTTGGATCACAAAAAACAGTCTCAATAATTTAAAAATATTGAAATTATGCAATGTATCTTCTCCAACCATAACAGAATGAAGTGAGAAGCCAATAATGGAGAGAGAACTGGAAAATTCATAAATATGTGGAAATTAAACAATGAACTCTTTTTTAAGATTTATTTTATTTATTTCTTCCCACCCCCACCCCACCCTGTTGTTTGTGCTTGCTGTCTGCTTTTTGTGTACTCGTCTTCTTTCTTTTAGGAGGCACTGGGAACCGAACCTGGGACCTCCCATGTGGGAGGGAGGCACCCAACCACTTGAGTCACCTCTGCTCCCTGCTTGTTGTGTTCTTCATTGTGTCATCTCGCTACATCATCTTGTGTCAGCTTGCCACACCAGCTCACTGTCTTGCTTGTCTTCTTTAGGAGGCACTGGGAACTGAACCCAGGACCTCTCATGTGGTAGGCGTGCACCCAGCTGCTTGAACCACATCTGCTTCCCAAACAATGCACTCTTAAACAACCAATGGGTCAAAGAAGAAACCACAAGGGGAGTTAGGAAAAATCTTGAGGCAAATGAAGCTGAAGGCAATGTTGAGAAGGAAATCTATAGCTGTAAATGCTTACATTAAAAAAGACAAAAGGTCTCAAATCAGAGACGTACCCTCACAACTGCAGTATCTAGAAAAAGAAGATCAAACTAAACTCAAAGCAAGCAGAAGGAAGAAAATAAAGATTAGAATGGAGATCAATGAAATAGAGAATAAAACAATTGAGGGAAGCGGATGTGGCTCAAGTGATTGGGCTCCCATCTATCATATAGGAGGTCCAGGGTTCAATTCCCAGGGCCTCTTGGTAGAGGCAAGCTGGCCCGCCCAGAGAGCTGGAGCAGCAAGATGACACAACAAAACACGGAGGCACAGAGGAGAGACAATAAGAGATGCAGCAGACCAGGAAGATGAGGTGGTGCAAGAGATTGCGCCTCTCTCACACTCTGCAAGGTCCCAGGATCAGTTCCCAGTGCCGCCTAAAGAAAAGACAAGCAGACACAGAACACACAGAGAGTGGACAGAGAGAGCAGACAAGGGGCTGGGGGATGGGGGTAGAGAGGGAAATAAATAAATAAATCTTAAAAAAATTTTTTTCCCTGATTTTTCTAAAAAAAAAAAAAACACACACAATTGAGACAATCAACAACAAAAAAGTTGGTTCTATGAAAAGATGAATAAAACCAACAAACCTTTAGATAAACTGAGAAAATAAGAGAGAGGATGCAAATAAATTCAGAAATGAAAGCAGGGACATTATTATCAATCCCACAGAAATAAAAAGGATTATAAGAGGATACTAGGAACAACAGTAGCCAACAAATTAGATAACCAGATGAAATGGACAAATTCCTAGAAATACACAAACTCTCTACACTGACTCAGAAGATCTCATTAGGCCAAAAAAAAAACAAGTAAAGAAATTGAATTCGTAATCAAAAACCCCCCAACAAAGAAAAGCCCAAGATCCGATGATGTCGCTGGTGAATTTTACCGAATATTCCAAGAAGAATTAATACCTATCCTGCTTAGACTCTAAAAAAATTGAAGTGGAGGGAATACTTCCTAACTCATTTTTTTTTTGTTTTAATACTTTTTAAAATAATAATAATAAAAAAAAACACTTTAGATTATATAAATGTTAAAAATATAGGGGATTCCCATATGCCCTACTCCTTATCCCTTCCACACTTTCACACATTAACAACATCCTTCATTAGTGTGGTACATTTGTTACATCTGATGAACACATATTGGAGATCCTAACTCATTGCTGAGGCTAACATCACCCTAATACCAAAGCCAGATAAAGATACCACAAGGAAATAAAATTATAGACCAATATCCCTTATATGATGCAGAAATGCTCAAAAAAAAAAAAAACTACAAAAAAAAAAATACTAGCAAATGGAACCCAACAGCACATTAAAAGAACATTATGATTGTATTAGTCAAAGGGGTGCTGATGCAAAATACCAGAAATCGGTTGGCTTTTATAAAGGGTATTTCTTTGGGGTGGTAGCTTACAGTTACCAGGCCATAAAGTATAAGTTACTTCCTCACCAAAGTCCGTTGCCACAGGTTGGTGCAAGATGGCTGCCAACATTCAGCCTTTCTCTTACTCTCAAGGCTCCGTGGTCCCAGCTTCTTCCAACATTAGCTGTAGGCTATCAGGCTATCTCCCTGGGGCTCGATCCTCTCCAGGCTCAGGCTTGCGTCACTCCACAAGGTCAGCTGTAGACCTTCAGGCGAACAGCTCTTCTCTCTTCCTGGGGCCTCTGCCATGTCTGTGGAGCTATCTCTACTCCTCTGTGTTCTGTTCCTGTGTGTTTTCTTCCTGGGCTCAAAAAACTCCAATCTCCCTTCTCTGGGGTGCCGCTTCTCTGTGAGTCCCCGCCCACCAAGGGGGTGGGGATGCAACGTCCTACTGATGTGCCCCAATCAAAGCCCTAATCATTATTTAATCAAGTAAAAGTGAAACCTATGAATCCAATATAATCCATTTATAATAGCAACTAAAAGAATCGAATATCTAGGAATAATTTTTCTTTCAATTTTTTTTTGTTTGTTTATTGTTATCTAGGAATAAATTTAACCAAGGAATTTTACATGAACAACTACAAAACTTATGACAAAGCTACAGAAATTAGAACAGCAGGTCCTGATACAAGGGCTGACATATAGACCAATGATATTGAATTGAGAGTTTAGAAACTAACCCTTATATTTATGGCCAATTGATTTGTGACCCAGCATTCCTACTTCTTGATATATACCACAAAGAACTGAAAGCAGGGACCAAACAGATATTTGTATGCTGATGTTCATGGTGGCATTATTCACAATTGTTGGAAGATGGAAGCAACCCAAGTGTCCATCAACAAATGGGTAAAAAAAAAAAAATGACATATCCACACAATGTAATATTACTGCAATGTAAAAAAGGAATGAAGTTCTGATAATGTGACAACATAGATAAACCTTGAAGACATCACGTTGAGTGAAATACACCAGCTATAAAAGGCCAAATATTATATGATTTAACTGATATGAAATAATTAGAATGTGCAAATTCATAATCAGAAATTAGAAAACAGGTTACCATGGTCTGGCGTAGGGGTGGGGAATGGGGAATTAATGCTTAATTAGTAGTTTCTTTTTGGGGTGATGGAAAAGTTTTGGTAATAGATGGTGGTGATGGTAGCACAACATTGTGAATGTAATTACCACCACCAAATTATGTATTTGAATATAATTACAAGGGTAATTTTAGGATGTGTATATGTTACTAGAATAAAAATTTAAACAATATCATTAGACTTTTCAATGCAGTGAACACTAATGTAAACTATGGACTATAGTTAATGGTATGCTTATAATATTGTTTCATCAATTGTAACAGAGGGACCACATTAATGCAAAGTGTTAATGACAGGGAAAACTGTGCATGTGAGGAGGGGGGTATATGTGAACTCTATTTTCTGTATGACTTTTCTGTAAACTTACAACCTCTAATTTTAAAGAAATGAAAGTTCTACAGAATATGGCAATATCTACTATGCAAGCTATTAAAAAGAATGAGTAAAATCAGTATGTACCAAGATGAAAACAAACTTAAACTTCCTCTGGAGAGGGGTATTTACTTTTAATTTTAAATCCCTTTATATTGTTCGTATTTATGAATATTTAAAATAAAACATATAATGGTGATTTAAATTAAAATTATAATTTTCATAAAATATATATCCATAATACTCATTGGTCAAACCACCTATCATTAGAACAATCTTTAAAATTCCCTCAAGCAGAATAAATTGCTCTCCTCAAAGCATTTACCAACTTTTTTTGCATCATATCACTTATCATGCCCACCTTGTATTATTCTTATTTGCATATAGTAAGAGTTAAAAGCCTACATTCTAGCAAGACTAGAATGGGTTTGAATTCTGGCTCATCCACTTACTAGTTGAGGGACCATTGGAAGTTAACTTCACTGTGCCTGTTTTCTCATGTGTAGTGGAGTAATACCTCACTGGACTGGAGGTTAAATCAGTTAATTTATGTAAAGGTCTTAAGAGTAGGTTCTGGCATCTTCTCAATATTCAATAAATGTCACATATTACTTAGAGAAGACATATTCTACCCATGATTATAACCCCCTATGTTCATTTGCACACAATGATTAAGAAATGTTTACTGAATTAAACTGATTTGCTCCCAGAGGACTCAAAGTGGGGTGAGGGTGACAATAGTGAATTTTCTACAAGTTAAATCCACAGCACGCTCTTTAGCACAGCAACCTTTGTGAACCTGGTAGGTTTCTGTTTACTTATTGACAAACAGATGAGGTAGAAAAGAAAAAGTTGCATTAGCTTGAATGAGTGGGAAAAGGCAAAAAGCATTCTGAGCCATAACCAATTTTTCCAGTTCTCCCACTCTTTAATCGCTATCTCGTAGCAACTGAAGCTTCTTAACCATTTCCATAGTTCTTTGGCTTTTTGAAGTCTCAATTAACCTCTCTCTCTCTCTGTACCAGCAAAAGACTTGGAATCTCCCTTGGTCTCAGCAGAATGCCCTTTTGGGTTACAGGAGTCATGCAAGCATTCCTGGGGAGGCTTTCTTGTTAAACATTTTTTTGAAGTTCCTAACATTCAAAGAGCCACAATTGCTATTCTTACTCTTTCCAAGTTGGGCAGACCACACCCCATGCTAGGATGTCTGGTTTATGAACCTATTCATAAACAGCAGAGAAAGGTCAGAGATAGCTGCACAGGTCTAGCCCTTGCTTCTTGCCTTCATAATGTCCTTTACACTCTAGATATTAAGTCTACCTCCTTAAGCTCCATATTCTTTGGCACTTACTTGCCATGATCTAGTCTATTGTGTACTTGTAATCTCTCCCATATAAATTATGTAATCACATTACCTTCAGTGCCTTTGTAGAAGCTATGCATGGAAATCAGTGTACTGTTCCTATATAACAAAATGGCAGTATAATATTGTGATGAGGGGAATGTGCTTTGGAATCAGGCAGATGTGGGTTCAAAAACCAGCTCATGACTTGACAGCCCTGTGATCTTGAGTAAACTGCTTAACCTAAGCCTTAGTTTCTTCATCTGTAAATTGGAGAGTTCTGCTTCATATGGTGATATTGAGATTAAGGTCAAGACCATAATATGCTGAGTGTGGTACCTAGAAGAGAGTATGTGCTCAATAAATGGGAAATACATTATGATAGGCAAAGATAATTTTGTGAATGAGATTTAAAGTAGGTCTTGCAGGTCAGATTTTCCAGGATGCTGGCTACCATGTCAAGTCCAGGGTCAACCTACCCAGGGAATAACCCTGTCTTGGTGTGTGCCTTGGAAAGTGCAGAGCAGCCATGTTTATTCACAGTCAGAGACTGAGGTGAGGGTTGGAAGAGGACTTTGAAGCAAAATCTTTTAATAGACCAGTCAAACTTCAGTATTTCACAAAACAAATATCCCATAACAATATTTATAAAGGCACTATTCAAATTCCCAAATTGCAAAAGGCATTATTTCAGATTAATAGGACATTAGCTTGGACTTATTAAGATGTCAATTCTCCCCATATTATACTAATATATTTTATTTGTGCAAATTCAATCAAAATCTCAATAGAAGTCTTTAAAAAAAAAAAAAAAAAAAAAAACAAACTTGACCAAGTAGATACTAAAGTTCATCTTGAAGAATGTGTCCTAAAATAGCTATCCCTACAAAAACAAAAAGATAAAGATATGGCAGCTTCTATTTCAGGTACCAAAATAAAGCATCAGGCTACCATGATTGAAATAGTATGATACTGATGCAGGGATAGTTCATGCTTACAGAGTATCTCAAATGTCATGCTCCCTAAGTGCTTTACAGTAGATCATCTCTCTTAATACAACCACCTACGTATCTTATTCTCCATTTTTCAGATGATGAAATTGAAGCCTAGAAAACTTAAGCAACTCACCCAAGATCATACAGGGTCATAGAGGGGCCTGAACCCAATTTGCTCCAGGATCCCAATATATATATATATATATAGAAAAAATTTTACAACTCATTATTTAGAGAGCTCCTACATATCATGCAGAAAAAAAATCCTTCATAACCTGGTATAAAAATGGACAAAAGATATTAACATGCAATTCACATTAATATGCAAATAGGTAATAAAAAAGTTCAACTTTACAAGAACTTATTAAGATTATCAAGACTGGTAATACCAGAGTTACAAAGAATGTTAGGAAATGGCACTCATACACTGCTGGTAAGCGTGTTTACTTACATAACATTTTTGGAAGGCAATCTGCCATTAAAAAACACAACTATATGGGAGGTGGGTGTATTGACCACTTACCATGTACAAGGTCCTAGGTTCATTCCCCAGTACATCCTAAAACAAAACAAAACTATTTGTCTTTTTAGCAATTCCTCTTCAAGAACCAACCCCCAAAAAACATTAAACATAAGCACAAAAAGTCATGTACAGGGGAGTGGATGTGGCTCAAGCAGTTGAGTGACCGCCTCCCATGTGAGGGCCCACGTTCAGTTCCTGGTGCCTCCCAGAGAAGACAAACAAGCAGACAACAAGCAATTATCAAGCAAAAACAACTAGCAAAGAAGCGGATATGGCTCTGGCGACTGAGCTTCCGCCTATCACATGGGAGACCCGTGGTTCAGTTCCCGGTGCCTCCTAAAGAAGACAGCAAGCTGGCATGACAGGCAGGCGTGGCAAGCTGACACAACAAGGTGAAGCAACAAGACACAAGAAGAAAAACATAATGAAAGACACAACTAACTAAACAGGGAGCAGAGGTTCCCAGTGCCTCCTAAAGAAAAAACAAGCAGAAACAGTGAGCTAATGTTACGGGTATCGCGGCAAGATGATGCAACAAGAGACAAGAAGAAAAAACAATGAGACACAACAAAGCAGGGAATGGAGGTGGTTCAAGTGATTAGGTGCCTCCCTCCCACGTCAGAGGTCCCAGGTTCAGTTCCCGGTGCCTCTTAAAGACACAGCACAAAGCAAGTTCTAACAATGAGGGGGTGGGGAGAAATAAATAAGTAAAAATAAATATTTAAAAAACAAAAACAGACAATGAGCAAAAATAAAAAACGAACAGGGAACAGATGTGGCTCAAGCAGTAGAGTGCCCGCCACCCACACATGAGGTCCTGGGTTTAGTTCCCGGTGCCTCCTAAAGAAAAAAAAACAGACAACCAGCAAACAGACGAGGGAGCCATATGGGGAAGGGAAGTGGGGGAAGTCACATACAAGGAATACTCGCTGCAGCTTTTCCTTTAAAAATAAAATATTCAGAACCTAACTGTCCATCAGTGGAGAATAAAGTAAATCTATATGGACTGTCATGGAAAGAAGCGGGAAAAAAAGCAAGTCACAAAACACATAGTTTTTAACATGGTTGCTAAAGAAGAGAAAGAAGGAAAGAGAATGATAAAATGTAGTAAAATTAGAAAGAAAAAATAAGAGAAAGAAGACACTATACACACATATGTTGATAGAGATTTTTTAAAAAAGGGTCTGCAAGAATACACAACAAACCAGTATGAGAAGGCAGTGGGACCAGAAGGAGGGCCAGGAGTTGAAGGGGACTTTCATTTTTTACTTAATATTTTTCTATATAACCAAAAATGTTTTATTAAAAAATTTTAATGCTTTTGTAATTTTGAAAAGACAAAAGCAAGCAATAAAGAACTTACTTGTGCTTAGTCTTTTGTTAGAAAAAAAGTGAGATGTATAAACTAGTGCAGAGAAAATACTAAAAACCAATCTAAGAGAATAAAGGAGCAATAATTAGCAAAATTACAGATTAAGAACAACTAGTGACACCTATAAAGATTCAAAGCAACTGACACAAATTTTATTGTTTACATAATGATAGTTCTGGACAAAGTGAAGACAATGATGACAATGACAACACATTTAACTCCTATGACAAAGTAATCAGTTACAAAATTTCCAGAGGTTCAACATATTAATATGTAAAATATATAAAGGAAAAGAAACAAGAAATATAAATATTCAGATTTTTGCAGCTCAATGCAATGTCCTTTTTTAAAAAGAAAGTTTTCTGTAACTGTATACTTAATTCTGACGGTAATGCGAAACACAAAATCACACCTTTTCCTAACTTTCCCCACAATTTGGATTTGGGGATTGTAGTATTAGAGAGATATGCAAAAATAAAAGCAAGTTTAGTGCCTAGGAATAACTTTCTATATTTTAATATATCAAGGTGCATAAATTTTAATTAAAAAAAAAAAAAAAAAAAAAAAAAAAAAGCCAATCACTGCAAAATGCAGATAAATAAAACAGATTTGGCAACACTTTTATAATCAAGCCCAACTAACATTATACTAAAATATATATATATATAATGCAATACTATTTTAGAAAAAAAGGTGCCTTGGTGAAAATGATTCTGAAAATATTCACTTGATGCACATTATGTACAAAACTTTCTATATAAAAAATTAAACTATTTTCAATGAAATTCCATGTTCACATTCCATCTGAAAACTGTACTTGAAAGATAAATAGGTCTACCTAATGGTTTCTCTGGAATCATGGCTAAGGCAATTCTCTTTCAAAGGGCTCACTTCTTTTACCCACTCTACTTCACTTCTAATACTAATATAGACAAATTTTATACAGATGCACAACCTGACATGTCTATAAGTTATGACCTGGAGTTTTGTTCACTGTTAAAACAGGAGATAGTTTATAGTTGCTACAAAGAATACCTTTTCTTAAAATATATTGTTTCTCTATTCCATATTAAACAGTTACATAAGACATTAAGAGGCTGATAAGCCACTCCATTTGGTGTCGATATCAATAGCCCTATAACAAAAAACTCTGTATTGGTAGAGCTAGGAAAGTTTCCACTAAAGTAATAGTGCATCCTTCACCTGCATAGAATCAATTTGGCTTAGTAGCTCTTTACTCCCAGAACACTAGCCTGGAGTTCCATCCAGGCTAAGATGCTCCTGAAGGCCCATCTCAGATATGAAAAATACTTCATATGAGCAATATGAGGGTATATGGGATAATAAAAGTTGTTAAAATCTGCTTGACCAGTCTCACAATATTCCTCATTTGGAGTAGCTGCTAAGTTAATGTGGGAACAAAAATGGAAAAGGCTGGGGCAATGATGTTGAGTCAGTCACATACTAATAACTATTTTAACAAATCTTCAAGCAAACAACTGCAATGACCTGGTACCTTTCTATAGCTCATTTTACAAGCACTGAGGATTTGAAGCTTAAAAGGTGAAAAACTGAATACCCTTAGAAAAGGGGAACAGTCTGAGGCAAGAGTCGTAAGTCTGTAAATATATGTTATATATGTACACACAATTTTGTGCATTTTTCTGTATATATTTACAAACATATTCACAAGATGCCCTGCAGTGTAGATCAAATGGCCTTTGTCAGGAACAAACTGATTCTAGTACAGACCTAGAGTTCATACCGTCTGTATAAGAAAATGAATGTGCATATATTCACATAGCGTAAACCTTATTAACAAAAACACTGCTATCAACACTAGGATAAATAGGTTTTACTAGTCAATCAATGACGGAATCAGAACATTTCATACACCGAGACTCAAAATAACAAAAAATACACAACTGGGTTTTAAATTCACAAGAGAAAAAGTAAATCAGCATGGCAAATATGAACAAAGTTCAAATTCCAGAGTAAGGAAAAATAGCAAAACTTTATAAATCTCCTGGGATGCAATTTAATTACTGCATCAGTTTTAGAAAAATAGACTCAGAATGAACAATGCTGCTCTGAATTCTCACATCAACCCATATGTTTATCTTTTTCCTCTTTTGTTTCCAGCTGGAGGTTTCTTCAACTGAAGGAGCTGTCCTCCCGTTCCAAAACCTGCAGAGGCAGGATTGGATACCCCAAATGTCAAACCAGCCGAAGCCGTGATGCCAGGATTGCTGAAGTTAAACCCAGATGTACTTGAGCTGCCAAAGCCTTATGTTTAGGGAAAAAAATATTTATATCAGAAGTTAAGTCACAAAAACAAATGTCAAAAATGAGGATGAGAGGTACATTTCTACCTGAAAAAACATACATTCTAAGACTATCAAACACCTTAAGGCCCTCAATTTCTAATTTCTGAGGAATTCTACAGGAAAATAATTAAGCTAACAACTCTAAATGGCACTTTGAAAAACAGAAATTAACTAATGCAGGCCAAAAGAAGCAGCTTAGCACAAATTAGTTAAAGTCTACAGAAAACTTGAAGTTGCCAGAACCTTTTTGTGTTGATTAAATATGTATGTCAAGGTGCCTCTGTCCTCAGCCCCACCATAAAAAACTTATCAACAGGGAGAAGGCAGAGTTTTACAACACCTGGACTCATGCTTCCAATTCTGAGTCCTCTGAAAAAGCCTCAAACCCGCAGATTTCAGGACAAGCACACTGAAGAGAAGAGTAGTACTTATTATTTTGATTTTATAAGGGCCCTTGCATAATTAATACTGATAACTTTGGAACAGAAATCATTCTCCTGAATGTCAGAATAATGATAAGAACTGAGTTAAGCTTTCACAATGATGAGTTCATTTTTTTTGCAATAATGAGAAAAATTGTTTAACCATGAATCCCTACTTATTTAAGAAGGGATAAAATTATTTACGAAATCAAACTAAGAAGTCTCATTAGAAATACTTGACAAACCTGACCTTAGTTTTTCAGAGAGATAAAGGCATGTAATTAGCTGGGCTTGCATGCTTCATCCAGGGAGTAGAAACTCATCAGTTATTTTTGGGGGGCTATTGAAAATAACAATACTTATACTTTTAAAGTAATTTGCACCTTTAAATTTGCCTGAAATTCAGGCAGAAACACACAAACCTGCACTAAGACTTCCTGAGGGTTTATTTGTTGTTCCAAATCCAAATGTGGAGGCCCCTGTGGTGTTGCTTCCAAAACCAGAGCTAGTTCCAAATCCTAGTGGAAGAGTGATAGAGAAATATACAAAATGGAACATAAAACACAGGTTAAAGGATGCTAACAAGTAAAACCTACAAGTATCAAAGGTTTAACACATAACAATCTTGAAAATATAGCCTGATTAAGGAAATCTGCTCTTTAGTCCACTGCATCAGACTTTTGAAAGAATCAGGTTAGTTCTGAAATAATATATTTATATCTAGTTAGACTAAGTTTATGATCCATCAGCAATTTTTCAAGAACAAAGCCATGCAAAAACAAGAGGATATTAATATTTTTTCTCCCAAATAGGCTAGTAATTTTAGTGATCACTGAAATATGTTTTAGCCAAATAGGTATAAACAAACCTAGGAGGGTATTTTATTTTGTGGAAAAAAGACTAAATTCATATACAGGGATGACATGCATAATTTAAACACAGTACTGCAAGGTCATTTTACTCTGCTCTTTCCCAAAACATTTTCATTTAATTAAGACTCTTTGCCACTGAAAATCTCTGTATAGCCATGTATTAATAATAACTTATACAGTAGGTTCCTGCCATACCACCAGCCAATTCAAGTCAGAATTGGGGGGAGAAGGGGGTGTCATGTTTTTCTTCTAAACAATACTATTTTCACAGTTTTAAAAAAAGAAATATATTTCACTACACAAAGTTCATGAGGAGCTCCTGCTAAGTACTTGAGGACTTGTTTCCTCTCTCTTAAGAAAGCTAAGTGCTCTATAAAGAGTTCAAATTCTTTTTAGACTACTTTGTAATAACTTATGTAAAATACTGAGTTTGAGAGTATTATTAACTATAATTCCTCAGAAATATAATGGCAAATTTGGTACTAGCTCATAGAAATTTATGCTGTCTGCCATAATTCTCATAATTCTTAACAGAGTCTACAATTTTATGCATCTATAATAGCTTATAAGCTTTTTCTCTTACTAAGAAATATCTTGGTGGGCATAGGGAACCTTACTCATTACAATACAATGCAATTGTCAAATACAATCAACTTTCAATTATCCATACTGAGGAATTTTGAATGTCTTTGTATTTACCATGATGTTTCTGTAGAGGACCTATCTTACTAATTATAGTTAACTTATAAAACTATTAACCTTAATTCCTTATGTACACAAGTATGTAAAAGGCAAACATACCAAAAGTGCTTAGGAATGGATGCAAGTCAGGCTTTTCAATTTGTAATAAAATCATTTCCCCAGTACTCACTCTCAGAAAAAGATTTATGATTAGGAACATGTATATATAGAAGTAGTCTGGGCTCTAAATTGGTGTTAAGATTACTGATATTTTAAAATTTAATGAAAATTAAATTTATTAAAAATAAATTATCAAGTTCATATTTTAGCATACTGCTTTGAAAATACAAACCTACCACTTAATTTTAACACTTTTTCATATTTACTATTCACAGGAGACAAAATGATTCTGAAACTCTAATTCTAATACTAGAAGGCATTGATAAAGTTTGGAGAATCATTATTGCCAGATGGAACCTTAACTTCCAAAATAGCAGTAGATCCTCTTAAGAGATTTCGTTTTTACAGGCTGGTATCAATTCAAATGTATAATTAGTCCAATAAAATATCAGAAAATTTAAAGTGTACCTCCAAGATTTGAAGAACCTAAGCCACTTGATTGCATGCCAGTGCCAATAACTGAGCTGAATGGCGTTCCAAAACTAACTCCCAGAGATGGCTGTGGCCCTGGTATAAAAATAAAAATAAAAAAAAGAAAAAATGGGGTAGGGGAAAAAAACAAATTTTCCTTACTCTTTCAAGATTAAATTATTTTGAAATAATTTTTTAAATTATGAAATTATTTTTAAAATGAACAGTGATTACTTTTAACAAATTACACTTGTTAAAACTTACTTTTCAGAATGTTTTGCCAGCCTAACTTATCTATCCTAACAAATTAACCTATCCAAAAAACCCAATTTTTAAATTAACTTGTTCAGCAATAGATAATTAAAATAGGCTTACCACACTGAAAGATGAGTGTTAATTTGAACTACCAAATAATTTGAAATCTTTAATGTATTATAAATTATAGTTCTTTTAGATTTACTTCTAGAATTGTTTTAACTCCCTGCTTGTTTTCTGATAAAACTAGTTGGTATAATCAGTAATAGTTTTTCCTTTTTTAAAAACAAGCTCCTTATCGTTAGGGTCAAGTCTCATTTGATCAAAGACTGACGCTAACATGGCAAAACTATCATGTTACTTCATAAGAGTAAATACTCAAAAAACTAGGCATGATTTCTCATATGAAATATAAATGATATATACAATAAGTAGATAAAAAACAAGACAATGTTTTATTTTATTAAATTTATTGTTCATTTTAAAGCAAATCAATTACACAGTAACATGACAATTGAAATTTGTTCACAAAAAGTGATGACTGAGTTCTATTGTTAAGCTCTGCTACATTACACCACTTATCACTTGATTAAAGATCGATTAACGAACATTTACAAAGGCACCAACGTGTACCTTGACAGATTCAATACATTCAAGATTTCAATTCAGAAATTTCTTTCCAACATTTTGGAAATTTACTCAGATGCAGAACAATTAGTTATCCTTTTCCCATTCATTACTTTAAAGATTTTGGCTGAGTTTGGCAAGAATAGCATCAAACTTACTAGCCTCTTTTAAACTTTTTTTTTTTTTAAACTAAGCAGAATACAAAAATCTAAAAATCTCTCCGTTGATAAATAATTTATGAAAATTATTCAATAAATTTCAAAGTACAATCTTCAGTCTTATCATTTTCAAGCACAGTGATCAGTGCATTTCAACATTGAGGGGACTGCCAAAGTAATATACAGATTAAAATTTAAACTTTTCAAAGAAATCAAAGCCTTCAAGTTGCCCAATGAAGAATTGAGGTTTGTATATTCAAAAGGTAGTGTAAAATTATAAAGCATTTTAAAAAAACAAAATAAAAAACTAAGGAACTACATTTTGCCACAATGGAAGAGAATCTGGACTTTTCAAATAACTTCTTCTACCCAGAAAATAAAAAATAACTAATAGCAGCCAGAGTTCTTATACTACTGTTAAAAAAATAAATTAAAAAAGGATTTTTACATCCAGTTTGAAACCAGTTTGAGAATAAAATATCTGCCTAGCAGCTCTTTTGTAAAATGTTACTATAGGAAAAAGAAACTAAGCATATTACTTTCTTATTTCTAACAAAAATAGTATGTAGAAAACACATGTCCAGTTTCTTTAACATCAGAGACTTAAGTATCACATGTTAACAGGAGGCACTGCTGGTGGAAGACCCTAAAGAATAATGTACACCACAGCCCTCTGCCCTCCAGGTCACCATAGTTACTCAAATAACAGGCTTTCTGTTGTGGGTGAGTCTGTTTTTAAGAGCTATAGAACATAGTTTCCCTAATCATCAATATTCAGGATATAGATAAGAATTCATACCTAATGATGACAAGACTTTCCATTGCACAAATGGGGACATGATATTTTGAGTTTTGTACCTTCACACAAATTTTGAAGGCCACATCATTTATAAAATTAGTAGGCAAATGTGTAACATTTTTTATTAGTAAAAGCTCATGATAAATACCTCTCATGCCAAAGTATTAGTATATATTACACTCTGGTCACCATATAAATTAGTTTCACTACAAGAAAGCAGAATCTAAATCCTTCACGCAAAAACTAAGTAACAATTCAAAAAATGTGCTTCAAAATCTGAATCAATGAGGCTCTTAGTTCCATAAATAAAACCAAGTTAGTAGTAATATATCCCAATGATAGCTCAAACTGAAATTTTTATGTTGAGTAATTAACATTATATAAGTTACTGTATAATATAGTCACACAAACAAAATCAGGTTTAGCACTGCAATTCATGTATTCCAGAATAAATTCTACTTTCTTAAAAGTAAAACTGCAACCACAGGGAAAGGATTAAAGTGCTAAAAATTCTTTGTAATTTTCCATAACCACTCAAAATGCCTAATATAATTAGTATGGTAATTCCTAAGTCATATTTTAAAATAATATTTCTTAAAAAACAAAAAACACCTTTTCCCCAGTTTAAAAAGTTTTACTCTTACTGAGTTAATGGGGAATGTTCCTTTGGTTCTTAAATAAAACAAAATCACAATACCACAAGAATCTAAGGTTAAAGTTTCCTAGTTAACACTATACCTTAAATTTCCAAACCTACACTGAAAGTTAAAAAGTTGGAATTCCTAACAAAATGTCTCAAATCTCCTTAAATACAGCAGCTAAGTCACATGAGAAAAGTTTTATTATGTAAACATCAAGAACTTTTAAAGTAGTCAAAACACAACAGCAAAACTCAATCCCAGTACATTAGGTTAAAAAAAATCTATTAAATTAAAATTATACTGAAAAGCCTAGTCTTCAGTTTTTTAAGAGGCTTAGGAAGCACTTGTGAACAAGTGTACTAAAGATCCATCAACAGGTAATTTAGCCATGTATTAATGCTTATTTAATACATAAATAGCCTGCTGGGTTTTTTTTTTTGTTTTTAGCAATTCTCTTCTGCCTTCCGAACCAGCAAGTGTAAATCATACATGTCTAAGCACGATTCAATATCTATTTTTTTTCATTAAAAAAGCTTTAACAACAAAAAAAGCTCCAGAAGTCATTTAACTCCTTTCCTCCATGTCCAAGAAAGACTACACATAAACCATCTTCATTCAGAAGGCAGCAGTCTAAGAAGCCACCTTCTCTGTGCCCATATTTACAGAAAGAAGTCAAGATTCAATATGCAAATAAAAACAGTGCACAGGCTCTATTTAACTTCATCTATCTGGTCTTTAAATTTTGTTATTGGCACTTAAAGATTTCACAAAAGTAGCAGGGCAGCACATCGCAATAAATAGGGGCATTTCTAAATGGGGTGTTACATACATCATTATGTATGTAACAGTGTTTATAAATCTCACAACAATGGTGACATGACTAAAATTTGACTGGGAAAGAAATAAAGGAATGGACTATGGAGACTGGGCGACTCTTAGAGAAACAAAAGGGGAAGATAAGACATAATGCCAAACTGTTATCAATTATTTAATTTCTCTGTTCTAAAAATCCATACAATTCTAAATGAAAATACTTTAAGATTGTTTGGTTGAGAAATTATAATTCCTGCCTCCTGATTAGAAACCCCTTTATATGAGCTTCAAAACCGAAGGGAATACTGGAAGCACTCAATTTCCCCAAGGCCTGGAGAAAATCACAGATGAAAACTGAAGCATATGAACAAAAGGTTCCCCAAGATTATTACTTTAAATTAAACTAATAGTCTCTACCACCATACAGGCCAAATTCCACATTTGTTTTGTTAATCTTTGAATCCTCCAGCCTAGCACATAGCAGGCACTCAAATTTACTGAATGAACATCTGTTTTCATACACCCATAAGTCCACAATGTATGAGGGAAAACCTACGAACCTCTGAAGATAAGACTGTCTATGTAAGAATATTTTTTAAAAATCCCCTTTGACAAGAGGGTTTGCTTCAATTTTAGTTGTATACCACAGGATAATTTACCTACAGTGTAACATTTCAAATAATCAACTTTTCTTAAGCTTTACTTCTTAGAATGGAAATCCATTATGCTTATAGAACACATAACAAATCCACCATTACCTGACCTACTTTAGTGGTTAATATTGGCTCTGAAAAGTAAATTGTGCAGTTTGATTAGCTGTATTAAATAATCATGAGACCTGATGGTTGAAATTATAGGACTGATTCCTTTAGGAATCTCTGTAACTTAAGAACCCAATCTTACACTCCAGTCAGCTAGAGAGCCACTTATTCACATGGACCCAGCCCATGGAATATGGAAGATTTGGCATAAATCCATTATCGATCCTTTACTGTACTCAAGGTACTGTTCTTTGGGCAACAATTCCAAATGTGAAAAACACTTTTTTTAAACTGTCACTAGTGAAAATCAGAGAATGCTTTCCTAGTAGAGGCAGCCTAAATGCAACTTACCTAGGTATATGATTTTTACTTTCTTGTGTTATAATTTACTACTGGACTATGTATACGGTTCTCTTAGCCAACATGTCAGAAAGACACAAGCCATATAACTAGTAAGCATTACCTACAAACTTAATGATTAAAGAAAAAAATATCAATATTCATTAAGACTGTATTAACCTAAGTCAAATTTCAAACCAGACAAAAGAGGATGCGGGAGTAAGACAGAGAGATAATGATAACCTTAGAAATATTTAAGGACCAAATTAAACATTACAGAATTAGACCAGAAAATTGTTTCTCTGGTTAAAAGTGCAATTAAACCAAGTACTAAAATAATCTGCCTTCCAATGTCTCATCAATTACTTCCATTTGTTCAACTTCCCAGTTCATAAATGATGTACAATCTAGAGCATCACAAAACATATCTTTTTTCCTGATCATGATACTGTTCTGTTCACTTTGAAAAGGCTCCTGATAATTCCAGCAAGTATCTTTTTCAAAATTTGGGTTAGAGGGCCTATACTGTTTACAGTCAACACACAACAAACGAACCTATTGCTCTTCAATGTACCTTTAGTCAATAAAATTGAACTTCATCCTAAATGTGGGTATTTTATAATTACTATGTATGAGGAAAATGAGAATGCACCATTTATCTGTATCATACATGAAAATTGTAATGTATGGCCGGATTACCTCTGCTTTAAAACAATAAATGATACAATCACAGTTTTAAAATCTGTTAACCTTAAATGTAATTCAGTCGTGAAACACCATGTTCTAAAGGGCATTTATAGCAATACAACAAATATCATTAGTTAACAATATTCAATATCTAGTTGATATATAATTATTGCTAAGACTACCCTGCATTTTCTATTAGGTATATGATTATAATTGTGTCCATCACAATTTTTAGATTGTATTGGAACAGCTATTCATAGAAATTTCTTCAGTACTAACACAAAAGGAAGACTTACGAAAATGCACATAAATGTTCTGCATTTTAGCATAAGAAGCTATAACTTGAATGCATTCAGACCTGTAGCAGGCTGTTGCTGCTGTGTAAGTGTTGCAGCCATGGCAACGGCTGCTGCATTTGGCATGTTGCTGAAAGGAGTAGGTCCAGTAGTAACTCTGGGAGCATTCTGCCACTTCTTGGCTTCTGCACGCCTGGCTTCAAACACATCTACAGCATCTCCCAAGAACATTTTCCTGTAGCCAAGGTACTGTTCTTTGAGCACCTAAAGCAATGAAAAGAAAAGAAAAAAAAAAAAAAAGGCTAATCAAATCTGCATTGTCTTAAGTAATATGAGAATGAATATAACATGAAATAAGCTACCAAAGATAGATCATAGGCAATGCCAATATTATACAGTCCACCTAAACTGCAAGTCAGTGCTGGGACTGCACACTAGAGTGGGAAGTGATGAGTCTGAGAGTTCAATCATTCTTTTGAATGCTTTCTTCCCTATTTTTGTCACACATCTTTACAACATACTGCTGACAATTACTCTAGCTTTGTGAATCCCTGTATAAAATGAGTTAGCTAAGTTAACTTAGCTAAGTTTTCAGATAAGCAGAATATTTAAAATTGCATTTTAAACATTCCAGTTTTTATGAAAAAAATTTCCCCAAAAGTCCAACCTTTTGGTAACCTTTAGACTCAGAAAGCTTGGGCGGGGGGGAGCCAGCATTAAATATATATTTGTTAAATACATTTAAAATAAACAAACAAAAAGACCTGGGTGACATGCTAAAATAAGATATTACCTCAGCAGAGAGTTGGAGGGAATAAGGACTCTTACTTTATCAATATTGTTTGAATATCAATATTGTGAGAACGATTCGGGTTAAGCTTTTGTAACCAAAAAAAAAAAAAAAAAAAAAAAAAGTCAGTTTAGATTTAAATTTAGAGTCAGAAAGAAAAAATACCAAGTTCATGAAATGGGTTGGCTTGCCCAATCTAAAATCTGCCTCGATTAAGACCATAAATAGGAATGAATCTTTTCACATTAGAATCATTAAATACTTTCATTAAAGATTTAACCTAATTTAGGTAGGCAAGATTTATTTTATTTATTCCCACCCCCCTTGTTATTTGCACTCGCTGTCTGCTTTCTGTGTCCATTTGCTGTATGTTCTCTGTGTCTGCTCATCTTCTCTTTAGGAGGAACTGGGAACCGAACCTCAATCACTTGAGCCACTTTAGCTCCCTGCTTTGTTGTATCTCTCACTGTCTTCCCTCCTTGTGTCTTCTTGGTGAGTCAGCTCACCGTGCCTCCCTGTAGTGCCAGTTCGCTGTCTTGCTCATCTTCTCCAGGAGGCACTGGGAACTAAACCTGGGACCTATGTGGTAGGTGGGAGCTCAATCGCTTGAGCCACATCCACTTCCTGTTTTTTACCACTTTTTGAAGAAGCAGAATTTTTGTATTTCTTACCTGTTCTTAGCAGAAATTTATAAATATTAGGATGTTTAGTTATGATAGGTAATCTTAATGTTATTTATTGTATTTAAAAGCTATTATCCTCCTATTTGAAGGAAGTCAGTATTTGATGTTCCAGTTCCAAACTCTGCTACCTCTATAAAAATTGAGGGAAAAGGAGGGAATCAGAAGATGGGCATATGATAAGAAAAAATACATTCAATGTTTGACATGAGTATCCCATGAATTTTAGCTCTACTTCAGATACTGGGATATAAAGACCTGCCTTAGACAAGTGAAAACTATAAGAATTAATTTTTAAAAACTGACATCAGCCATGATTTATGAGCTAACTGCTAAAATTTACAAGCAAGTTAATTTCCCTGAGGCCAGGTTGGATAAAGTAGCTGAAAGTCCTGTTTCAATTATCTAATTAAAAAAAAACAAACAAAAAACAGAACAAAAGGAACAAAACACTTCCTGAAATTTCTGTAAGGCATGAACAGTTCCAGAACTTAGTTTGCTCATTAAACTCAGCTGAAAATAAATGATAATATACCATTTCTGATCCCAGAACATTCTTTGGTTGTAGGGAATGCATTAAAAAAAGAGTAATCTCATGTTCAGTAACAACATGGTCTGAAGCCGTTCTTTGTGAATCTCAGTCTCATTGCTTTATGGTCATGGTACCAAAAAAGGGTATCATTTTCAAACAAAAATAAAACCACAGAGGGGAAAATGTCATTGAAAAAAGCAGGCATATTTAGAAATCACAAGTCTGGGATTTGCTCTAAAATACAGAGCATCTCTCTGTGAAGAACTGAAAAAACAAGGTCAGCAGCATCTGGATAACAGCTCAAGCTGGGTGGTGGGTACCCAGTATCCATTTAATAGCGCCCTACTATTGTGCATATTCGAAAACTTCCATTAAAAAAAAAAAAAAAAATTGTACAACACAGACTTTAAAGTGCCAATGAAGAATTTTCTTTAATACTTAAAAAAAAAAAACTAAACTAATATTTATTATAGTCTGAAAATAACATTTTCCAAAATACTTATAAAAATTCCTCCCTTAAAATGAAGTTATTTTAGATTTGGTTTAGAGTTTAATCTATTAAAGCCCAAAGTCTAAAAGTATAATATCAATTTCAAAAATGATGTAATTTAAATGTAACTTAACTTTTACAAAAATTCTTTTAATATAAAAGTGAAAATTTAGTACTTGATTAAATTCTGCTTTATACAGTTAAGCTATTTTAAACTCACATTACTGTGCTTTGAAATTTAAAGTTATTTGATCATATATAGCTTCAAGAAAGAATATAATTACCTTAGCTTGATTAGATGGAAAAAGTTCTACTTATATAAGTTTTAAAAAAGAACGAACATTGATTATTACATGAGGGACAAAATATTAGTGACAAATTATTTTATTTACATAATTTAATGAACACAAGCATTTCCATGTATTTATAAGGGAGGAAGGGTAGCAGCAGGATTTTTTTTTTTTTTTTTTTTTTTTTTTGTGGAAGAGGTTATGGTTTATTTACACAGTGTTCATTAGATATACAATGGCAGCATTAGCAATTTTTCCTTCATTTGTGTTTCATTTAAGGATCTGCCCCCACAAGCAGTCAAATTAGTACACAAAGTTAAAAAACCATTATGCCTAGAAAAAATTAAGTTGTATTTTATTTTACAGCAATGGAAGATCAAAAGTCCTTTTTTTTTTTTATTTTTTTTTATTTTTTTTATTTTTTATTTTTCATTTTTTAAAAAATTTTACTGGGAGGTCCCGGGGATCGAACCCAGGGCCCTCCATATGGCAGACGGACGCCCAACCATTTGAGCCACATCCGCCCCCCTCAAAAGTCCTTGAAATCTATTATTTGTAAAACCATTATCTATCATAGGATTTTTTTTCAAACAAATCAATTTCATTGATAGATATTAATAAATCATACAATTCATCCAAAGTGTACAATCAATGGTATTTGGTATAATCACGTATTTGTACATTCATCACTTCAATCATTAATAAGAGCATTTTCTTTATTTCAGTAATAATAAACAAAAAACAAGAAAATTCTTCACCTCTCAATCTCTATGTTACCACCTGCTGTGCATAGCAGAATTAAGTTTTTTATGTACTAGCCAAAAAATATTTAAAACCTACATAAAACTAAGGCAGTACAAGATAATTTTAGTACTAAAAAAATGCTATTTATGGTGGTAAACCGATGAAAACAACATAAATGTTCAACAATAGAGGGTGGGTTAAACATGCATACAATGAAATATTGAATAACCACTAAAAATGATGTTGAAGAAATGTGTATTATGTGGAAGGTATTCACAACATACTGCTGGAAAAAGTAACAAAATAACAGACTGGACTTTTTAAAAAAAGCATAGATAGTGGTTGTGTCTGTGTATGATTATGGATTATACAAGTTTTAGTCTTTTCATTTATATGTAATTTTAGCTATTTCCATAATAAGCACAGATACTTTTCTACCCCAAATGAACAAATACTTCATTTGGGAAGATGAAAAGATATCCAGATAGATGAACTGACAATGAGGACTTACCTTTACATTTTCATGAATAGACTGAAGTTGTGCAGCTAAAGCTACAAATGTTTGATAAATTTTCTGCATAGCCATTGACAAATCTATAAAAGAAAATTGTATTATCACAAAATATATATATATAAAATGCAACTTTATTTTTCTATTACTTATGAATCCAATTTTCAGTACTGTGCATGTGTAGGGAAAAAAATTATCATCAATATTTTCATAGAGAGAAAAGATGTCTACATCAATAATGTGGGGTGAGGCACTAAGATTTCTTCCCTTGTTAACACAGTCACAATTTATAAAAAAACATTTTATATTTACTGGAAACAAAGATCTAATCAAGAATCTTGAAGGCAATTTTTGCATGGAAGCTTCAGATTACTTGTAGTTTTCTAGAATACCTTCTACACACCTAGCTTAACCATACTTCTACTAAAAAAATAAACTGCTATTTAAAAAATTGCCATGAAAAGCATGTTACCTTGAGGAGTTATATGTGAATTATTTGCTTGAGTGGCAAGATGGTTTTCTAGTTCTTCAATTTGCTGTCTGTACTGCTGAAGCTGTACCTCAAACTGCTGAACCAAGATTCTGAAGTAGCTAAATAAAAACATTTAAAAAAATCAAATCAGTTTTTTTTAAAAAACATTTTCTTCATATTCTTAAATGCCAAATAAATAAATGTTCCATTTGAGCTAGCGTTTTGAATTAGTTTGGTGGCATAATGTATCTTTAAATGGCACAGATGCTAATACTAAAACAAAAACCCACATGTCGTACATACATAAGGTATCAAAAATAGATGCATATCCTTACTCAAACCACGAGTGACAAACCTAAAGTAAGGGATATCCTACAAAATAACTTAATACTCTTCCAAAGTATCAAGATCAGGAAAAACAAGGAAAGACTGAAGTTACAGACTAGAAGAGACTAAGGAGAAATAATAACTAATTGCAATGTAATTCCTGAACAGGATCTTAGAACAGAAAAAGGCAGTGGAAAAACTGGTAAAATTCAACTAGGTCTGGAGTTTAGTTAGTAATATTTTATCTATGTTAATTTTCTGTTCTTGATAATTATACCATAATTAGGTAATATGTTACATTAGGGGAAGCAAGATAAAGGATACACGGAAATCTTTATACTACTGTTTTGCAAGTTTTCTGTAAGTCCACAAGTTCAAAATATGTTAAAATTCCTTCACTCTTGGTGGGAATGTAAAATGGTGCAGCCTCTGTGGAATACAGTTTGGTGCTTCCTTAGGAAGCTAAATAGAAAACTGTCATATGATACGGCAATCCCTCTACTAGGAATATACCCAGAGGAACTGAAAACAGTGACACGAACAGACATTTGCACACCAAAGTTCATAGCGGCATTGTTCACAATGGCCAAAAAATGGAAGCAACCCAAATGTCCATCAACAGATGAATGGATAAACAAACTGTGGTCTATTCACACAATGGAATATTATGCAGCTGTAAGAAGAAATGAAGTCATAAAGCATATGGCAATATGGATGAACCTGGAGGACATTATGTTGAGGGAAGCAAGCCAGACACAAAAGGACAAATACTGTATGAATGCGTTACTATGAACCAAATATATTGTGTAATATATTGTTTGATTCAAAATAAAAAATGTATATGTATCCATTACATTTAATTGAGAAATGTATATATTTATTCATCTGTGTTTACTTTTTAGTTTTTAATTGTTTATATTTTCAATTATTAAATGTATAAAATAAAGTAAAAAAAAAGAAGAAAACTGTGGAAGCAGAAAAAAAAAAGTTAATAGAAAAAAAAAAAGAACAAGGAACCAAGAGTCATACAGACTGTTGTCTCCCACTCACAAGCTCATGATTTTACCTCTTTCACCTCTAGGACCAGTGTGATAACAGCTAGAGGTTTTATGAAAAATATGATCTAAAACATGTGAAGTGTTAAGCGCACTACTCAGTATACAGTAAGCACTTGATGTATATTAGCTATTATTATCTCTACAGACATGGAAAGACTTATGAAAATAGAGACAATATCACATGTATGGAAACTAGATGGAAACTAGAGGTGCTGAGTGATGAGGGTTACATGTGGGGTTTTTTTCTTTTGCTTTTACTTATCAGTGTTTTCTACTTTTTCTTCCTGAAGATGTATTTCCTATATAAGTAAATAAGAGGTATGTAAATAAGTAAAAGGGTTAAACTACATTTAGTATGTTCTTTTTAAGGATGGGACTATAGCAAAATTATTTTTAAATCCTAACTGTTAAAAGTATAAGCTTCTACTACCTGCAAAGTTTAGTAAAGGAGCGCAGACTATTCCCTGTGAGCAGCATTTAAATGAAGTATAACTGCATGTGAGTGGTTAAAAGGTCAGATATTCAGTAAAATAGGGAAAAACTACCCTCTTAGGGTTGTTATGAGAATTAAGTTAAAACAACAACAAAAAAAAACCATGCAAAATGTTTATTTAATCCAGGCCTGCAACATAGTAAACAACCAAAACCTCTTAGTTTGCATATTATTATTTCTGTATTGCTTTCTTAAAGTGAGAAACATTTGTTTAAAAAAATCTAGTAACTTACTCAGCAGGAGCCGTATTTTCATGTTGAAGTCCAGGTGGTGTTTTCTGGGTTCTTAAAGCTATTTCAGCATTCTTCAACTCCTAATATACCAGAGGTTTAAAAAAAAAAACGCCAGTTAGGCTAAAAATACCAACTATCCCTTACCTGAAACTTAAAATTATGCCATTCTTGAAAGTTCATGCTTTCAGAACCTATTATGGATGCAGATGCTTTGTAACAAATTGCTAAAACCTCTTTTAAGAGATGACAAATTACAGTTCTAACAAACTTTATGATAAAATAATACTGAACTGCTATAGGTTTCTCTAGGACTCATAAAGTTATTTCATCAACAATGAAAGACCATGCTACCATTTTTTAAATCTTTAATAAGATATAGAAAACACTATTTTAAAAAGGTTAAAGTAGTGATAATCATGTTAAGGCTGATGATGGTAGCAGATAACATTTAGGTGCTTACTCTACCAGGCACTATGCTAAAGGCTTTATCTGTTAAGTACGATTGTTTCCCTGTGTAGAAATGAAGAAAGTGAGTTCCAGCAACATGAATTAACATGCCCAATGCCACAAGCAGGAAGAACTGAGAAATGAATCTAAGTAGCCTCATTCTTTTAAAGTTTACACACATAACCCTTTTCAATTTGCGTTCTACGGTTCCTCAATACCATTTCTATCTTCTAGTCAAAAGTTGTTCAAGACTAATTCTGGGGAAGCGGCTGTGGCTCAATCAGTAGGGCTCCCGTTTACCATATGGGAGGCCCCAGGTTCGGTTCCCAGGGCCTCCTGGTGAAGGCAAGCCCGCCCGCACGGCGTGGTTGGCTGACCCAGCGAGCACAAGCAGCAAGGGGGGGATAAATGAATAAATAAATAAAATCTTTAAAAAATAAAAATAAATAAATAAAGGGGGTGCTGCAGCCTGAAAGGAAAAAACAAGGGCAAGCGATTTGGAGAAGAGTTTAGAAATGAAGATTATTAAGAAGGGTGAGGTACAGGATAAGAAGACAGACAATAGAACAATATGACAACAGAGAGCCAAATGACAAAATGGATGAAGTAATACCTTTACAGTAATAACACTGAATGTTAATGTATTGAGCTCTCCAATCAAAAGACATAGACTTTTGTCTATGTCTATGGAAAAAAAAATATGAGCCATCTATATGTTGTCTATAAGAGACCCACCTCAGACATAAGGACACAACCAGGTTAAAAGTAAAAGGTTGGAAAAAGGTATTCCATGCAAATAGTAAACAAAAAAAGAGCTGAAGTAGACCAGATAAACGTAAAGTAACATTATAGTATATAAACAATAATTAGTGCAACTGGCAAATTTGTTCTTGTGATCAGTATTCTTTAATTTTTTTCATACAAAATAAACACTTCCTTTTCACTGAGGTGGGCTGGAGAAGATATATATTTTTGGATATTTCATTTTTCTTTAACCCTTTCTTATTTATACTCCGATTAAAATAATCTGGATCAATAATGATTTAGCATGACTACTGTTGACCTGGATTTTTTGAGTTTTTCTGCCTCATAAAATTATGAGTTGGCAAATTGTTATCTGCTGTAATTCATTCCAATAAGATGTGAAAATTCCCAAATAGGAATTTGATTATCTAGAAAGAATTATGGCCTAAATGGAAATTAGATAAATAAACCAATGATTAATTTCATTCTTAGAGATTATGTCCAATAGTTAGTTAGAACTGTAATATAAAAATTAGAATTATGTTATAATTAATTTCCATTATTATTTACATTTGTAAATGTTTGCTGCTATGCTATTTTTTATAATTGATTATTTTAAATCTAGCCTAGCCTTGCACTCTCGTTTAAAATCTGTAATTTCTGTTTTTCTAATTATTTTGAAATTTTACAATACAGGACTTTTTAACAGCTAAAAAAAAAAAAAAGACAATTATGCACTTTCGATAGATCATATGGTATGTGAATATATCTCAATAAAACTCTTAAATAAATAAATAATTGTGCAAGAATAGCTAGAAATAGCAGCTGTGTACAACGGGAAATAGAGAAATTGAGAGGTGAGGAATTTTCTTGTTTGTCTGTTTTTGTTTATTATCCTTATTTTTTTTTTTTAAAGATTTTATTTATTTATTCATTTATCCCCCCCTTGCTGCTTGTGCTCGCTGGGTCAGCTAACCACGCCGTGCGGGCAGGCTTGCCCTCACCAGGAGGCCCCGGGAACCGAACCCGGGGCCTCCCATATGGTAAACGGGAGCCCCACTGATTGAGCCACAGCCGCTTCCCATTATCCTTATTGAAATAAGGAAAATCCTTTAATAATGATTGAAGTGATGAATGCACAACTATGTGATTATACCAAATACAATTGATTATACACTTAGGATAAACAGTATGCTTTATTAATATGTATCAATAAATTGATTTGTTTAAAAAAAAAAGCATATGAGCTATCTGATTTCTTACAGTATGTCTGTATTAAACTTTATAATTAAAAAATACAGAGCTATTTCCATAAAAAATTTTTAAAAACCCAATTATGGTAAAATGGTAGTAAATTAGTATACCTGAGCAGTTTCTATTTTCAATTTGTCAATATTGAGAGTGTTTCTCTGTAATCCACTGGCAGCCAATGAAAGAAGCTGTTTTAGGGCTTTAATATCTTCTTGTACTTTAAGCATTGCTTTTGAAGACATTCTACTAATTTCTTCTTGGACTTGTTTTTGTTCCTTCACAAATTTCCTAAAAAATAAAATAAAACTGAGTTTTAGAAAAAGACATCTTTGATTTCCTAAAGGAAAAAAAAGGACATTTAAAACATGTTGGCCAGAGAACAAGTATTTTAAGAAACAAAACCCAAAAATCATTTATGGTTCACAGGTTTGTTTGTTTTTTTTACATATGGCAGTTGCTATATTTTAATTCCTGTAGTTCTTTCTTTCTTCCTTGCATTAAAATTTTAATCCAAGCTCCGATGTTTAGGAGGAATAGGAGATGTTCCCTCTGAGATATACTCTATAATTTTTTTGAGTAGAACCTATTTACTTATATTTGAAACTTACTGGAGATTTTCAACATCCTGGCAGATGAAAGGAGGTAGATTTTCATCTTTCATTGCTTTACTGTCCCTAAGGAAAATGCCACAAATGTATTAAAACCACTGAGAGTTAAAAAAAAAAAAAAAAAAAAGGACAGCTGTTACGATAGTATGTTAAAAGATATGAGAAAATATAGAAAATAGTCCCTATTTAAATCTATCTTGGATGCTTTTAAAGTTCTTCATAAAGAACAACAAATTTCCTGAGCTACGAAATTAAGACACTTAACAATTCATTTGATATTCAAACATCTTATCTACAAAGACTGGCATCTATTATAAATACACATGAAATAAAAGCATTTGACTAAATGTTTAAGAAAAAGATCAGAAAATACTACAGTTGGGTAAGCTGTTGAGCAATGTTTCTCTGGCTCAAAGATTCTATGATTGAGATTTTACCCAGTTCAAAATAATCATTAAAGAAGGTCTACTAAACTCATAAGACACTCAGAATACTTTACGTCATTATTTTATAATTTCAATTTGTTCTTCAACATCTACTAGAATAAGAAAATAAGACCTAGGGACTTCCAACCATACCACCTGCCTACAATTTAACAAGTAAAATTATTTTTAAAATTAAATATTAAACTTACTCCGGTCTTGTTCCTGTTTTATCACCTAGAAAATTCAAGAAGCTTTTTGTAAAAATAGATAATTTAACAATGTATACCAAATACAAACATTAAATGATCACAAATTAAGGTATAAATATAAACTGTTAAGCACGTCTTCAATTGCCTTTTTAACATCATGTCATGAACTGAAGAATAAGCATATCAATCAGACATGTTATGTAGCTGGTTTGTATCTACTTTCAAGGGCAAGAATCTTTCTCAACCATCTTCCAAAAAAAAATATCCTGCATGGATAGTTACTAGTCTTACCTAGCAGTTTAACTCCTGTTGGCTTAACCAGTTTTCAGGCCTTATCAGTATAGAATAGAACACTATAATATGATAGATCACCTGAACTTCTCTAAACATTTTACAAAAGCAATAAATTAAATTTAAAAATATATATTTTTAACACTACATTCTCTCAATACCTATTTGATAACTGTTAACAGTATATATATATATAAAAGTGGAATGCTCCTTTTGTGAAATGACAGTGACTCACTTTTCCAAATTTATTTCTGACTACCAAAATAACACCTGCTTATTGAAGATAATGTAGGAAACACAGAAACACAGAAAAAATGTTATCTCACCAACCCAGAGAACCTCAATGGTTCTTTCCAGTCTTATTTTTTTTTGCACTTATACATACATTTTTCAAAAGCAATCAAGACTATTGTATTTTATATATATATATATATATTTTTTTTTTTAAAGATTTTATTTATTTATGTATTTATCCCCCCCTTGCTGCTTATGCTCTCTGTGTCCATTTGCTGTGCATTTTTCTGTGTCTGCTTGTCTCCCTTTGTTGGGTCGTCTTGCTGCTTCAGCTCACTGTGCGGCGCGGGCTGGCTTGCCTTCACCAGGAGGCCCCGGGAATCGAACCCGGGGCCTCCCATATGGTAAACGGGAGCCCTACTGATTGAGCCACAGCCGCTTCCCTATTGTATTATATTTTAACATTTTCCCTGCCATATTGTGACATTGTGACTACTTTTTTATGTCACTTAAAATTATTTTAAATGACCAATACTGATGACATAGCTATACAATAATCTTTTACTGGTGAACATTTTTTACTATATAAATAATGCTGCTGCAAAGAGTAGGCCTTTGCTGTCTCACCAAACTGATCCTTTAAAATAACTGTCTCAATTTACCTTCCCATCTTCCATGAATACGAGTACCTTTTTCATCACACCCTCATTAACAGTGGATATCATAATATTTTAATAATCTTTGCCAGTCATGTAGATGAAAAATATCACTTCATTATAATATAAACACATATTTCCAACAGAACTAGTGTTCAAATGCACAATGGACAAGTGTATTTCTTACTTTGTTATCTTTCTAATCAAGTAATTTGTATATTTTTCTACTGAGGCATTTTTCTTAGTGATTTCTAAGTATGTTCAATAGGTGCACTGATTTTTTTTGTCTCATGTCATATTTCTTGTGTCTACTTCTAAAATTAGATACTTATCTCATAATTGCAAAACAGCTTGATTTCAGAGATATTAAAATATGGGAAAAAAAAGAAGCAACTAAAAATAAATTTATTTTCGATTTGTCATTTACCTCTTAACTATTTTTACACATTTTGCATTTCTCTGATTCTAAGACATTTTCTTTTATATTTTAACATTTTTGAAATCAGGACCCACATTCTACAGATGTTGTCTTAGATTTGATGAGACATAGTACAAATGATAGTAATTTAATTTTATTTTTTTCCAAGTAGCTTCATCACTGTTTCTGTTGACTAATACATGATTTTACTATTTGATATTCCACTTTTAATATATTTCATAAATATTTATATTTATATTTATATATGTATAAATTTATAGACAAAATGTGGGCCTGTTTCTAGATTTCCATGGACCCCTGACTATTAGATTTGCCTCAGTAATGTATGTGGATACTACAAAAGCTTTCTAACAGTTCTCCACTGTTGTCTTTTTGTACACTATTTTCTACACAGCTATCAGAATGTTTCACTTAGGGAGGCGGCTGTGGCTCAATCAGTAGGGCTCCCGTTTACCATATGGGAGGCCCCGGGTTCGGTTCCCGGGGCCTCCTGGTGGGGGCGGGCCCGCCCGCACGGCGTGGTTGGCTGACCCAGCAAGCACGAGCAGCAAGGGGGGGATAAGTGAATAAATAAATAAAAATCTTTAAAAAAAAAAAAAAAAAGAATGTTTCACTTATACTTCAAGACCCAGGCTAATCGATGGAGCTCCAAAAATAAATAAATAAATTCTTCAGAGTTAAGCTTTTGCAGAAACTGCTAAAAACCTTTCTGGAAAGCAATTTCACAATATACACCAATAGTCTCCAAAACGTCCCTCTCTTTAAGCCAATGATTCAATTTCTCAGTATTTGCCCTAAAGAAATAACCAAATGTTTGATGTATTTTGTTTTATGAACAAAAATTTATAATAAAAGTAATAAAAAATTTACTATATGCCTGTAATCCTCTAACTAAGCCCATGATGAAGTAGGTACTGTTATTTTTAACCACTTTATAGATGAGGAAACTGAGGCACAGAGAGGATGAATAATTGGAATAAGATCATAGAGCATATAAGTAGTTGAGTCAGGATTTGAACCCAGGCAATTTAGCTCCAGAGTTGACAGGCATAACTACTATATTATACTGACTCTCCATATAAAGAGGTCCAATACAGAAAAATGTTCAGAGTAAAAAAACTGGAAATAAATACCTAGCAATAGGACAACTGTTGGCTAAACTATGATATATCCATTCATAAAACTGATACTAAGCAGCATTTTATTTTTAAGAATTACTGACATTAATACTCATGTTATGTTACAGAAGAAAGAACAGTTACAAAAATAATATATATTATGATCCCAAGTTTAAAAGCTATATTAATATACATACTAAGATAGCATGAAACACATATGCACATACAAATCTGTCTTTAAAAAATATATATAAATGCACACCTTATGCAAAATTTGTAAAATATTAATGATCATGCAATCAAACTTAAAAGTAAAAACTTCACTACTGAATTATAACTAATGATCTTCCAAACATAGAAATTTTGAGTAAACTAGAAGTTCCCTCAACATGATTGTTAGAACATAAAATTACATTACTTACTCTTTTTATCTGATGAGCTACTGAAATCTATACCACCAAGGCCTTCGTTGGCTACAGTTGAAGTAGCTGCAGTAGTTCCCAAAGTTAAGCCTAGAGCATTCTGTCCAAGTCCTACAAACAGGTCAAACATCACTTACAAATTTCACTGAAAGACTACAAAAATTTCCCATTACTGATCAAAGCACTCAAATGCTCTTAAGTTGGATCCCAGATTTTGTTCATACTTGATTTAAGTAAATGACAAGAAACAAGTCTAGAGCATGTTTTGGACAAGAACTGATAGTCCTACTTAGATTCAATGGTATGTCTAGTCTGCACTATGTGTTTTTTCTTTATTTAAAGGGTTAGAATGTATTTATTAATTCAAAATATGTGGACACTCAACTTTTGTTGTAATGCGTGTTAAAATTCTCTCTACAACAGCAGTTTTAGTTTGCATATTTTAAGCTGAAAACATCTTATCCTCCAATCATGCTTTGGAAATGCATGCTTTTAAACTAATCTAGTATAGATTCATAAGATTTTAATATAATGTTAAAGAAACAGTATTATCAATGAAATTTTAAAGAACTGGTAATTTGAAAGATTTAAAGTTAAACAAACATCAAAATTTCATACTCCAAGTCCTTTTCATAAATTTTTTTGTAAAGGAGTAGATTTCATTAATTTAAAATCCCATCTCATTGCAAAAGAAATTAAAGGGGCTAGACTATAGTTAATCCCAAGTCACTTAATGTATTCTTATGAATCAAGTAGCAAAATTTTAACATGTGTTGACTAATCTACATTTACGTAGTCCATGCATTCCCAAGCTGACACAACTGCTCTTTTTGGACAAGATGTTACTTATTTTAAAAACAGAGGAACCAGTAAGATGTACATAAGACCATGGGAAACCAAAAACTGGATTCAAATCCAATGCAATGTATGACAAAAACATAATGACAACAATTATATTAAATAAAAAAACAATGGCACCTTTAGGTTAATATACCATAAAGTAAGCACTGATCATTGTGCCTAGAGTCTAAGAAAAATTAGGGCAGATCTAAAAACTCAGTAGAGGGAATGTATATAGACTACCCTCTAATTCTCCTTCTTTTTCGAGAGAGATATTTAAACATTTATATTGCAAAGATATGTATTATATTCACCTAGTAACTTGGTAATTAGAAAACATGTTGAATACCTAACAAAGTTAGATAATGACAAAGATCAAAGCAAATTTGAACCGTACATATTTTAACAGGCAATATAGAGTGATTATTCTGACCCATTCTCTCCCCTTCCACCAACTTGGATTTCATCGATTAAATTTAGTATTTGAAGAGAGGACATGCAAGTACTATAGCTTCTTTAATTGAAAATATTGGCATATTCTCTCATTGCCCCCACACATCCAATCAAGTGTTTGATACATATTGGTACTCAAAAAACTTCTTAAATTAAATAGCCACTATAATTTAGCCTTAAGTATTTCTGGAAATTGTGTGATTTCAACAGGTACCAATTTTTTCTAACTGTATACTGTTAAAAATCCCTGATCACATTGCTACGTGAGATAATTATACCATTTCTTCAAATAGCACAAAGCCCCACTGGCTTTTTAAAATATGAATTTCCTATATGATACAATATAGTCAGTGTAATTTCATTAACTTACACCTACAATTAAAAATGCCATTAAAACAGTAACTAGTTCTGATATTAGCATTAGCATAGCCAATATTCCAAATATCTGCAGAAGCCTTAACATGAAGCTAATTTTAAAATACACATGAAATGAGAAATCAACCTGAGATACAGAACAGTATATTGACTCCTTAAACAAACCCCGTCTTCATAATTCCATATCTGGTCAGTACATCGATTCTGAGAAACAGGAAAATTTATTTCTAAAATAAGGCTAACATGACCAATTACGTATGAAAAATATTATTTCATAATATATCTTTAATATCATGTAAAACATACAGGTTAAAGAGACAAAACGATCTGCTCAAAAAGCCAAAGTAAATTTAAATATAAATATTTAATATTTCTTGAGAATAAGTTACCTGAAGTTGCTGTGTTCGTACTCTGGAAAAGCGAACCTCCCAAACCTGCTAATGCGCTCCCTAAAGAAAGACCTGTTGATGCAGTGGTAGTTGTGGTTGTTGTTCCACCCAAACTATTTAGAGTAAATCCTGTAGAAGCTATAAAAGACAAATGGTAATGTTATTTCTAAGAACACTGTAGAAAAAATACAAATAATTTTTTTAAAAACCTGATTTCCATGATGATTCTTTGGAAAAACTACTCGCTAGAAACAAAATCATATATACTAAGGATAACAAGAAATAGCTTCAAAGCAAAAACCAGTGACAGAAATAAGGGCTTTGAGTAACACTAGAATGGCATCAAGTAACTGATTCCAGACAGTAATAAAGAGTTTTCAACACAGGTCACCAATTCCATGAATCCTAAGCCAGGTAAGATTTATGTGGACTCTGTATCCTTTCCTGTCACCAAAACGCTCCTTAAAAACAAAATAGGTGTTAATAGCTTTAGATCTTACCCCTCTTGGCCTCTCTCCTTTGCTCTGTAAGTAGAGACCAACTTCCAAGATGGCCTCTGCTGCTTTAATGCCCAATACTGATTTTGTTTCTTCCCAAGTCATTTGTTTAGTGAGTCAAAATTGCTAAATGATTGAAATAAAATATTCCCAAACTGAAGTTATGTTTAATAAAAGTGGATACCTATATTCACTAACCAAACAAAATTATAATATAACGAATAAGCATAACTTCTTTTTCAATTCTGCCTCACCTGCTGGAGTTGATGTCAGAGCAGATGAAAGAGTGAGACCACTAGTGGAGGTAGAAGTAATAGGCAGAGCAAATGTTGTGGCGGATGCTGCAGGTTTACTGAATCCTAAACTGAAACCTGTTGTAGATGCAGATGTAGTGGCTGGCGTTCCTGTTTAAAAAAAAAAAAAAAATCTCATTTTACCTTATGTGTATATGTATTATACCACTCTCAATCAGAATCCTACATTTTGTAGGTAGAACAAGGTGTATGTACTTGTGATATGCGAGAGAAAAAATTGTAGAAGTTGAGACTAAATCATGGAGAAGAGTGAAAAAATGACACTGTGCGTTTAGAAAAGCAAAGTAATAGCCAGTCAACATAATACTGCAAGCCAATTTCAACTCCATCCTAGATTTATCTAGAATAGTATTTATTCTTCTTCCTTCCCTTTAGCCTGAGCCGAAGTAATGATTCCTCTTCTCCAAGACTATTTAAACAACCATTCTCTATGCCTTAAAATTCTCTTCCTTATGGGTCTCTGTGTTTCAATTAGCTCCCAGTGCTTTCCCTACTCCTCTCTGCTTCCTCCTTTTCAGTCATCTTCTGTAGATCTTCTTCCTCTTTGACTTCCTAAATGATATTGTCTAGGACTCCATCCCTTCTCCTTTACTTCCTGAATGATCACATTCACTTTAAGCATTCCAACTTCAGCTACAATGAGTCTAAATCTACAGCTACCTGAGTCCCCATTAGGTATCTCTACCCTGATGCCCCTTTGGACCCTAACATGTCCAGAGCTGAACTTTTATCTCCCCTCACAAAAAAAGTTTCCTAAATTCCTCACCTTGGTCAATTTGGTTGCTCAAACCAGAAACCACAGTCATCCTTGACATCTCTTCCCTCCCCATAAATTCTATTAATTACAAATTCTGTCAATTCTACAACATAACTATCCCTGGATTCCAGGCATCCTGAAAAACCTTAATGCAGGTCATCTGTCTCTCCTAATTTGTTGCTCTGCCAACAGTTTTTTCTAACTTCTAATCTACCCTTGGAATTATCTGTTACTGTTAATAAGGGGGAATAGACATCCTGATGATTCCCTCTGATTTAAAGTTTACATTAGGCTCATAGTTTCTCTAAAATAAGGTTTAGTGTATAGCCACTCTTTATTATATAACCCAACCCGGTCCTAAAATCTCATGTCTCCCTACCATTCTGACTTCTGAACTATAGGCTTCAAGTAAAACACATTTTTCAGATTTCCCTGAGCCCTTTTAAGATTGGGCCTTTGTACTTCTCTGCTTAGAATAAGGTTTCCTGCCAATAAAATAAACTCCTACTCTGTTCTTTCTCCGCCTTCCACAATACCTTTCATACATTGGTTAGAACACTTACCAAATGACAGAAGAATATATTAACAGACATATTTGTGCCCTTCAACTTACAAACTGAATTACTTGAAGGCAGAAACTATATCTTGCTCATACACCTAGCAGTCCCTCATGTCACTCTCTGTGCCATCACCACCACCAGTGTCACTGCCAATATTGACTGTTCAAGGCACCCTGCTGGGTATTTCCTATGTATTTGTTCATTTACTAATCAACACTATTTCTCTTATTTTACAGTTGAAGAACCTGAGGCTTATAGAGGATGTGTAACTTTACCCGAAGCCACATAGTTAGGAAGTGGGAGTTACTCAAAAAGTATTAAATGAATAAGTAAGTGTATGGATGAACAGCATTTTGGCTTAGCCAGATATTATGCTTCTGGATTGCCCTCCCTACATCTGGAAATTCCTGCCAGAGTACAGTACTTAGAAATCATGTATGGGTTCTACAACAGCCTCAGAAAACAAAGGGATGGAATTGCTTTCTCTTATAGACAATCTTGTCCAAAACTCTGGCAGTAAACAGATGTGTTGTGCTTTCTGTTGATAACAGGCAATAGCATCCAAGTGAAGAAAAGTTGCTACTTCTTAATTTAAACTTAAAAGGCTCCTCAACTTCCTTTCACCCCTCATTTCCTTTCACCTTATTTACTGTCATTCAGATTTTTAATTATTCACATTCATTCAGCGTAACACTATAGAGAACCATGTTTGTGACTTACAAGGGAATCAAAAGCATTTTAGTCCAGTATCCACATTTAACAGATAAGTAAAAGCCCCAGAAATTACATGACTATTTTAGGACTCACAACTATTTGGAGATACCACCAGAGCTTAATCCCAAGACTTCTGACTTTTAATTTGGTACTTTTTCCTCTAAAAGGATTCAGAAATGGTTGGAAAAATTAATGTGAAATAAATTTCTACACTAAAACATTTCTGTATTAAAAAACTTTTTCACATTATGTTGAGTGAAGCCAGACACAAAAGGACAAATACTGTATGAATGTGTTACTATGAACCAAATATATTGTGTAACATACTGTTTGATCAAAAAAAAAAAAAAATTTATATGTATCCATTATATTTAATTGAGAAATGTATTTATTTATTCATCTGTATTTACGTCTTAGTTAATTGTTTATACTTTCAATTAGTAAATGTACAAATAAAGTTTAAAAAACAAAACAAAAAAAACTTTCCCCCAAATTATAAAAGGATCATATAAAGTCACTATTTCTTAAACTATTCAAGTATTGGAATGTTCTTTGATAATTCAGTATCCATGATCTTTATTCAGTTCCTTACAAGTGTTCTCTTATACATCAGCTCTGTGAGATATTAGGAAAAGAAAAGTAGAAAGATCACTCAACTAGTCTAAATTATGAGATCTTTCCTCAAATTCTTACCCAGAGTTAATCCTGTAGTTATAGTTGTTGCTATTCCTGGGGACAAAAAGAGAAATAAAATTTAATCATCAATGGAAGATGGCATTCTTTTGTCTTATTTGTCATAAGGGAAAGACTTGGAATCAACCTCAGGGAGTGATACCACTTCTGATACAGTATCTTCCACCATAACCACTAAGAAACACAAGCACTCTTCCTATAGCATTGGATTTCATATTATAGGCTATATATATATGTAATTTTAATAATTAGAAAATAAAATTTGTAAAATGCAAACTATTGCTTATAACAAAATTAGGCAAGAAGGAATAAAGCCAGTCCAAGCCATAATACAGGAACGCAGAGCAGTCTTAAAACTGACTGGCTGGTCTGTTCATATTTACCTCTGCAAGTCTTTTATTTTCTATGTGTGGTTGTGAAATGTGCTGCAGTCAAAGCAAAAAGTGATAACATAAAACCACAACACTCTGAGGGTATAAAACAAAGGATAAATAAGAAAACACATTTTTTAAATGGTCATTTCCGGTAAAAAGTTATTTTTAGCTTACAATATTAAAAAAAACCTATAGGTATTTTTTTAAAAGAACTTTTTCTTATTAAAAATGTCCACCAGGAAACTTCAAGTTCTTTACCTCTTGCCCTTTTCCCATTGAAATAATTGTTTTAACAATGCAAAAATTTAAAGCAAGTTATATGTTATCATTTTATAAGCAAAACAGAAAACTGTCCCATCTATGTTAAATTAATGTTCCAAATTTGTAAACGACTTAAATAACAATCTTCACTAAAGTATAACAGTGCATTATATAAGTCAATACAAAATTTAAAATTACCTTAATTCATTAAAGAAACTGTAACACTCTCTCTTACCTGTATTTGTTCCTCCTAGAGTAAACCCAGTGGCAGGTTTAGGTCCAAACAGCCCAGTTCCAAAACCACCAGAAGCAGCAGATGTAGTTGCTGGGGTTGCAGTGCTTCCAAACGTTCCAAAATTGAGCCCCACAGAAGGGTTGCTTGTTTATTTAAAAAAAAAAAAAAAAAAAGTCTACTAGAGCCAATATTCACTTAAGAATACATAAAAATTAACTCTTCAGAGTTAATTATTCTCCTTCATTTAATACATCTAATATATTCCCATCAAGTTAAAAATGAACTGTCAGCATATTTTCCTTTAACCAAGTTTAAATATTTTTCTGTTCTCAAAAGTAAATCTGTGGGAAGCAGATGTGGCTCAAGTGATTGGGCTCCTGTCTACCATATAGGAGGTCCAGGGTTTGATTTCCGTGGTCTCCTGGTGAAGGCGAGCTGGCCTGCGCAGGAGTGCTGGCCCAAGCAGAGAGCTGGCGCAGCAAGAAGACACAACAAAAAGAGACACAGAGGAGAGACAATAAGAGACGCAGCAGACCAGGGAGCTGAGGTGGCGCAAGAGATTGAGCACCTCTCTTCTACTCCAAAAGGTCCCAGGATCAGTTTCCGGTGCTGCCTAAAGAGACAAGCCAGAACAGAAGAACACACAGCAGATGGACACAAAGAGCCTACAGCGAGCATAAAAACAACTGGGGTGGGAGCGGGGGCGTGGATAAATAAATAAATAAATAAATAAATAAATAAATCTTTTTAAAAAAAATCTGCATGTAAAATTAGTCTTCAAATACCAGTAATTAATACCAATTTAAAAATGGTTGAAATGGGAAATTTTGAGAGAGAGAGAGAGAGAGGCCACGGAAGCAAGAAGCTGAAATCAAAGAAATCTGGAAAGGAAGGGAGAGACCAACAGGCGTTGCCACCATGTGCTTTGCCATTAGGCAGAGGAGCCGAGGATCACTGACAGCCAGTCTTTGGGAAGAAAGCATTGTGCTGATAATGACTTGATTCGGATATTTCCCTGGTCTCAACTATAAGTAAATAAATTTCATGGTATTGCTTTAAGCAGCCTAGGAAACTAAAATACCAGTCTTCAAGAAAAACATACTCTACAGTAATTAGGATTTCAGACTCCAAGGTAATCATGAACAGGTAGAGATCACAAATATTCTGCTTTCACCAGTTTTTATTTCTATGGCTGAACCTAGCATATTTTAAAATGACCACAGGAAAACATACGAACATGGATCACTTCCTTTTGAATGACTTATGCACGGTGCACATTTCTAAATTTATTTGTTCTTCCCCCAATACTAATTTGAACAAAAGTAAAACATTCCAGAAACAGAAAAGTCATTCTAAATTATGGTAATTGCTATATTACCACAGTCATGGGGGTAGGATGCATGGTTAGTTATCTTACCACCAAAAAAGCAGTAAGAAGAATTTAGGGGACATATTCTGCAAAAGCAAATTTACTCAAAGCAAAATTACCCTCTATCAAGATTATGTGTTCATCAGCTGAAATTCTCTTCAGAGAGCTTTAGAGAGCTTAAAAAGAGCAGTTAGGATAAAAAGTGAATTTGAACAGTTAGGAATACTAATGAATACACTTATGTACCAGGCACTATGCCAGGAGTAGCAAGGGAGTACAAAGATGACTAAAGTGCCCTTGTGTTACCAAGAGGATAATATAACAGCAATAACTGTAATCCAAGGCAGAAGAGCTCTCCAGGTTACTTGGGTTCAGACTTCATCAATTCCATAATCAGCCTAAGGAACAGTTCAGTTTTCTCCATACCTCCGTGGTTTACAGGGATGGATACTCTCAACAAGTTTATAATCATTAAAAGGCAGATTATACTTAAGTACCAAATGGGGGCAAAATACATTGCTGAAGTTTGAGGTAAACAGCTGATCACCATGAGGGGAGTGGGAAGAGGAGTTTAAGGAGGTATAATCCAAGATGAGTCATCAACATTGAGTAGGAAAAGGGAAAAGTATCATAATTGCATCTTAGTTTACCACTCATTTAAAAAATGATCCTTAAGAGCATGTATGTGAGTGCCCTAGGGTAGGTGACAGTTAAAGCACAAAACTTTAAATATTTAATCTACTGAACAATTAAAGAGGCATTTTAAGAAACATTCTTTGTATATTTTGAAGACATCAAATTAGAAAAATGGTTAGAATGCTCCCTTCTTCCTCTAAACAGTGATCCTATTTTTACTGCTATTCCATAAATGTACAAAAGATGAATGAAAGGAATGTATTTCTAGACAATGAATTAAAATTTGAAAAATATCTTGACAACTTAAGATAACTGAAGACACTGAAGTGTTCATGACTAAACCTGAAAACATTACCAAAGGCATGATAAAGAGAAAACCTCTTTTATACTCCAGAAGAGAAACAAAAAGGAATTTCTCTATGACAGAGTAATTTACTTAAAGAAAAACAAAAGCTAAACAATACTCCAATTATTGCCTTAACCCAGTATTATCTGCCAGTGATTCCACAAAATGCACTGTGGAAAGTGAAGTTAACTCTATCGGGTCAGGAATGTTACTTTAACTTTGGCTGTTTGCCTTAAGCAGAGACTTAGGAGCTAACATATAACTAATATTTATTGAGCATTTACCAAGATGTACTTAAATGATGCTAAATACTTCTCAAGCTTTATCTCATTCAACTATCCTCTAAGGAAAGTACATTATTGTACCCCTTTTATAGATGTGGGAGCTGTGAAGAGAAGAAGTCAGCAGGCAGCACTAGGTAGGCATCATGAGGCCTCTAAGCCAGCACTCTAAAGGGCAGATGTCGGGCAGTCACTTTCATTCACTTATCCAAACCATCTAAAGCCTGTGTAAACTTTCTAGTTTACTATCTAATAATTCATTTATTCAGTCATTCAGCAAAAATTTTGGGGCCCCTTTCATATGCCAGCACTGTCAAGGGACTGAGAATGAAGTGGTAAAGAAGACTTAGACTCTGCCCTCAAGGACTTTCCAGTCAGTATGAGAAATAGACATTTATTCATTCAACAAATATGAACTGAGCATCTGACACTAGATCCACTGGAAAAACAGCATGAAAAATATAAGGTCTCTACCTTCATGAAGCTTACATTTTTATGCTGGAATCAGACAATAAACAAGTAATAAGTAATTATAGCAACTGATTACAGCTGTAAAATGGTGCTGTGAACACAGGGTACTATGAGAGTGGAAACCTCCCCTAGACAGAGTCAGAAAAAGTTTCTCTAGGGAAGTGACTGTTTAATTTGAGTCCTAAAAGGTAAGCAGGCATTAGGTTAAGTACATGGGGTAGTAGGGAACATTTCAAAGAGAGAGAACTGACCTTTTATAGTAGGAAGGGGTTTGGCCAAACCTTTATGAGGAAAGGAGAAAAGGCCCATGTAGTCGGAGCAGAGTTTTTAAAACTGAGATCTGGACCCATTCAAGGAGTATAAAATCAATTTAGGAGAAGCGGATGTGGCCACCTACCACCCGGGAGGTCCCGTGTTTGGTTCCAGGTGCCTCCTAAAGAAGACCAGCAAGACAATGATGAACTGATGCAACAAGATAATGCAAGGAAGAGACACAATGAGGAAACACAATGGGAGGCACAAGAAACAGGGAGTGGGGGTGGCTCAAGTGACTGGACTCTGCCCTCCCACATGGGAGGTTCCCAGGTTTGGTTCAGATGCCTCCTAAAAAGAAAGCACACAACAGACACAGAGAGCAGAAAGCCAG
>JAKSZT010054335.1:22060512-22120369 GCA_026826555.1 Tolypeutes matacus
TGTAAGCTTCAGGAGAACGGGATTCTTATTTATCTCACCACTTAAAACAAATATTTGTTCCATGAATGGCAATAGCTTGGAGCAGAGCACTCAAAATGAAGACAAAAAAGAAATTACAGAAATAAGATTATCATGTCTTTTTTTTTTTTTTTTTAAAGATTTTATTTATTTATTCATTTATCCCCCCCTTGCTGCTTGTGCTCGCTGGGTCAGCCAACCACGCCGTGCGGGCGGGCTTGCCCCCACCAGGAGGCCCCAGGAACGGAACCCGGGGCCTCCCATATGGTAAACGGGAGCCCCACTGATCGAGCCACAGCCGCCCCCCAGATTATCATGTCTTGCTGATTAAATGTGTACAGTGAGAAAAAGTCGTCAAAGAAAATTCCCAGATTTGTGACATGAATGTGTAGTCTGTGGTACCCTCCTTCTTTTATTTAATACAAGCAACCCTGAAGGTATTTTTGCCTTTTTAAACCTACAACCAATCCTTTACAGTTTCAGGAGTTATCTTGTAACTTATCCTATGCATAATTTTTTTTTAGGAGGTACCACGGATAGAAACCCCCGTACCTCGTAAATGGGAAGCAGGCGCTCAACCACACCGGCTTCCCTGAGTTGTTTTTTTCATTTGTTTTGCTTGTTGTTGTTTTTTTTCAGGAGGTACTGGAACCGAACTTGGACCTCCCATGAGGGAGGGGGGCGCTCAAACACTTGAGCCACACCCGGTCCCTATGCACACTTGATTTTATGAACTCCTCAACCTTTACCTTCAAAATATTGAGTTCTAAAGATTAAATCTCTCATTAAAATGACCTTTCACCATCTTAATTGCCTCTTTCTGGACCTCTGCTAGCTATATTTTGCCACCATTTGCAGATTGCCCAAAAACGTTGGACACGCTACCTACATTTTGCCATTTAAACTTCACAATGTCAGTAATTACTGCGATATTATAATTTGCACATACTGTACAAAACCACCACCGGTAAAAGCATTTTTAAAAGGCGGAAAGCGCCCCGTGTGGCAAAGGCTTGAAAGCTCACTAAAAAGAACCACGAAATGATTAACGCACCAAAATGTCCAAAACCGTCAGCACTGCAGAATTTGAATTATCAGGGAGAAACTTACTTGTCCTCCTGACAAATTTCCACTCATTGTCTCTTTCTGAAACTCCACGATAAGCTCTTAGTTCATTCATTCGTTCCATTTTCATTCCATGCTTAAGAGGAACGCATCACTAAGGCTCTGTGAAACCCCAGGCCCTTTTCCCAGGCTCACCTCCCTCGGTGGGAACAAGGCCTGACCCCTCCGAGGATTCTGGAGCCCTCAGAGGCCGACCGCCCTCCTCCCCACCAGACCCGCAGCTCGGCCAGAGCAAATCCCCAGTTCCACAGGGAAGGAAGCCACGGGCGAGGGCCCGGGCGGGGAACGCGGAGAAACGCGGTTACCTAGACGCCCCCGTCCCAAAGGAGAAGCCTCCGGTCGTGCTGCTCCCGCCGGCGGCCACGGTGGTGGAGCCCAGCGTCCCGGTGCCGAAGGTGAAACCGGTAGACATGGCTGCACCCTGTGGCCCGCGCCGTCCGCAAGCTGAGAGTGGTCGGGGCGCTCCTCTCGCCTCAAAGCCGCGGCGGCCGGGGAAGCATCGCCCTCTCCCACGCCGGGCCAGGCGGGAAGCTCAAGCCCCAGCGGCCGTAAAGACAAGGCCAAAGGGGTGGGGCCACGCACGCACGCACGCAGCCCGTAGAGAGCGAGCGCGCCGCGCGCGGCACTCTGGGACGGGGGTGGGGCCGGCGCTCTGCGCTGGCTTCCCCCCCCCCATCAGTGTTCCTTTTTTTTTCTCTTTTTTTCTTTTTTTTTTTTGTACATAAAAAATTGAAAATATAAACAATTAAAAAGTTAACAAAGATGAATAAATATAGACATTTCTCAATTAAAGATACTGGATACATATAACATTATTTTTTGAATCATACAGCGCTCTTAAAAGGGTAGGCGCCCCAATCGAAACAGAAACAAAACCAACCATTCTTTCCTTATGCTTTTAGTTCTTCTATTTTGGCCTCTGTGTTGAGGTAAGCTGTATTTTATGGCTTTGAATCTCAATTATTGCTTATATCCTGTCTCCTACCAAAAGGACGCGCAGATTCCCAGAGTTGGCACAGGCCCTATTAACCGTCAAAAAGCCCTTCATTTTACAAAAAAGAGGGCGGCTAATAATTCACTCCTCCGTTTGACGAGTTGAGCCTATCATTTCGGTGCTTAATAACATTCTCACACTGTTTAGCACAGTCATTCAGAGCCTGGACGGTGGAGCCACTCATAGCGTCAAGGCCGCCCCGATATTTTTGTGGGGTGGAGATGTGGGGCTATGCATGGTGCTGAAGAAACAGAATTGTTCACGTGTCGTGAAGCTCATATTTAGACAAGCCGATAAACAGTTATCAATGGATACTATAGACGCAAGTATAATATACGGCGATTTATTTTAGTATCGTATAGAAAAAGTTAGCTTCAAAGAAGATATCTGGCAGAAAGATCTGGAAAGGTTTCATGATGGTGGGGGTGTGAACGTTTTAGGTGCTACCATCATAATGTGGGCCTTTATTTTTCTGTTAGGGATTGTTACATTAACCTCCCTAAGTGGTTTTCTACCTGCAGTGTCTCAGTAAAATCCATTACATAAGCAATCACCAGATTAGTTTTCCTAAAACATAGTTCTTACCCTGACACAACCTTGATAAAAATAAAAAACAACTCCAAGTGATTCCTTAGCCTGGCCCTCGTGGTCCTCCACATGACCCATCTTTCTAATCTTATCTCTCACAACTCCCTTTAATGGGACACTTTGCCTTATGTTCAGTCCGGGCATTCCCACCTCTATGGTTGCATGATTAAAAAGAAGTACATAGCATTTTTCAAAAAAAAAACATGGAGATCACAATGGGAATGATAAGAATAGGGAAAGGACATATTTGAACACTACTATAAAGAAAAAAATCAGTGATTTACTGAACAGGAAGAGAAAAAATATTAAGGGTTTTACAGCTTCAGCTATCTCAAGAATGTTATTTTCAATGATGTCTAAAACCTACATTAGTTCCTTTTGAATGAAAAAAAAAAAAGGGATTCAGATTATTTTTGTGAGAAGATAGCTGCTCCTTATCTCTTTTCATTCCCTAGTATGTTCTTTTCAAAACTTTAAAAAAACATCACAGTGTTAGAGCAAAATACCTGGTACTAAAAAATTAATTAATTAATAAGATGTAAGATAAACTAAATAGAAAGAGCATATAAAAATATAGGAAGAGCTAATGAAAGATAATAAGAGGGGAAACGGTATGGAGTATACAGGAACTCTATTTGCAATAATTCTGCAAATTTAAAGCTGTTTTAAAAGAAAAAGTTTATTAGGGAAATAAATTATGGAAGCAATAAAAGGGATTTTTTGAGCCATTCAAATTGACAAGAAAACTCTTCTTTCAATTTTATTTTATAAAAATTTTAGTATGACATTTCTGCCATGTATCTGGAAAAGCAGTACACGTTATGCTACAGTAAAAAATGACCCAAAAAATCCCACAAGGAGGTGCACTACTGAGAGGGAAACTGAAATAATTGATGAACAGTATTCTATCACATGTCTATAGGGGTGTCAAATGTAAGACTGGACCTCAAAGACCCTTTCTCATATATGTTCTGCTGTTTGTTCTATTAGAAAGAAGAAAGAAAGAAAGGGAGGGAGGGAGGAAGGAAGGAAGGAAGAAAAAACACTTTACATCCTTAAATTCTATAGAAACAAAACTTCAAAGAAAGCAGTTTCAATAAACCCAGATGAATCCATTGAAAACTTGACAATAAAATGGCAGTAACCTGAGCTTTATGCCTATTAAAGCTTAAAACCTACCCTTCAGCCAGGCAAAACCAAGGAGCTCTCAATTTGACTTAACATTCCTTAACTAGTGAAAATAACCTATCCTTATTACAACGGATGTACCAAATATCACCGTCTTTGGTTTATGGGACCTGAACCCATCTGTCAGTTTTGGGTGAATTACTGCTTTCCAAGGATGAATCAAGTTATCCAGATTCTAAATTCTATGGCAAGCCACTTTGTTTCCTGTTGAGAAACTCCATCTCTTTAGAAACTCCATCTTTTGCTGATTTGCTGGCTGGATAATGACAATGTTAATGTCTCAATCACAGTTCAGAACAGTGGTTGTCTGTTTCCTGATGAAGTTTTCACCCATTACCCAAAAATGAGAAAAATAACAGCAATATCAGGGAATTTTTCATAAAGCTAAGTGTATTTAATGAAAAGTATGGTACTCTATTTTGAAATCATATCCTTCGCATTGGTGAGAATGAGGGATGGGAAGTGAAGAGTTGTTTTAATGACCTAATGATGATAGTGGATAGTGGCTGTGGTAACTTGAATTATATACCCCAGAAAAAAACATGTTTTGAATCTTAATCCCATTTCTGTGGGTATGAACCCATTGTAAACAGGACTTTTTGAAGATATTATTTTTAGTTAAGGTGTGGCCAGCTGAATTGGGATGGGTCTTAACCCTATTACTGGAAGCCTTATAAAAGAGAAAGCCACAGGGGAGGAGCAAGAAGCAGGAAGTCAGTGGAACCTGAAAAAGAAAGGAGAGGACATGTGACTGGGAAAGGCAAGGAACCCAAGCTCTGCTGGCGAGCCAAAATGCTACCAACCCCAGGAAGAAGAACCTTCTGGACTCTGAAAATTTGAATCAATAAATTCCTGTTGTTAAGCCAGCCCATTGTGTGATATTTATCTTAGTAGCCTGGAAGCTAAGTAGTGATTGCTTTAAAAAAATTTCTTGCTGGTCAAAATGTTAGTGAAGCAGGCTTCATTTAGGGATGAGTGGACAGATCTGGAACTTGGCAGAAAAGTCCACGTGGACACTGACACCCAAGATGGCTGCTGGAAGATCCTCGGGAGATTTCTCCCGGAAGCCAGAAGCTCCAGATAATTCTTCCAGGACATTATCATTGGCCCCACCTGGAGGATTGATGGGTGGGGTAATCAATCAAAACAGCAAACACACACCTGGAACTCCTCTCCATGCCATTAGCAAAGGGGTGGAATAATTAACAGTTTAAAAAGCAGGCGCAAAGGTCAAATCGCCCCTTCTGCTCCTGTTCCTGACCCCTGCTGCTCTTGGGGCCCTCGTGGCTTCTGCACCCTGCTCTTGCATGTCCCCCCTGCGCGGACCAACATGCAGGTAAAACCTGGGCATTTATAATCTATAATGGGAAATTGTAGTCTATAAATCAGCCCTCTCTATCACTCTTCACCCCTTACCCTCTACAAATTCTATTGAGAAATCGTTGAAGATGTGCCTTAATTTCTGTAACTATCAGGAATGAAATGTAATAGTTGGCAGAAACATTGTGAGGGAACAAAGGCATGTAGCTATAAAGAAGGAAGCCTGATGGAGAAATATTGGGGTCTATATTTGTGTCAGCAGAAAAGTAATGTGAGGGGGCCGGATGTGGCTAAAATGGTTGGGCGTCCGTCTGCCATATGGAGGGACCTGGGTTCGATCCCCGGGACCTCCCGGTAAAATAAAAAATATATATATAGAAGGCGCATGGGCTGCCAGGCTCTGTATGCCGCTGAGCCGTCGGGCCCCGGGAACCATGCAGCAGGATGATGACGTAACAGGGGAGAGACAAGACAAGATGCACCGAAAGCTCCAGAAGCCAGGAGCTGAGGTGGCGCAGGCGGCAGAATACCTCTCTCCTACATCGGAGGTCTCCAGGGTTGAATCCTGGTGAAGACTGGGGAAGGAAGATGAGAAGAGATGGCAGGAAACAGATACAGAGAATTGCGAGCGAATGGACACAAAACAGCAAATGGGGAAGGGGGTGGTTAAAATGGATAAAGTAAATAAATGAATCTTTAAAAAAAAAAAAAAGAAAAATAATGTGAGATGGAAAGAGAGACATTATGTATGTCTATGGCTAGATGACCAGGATTGAATGTCATTATAAATTAGTAATGTGGCATTCTGTGAACCTGACTTTTATAAATGTGGATAATGTACTCAGAACGTAGGAGGCTATGGTAAGGTCCTACCAAAGACCAAGCATAAGATCAGTCAAAGAAACCAGGCTGTGCCAACATAAAATCAACGAGGGTAGCTATCTAGTTGCCAACAATTCTTCCTTTCTTCCTTAAAACCCCATTTTTGTTCAAGGTAGCACACTAACCAGATAAACGACCACATATCTCAGCCTCCTTTCCAGGTAGAGGTGGCTGATTAGAAATAAGTGGGCGGGGGAATTCCAGGAAGATGGCGGACTAGTAAGACACAGGAATCTCTTCTCCAGAAAAATAGCTAGAGGACAAGCTGAAAGAGCCCCGAAAAAGATCTTCTAAGGTTTAGGACAGCAGGTGAAGGCTGCACACCACTCAGAGGAGAGAGGGACAGAAGAGGGAAATTGCGACTACAGAACTCACACTCTTCAGAATTCCCTCCCCCACACTCTTCAGAATTCTCGGGCCCCTGGGCCTAAGACCACAGACAAAGGGGGCTTCAGGGATATGCCACTCCCGGAAAGGGAAGAGAGAGGGACACAGCCTTAGGCTGATTCAGGTTCTGACCTGAAATTTGGGCTGCAGAGCCCCACAGACCCTTCCACACGGTGGTTTGCCCTGGGGGCCTAGAAAGGACTGGAGAAGTCCAACCCTTGCAACCTCCCTCTCTTCTAGCCTGGACTAATTGTAGGTTTGGTCTGCCCTGTCCCAAGAGCCCTTCCAGGCTGGGTGGGGCTGCGCCATTGTTTGCCTTGGAGCCTGCAAAGGGCTAAAGATATACAAACTTCCCAATCTCCTCCTCTACTAACAGGGACTGATTGTTGAGGATTCAGAAGGGCGTGGAAATATTTCCTAGCTGGGAAAAGGGGGGCGCTACGAGAGAAGTCTGGAGAACTGTCTCAGAAAGTTTGAATCACAGGGCTCCTAGCCCCCAGACAGGAAGTTCTATCACATTGATTTGGTCTGTGTCACAACAAATACATTCCGACCAGGCATTGAATTGAGAGCTGCCAACAAGCGCCATCTCCTGGCAGACCAAGGAAGTGCACATAAGAAAATTAATAAGTAAGAGAGGCTTTTCCTGGCCTCTATAGCCTCCCTGCCCAAGGTCCTAGGAAACGACTCTACAACGAATTATTGGGTCCAGTGCCCAGTTTTGAGCAACCAGCAGAACAATCCTAACAATCAAGGTTGAGCCAAAAATCAAAGAGCGGTGGTAACTCACAGCCTCCTGCCACTAAAACTCCATAAAAGAGAAAGAGATAGAGCATCTAAGTAAAATACAAACTAACCAGATGCCTAAGCAGCAGCAAAAAATTACGGGCCATACGAAGAAAATAGAGGACATGGCCCAAAAAAAGGAATACAGCAAAGTCCCAGAAGAGATGCAGAATTTGAGAGAACTAATCAGTGAGATGAGCACACATTTCCAAAATCAAATTAATGAGATGAAAGAGAATATAGTTAAAGAGATCAATGACATCAAGGAGTCATTGCGCGAACGTAAAGAAGAATTTGAAATCACGAACAGAAAAGTAACGGAGTTCATGGGAATGAAAGACACAATAGGTGAAGTAAAAAATACATTTGAAGCATACAACAGCAGACTCGAAATGATAGAAGAAAGAATAAGTGATACTGAAGACAGAGCAGCTAAAATTGAAGAGAGAAAAGAATGGAAAAAATCGATCAGGGGCTCAGAGAGTTGAATGACAACACAAAACGCAAGAACATACGTGTCATGGGAGTTCCAGAAGGAGAAGAGAAAGGAAAAGGGGCAGAAAGAGTATTTGAGGAAATAATAGCTGAAAATTTCCCAACTCTCACGAAAGAAATGAACTTACATGTCCAAGAAGCACACCGTACCCCAATAAGAATAAATCCAAATAGACCTACGCCAAGACACATATTATTCAGAATGTCAAATGTAAAGGAGAAAGAGAAAATTCTCAGAGCAGCAAGAGAGAAGCAAACGATCACGTACAAAGGACGTCCAGTAAGACTTTGTGCAGATTTCTCTTCAGAAACCATGGAGGCGAGAAGACAGTGGTATGATACAATTAGGAAACTGAAAGAGAAAAACTGCCAGCCGAGAATTCTTTACCCAGCAAAACTGTCCTTCAAATATGAAGGTGAATATAAAGTATTGACAAACAAACAGAAACTAAGAGAGTTTGCAAAAAAGAATCCACCTTTGCAGGAAATATTAAAGGAAGCCTTAGAACCTGAAAGAAAAAGACAGGAGAGAGAGGCTTGGAGGAGAGTATAGAAGAAAGAAAAGCAGAAAGGATAACCAAAAGAGTAAAAAGAAAGACAAAAATAAGATGACATATGAAAACCAAAGAATAAAATGGAGGAAATATATAGTGCATTTTCAGTAATATCACTGAATGTGAATGGATTAAATTCCCCAATCAAAAGATACAGGCTGACAGAATGGATAAAAAAACATGAGCCATCCATATGCTGCTTACAAGAAACGCACCTCAGACCCAAGGATACAAGCCGGCTGAAAGTAAAAGGTGGAAAAGATACTCCATGCAAATAGTAAACAGAAAAGAGCAGGGGTAGCTATACTAATATCAGACAAAACAGACTTCAAATGCAAAAAAGTGATGAGATGCAGAAGGCCATTATATATTAATAAAAGGGACAATCCTCCAGGAAGATATAACAGTCATAAATATCTACGCACCTAACCAGGGTGCCCCAAAATATATGAGACAAACTCTGGCAAAACTGAAGGGAAAAATAGACATTTCTACAATAATCGTCGGAGACTTCAACACCCCTCTCACATCATTAGATAGAACAACTAGACAGAAGATCAACAAGGAAACAGAGAACTTGAACAATATGATAAACAAGTTAGACCTAACAGACATATACAGAACACTGCATCCAAACTCAGCGGGTTATACATTCTTCTCAGGTGCCCATGGATCTTTCTCCAGGATAGACCACATGTTAAGTCACAATACAGCTCTCAATAAATCTAAAAAGATTGAAATTATACAAAGCACCTTCTCAGATCATAATGGAATGAAACTAGAAATCAATAACAGACCGGAAAAAAGGAAATTTGCAAATATGTGGAGACTGAACAACACACTCCTAAATATTCCTTGGGTCAAAGAAGAAATTGCAAGTGAAATCAGTAAATATATTGAGACAAATGAAAATGAGAACACAACATATCAAAACTTATGGGAGACAGCAAAGGCAGTCTTGAGAGGGAAATTTATAGCCCTAAATGCCTATATTAAGAAACAAGAAAGAGCTAAACTCAAAGATTTAACTGAACAACTTGAGAAACTAGAAAAATAACAGCAAACCAATCCCAAAGCAAAAAGAAGGAAAGAAATAATAAACATTAGAGCGGAAATAAATGAAAATGAGAACAAAAAAGCCATAGAGAAAATCAACAAAACCAAAAGCTGGTTCTTTGAGAAGATCAATAAAATTGACAAACCCCTCGCTAGACTAACAAAGAAAAAAAGAGAGAAGATGCAAATAAATTCAATCAGAAATGAAAGGGGGGGGAATTACAAATGGCCTCACAGAAATAAAAAGAATCATAAAAGGATATTATGAGAAACTATATGCCAACAAACTAGACAGCCTGGATGAAATGGACAAATTTCTAGAAACTCATAACCAACCTACACTGACACAACAAGAAATACAAGAATTTAACAAACAATCACAATTAAGGAGATTGAATCTGTCATCAAAAATCTCCCAGCAAAGAAAAGTCCAGGACCAGATGGCTTCACAGGTGAGTTCTACCAAGCATTTCTAAAAGAATTAACACCAATCCTGTTTAAACTCTTCCCAAAAAATTGAAGAGGAGGGAAAATTACCCAACACCTTTTATGAAGCCAACATCACCCTAATACCAAAGCCAGATAAAGATTCCACAAGAAAAGAAAATTACAGACCAATCTCTCTCATGAACATAGATGCAAAAATTCTCAACAAAATACTTGCAAATCGAATCCAACAGCATATCAAAAGACTTATACATCATGACCAAGTGGGATTTATTCCTGGCATGCAAGGCTGGTTCAACATAAGAAAATCAATCAATGTAATATACCACATTAACAAATTGAAGGAGAAAAAACACATGATCATCTCAATAGATGCAGAAAAGGCATTCGACAAAATCCAACATCCTTTTTTGATAAAAATACTTCAAAAAATAGGAATAAAAGGAAAATTCCTCAATATGATAAAAGGCATATATGAAAAACCCACAACCAACATCATACTCAATGGGAAAAGGTTGAAAGCTTTCCCCTAAGATCAGGAACAAGACAAGGATGCCCACTGTCACCATTGTTATTCAACATTGTACTAGAAGTTCTAGCTAGGGCAATTAGAGAAGACAAAAAAATTAAAGGCGTCCAAATAGGAAAAGAGAAAGTAAAACTCTCACTGTTTGCGGATGACATGATCCTGTATTTAGAAAATCCTTAAGTATCCACAACAAAGCTACTTGAACTAATAAATGAGTTCAGCAAAGTGGCAGGATATAAGATCAACACGCAAAAATCAGCAATGTTTTTGTACACTAGTACTGAACAACTTGAGGAGGAATTCAGAAGGAAAATTCCATTTTCAATAGCAACAAAAAGACTCAAATGCCTAGGAGTTAATTTAACCAAGGAAGTACAGGACCTATATGCAGAAAACTACAAAACAATGCTAAAAGAAATTTAAAAAGACCTAAACAAATGGAAAGACATTCCATGTTCATGGATTGGAAGAATAAATATCGTGAAGATGTCAATCTTTCCCAAACTGATTTATAGATTCAATGCAATACCAATCAAAATCCCAACAGCTTACTTTACAGAATTAGAGAAGGCAATTACCAAATTCATCTGGAAGGGTAAGTGCACCCAAATAGCCAAAAGTATTCTAAAAAAGAAGAGCAATTTGGGAGGAATTTTACTGCCTGACCTTGAAACATATTACAAAGCTACAGTGGTCAAAACAGCATGGTACTGGCATAAAGATAGACATATGGATCAGTGGAATAGAATTGAGAACCAGAAATAAACCCTCACCTATACAGTCAACTGTTTTTTGACAAACCTACCAAGCCCTCGCTGATGGGAAAAACAGTCTCTTCAACAAATGGTGTTGGGAGAACTGGATATTTATAAGCAAAAGAATGAAAGAGGACCCCTATCTCACCCCCTATACAAGAATCAACTCAAAATGGATCAAAGATCTAAATATAAAAGCCAGGACCATAAAACTACTGGAAGAAAATGTAGGGAAACATCTTCAAGACCTTGTAGTAGGTGGCTGTTTCTTGGACCTCACACCCAAAGCACGTGCAACAAAAGAAAAAGTAGATAAATGGGACCTTCTCAAAATTAAACACTTTTGCACCTCACAGGAATTTGTCAGAAGGGTGAAAAGGCAGCCAACTCAATGGGAAAAAATATTTGGAAATCACATATCTGATAAGGGTTTAATATCCAGGATATATAGAGAGATGTTACAACTCAACAATAAAAAGTCAAACGACCCAATTAAAAAATGGGCCAAAGACTTGAATAGACATTTCTCCGAAGAAGAAATACAAATGGCAAAAAAATACATGAAGAAATGCTCAACCTCACTCATGATTAGGGAAATGCAAATCAAAGCTACAATGAGATATCATTTCATACCTATCAGAATGGCCACTATTAAAAAGACAGAGAACTACAAGTGTTGGAGCGGATGTGGAGAGATAGGAACACTTCTTCACTGTTGGTGGGAATGCAGGATGGTACAACCACTATGGAGGACTGTTTGGCAGTTCCTAAAGAAGTTGAATATAGACTTGCCATGTGACCCTGCAATACCACTACTGGGTATATACCCAGAAGAACTGAGAGCAGTGACACGAACAGACATCTGCACACCGATGTTCATAGCCACATTATTCACCATTGCCAAAAGTTGGAAACAACCCAGGTGTCCATCAACAGATGAATTGGATAAACAAAGTGTGGTCTATTCACACGATGGAATATTATGCAGCTGTAAGAAGAAATGAAGTCATAAAGCATATGGCAACATGGATGAACCTGGAGAACATTATGTTGAGTGAAGCAAGCCAGACACAAAAGGACAAATACTGTATGAATGCATTACTATGAACCAAATATATTGTGTAATATATTGTTTGATTCACACACACAAAAAAACAAAAAAACAAACAAAAAACAAAACAACAACAAAAAAATTTACATGTATCCATTACATTTAATTGAGAAATGTATATATTTATTCATCTCTGTGTTTACTTTTTAGTTTTTAATTGCTTATGTTTCCAATTTTTAAATGTACAAAATAAAGTTAAAAAAAAAAAAAAAAAGAAAGAAGTGGACGATGGGAGGTGAGTTTTCCAGGATGGCTCTTCTAGAAGGGGACAAATAGCTGGCATATATCCCTTTTGCCCTTCTCCCCTTATTCCTTTCTGCTACCTGGATCTTAGACATAATGGCTGGATCTCCAATGGCCATCTTGGAGTATAAGAGACCTTAAGAATGGAAGCTGGGAAGCGGCTATGGCTCAATCAGTAGGGCTCCCGTTTACCATATGGGAGTCTCCGTGTTCGGTTCCCGGGCCTCCTGGTGAAGGCAAGCCCGCCCGCACGGCGTGGTTAGCTGACCCAGCGAGCACAAGCAGCAGGGGGGGATAAATGAATAAATAAATAAAAAATCTTAAAAAAAAAAAAGAATGGAAGCTTATGCTAAGGAAGGTATAATAAAAAAAAAAAAAAAAAAAAATAGGGGGAAGCAGATTGGCTCAAGCAATCAGGCTCCCACCTACCATATAGTAAGTCCAGGGTTCGATTCCCAGGGCTTCCTGGTGAAGGCAAGCTGGCCATGCAGAGTGCTGGCCTGCACAGGAGTACTGGCCCGCCCGGAGTGCTGGCTGGAACGGAGAACTGGCCAGAGCGGAGAGCTGGTGCAGCAAGAGGATGCAACAAAAAGAGACACAGAAGAGAGGCAATAAGAGATGCAGCAGAGCAGGGAGCTGAGATGGCAGAAGAGATTGTCTCTCTGCCACTCCAGAAGGTCCCAGGGTCAGTTCCCAGTGCTGCCTAAAGAGAAGACAAGCAGATACAGAAGAACACATAGCAATGGACAGAGAGAGCAGACAGCAAGCCCAAAAACAATGGGAGGAGGGGGAATAAATAAATCTTTAATAAAAAAAATAAAAGAAAAATAGTATGAGCCTAGGTCCCTGATGATACCATAGAGACACCATATCAACCCTGCATTGCCTATATTCAGATTTCTTTTAAATGAGAGGAAAATTAGTTGGGTCTCTATTCACGAAATTTAGCGTACCATCCTTAGTAGGAATCTGCTCTAAAAGAAGAACTTAACATGTGTTACTGAGAAAACCTAGGAAATATCCAAGACTGAAACTAAGTTTCCAGAATATCTGTAGGCCTGGAACATAATAAAAGCAGCAAGAACAACCACTGTTATTTAATAATTGTCATGAAACATGCTAATAGAAGGACAGTGATTGCTAGCTAGTCTCAAAAAAGGAAGTCAAATAGGAATAATTTATCTGTATTTATTTATCTCATCTTTCAAGGAAACAAATCACTCTGTATTAGATGAGTATTCTAGCCACTACTCAGATGTACTACAGCCGGAAGCAGGAATACATTGGTAAGTCTTTTCTATAGCATGAATACAATTTCCCTCAACTGTCTAATTACATTATCTGTGATCATTATTCCCAGAACTTAATTAGGGGGAAGTGGATGTGGCTTAAGCGATTGGGCTCCTGCCTACCACATGGGAGATCCTTGGTTCCGCCAAAGAAGACAGTGAACTGGCGTGATGACGGGCAAACATGGTAAACTGACACAACAAGATGACGCAACAAGAGACACAAGAAGAAAACCATAACGAGAGACACAAGAAAGCAGGGAACGGATGTGGCTTAAGTGATTAGGCACCTCCCTTCCACATCGGAGGTCCCGATTCAGTTCCTAGTGCCTCCTAAAGAAACAAAGACAACAAACACAGCAAGTATAAACAATGAGGGGATGGGGAGAGATAAATAAATAAAATAAATCTTTAAAAAAAAAACTTAATTAGAGCTTTTTTGGTTGTAAGTAATAGAGATCATCTCAAAGTAGTGCAAGCACAAGTGGGTGCATAAGTGGGAACGGAGCGGGAAGAGAGTGTTATTTTAGGGATGCAGAAAAGTTTCAAGGGAATCTAGAAAAAGAGGACTAGCCAGGCCTTGGGTATATCAAAAACTAGGAGCTAGCTTGTGCGAAATGCACTGGAGAGGGTTGTACCCACTTCAGGGAATTGAGAAGTGCTGGACGCTCCAGAGGTTGGGGGAAGGGTTAACTACCGGATACCCCAAGGGAGAAAAAGGGGGCATTCAGACATCTTTCACACAAAGAGCAGTGATGCCTGATTAGAGTAGCATTAGTCAAGTATGAGCTGGTCCTCGAGGAGCAAAAGCTGAACTAGCAAGCAAGTGGGGAGGAGGTGGATCAAGACTGTCATAACAGAGTCCTCCCACCCCTGACCCCACCTCCATCCCCACTGTTACCAAACCTGGGGGGTAGAAAGAGGTGAAAGATTTGAATTGGACACAAGGCCAAATTTTGATTTCTGTTAGACTGGGCTTTTTGATTCCTAAAAATTAGATTGCTCTAAAACCCAAGAGTTCAAATAAAAAAATAAAAATAAAAATAAAGCCCAAGAATGACTGGTACTGCTTTAGAATCTGTTCAAGGTCCGATTGAGGAGAGGGGAAGGGAAAGCCCGTGAAGCAGGCTTGAGGGGTAGTGGTAAGGAAAAGGAAAGCTGACACCTGCTTGTACCCCACAGAACTCAGTTTCAGTAAAGTGGCCACATAGGTAGAACAGGGCATGAACACTGTGTTCGTTGATGTCAATAGCAGGTACAAATGGACAGAAAGACCACACACGGATTCCAATTAGGCATCATCAGGATTTACTTATCTAAAGAGAGAGAAAATGGCACAGTCAGGATACTCAGGAAAATGATTAGAAAAACTTCTGTGGAAACAAACAAAGGCCAACTATTCAGAGCTTTTTAGAGCAAGGGAGTGAGCCACTGTCATTTGCATTTGGCAGAGACTCAATGGCAGGTAGAGGAGTGGGAAAGCTTTACAGCAGAAAAGGCAGAGACTTCAGGTGACCACCAAGATTAGTGACTGTTGGCATGGGCAAGCTGGAGGCAGGCTGACTAGAAGCAGGGCATCCTATGTGATTGGTCAGGGGAGTAGATTTGGCTTTCTCCAGTAGGTCTTTAGTTGGAAGTGGCCGAGAGTGGGCTCTGTACGGGTCCCTGAATTCCAGTTAAACCTCTGTAAGAGAGAAGGAGAGGACATACAGATCTGAGGGCCGAAGACCACGTGGCCATGTATTTTACTTTAGCAGAACTTAGTTGCATTGATTTGTATTAAGTGCTGTACCTATATCTCTTCTATTCTAGATATATGCCTGATGATTATGATAGCTTTTCTAGTCTAGATCATATGCAGAGGGATACTGAACATGTTAAAAGTCCTGGTAAACATAATTAATTTTCTAAGTAGTTAATGAATGTGCCTATAAGATAAAGGAGTTGTTCTCTTCAGTACTATCTTTATTTTGTTGGCCACATGCTTGTTTTGTTGTTGCCTAAACTACCTTTGTGAGTTTAGGTGTAAGGCAGTGCCTTTCCATAGCCCTCCTAGCTGTCCTAAGCATAACCACTGCTGTGGGAACTGGGGTTGGTCTACCACAATCTCTCCCTAGAGTTAACCAACAGCATAAAAGAACTCAAGGAAGAAATGCTGTTTTCCATCAACTTTGGGAGGATGCAGCCTCTGAAGGCACTTGGCCTCTCTCACTCTCGTGGTCCAGCATGTCATGGCTGACCCTCTTTTCAGGCCTGCTCACCACCATCATCTTTACCCTTTAGTGGGATCATGTATCTTCAAAATTCTAATTTAGTTTATTTCTTACAGAATCAATGCCTTATTAGTCATGCAGGGATTTCATTCAGTTCCAACCAGGGTGCCAGACCTGTCTTCCATCAACCTCAATAGAACAGCCAGAAAGGTTTATGCCCTGACAGGCAGGGACTACTGCCCTAAACAGCAGGAAGTAACTACAGAAGAATGACCATCTCCCCTCAGCACCCCCTTAAGAGTAAGAGCGTGAAGTCTGTGAGAGGGGAGTTGAGGCAGGTTAGTATAGTGAAAGGGGGAAGATGGCTGACCCAGCAGACAACATGGCCGACAGGCAACATGGCTGTGAGACCCTGCTGAGACCTTGAGGCCCCAGTTGGGAGTCTTTCCAGGGCTGAGGGGAGGCCCCAGATATCCAAACAGGCCTCACCATTGGCTCCCACCATTGGTGGGGTAACCAATAACACCTGCAGCCCCTCCCCTTAGCATTAGAAAGAGGAGGAATAAATAATAGTGTAAAAGGTGACTATACAAGCCAAAACACTCTCTCCACCTAGAGAAGCCTGCAGCAAATCTCAGGGTGTATTTCCTTCCTCTCCCATTTCTCAGCAAGCTCTGTTCTTTTCCCCCATCTCCCAATAAATTCTTTTCACTGGCCTAACTACACTGGCATGTTCTTAAATTCTTTTATGCAACATAGCCAAAAACCTAGAGGAATCCAACACTTCCCTGGCTTCAGTTTGACTTCCTGGTTGTTGTACATAGTGGCCAGTTTCCCGGACTGCGTGTCATAGGCAGTGGGCCAGAGTTTTCTTGTCATTGTCTTTCTGTATATTCAGTCTCTAATTTCTTTAAGATAGAATGAGGAGCAAGCTTCCAAACTCCCACATCCTGAGAGAGTAAGGCTGAGGCAGTCCTGCCTGCACACTAACCTGGAGGGTGTACTTCCCTGGGCCAGAGGCATCTCCTCCATCTCAGAGTAATAGAATATGTAAAATAGAGAGTGCATTCAGATCAGAACAAATGCCTCATCCTTCACCTCAGACTTCCCACAGGAACACAGCCTGAGCCACATAAATCTCTGAACTCTGTGTTGAAGATATAGAATGAGATTTAGCAGGTATGTATATTCTGTTGTATTTTGATGCAAAAAGAAAAATCCAGTCCATCTTTAATTTAGATGCAAGCTCAATTAAGAAAATATTTTTAGTAAAGTCATCAATGACTTTAATTGATAACGACCATTTTAAGTTGTTTTTCTAAGTGTATATAGGGCAAACAATTAGGTGTCCCCAAGAACTTGGATACTACAGGAAATTATAAATACACATATCAAAACAAAAATGAATCAAAGCACAGATATGTCATCTCTTTAAAAAGACAATATGGCTTCTAGATCATGTCTTGATAGGAATCTAGTTACCCAAGAGGCATAGCTAAAGAAGAAGATTGTTCAGCAAGGAAGCCTAGATCAGGGAAATTTAGAAAGGCAAACACCGATAACGAGCCTCCAGGCTTGCTAGCAGTGGCTCCCTTGGTCCAGGAACATTATTATCTTGTCTTGTATAAGGATCCATCCAGATCTTGGCTAAAAAGAAAAACAAAAAAAGTTAAACAAAACAAAAAAACAAACAAGAAAAAAAAAAGGGGGGGGAACAGATCAATTACAAAAGCCTCTCATATAATCTAGCTAATTTCCCTTGCTCTGAATTTATGCTAACTAGGCAAACTTCTCAATTGTAATGTGGCTTCCCTCACAGCTCTATAGGAAGAGAAGGTGCTAATCTTCATTTTGGCCTATTTTAAATTTCTGTTTCTCATGGTAAATCTTTAAATTGGTAATCCATCATCCTAACTAACCCTAAGAAACAGATCTGTTCTTGGCTAGCTGGTCTTCCTTTAGGTAAAAGAGCAAGTCACAGTGGACTCTCATTGAAACTCCAACTGTATTAACTGCCCTTTTTGTATCATGATGGGACCAGGACAGCAGAAAATACTTAACTTGATGAATTTTATTAGATACCAACATTTTATTTTATTTTTTTTATTTTTATTTTTTTTAAAGATTTTATTTATTTATTCATTTATCCCCCCCTTGCTGCTTGTGCTCGCTGGGTCAGCTAACCACGCCGTGCAGGCAGGCTTGCCTTCACCAGGAGGCCCCGGGAACCGAACCCGGGGCCTCCCATATGGTAAACGGGAGCTCTACTGATTGAGCCACAGCCGCTTCCCAAGATACCAACATTTTAAGGAAGGATGGGGATACTGGTGTGCACTGAAGTCCTCTTAAACTGGACCACATGCTTTATAAATATTAATAACAATAACCTTTCTAGTGGCTCTTGATTTCCCTTGAGCAAACCCTTTCCCTTAATTGCCAGGGGAATTGGGACTCTTGTTACATGCAGTCATCACCAGCAGAGAGCTAGTGACAGAGAAGCAGAGGGCCTGGATCACTTGGGCCTCTTATATGGTGGCCTACCAGGGCTTCTGTTCAGGCTCTGCTACTGCTGCTAACAGGATATTTGTTCTCAGAGCAACATGTCCTTGTTCACATGCACAAAACCTTCAAACAGTGACTTGGGGATCCCCACCAAAACCAAGTCCCCATCTCCTCATTCTCTAGCAAAACTCACCAGTAGACAAGCTCTCTCACAAAGATTGTTTCCAATTAGCATTTTATTACCTGAAAGGACAGCCAGAGATGATCAGACATGAGAGGAAAGTCAGAGACCAAAACAAATTTAGATGTAACCTGGAAGGAACAAAGATCATTCAGGAAGCAAAGGAAAATAATACAAATGATTATATGGCCAGAAATATGATTAGACGAGAAAACTCAATCACAAAATCAGAAGAAGGTGCTATAAGAAAGAGAAAAGTTTATTTTAATCGAAAACCCTTGGCCTAAAAGTAACAACACCCCAGTAAGAACAAGCACACCCAGCAGCTGGATATTGGGTTATAATACCATTCTCCAATAAAAGGAGCCAGGAATCCTTACAAAAAGGGCTGATTTTAAGACTGGAGTGGGTAAGATGTAAGATGATTCTGGGGTATCTTGTAGTGCCAAAAAGTAAGGAAGTGCTCAAAAAACCAAAGAATAAAAACAACCCACCTATATTGATGGAGGTAAGTCAAAGGGACACAGAAGCCAACTGAATGGCTCCCAATACCATAGCTGGAAAAACTTGAGCAAATAATACTAATACTACTAATAAAAAGAACTATTGGATTATAACCCAAAACATAAAGTAAATGTCTATAAACCCATTGTATTAGTCAGCCAAAAGGGGTGCCAATGTGAAATACCAAAAATGGGTTGGTCTTTATAAAGGGTATTTATTTGAGGTTGAAGTCCACAGATACCAGCCCATGAACGTTAAGTTTCTTCTTTCACCACAGTCCATTGCCGCGTGTTGGGGCAAGACAGCTGCCGATGCTTGCCAGGGTTCAGGCTTCTTGGGTTCCTCTCTTCCCAGGGCTGCATTTCTCTCCGGGCTTAGCTCCTCTGGTTCCTCCACAAGGTCAGCTATAGACTATCAGGCAAACAGCTCCCTTCTCTTCTTCTGGGGCCTTCTCTCCAACATCAAAACTCCAACATCAAAACTGTTTCTCAAAAACTGCTGCAACTCTGTTCTTTGTGATGCCTTTTATATTTTCTTCCCCCACCCACCAAGGGGTGGGGCTCAACCCCCGACTGACATGGCCCAGTCAATGCCCTAATCATAACTTAATCATGCCCAGATTAACAGATCAGTTTACAAGCTTGACCCAATTATATTTTTGGAATTCATAATTACATCAAATTCCCCAATGGCTACACCTATACTAATATAAATAAATGACTAAATAAATAGGAGAGAAGAAAAAAATCTCCCATGCAGAATTCTGAATAATTTATGTAGAATCTCCATCCTCAAGAAGGCAGTGTATAACTCTCTGCTCCTTAAGTGTGGGTAAGCACGGAAATCTTCTTCCAAAGAGTACATATGATTCTCTAGCATACAGATTTAGGAGTTAATTGTTGGTTCACAGGCTATATTGCATTGCAAGGATAGGCAATAACATTGGTGGGACAGAATTAAAAGCACAGAAACAAAAACTACATATATATGGACATTTGGTTTATGAAAAATGTGGCACTGCAGATCAGTGGGTTTAAAATGAGCTTTTCAGTAATGGTGTTGAGACAATTTGGTATATATATGGGGGAAAGTGAAATTTGCCACATTTGCTATTATTCTTATGATGTGGCAAAGACATCTTTTTAAAATTCCATTTTTCACTTCTACTTACTTGGAACTTTCATGCTGTTTCCATTATTTTAGCACTTACCCTAGAAATTAAAACACAAACATAACTTGTTAAAGGCAAAAACTAACCAACATCCCTACTTTGTTCCAGGAACAATACAAGGATCCCAGAATACCTTACCTCACTCCTGATTTATATATTTGAACTCTTTATATTTTCAACCTCACAAAACACTATATTATTGTTTTATACAGTTAATGTTTGCTTACATTTACCCATTTATTTACATTTTAAAAATCTTCATTTCCTTTGTATCTTAGAGCTCCCATCTCTGAGTATTTTCCTTATCCTGAAGTACACTTTCAGAATTTGCTTTATTTTAGGTCAGTTCATGTCAAACTCTTTCAGGTTTTGTTTGAAAATAACTGGTTTTTCTTTTCACTCTTTTTTTTTTTTTTTTAAGATTTTATTTATTTATTGATTTATCCCCCCCCTTGCTGCTTGTGCTTGCTGGGTCAGCTAACCACGCTGTGCGGGCGGGCTTGCCTTCACCAGGAGGCCCCGGGAACCGAACCCGGGGCCTCCCATATGGTAAACGGGAGCCCTACTGATTGAACCACAGCCGCTTCCCTCACTCTTATTCTTGAAAGATATTTTTCCTGGGAAAAGAATTCCAGATTGACATTTATATTCTTTCAGCATATTCCAATATTATATGGCTTTTCTTTCACTCAGTAATACAGCATCAACATTCTTATTATGTAATATCACTCTACAGCAGGCTTTTTTTTTTTTAATTAATTTATTTTTTATTGTGGGTAAAAATCAAAATTTTCACAATACATTCCAATATTTGTAAAATGATATATAAATATATATGCATATATGTGCATTTGCTTACAAAAATGTTATTTATATATATATATAAATATATTTTAAGAGGTGCTTAGATTACCCAAAATATTACACGGGACCCACTGAGATTCCCATTTGCCCACCTCCCACACCTCCCACCACATCCCACACAAACATCTCCCACAAGTGTGGCCCACCAACCATAGACCACAGTTCACATCGTAGACCACACTCTCTCCCACACAGTTCTGAATGGTGTGTGCTGATTTAAATGGCCTACATCCGTTGCCACAACGGTACTCAGGACAACCTCCAAATCCCAAAGAAGCCCCTGTATTTCAACTGCTCGTCCCCTCCCTGCCCCAAAAGTGTCAAGTGGCCACTGGCTCCACCTCATTGTTATAATTTCTTCCATTGCTAGAATCACCATATGTGAACAACAGAATACCATCAAGTCCACTCTAGTCCATAGTTCTTCCCCCAATCCTGAGGGGACTGGGATAGTGATGTCCACTCCACCTCCAAGTGAGAGAGGGCTTATATCCCATGGATATGGTGGGTGGGATGATCCTGCCTGCAGATGCAGGCCCTCTCCATTCCCTGGGATGGCCATTGCCCATCGTTGTCTTCTCGCCAGGTGACTTGGATGAGTCCATTGAGCTGTAGGGTAGGAGTTGCAGCTCCACCGAGATTCCATGCACACCTGGCTCATAGGTAGGCCAGAGGCTCCAGTCTCTGGAAGTATACCTACAAACTTCAGCATCACATATAGGTTTGAATAGATGAACCATGTGCAGGGAGGACTTATTTGAGTCCAATTCTGTCACTCTCAGGAGCACAGATTCCTAAATAGAGCCCACAGTTAAGGCATCAGTCTCTGGGTCTATCCCCACTTATATAGGACCTGGGTGTCTCCAGAGCTCTCAGGAGCCCCTCTGTGTGGGGTGATAGGCACTTAGAACAGCAGGCTTTTTTTTTTTTTTTTTTTACCGGGAGGTCCTGGGAATCGAACCCGGGTCCCTCCATATGGGAGACGGACACCCAACCAGTTGAGCTACATCCGACCCCATGCAGGCTTTTTTAATACTAACATTGTATGGGCATGCCATGATCTACCTAACTAATCCTTTAATATTGGTTTCAAATTTTCCTCCCTTATGCATAAGGCAGGTATGAATATATCTGATTATTCTTTAGAATAAATTCTTTCAACAATAATTGTATCTTACACTAAAGAGAAACTATTTAAACTTGCTCTCCTATACCATCCAAACTCGCCTCACCTCCCTAACGCTCATTACCCATCCGTGTCCAGGATCTAGTCTTGCGCGGAGAGAAGTCTTTTCTGGGCCTCCCCTAGCACCCATGTGCTCCGGGCCCTCTACCAACTGGGGAAGGGCCGTCTTTGGTCAGGGGCGGTGAGCCATATCGTCCCTCCACGCACAGGGGGCGCTGTGGGACTTGCAGCGGCCCGGGGCCCACCAGTGCGCCGTTCTCCCTCGCAAACGCTCTGCCACTTTGCGGCCGCCGGGTTTGGGGAAGCGTTTCTAGGAGACGGCGCTCGCCGGCCGCGCCTGCGCGGTGGACGCTGGCCTGGGGCGGGCTCACAGACCGAGGTTGGCGGAGGCCGAGCCCTCTCCTCTCTTGGTCGCTGTCACAGATACGTTCCTCTTGCTCCATGGTACGCCTGTGAGGGGGGCTGCGGCCAGACGTCTCCTCGGAATGGAGCACATTCGGACGACCAAGGTAGGCGCGGGCGAGCCGTTCGCTGCCGGCCCGACGGGGCCTGCCTGGGGCTGAAGGGGCCTGGCCGCTCCCTCGTATAGACAGGCGGGGAAAGCTGGGCCAGCGGGTGTGGTCCGGCAGCGGCCGGTGCGGAGGCTTCCGCTCCGTCTGCCCGGAGTGGCGGTCCCTTTCCGTCCTTGGAGCTGGGGGATCTAAGTCCCAGGGATATCGGTGGCCGCTCTCTCCGCGTTGCTCTTGGATAAAATTTGGACGCCTGGCTTTAAACTAAGGGGCTTTCAGTCGTTTGCCGCCTCATAGATGGGAAAACCGGTGGGTTCCCAAATTAATAAAGCAATGCTGTATCCCTTTTCCTTGTTCACGTTTAATCGTCCCGTGTCACACTTCCTTGTCTCGGTTCCTACTTAGATTTGGTATTTCCAGCTCTGGGCTTTAAACTTTAGTCCCTGTCTTAAGTGTCAGTAGTCGGCTTATTAGAGAAGTTAGAGAGAAGGGATAAATAATATCCCGGATTTTTAATGGTCTTGGTGAAACTGTTCATCAGTTGAACTTATTAAATTCCATGCTTAATTTTTGTGTGTGAAAGACATTTATTTGGAGAACGAACAAGTATTCCTGTGATACTGTTACAAATAAAATTTTCAAACTGAAGAAATGACCTAAAAAGATTATCTAATTACTTTTACCAACATTTAAATTAATCTTCAACGGTACATGAATTGAGACCAGAAAATTTTAAAAAAGATCACTTACAGCCTGACAGAGTCAGGAGGACCTGTGAACTCTTGATTTCCTGTGTTTTGTTGAAACTGCCGGTCAGTTGTTCCTTATCTTAAAGTTACCATTCATTTTGGGGAAATAAAGTTATCTTGATTTGTTCTAGGAAAATTTGAGATCTGTGTCTTTAAGATGTTTCACAAATCTTTTATACTGCACATGGATTTTTATTAGAGCTTTTTTTAAATATTGCGTGTACTCTACAGAGTAAAATTAAAAATGCTAAAAACTAAATCCCCTTTTAAAATATCTTATTGTTATTATGATTATTAAGAGAAGAAAGGATAAGTCTGAAATTCAAGCTGCTGGCAACTAAAATTTGAAATTAGAAGAATGGTTAAGTAAATAACCAAACAGGTAGAAAAGAGGACTAGAGTAGAAAGAAGATGAAGTTCTTTTCCTGGTTCCATGATTCCAGGTGTGTGTTATACAGTAGTTGTGTGCCCATGGCTTCCTTTTGTAACATATTGAACCTCCTCTTTCCATCTTCCAAAATGTTTGCAACACTGCATAGTGCATAGTAGAAAGCCAGTAAAAGTGAACTGACTTTAATAGACTAGAACACTTCTCATTCCTAGGTGGTAAGAGTGAACAGAATGTTGAAAAATCTTTAGGATCCCTTGGCTTATTTTAAGCCTATTCTCCTTAAATTTATGATGAAAATATAAATTTTTAAAATTTGTATAGTTGTAGCTCTTATTATTTCCTTGATGATCATTGCTGGTGATTTTCATTTTGGTCTGATGCTCCTGCTTTAACTACCAGTTGATGGACTTTTTCAGTTTAATCTTACTTTTCACAGTGGGCCCATGCAGGTGGTTTAGTAAGGCCCTTTCATGACTTTTTAAAGACTATGAGATTTCAGACTAATTTTCCATTAAAACTTTTCAAAACTGTGCTCTTTTATTTCTTTGGGTTATTTTTCTAGCATTGCCATAATACTCTGGAATAATCGTTAAGTGGGTATATGTAAACTACAATTAAACAGATATTCACTAGGCACTTATTATTTGCCACTGCTCCTCGAGACAATGGGTATACAAAGTGAGCAAGATAGACTTGAACCTCATAATACATTCCGATAACTGTGCGTACTATAACATTTTCTTCTATTATTAAGATTATTGGGAAAATAGTTTATTCCTAAAAGATTGATTTGAATATCACCAACTATTTCTTTCTGTCATGCATAATCTTCTGAACACTGTAATTTGCTGCAAAAACAATTGAAAATCTTTCAGAACCAAAAATGTATTGCTTTAGGTTTGTTAGCTGATTTGAACTCTATATAGTTCTATATATGGTGAAGAATTGACTGTACTATGGAACTTGTGCTTTGCCTATGTTCAGCTGTATTTGAAAAATAATTACCATTTGTTGATCAAATCTGTGTCAATATAGCTAATTATACAATGTTATGTTAATTTCACAGTATTTACAATTTCACAAATATGTTAATTTATAAATATTATCACTAATCTTCTAAATAACTCTACAGATGAGAAAGAAATAGGCTTAGAGAGCTTAAGTAACTTGCTCAGTTAGCTCATGAAGGAGAGAGTTGGGACTTAAACCAAGGTTTATCTAACTCCAAACACTGTGGTTTTTCCAATGCCTGTACATTTTTAGACTAATTGTTAAATTTGTATTAACATTCGCTCAGAAATAAATCCCTTAATAGTTTTAAGAGCTTTTTCTTCCCCAAACCTCTTCTTGATGTAAGTAAATAATATTTATGTAATATTATTGTTTATTGTTTAGGGTCATAGATTATTTTATATCTTGCTAACCAGACATCTATCAGATAAACGTGTTTTAGCTGAGTACTAATTAGATGGCTTTCTAGTTCTATCATTCAGTAACATTTATATTATCCTGTTTGGTTTACTAGCTGTATAGCATCAATAAAGAGTGTTAAGTCCCTGAATTTGAATTTCTGAAAGAGCATGTCTAAGCTATTCTTAATGAACAGTCTAGCTACTGCCTTTCACTGCCAAGAAACAATGACAGATCTTCTTTATGCTGTCTTTGTACTTTCCCTGCCAGGCTCCAGGACTTTGGCTGGCATCATATATTGATGTCAAATGATGTGCTTTGGGGAATGGAACTTTACAGAATTGAATGGAAGAACATTTTCCTAAGCCACATATGAAAGACTGCTTCCTAGAGTTATAGAATGGAATGTCTAACTAAAATCTGACCTTGCTAGATCTCAAATTGAGTTATTCCAAAAGTGACATACAACTTGATCTTGGCTTGTTCCACCTTTTTATCATTAGAATGTGAAACCATATATCTTTGTATACAAATATTAGTTATATGTTACAAAGAGGTAAGGACACAAAACTAAGAATGGGCCAAGAATAAGGAGAAACTGATACTATCTTAATTTTCTATGAAACAGAAGCCCATAGGTTTTGAGGAGCACCTGAACACTTTTTCTCCAAGTAAGGTGCTATTTTGACAGTCAGTAACATCCCAGTTTTACAGATGAGAAAACTGAAGCTCGTAGAGATCAAATAACATGTCCTGGCTCACAGAGCTAGCTCTACTAAGAAATGGTAGAGCTGGGTACTTAAATCTGGCCAGGTTTTTCTCATACCAGGCCTGTTCTCTTAATCTCTACACTCTATTGCTTCACATAATTATCTAATTAAGGGATTTAAGGAGTGAGGGCAGTATGAGTAGGAATGGAGAGAAGGAGGTAGATGAGAGAAATTTGGGTGGTAGAATATTGTCTAGAACCTTGCTGTTTAAGAGGGTCTAGAGCTAGGGAAAAGATTTGCCCAGGAGCATAGATTTGGGAACTGTTAGTGTAGAGGTAACAGTTGACGTTTTCTATTGTGAATGAGTTCATGCAAGGACAATGTAGAGACTGTAGAAAAGAGTGTGCAGTTTAGAGTCTTGGGCAACCTTACCACTTAAAAAGGGGCAGGCTGGGGAAGAGGAGTCTGAGAAAGAGATTAAGGATAAAATTGGAAGAGGATGAACCACAAATGGCAGAGAAGGAGTTTTCCCTGTTCTAATTTTCTTCTCTGCTCCTCTGCCGCCTCCTCCTGTGCTTGCAAATATTTGAGTGCCTGCTCTGGGGCAGGCACTGTTCTAGGTACTGGAGAAATGGCAGCGAACAAATCAGACAGAAGTCTTTGCCTTTAGAAAACTTCTTTTCTAGTTGGAGGAGGCATAACAATAAGCAAAATTAATAAGTCAAATATATGTGTTAGATGGTGGTAAATGCAATGTATTAAAAATAAAGCAGGAAGGAGGGGAGGTGGTTCAAGCGATTGAGTGCCTCTCTCCCACATGGGAGGTCCCCGATTCGGTTCCTGGTCTCTCCTAAAGAAAAAAAGAAATAAAGCAGGGGACCTGGTATCTCAAAAAAATAATAATAATAATAAATATATAAAGCAAGCAAGCAAGCAAGTCCTATGGACAGTGCCAGGGTGGGGTTGAGGTAGTACCATTGTAGATAGTAGAGTTAGGGAAGCCCTTACAGAGAAGTTGACACTTGAGCACAGACCAGAGGAAGTGAGGCAGTGAGCCATTTGTATATCTGGGGGTAGAGCATCCTAGGTGGAGGGAACAGTAAGGGCAAAAACCTGCCCGGGATGCCCAGTTGCTAAGAACCAGCAAAAAAGGCCAGTGTTGCTATAGCAGAGTAAGTGAAGGTGAGCATAAAGTTGGACAGGGACAAGTTACTTACTCCAGGACATTGAAGGTCATTGTGACATCTTTGATTTTACTCTGAGTGAGATAGGAAACCATTGGTGGAATGTCAGCCGTGTCCAATGCTGCAGAAAAGCGAAGATAGAACTGAAAAGTGCCCACTGGATTTATGGTCTGAGGTTACTCTCTCCTCTATTAAGAAAGCCACGACTGTTGCATTTGATGATTTATGCAGCCAGACAACAGTTCTAGGACCTGGGTATATGTGAACAAAAATGATAAAATCTCTGCCCTTGTGATGCTTTCATTACTTAAAGGGTGGCAACTTGAAGTACTCTTTTTCTTTGATAGCTAATTCTTGGCAGGATGTCAGTGCTATAGAGTGTGAAGTAATGATTCTGAGTCTTCCAAATGGGTGCCTGGCTATAGGGAGAGGGCTCAGCAAGCCAGAGAAGCTGTGACAGTGCATTTTCTCTTTCAGTAGCCATGGCATCCGTTATTAAAGTTGTATGACCTGCAACTATTGGTCATACAGCTTTGATTGAGGAAAGTCAATGGGCCTTTCCTTTCTCCCAGAGGTTCTCCTTTTTGGAAGCAGATATGAGCCTGAGTTTTCTGAATGTGATTGTGTGAGAGAGAAAGAGAGAGTCCCTGTCTTTTCCATTTCCAACTTTGTACCCAGCTGAAATTTGAACTTCCTGTGTATACCATTAGGGTACCTTTTAGTATCCACAGTTGGCAACAATTCATCTCAGTGGCCTTTAAGGTAATGTATGTTGGCATTTACCATTGCTCATGATAATGACCACACCCTCAAATTCTTTTCTCACTGACCCATTTTTTTCTTCTTTGTTTATTCTCTTTTCCCATAACCTTTTTCTTCCTTCCCCATTTACTTTTTGCCTGTGAGACCTAAAATTAAAGGACCTTAACACTGTTTCTGTAGTGCCTCTGTGATAGCGACCTGAAAAGAGTTATAGTTGCTTCTAACATCTAACTGAAAACATTCCCAAGAAAACGGGAAAATCTGTAGCAACACCTATAAAGATTTTTCAATTCCTTGGTAAAAAGGAGAAATACAAAGAAGCAGTTGGTTTCTAGAATTTGGCTCAGTCTGTGGTTTAAATTTGAATGCTAATGATTTTAGCAAAGAAAGAGATCCCATCCTTTTGTTTTTTAGGATTTGCAACAAATAATGGAATAATCAGTGTATTTTCTCAAAGAGTCTCTTATTTTCTTTAGGACTTTAATATATACTTAAATAAATACTTTAGAATAATTTCAGATTAATTTTGAGTATTAGATTAACATTGAAGTAGTTCTGTGTAATGATTTTCTACTATTATATTTACTTGAATATAATTTTGCAACTAAGGTAATGAATAATCCTTAATTTATTAGATTCACAGTGGACTCTGTTCTCTGACTTACTTTTCTATCTCTGTTAGTGAATAACAATCAGTGTTACAAGCTTAAAATCTTTAAGAAACCTTTCTCATATCTGGTTTTGTCATCCTGTCACATTTCAAGATGGGCTTCTGATTAGGTGCCTCCCTCCCACATGGGAAGTCCCAGATTCATTCCTGGTGCCTCCTAAAAAGAAGACAGCACACAATGAACAGATACAGCAAGTGTAAACAACTAGGGGGTGGGGAGAAATAAATAAATAAAAATCTTTTTTTTTTTTTTTTTTTTTTTTAATTTAAAGATGGGCTGCTTCTTTATTTTTTCTGTCACAGCCTAGTCTAGACCCTTCTATCTCTCCTCGTTCCTTCATCAGCCTTTTTTATGTGGTTACCCTGCCACCAGTTTCTTTCTGACTCAGCATTTTCTCCACATTGTTGCTGGAATGATCTTAAAACCATATCCAGTCAGGGACTGCTGTGCTTAAAAACCTCTGTTTATATTCTTTCATCTACAGCATAGCTTCTCTACTTTAGCATGTTTCTTTTTCATCAGCTAAAATATAATAACCTTTTATTAATGTTTTGTCTCTTCTAATGAGAATTCCTTATTTTCTCTGTATTCCTACTAGTCAAGAAAATTCTATTTGCTTTCAGCATTTGTATATGGAAAACAGTTTTTTTTTCCCCCCAACTATTGAATATGCTTTTTAAACTCCATGTGCATGCATCTTCTTCCTTACTCCATTCAAACTTAACTGGATAATAGCTTTGCAGAGAAGACCATCAGGACCCAATTTACATTTCCAGCCTAATAACAATAGTACTTTTTGTCAGTATTTATTTGGGCATTTTATTGCTTACTATTTGTCAGGCAAACTGCGTAAAGTACTTATTATGCACCCTTCTTGCAGCCCTCTGAGGGAAAGATTATTGGCTTTATTTTACAGATGAAGAAAATGAGACCCAGACAGGTTAAGCACCTTGCTCAGGATAATGCTTGGCCTCTAGTTAATAGCCAGGAAATTTTTTGAGTGAATTAGTTAACTGTTTTTCCTGATATTGTATGTTTATGTGTTCTATCAGAGATGTGTGTGAGTGTGTCTGTATGTGTGTAATGAGATTGTATATTTTAAAGGGCCAAAGTTGTAATAACCTCCTTTAAAGGGGGTGGGGGTGGGACTGGACAAGCTGGGCCCTTAAATATTTGGCAAGTCTAAGAGAAGGAATCTAAGCCTAACCTGAGTTAATTTAGAAGGAATATTAATTTACAGTTAAAGTTAGAAGGAATGTTGCATAAAAATGATCTTATGAGCTTAAAAATATGAAATCTTGCCCTCTATCTCATGAGATGATTGAGTGGATTTGAGGTGGGGCTTAGAGTTGTACTTTTGCAAAGTTTGGAGAGGAAAATCTGAAGGCTTTGAAACTTGCATACAGCTGACCAAACTTAAAAATCTAACAAGGAATTTCAGATAATTTTGGATATAGAAACTAGGAGAATCAGATAAATGACTGAGAATCCAGACATGTATTAATAGTTGTGAAAGCTGCATTATAACTGTACATTCTACTAGGAATTTGTCTACTTGTTCATTTGTTACTCATTTATTCATAAATTAAGTGAATATCTACTGTTCACCTACTGTATAGGGAACAGGTAGCAGAGGGAAATGAGGAACAGCATAATGATTGAAAGAAGAATCCTCTTTAACAAATCCATTGTTCTGCGAAAGAGACCACTAATAAATCGTGGGCTCTTTCTGTTTTTCCCCTGTGGCAGTTCACCTTAGTTTGACAAACATTTATTTTGTTAGACACTATACTACCATTAGGTATTCAGACATGAGTAAGAGACAGTTCTTGCCCTGGGACATATTATAGTCTTTAGTGGGACAGACTTGTGAACATATGGTTTTATTATAATATAGGAATTGCGTTAATAGTGGTGGAAGGGGCAGATTTAAAAAATATTTAGGGTCTAAAATTAATAGGACTTGGTTTTTAATTGAATGTTGGTGGTCAAGAAGAAGTCATAGGGTGATGCCCACATTTCCAGTGTGGTTGACTTGATGGGCATGGAGTAACATTAACTCAGATCAGAAATACAGAATTAGGAACAGATAGGAGGAGTGAGAGGGAACATTACTTTTCTTTCCAGTAGATTTGACATGACTCTAAGACATCCCATGGAGGCAGTTTCTCATGGTGGGAAGGTATTCTGGCTTGGAAATCAGACCACATTGGGTTATAGCTGTGCTCTACCACTTGCTAGCTTTAATTAGCTGTTTGACTTTGGGACATTTATCTAACCTGTCTAAATTTCAGATTCTCCATCTGTAAAATGGGGATAGTAATAGTGTCTGCCACACAAGAGTTGTGAAAATTAAAATAAATACTGTGTATTAAGCACTTATCATAGTACTGGGCACATAAGAGCTCAGTACTATGCCAGTAATTATTATTGTTATTATATGTATAGCATATACTCTGGAGAGATCAGAGCTGGAGATATAGTTTAGGGAGTCATTAACATATAGGCTAAAACATGACAGTGGATAAGATTGCCTCTAGAGAATGGAGTCCTAAGGGATAATAGTAGTGAATAAGGAATGGGCAGAAGAGGGTTAAAATCCAAATGGAAAGTGAATGTGATTGTTTTGCATATATATTTAAGCTTTGTAGGTAACTGAGTGTCTTGTAGAGAGAGTGCAATTTAAAGCTTATAATTAGAGCATATCTAGAAATATTTCTAACCTTTAAAAACCCACAAATTGAAAAACTGCATGTGGGCTTTTTTTTTTTTTTTTTTTTTAACTTACTATTTAATTAAATAAATGGTAATAAAATCAGCCCCTCCCCCCCTTTTTTTTAGCTACTTGCCATATAATACTATTTTTAATCTTTACTTCTTTGATGGACTCCAAAGTGAATGGCATATTAAATCAGCAGTGCTGCTCGACACTTTGATAATTTTTATTTTCATATATATTGACTGCTGCTCTTTGTAATACTTTGTAATACTCTTTGTAATTAAAACTTTATTTTAATTGCTTAAGGAATCAGATAGTTGAGATTGATGTTATAGTAATTGCTGTTCTTTGGCTCTAGTGCTCTCACCAGCCAGGTCTAGTTTAGTTGAGGAGTAAACAGTAGTTGACCTTATTGGTCTTAAAAGGTGTTTCAATTGAAGTTTTTGATTGGCACTGAGGCCAGATTTTTATTTAAGGAAGAAATGGCCCTAAACAATGAAATAAATGTTAACTTCCAAGAGAAATCTTAATTCAGGTTTATAAAAAGGAAGCTTTCCTAATCTTTTAAAGGACAATGTATAATGATCTGGTGGTTTTTGTATGTCAAATATATCTCTTATTCCAGAAGAAAGTTTAAATACTCAATTCTTTGCCTTATACATATGAAAAATAAAGGTTGGGGTAAAAAGTTTAACTTACCCAAACAGGTGCTGTTACAAGCAAAATACCCTCCATCGAATTAAATTTATGGGGTAAGGGGAAGCTAACTGCCCTTTTAAGTGGAAGTTATTGTTTGGAAATCATAATTTCATAATTGGCATTTTCTTAAATTTTAGTAAGGAAAAGAAAAATATAGGTGGGGAAAAGGTATAAAATCAATGAGATTATGTTTAACTATCTGATGTGGAAGATGTCCACAATTCAAAGAACTTTCTACCACCTGCAACTGTAGCTGTCAATTAAAATGTTTTCATTAAATATTTTAATATGAATTAAAATATAGGTAGTGGATATTTTACTTTTTCCCATAAGAATAGATAACACTAAATACTATCTTTTCAAAGCCCTAGTCTCTGCACATTCCTAATCTACCCTAATCCCACTCTTCAGGGGCAACCTCCTGTGTTTGTGTGTGTGTGTATCTACTAGTATTAATAGAGACGTACTAATTGACTTGCCAGCTTTAAATAAAATAGATGACATATTAAAAATGTTTTTACTTATTTATACTACATGCCTCCTTCCTGGCCCCCTAATGTTTGTGTTAATATAGTTTTGTTTTTTGTTTTTTGTTTTTTGTTTTTACAAATTTCTCTATCACTTACATTTGGAACTGTAAATAATACCTACGTTGTTTATAGTTCCTAAATTCCCCCAAAAGATGTATGAAATTTAATAGTGATGATTAAATAAACTCTTAAGTTTTTGAACAGAAGGAAGAAAATTGCAAATGGTTCATGTAAGTCCTGGGATAATAGAAAAAGAATTTATACTACTATGAGAAATAACATCTTGTTCTTTTTTAGGTTGAGCAAGTGAAATTACTTGATCGATTCAGTACCAGCAACAAGTCACTCACAGGAACACTGTATCTTACGGCTACACATCTATTATTTATAGATTCTCATCAAAAAGAAACTTGGGTAAGGAGGACCCCAGGTGTATTGTTTAACAACATAGTAATGAACTTGGCCTATTGTTGTGTTCTATTTTGAATATGTATTATATTTTTTTAATCATTGATAACCTATCTCTATAAAAAAATTTTTTGAAGTAGCCAGATCACTCCTAATAAAACAGTTATCATGTAGATTGTGGAATTATTCATAGAATAACAGAAAGTCTTGTTACTGCCAATTTACTGTAATTGTGTTTTTAATTTGCTAATTACAAGGAAGTAACCCTTTCCTATATTTTGGCCACTGGGTTTTCTTTAATTTTTCTTTTGGGTTGTTTGTCTTTCTTTTATTGATTTTATATCTACATATTGATATATAGTATTCTGACTTTTAATGCTGTCAGATATGTGTGTCATAGATGGCTTCTCACAGTTTGTGGCTTATCTTTTTTGTGTTTTTGTATATGTATGTGTCTTAAAGTTTAAAATTTTAATGTAATTGATTTATCTTTTTTTGTGTGTGATTTGCATTCTTTTGTGACTTAAGGAGCCTTTCTCTACATCAAGTTCATAAAGATTGTCTTATTTTGTTGTAAAATCTTTAAGTTTTGCCTTCTGCATGTAAGCTGTTAATATATCTGGGAAATACTGTGGCGTATGGTGTGAAGTAGGCATTCAGTTTTACTTTTTTCACATGCTTAACCAGTGCCATTTATTGACTTTTCCATTCCATTGATCTGTAGTACCAGCTCTGCCATAAATAAAGCTTTCACATATGTGTGGTTTCCTTTTGAGCTCTCTATTCTGGTTTTTTTTTTTTTTGTATTCTGACTGCACTGTAACAAAACCATACTTCTCTATTGACTCTAGCTTTTAAGACATTTTAGCGTACCTAGTAGGGCAACTCCTTTCAAATTGTTCTTCATAATTGTCATGGCTAGTTTACCTTTGTTCTTCTCTTATGTTTTATAATTCATTCATTTATTTACTTATTCATAAGCTAAACATTTATTTAGTACTATATGTTTTGTATCACTATTCTAGGTTTTTTTGAAACAGTAGTCAAAGCAGATAAAAATTCTGCTCTCATGGAACTGGCATTCTACTTCAGGGAGACAGATAATAGGAGAAATAAGTAAAATGCCTAGTGATAAGTGCTAAGCAGGAAAAGGAGATAGAATGTTGGGTTTATAGATCTGTGTGCTTGAGAGGTTGGGTAGCAATTTTAGACAGGGTGGTAAGGAATGGTCCTTGGTGAGGACATTCGAGTCCGGCCTGAAGAGATCGGGGAGTAAGCCATGTGGGTATCTGGGGGAATGCTCCCACCAGAGGGAACAAGTGCAAGCTCCCTGGTGGGAATGTGCCTGCTTTAAGGAATCCTGATGAGGTGGAGTGGGGAGTGTAGTAGGAAGTGAGAGGAAATGAGGGTAGAAATGTAATGAGGGGAGGTGGTATAAGGCCTTGACAAGTACCATCAAAAACCTTGTTGGAGTTACATTTAATTTTTTAATTAATTTGAGAAGAATTGACATCTTGACAAAATTGAGTTTTTCTATTCTTAAACATTTAGATCTTCATTAATGTCTTTGAATCAAGTATTATACTTTCCACTGTGGACATAATGCTCATCTTTTGTTAGGTCCACCCATAGGTACCTTCAATTTTTTGTTGACTTTAAATTATGTTTTAAAAACTGCTGCCTTGCTATGGAAAGACAGTTTCTTTTTGTATATTGTTTGTATACCAAGTAACTTTGCTGAACTCAGTTTTTCTCTAGGTTCACTTGGGTATTTTACATGCTTCAGTCATTTTGCTGTAATTAATGGCAGTCTCTTTGTTTCTTCTTTTCCACTCATTATGCCCTTTCTTTCATTTTCTCCTACTGTGCAGAGCAGGAGTACCAGTGTAATGTTGAATGGAAAATAGTATATCCTGCATTCTTGTCTTCCTCATGATTTCAAAAGGAATCCTTCTAATGTTTCACCATTAAGGGTGATGTTTGCTGTAGGTTTTGGTTTGTCAGAGTGTTTGTTTCATAGGCTGCTGGAAGCAGATACCGTAAAATGATTCAGCTTGAACAATGGAAATTTATTAGCTTACAGTCTGAGGCATCATGAAGGCAATGCTTTCTTCCCCAAAATCAGCTGCAAGCAATCCCTGGCCTTTCTACCACATGGCAAGGCACATAGCGGTATCTGCTGGTCGTGAAACAGTGTTGGTTTGAATTTTGGCCTTGGAGTCACTAGTTGTATTCTTGTACTTTTCTGTTTTGCTATGTTTTGTTGTTGTTGTTTTCAAGAACCCTTCTTGTCAAGCTAAGAACTCAATGAGTTTAGGATCTGAAGAGGTTTTCATTCCCAGAATTTTAATCCCATCTGCTCTCTCCCACTATTAGCATTCACCTCTCCAGGATATAAAGCTGCAACCAAAGAAAGGTTTTTCACAATTCTCATTGACCACTCGACATGATGAAACAGAACCATAGGTGAGACAGGTGTGAGGACCCACACAGAATAACCCATTTGTTATTTCCTCACAGCCTTTTAGAGAGGACGGTCAAGAATCAATTCCTCTCCTACCCCCAGCCCCAACCCAACTCTCATCTCTTTTCTCCCTCCCTCCCTCCCTCCCTTTCTCTCTCTCTCCCTCCCTCCCTCCCTCCCTATAATTATCCTCATTTTACATGAAGCAATTTGAGGTTTTAAGAGTATAAGTTTCTTTCCTAACATTACACATGCAGCAGGTATAATAAATGTGTAATAAATGCTGATGGTGGTAAATCTTAGCCTTAAGTATGGATGTGCTAATTACCCGTTTTTAATTAGCACATTTCACTCATTAATCTTTTTCAAGCTTTTCCAATTTTTTTATTCATTGAGTCTTACATATGAACTTTAGATTTAATATATATGATTAATACAATAATTATATTAACATGTAATTAATTATAATATAATTACACCATACATATTTTATATATATAGGATTATAATAGATAAACTCATCATCTATCCCTTACCCTTTCACAAAAACAGAAAGCAGGTTGGAAGTTTTTTCCTAGAATTTGTATCAATTTTTGGATTAATTTGGATTGAATTGATCTCTTGCCATTACTGAGTCTTCTCATTCTGGAACTTGCTATGACTCTGATATCTTTTGTTCTCCAGAAAAGATTTCTATACCTATTTTTAAAATAGAAATGGTATTGAGGAACAGGAGAATTTTTTTAGTAGAAAACAGTATTTCTGGTAGCAGCTGAGAATGATATATTTAAAATGCCATCAGATATTAAGTTTATAGTGGGATTTTTAAATTCATCGAATCAGCATACATTTCTTGAGCAACTGTAATGCTCTATGTACTGTTAGTACTAGAGAGGTAGTGGTGATAATCTTAGCTACAGTTTTGGTCCTTATGAAGTACACAAAATCTAGCTAGAGAAATAAACACCACACAACTAAATTACTCTTGTACTAGGTGCTGTGAAGGAAAAGTATAGGTTGATATGCAAAAAGAAAATGGAGTGGGGGCACTAACTTAGTTGGGGAGAGGAGTGGAGGATATTAGGCTGTACTTCTCAGTGACATGAGTTTTAAGCGAAGGTCTGAATTTGACTAGATGTTCTTTGATGAAGAGGTGAAGCTACAGTATCCCAGTTACTGGGAACAATTTAGAGTATGTGTAAGGGAGCATTTGAGGAGTCAAAAGAAGGCTTTTGTAGCTAGAACATAGTCAGCTACATTTATGCACTCTGGAAGAGAGTAAGATTTCTGGCTTGGGCATTTGTCATTTTAAGTTTCGATGTGTGACATATGGCGTTTGATAGTTTCGTGATTTAAAGAGCATGTTTAACATTTATGCACTCTGGAAGAGAGTAAGATATTTAGTGCTTTTTATCATGGTGACTTCAAATTTTTTTTTTTTTTTTCTTTTTACTTTTTAGATACTGCACCACCATATTGCCTCTGTAGACAAACTTGCTTTGACTACTTCTGGATGCCCACTTGTTATTCAGTGTAAGAACTTCAGGATTGTGCATTTCATTGTTCCGAGAGAGAGAGATTGCCATGATATTTACAACTCTTTATTGCAACTGTCAAAACAAGGTATTGTCTTTAGAGATCAACACTTACATGCTTAATTTTGAGATGTGTGACTAAAGATACTCCATTTGCTGTCTCGTTGTTATTTTATATGTTCAGTTACTCTTAAAATCAGGTTCCCATGCACTGTATCTCAAAGAGTACGGCCTAGCAATAATTATAAACTACTGATCTGAATTATAAGCATGGTGTCCAGAAAAAGAGTAATGAAAATAAGGAGAGCATTTATACAGACTTAAGAAACCTCAGATTTATATTTATGTTTTCACAGTCTGTTGATAGCTAGTAGCACAACTTTTTTTTTTTTTTAAGTGAGTATTCCACAGCCAGGGAGAATGACTTGGAAACTGATACTACTAAACCAAAAGTTAAGGAAGGTTAAGGTTCCCTGGTAATAGTGAGACTTATGTATTTAATTGTTTAGAAGGATGAGCAGAGGGAAAAGAGAGGGTGAATCCTATTTTAGTAGCGGTAGGAGTGAGAGGAGTATAGACCGTGAAGAGGAATTTTCTTATTACTTATGCCCTGAGGATCTGTAGGTTTCCATCCCACAATGTGACTGGAATTACATAGGTCTCTTGAGGGAGACAAAGTAAACTGTTTACTAATTGCTACTGAGCCTCCTTTTTTTTTTGAACACATACACACAAAAGATCAGCCTACTGGGTGATGTAGGAGCTTGTCTCTGTTCACTCTTCTAATACATAAAGCCTGTAACATGTATCCCATTGTTCCATGGTAAGTCAGATCTTAGAATCAGGTTGATTTCCTGACTATCAGTGTTCAAAAGTAAGTGCTCCCTTGAGCTTTGGGCAACCATTGCTGTTTTTGAACAACAGTGTCCTATGGGAATGTATAATGCAATTTTATGTTCTATGTGCCATCTCAGGTGTTTTTTTTTCCAGCATTGCACTTTCCATTTTATATTTTATTGGGAAAAGTGGTGAGAGGAAGTGTCTATTTGTGTTTTTAAAATTTTACTTTTAAGAAAAGGAAATACTACAGTGAGAAATTTTTTTTTCTTTTTTTTTTTTTTTGTATTTTTTACAGTGAGAATTTAACATCTAAATCTAACTTATTTACTAGGTTAACTTTTGATGGTGACATAAATTGGATCTTAAAGTGATATGTGTGCCTTTAAAAATAATCATTTGCATCAAAGAACTGAGAAACTATTAGATTCAAATATGTTCAGGATTTAGCCATCTCTTTGAAGATTTTAAAGAAAAAATGGAGGATAAAACTGAAAACTTACTTTTTTTTTTTTTTTTACATATATATATATTTTTATTTTACCGGGAGGTCCCGGGGACCGAACCCAGGTCCCTCCATATGGCAGACGGACACCCAACCATTTGAGCCACATCCGCCCCCCTGAAAACTTACTTTTATATACAGTGTATTATGACCCATAAGTTGCATTTCAATATTTATATATTTTGTATTCCATAGCAAAATATGAGGATCTATATGCGTTTTCTTATAATCCCAAACAAAATGATTCAGAACGACAGCGAGGCTGGCAGCTCATTGACCTCGCTGAAGAATATAAGAGGATGGGCGTACCAAATTCAAACTGGCAATTGTCTGATGCAAACCGTGAATACAAGGTAATTTAGCAACCTTTTGGAGAAATTCAGTACCAATGGGTCAGAGAGACTCATAGTAGCAATCTGTTCATGTGTTACTAGGTAATATTCTTGAATATAATATGTTTTAAAGCTTTTTTTTTTACCGGGAGGTCCCAGGGATCGAACCTGGGTCCCTCCATATGGGAGACGGTTGAGCCACATCCGACCCCTTAAAGCTTTTTAGTGGTAGTTTTTTACTTCCTGGTTGTTGACCTATGTGTAGAATGATTATTTTTTATTTGATATTTGCAGATTTGTGAAACTTATCCCAAAGAACTTTATGTTCCCCGAATCGCAAGCAAACCAATAATTGTTGGCAGTTCCAAGTTCCGGAGCAAAGGGAGGTTCCCAGTTCTTTCATACTATCATCAAGATAAGGAGGTAGGAAACTTTCTTTTTCTTTTATAAATGCAGTATAACCCTTCTTCAGGTTTAAAAGTATTCGAAAGGACACAAATTTTTACATTAAAAGCTCATTATTATACTTTTGCTAATAGGAAAGTGCTGGCTTTTCACTTAATTTCATTTTTGAAATTTGAAAACAAAACTACCCTGAAATATTGATCGCTTACTTTAATACCTGCTTCATGTGCCAGGCAATGATAAAAAGCAGTTCTTATTCTCAAGCACTTAAATCTAATAACTATATATCGGAAAACTTCCTAATGCACCTAATGGCACCTGGCACAGAGTTGCTGCTCATTAAATGTCTCTGAAATAGTTTGGGAGACACAGATATGGACGGCAAGTTTTGTCATTATTTAATAATGAAGACATTAAGTCTGTCCTTAATCTTCTCTTTTTTTCAAGGTGTTTAGTTCAATGAAATTTTTTTTCAGCCCTGTTATGTAGCATTTTAGATCTGTTTTTTTTTTATTTTATTATGGGTAAAAATCAAAATTCTCACAATACATACTAGATCTGTTTTTAATTAAATGTTTTTCTAGGTTCTGTATGTACCTATTAAATTGTAAGCCATCATTTTTCTTATATTTAGTGATAATAGAAAATGATTAAATACTGAAGCAAACATTGCTTTGTTTTTATTTTTTGTACTACATGGTTATATACTTTTTCATACCACCAATTCTTATATTCTACATGAAGATAATAAGTGATTCATTGTGATTTTGCCCCCATTTCTTTCTTTTCAGTTTTTTTTCTTCCAGTGTATAGCTTCCTTTATTTGAACTTACTGGATTTCAAGTAATTAGTGCTGTCCACTGTATCAGTTTGTTTTAATCATACTGAGTTTTCTTCAAAAGATCATCTTTTCTATTTCATCATTTAGGCTACTGAAAAAATATTCTACATGGTTAGCATCAAAACAATTATGTATTTGCCTTTATATGTGTATCTTTTGATAAAATATTCTGAATACTTTCCGCCAATTACGTGTTTTCCGACCAGTAGTTTTGGTCGAAACCAGGGTCTCTCAGCCTGGGTATTGACATTTGAGATCAGATAATTCTTTGTTGTTGGGGACTGTCCTGTGCGTTGTACGATGTTTTGCAGTATCCTTGGCTTCTAACCCCACTAGTTGCCAGTAGCTCCTCTCCCCCAAGTTGTGGCAACTAAAATGCCTCCAGACATTGCCAAAACATCCTTGTGGGAACGAGGAAGGGGGAGAGAATCGCCTCCAGTTGAGAACCACTGGTCTAAACTAAATATTTATAAACTTGCCTCATATATAATCCAGCCATCTACTACTTTTTATATATTCTTGTCCTCCTGGATTGACTAAAGTTTAACCCAAATTTGAGTTGAAAGTCATTTTTCTCATTTTATGTCTCATTTCATATGGAGATTGCTGATTTTTAGCCATTTACACTCAAATTAGAGACCTGAAAGCATTTAAGAAGTAAAAGTTCAAATAGTGTCACTTTAAAAAATCCTATTCTACTTGTATTGACTAATTCCTCACTTGAACTTGAGTTGAAAGAATCCTGTAATCTAAGTGAAGCACAAAATGCAAGTACCTTAATAATAGCTTACTTGATAGAAAATCGATTAGGTGTTGCTTCTTAGGATATGAGATTCTTTTTCATCAAACTAGGTAGGGAGATGTTTAGGTTTCTTAGGAGAAGAAAGTAGTGGGAAATCTTAGGGAACATCAAGCTATTGAAATAGTATCTAATTCAAACAGTATTTCAAATTTAATGCTTTCATTGTGCATATTTGATTTTAACATTTTTGTGTTTTTGGTTTTTTTTCTTTGTAGCTTTTTTTTTGACACTTGTTTGGATAATCTGTTTTCTGTCTTTTTCAAATTAGGCTGCCATTTGTCGATGTAGTCAACCACTGTCAGGATTCAGTGCCAGGTGCCTGGAGGATGAACATTTGCTTCAAGCTATTAGTAAAGCCAATCCAGTCAATCGCTATATGTATGTCATGGATACCAGGCCCAAAGTATGTATCTGGAACACTGTACAGCATTTTAGTGTAGTTAACATTATTACTTTAATCCTAATTTTAAATGAACTGAGGCTACTAATGATATTAAGGAAATCATTGAAGTTATTTTAATTCTTTATGGAAATGAATTGCTATTCTTAATGTTGTTGCAAGTAACTATTTTGTATTTAGCATTCCTGTTAATATTTCTTTGCTAAAGGGTGGCATAGTTATAGCTTTATGTTTTTTTAGTACATTTTCTAAGATGCATGTATAAAAACCTCTTTGGAGATAAGAAGTGATGGATGGTCATTGTTTACATATATCTGTGGTAGGGGAAACATTTATAGTAATCAAGACAGTGATTAACTGAATAGGCCAGTTTTCTGATTGTATACATGTAATTAAGATCAAATACAAAATAGCATTTCAGGGTTTAGGAGAGATTAAATTATAAATGATAGTTTGGTTGAATATATGTAAGATTTGCTATGTAGACAAATGTCTCTAGTGGTTTTGGGTGAGAGATTCAGTTTGCAATGCTTTTTAGCTATTTCACACTGTATTTAGTAGCCGATGGAATCTGTTACACAGATCCACAATCATTTATTCCAAATTCATATGAATTCTTAAGTTTTGTAATTCAGAATTTTTCAGATATTAAAAAGTAAAGCAGTGTATATATTGTATATTATGTATCACTGTCAGCTGTTCTGTGGCAGCTTGTAATCAGACATTAATATTCTGAATTGAAATATGAATGTTTATACTAAGTGGGGGTAAATAAAGACTAAACACAGCTTCACATGAGTTTTTGCTGCCAAATGAGTTTTAGAGCCATATCTTAAAAAACAAAATTAAAAAGATGTAAGACCCAAAAGCTCTTTCTAAGATTTGGCTCCAGTAAAATTCATCTGTTTTAATGTGGAGTTCTATGAGTTTTGACAGACATATACATTCGTATAACTACCACCACCACCTCAATCAAGCTATAAAGTAGTACCATCAACATCCTCTTGACCTCTTGTCCCTTCCCTCCCTGACCCACCCTGGCAAAAGATCTGTTTGCTATCCTTATCGTTTTACCTTTTCAAGAATACCATGAAAATTGAATCATATAGTATGTTGTTTTTTGAGTCTGGGTTATTTTACTTAGCATAATTCATTTGAGATTTGTGTGTTGTTGTTTCATGTATCAGTAGATCATTTCAGGAGTGATGAAAACTGTATGAAAGAATCAAATGGAAATTCTAGAAATAAAAAAAAAAAATCATGGTTCCTTCAATAGGCTTATTAGTAGACTCAGCCCAGCTGAGGAAATAATCAATAAACTGAAGATGGGTCAAGAGAAATTACTCAGATAAAGTACAAAAGAAAGCAAGAATAAAAGCAAAACAGATCAGTATCCAAGAGCTGTGTAACAATGTCACATAGTCAAAAATATGTAATTGGAATCCTAAAAAGAAACAAGCAAGAAAAATATTTGAAGTGATAGTTGCCAAGAATTTTCCATAAATTAATGAAAGACATCAAGCTCCAAAGATACACATATACAGGCAAATACATAATTGTTTTGATGTTAACCGTGTAGAATATTTTTTCAGTAACCTAAATGATGAAATAGAAAAGAAAAAGAGAATATCTTAAAGGCTGCTGGAAGGAAAGACAACAGGTTGCATACAGGAAAACAAGGAAATGTGGGGCAGTATACTTCTGTTAGGATCCTTAAAGAGAATAACAAGAAATAGTAACTCCTCCTATCACCCTTCAAAAATTTGTTTATTCTTTGATACTTTCTTTGCTGTTCTCTGTTATCTTAGAAGTGGTGAGAACCTTGGAGACCAAAGTGCAGACTGGTATGTGTGTACACACACTGTTATAAAATGCCAATTGTTATCCTTTACAGGATACCAGCTTAGAAGACCAATTTCTAAGTAACCCAGAATGGTGATCTCTTACGTTTTCTCATATATATTTATATATGTGTATGTGTGTCTTTAGTAAAACTGCATTCTGTATTGAGAATTCTTGTTTGTGTAGAAGTCTTGTATTATTATGAAGAAGAAATAGTAGTTTGTATGTCATCTAAAATTAGATATTCTTAACTCTTTTTAGAATTTTTATTTGCTAAATATTTTGTGTTAAATCATGGACCTTTATTTGAAAATTTAAGAAAGTGATGAAAGCAGATAGTGAGTTCACTTAGGGAACACTGAGCATGAGAATGATAAATATGAACAGGAAATACTTCTGTTAGACATCATTGTAAGGTTAAATTTTTATCAGGACAAATGTCAGAATCCCTCTTCTTGTGATAAACACAGTTAAACAACCAATTCATATAGGATCCTGAAACTAAAGTAACTAAAATCCTCAATGATAATAGCTAACATTACTTTTAATTTTTATTATAGCATCGCATGCAGAGCTGGTGGGCTACACAAAAGGACATTGGCAGAATTATAGTGAGGATTTCTTCAAAAATCTGGAATGATGAGAAAATAAGAGAAAGCGATGAGAGAAAGCGAGTGAGCGATATAGAGCGCAAACAATTTTAGTCAGCTTTCTGAAAAGAATGGTAGCTGTTATAGATTATAGAAGTAATTCTCATCATGCAGCCTCATGAGACAAAAGATAATGGAGAAAATTAAAGAGGAGATTAATTTGAGTAAATTACGAAGTATTAAAAAATTAGAAAGGATATCTATATGTTTGATAATCTTTTATTTTGTTAAAAGTACAAACTTTTTTTAGGAATCAAGAATGTTGGTGACATCTCCCGTAAGAAAAATCTCAGTTTTACTTCTTTGTATAATCTAGGTTGATTAACTGCTAAACTGTTTTTAGGTAATAGTATATATGAAGGGTGATTGTAATGCAAGACTTTCTGAAGATGAGATCTGAGGGTGATTTGTTTCTTAGGATCTAATATCTCTTATTTGCATAATTGTCTATTTGCATAATTGTCTTCTACACAGAAAATATACTTTTGATTGTTTTAATAGTCAAGTAGTAATAATAGTAATAGCATTTTTTTTTTTTTTTTTTTAAAGATTTTATTTATTTATTCATCCATCCCCCCCCGCTGCTTGTGCTCGCCGGGCCAGCCAACCACGCCATGCGGGCGGGCCCGCCCCCACCAGGAGGCCCCGGGAACCGAACCCGGGGCCTCCCATATGGCAAACGGGAGCCCCACTGATTGAGCCACAGCCGCCTCCCTAGTAATAGCATTTTAAATACGCAACTCTTAATTTTACTTTAGTCATGTGCTGTGAACAACCAGTGAGTCACGGGATATATAATTTAACTGTACTTGTTACCAACCGGGGACCCTAATCCACCAAATGAGAAGCTACCTTTTCTTTCAATTTAGGTTCTGTTTCATCCAAGTTTATAAGAATATTATATGCCTATGAAATCTGGTCTGAAAGAATTAAACATGCCAAATCCTAAGTGAAATTCTGGTGATAACTGATCTAATAACCAAAGATCATGGGCCTACAGGTTGTCTGTTTTCTCCTTAGAGACCAGTTAATTTTAGGTCCAGTTCTTAGATTTATCAGGATTAGAGGATTGTACACTATACTATATCCTGAATGGGCTCCAGTAATCTCTATATGGAAGACCTCAAGTAATCTAAGGCATCTTTCAGATCTAATGTTCAAGGTCCCTGTAGCTTTCTGAATGTTCTAACATTCCAAGCTTGTTCTGAAGTGAATCTCATATATTCATTCTGTAAAAGAAAAGCTCCCCAGGTCTGTTCATCTCTAAAGCATTTAGGATTTAGATAGAAGACACTCCTTTCTTTTTACTTGTGAATTATTACAAACATGGAAAACTGACTAAAATCTTCATTGAATTTGCTTTGTGAATTATTTGTGGGGACCTTCTTGTCTGGACCTTTCTATTACATAGCATTCATATTGTTACTTTTGTAATACCCTTCTTTACTATTAATGATGTGACAATTTTACCTAATAAAAACATGGTAGCTTATTCAGTTTTGATAAGTTCCTTTAAATGCTCTGCTAGCTAAATTATGTCTTACATTATAATTTCATGACATTTAAGCTAATTTAAAAGTTAAAAGTATTTGTCCCTAAATTCCTGAAATTTTAAATTTTAGCTGAATGCAATGGCCAACAGAGCAGCTGGAAAAGGTTATGAAAATGAAGACAACTATTCTAATATTAGATTTCAGTTTGTTGGAATTGAAAATATTCATGTCATGAGGTCCAGTCTTCAGAAATTATTGGAAGGTATGATTTCTTCTTACCTTCTAGGCAGCTTTGTCCAATAGAATATAATGCTAGTCACGTGTAATTTAAAAATTTCTACTAGTCACATGCAAAAGAATAAAAAGAAACAGACAAAATTAATTTTAATAATACATTTAACTCATATTAAGCTATTATTTCAACATGTAATGAATATAAAAAATTAGTAATATTTTACTTTTTTGTATTGAGTCTTTGAAACCAGTGTGTATTTACATTGGTAGGACATCTCAGTTTGGACTAGCCACATTTCAAGTGCTCAGTAGCCACAGTTTGGTGGTGGCTATGTATTGACAGTTCAATTCTAGCAGTTTTGCAAAAAACTGTTATTGTTAAATAGTTATTCTTGCGTAGTTAGTACAATGAAGATTAATTTACTTAAGTTAGTTAAGATTAATTTATGGTACTGTTCCATTTAAATATTAATATCTTTGCAGTTGTGGTATGGAATTAAAAAATTAAAACATTAGGCAATTTTTAGCTAAATACTTGTGCCACAAAATTTTTTTTAAGGAGATTGGATTACATTTTAGGCACAAAAAAGGACAGAAAAAAATATTCCAAAAACTCATTATTGAGCTGCTAATAGCATCTTTTCATTTATAGAGTCTTGCCTATTTATGTTGCCCTTATCTTCTCTTCTTCCCCAAATTCACTTACCTAGAGATATCTTTAATAGGAGAAGTGGAGACTCTAGTCCCAGTCTAATTGAAATGTTTTTCCCTCCTTTTCAGTCAGTGGTACCAGAGGGCTTTCTGTGAATGATTTCTACTCTGGTCTGGAGAGCTCTGGGTGGCTTCGCCATATCAAAGCTGTTATGGATGCTGCAATTTTCTTGGCCAAAGTAACTCTTTATCTCTTATATTTGGTTTGGGTGTTTATTAGGATTGGGAAGGAGTGGATTTTTCCTGTTGGGTGCTGGTATCCATTCCAGTCAGAGAACTCTTATTAGGCTTTACCTCTCTCATGAGACTCACTTTAATTTGATCCTTTAAAATATCATGTAGCACTTAATATTGGGATTTAAAAATTCCAGAATACTTTGAAACAGCATTTTTGCCCTTATTTTTTGTCTGTTTGCTTTTTGTCTTTATAGTTGTTTTTTGTTTGTTTTGTTTTGTTTTTAGAAACAACACTTTAGCAAAATTATCATTGCAGTTGTAGCTGCAGTGCTGTTGTAGAAGAGTTGTAGCTCTTCTTTTTTTTTTTTTTTATGGTTTTAAGAGAAATGTATCTAAGAATGTCATTTGGTTTAATGGATATTTTTTTCTATCAATTTACAATTATATTTTTGTTATTTAATAGTTCTATATTGTAATATCAATCATATCTTACATGACAAACAATTGCTAAAAAGGGCAAGAAAACATGCAATACTTGTATAATGAAGAACTTAAATAAACTTTAAAAATGAATAGAAGGAGAGGAAGTACATGGAATGCTAATAATATGTGACAATGTAAATTATTTTTCTTCTTTTTTGTTAAATTTTCTGATTTTATAAATTTTTATATTTTTCAAATCTCAACATTGTTTTATAGAACACATATTGCATATTGTTAAAAAATATGGAACGCTTCACGAATTTGCGTGTCATCCTTGCACAAGGGCCATGCTAATCTTCTCTGTATCGTTCCAATTTTAGTATATGTGCTGCCGAAGCGAGCACTGTAGCTCTTCTTTATAATGCAGTCACTTGTGTGTATGGTTTTTAAGTAAATAAAACTTATTGACTGGCCTGAAGTATAGTGTGCTGGAATGTAAGTATGTGATCTTTCTTTTCAGGCAATAATGGTTGAAAATGCAAGTGTGTTGGTACATTGTTCCGATGGTTGGGATAGGACTTCCCAGGTTTGCTCCCTTGGCTCTCTTTTATTGGATTCCTACTATAGGACAATCAAAGGATTCATGGTAAGCATTTTTTTCTGGTGGACAGAGGTTCTCAAATAGGAGTGATTTTGCCCCTACCCAGGGGATACTTGGCAACATCTGGAGACAATGTTTGGTTAATACTGAAGGGCGGGGAGTGCATCTGACACCTAGTGGGTGGAGGCTGGAGATGCTACTAAACATCCTGCATTACACAGGCCAGTACACCACAGTAAAGAATTATCCACCCCAAAGTGTCCATAGTGCTGAAGTTGAGATGCTCTGAGTTAGACTAATTTCCACTTATGCCATCTCTTTGACAAAAAATTTTAGATTTAAGGTTTTTTCCTTCTAAAAGGTTAAAAGAGAAAGATTTAGTATTTTCTCCCTTGTTTTTATATAATGTAAATAATATGGTAAAACAAGACATAAATAAGGTTACTTTACATATTATTTTCTGTAGGAAACTTTCTCCTTACAGCCCTTTCATTTCTTCAGTTTAATAACATGTTAGGAAGCATGTTTTAGACTTGAAGATTAAATTTCTTGTTGAACAGATTTTCTGTTTTATGATGATAAAACTCTTCTGTTTTTTTTTTTAATAGATAATCAGATTAACTTGTGTTTTCAAAATTTACTTCTTACAACATTTAATGTAAATGAAGAGATGTTAGAAAGTTTTCATTAGTCTAGAATTAATAACTACAGTACCATCTTAGAGCAAGGGAAGGTGTAAAATCACCAGGCCCCTTTCAGCCCCATCATTTTATGATGCTAATTTTTGAGAAAAAATCTGGGGCAGGCCCAATGGGAATGCTGTTAATAAGAAAATAATGTTCTGCTTACCTTGGGAGTATAAGACAAGCAGTATCTTTCTTTGCCACATTTGGCTTTAGTTGTTTGCTAGATATCCAAATGAAATCATGGAATAAAGTAATCAGAGACAATGAGAGAGCTTGCCAGGCAAAAGGAACAATATGCACAACACATAGCTCTTTAGGTGACTGCAGGTAATTTGTTATGGATAGAATTCAGGGTGTGTGAGAGTAGGGGCATGGGTGCAGAGGAGTACTGTGGGATGAGGACCTGAGAAAGAGAAGGCTAGAACTGGAACTCACCCCCTCTGCTTAGTGAGAAGCGACTGAAGGGCTTTAAACAGAGGAAAGGGTAACTTGATTAGGTCTGCTTTTTAAAAAGATGGTTTGGTGTCCTGTGGAAGACAGGGTGTGGGGATGGAGGCTGGGAGACCAGTGCAGAAACTGTTATGATAACTTTAGAGAGAAAAGAGGGCCAGAATTAGTAACACACAAATGGAGGGGAGGTGATGGTTTCCAGCGATGTTAAGGAAGAAGCATCAGTAAGAATTGGTTGTGGATTGGATGTGGGGATAAAGAGAAGGAGCATCCTCCAGGCTGATCTCCCAGCTCCTGAATCAGTTGCCAGGATGGTTGGATGGTGGTGTTCTTCTGCCCTGCACTGACACAGCAGAGTTGCAGGTTTAATGCAAAAGACACTGACTTAAGTACATGGACTGTGGAAGAATGGCGGAGGGCCCAGAATAAAATCTGAGGCTCCAGCCTGAAAATTACGCCGCAAGCTCACACACACAGCATGTAGTCCATGCAATGTGTCTCCAGAAACTACCTTCTTAACCGTTACATTCTGTGACCTTGCGCAGAGGTCAAGGAGATTGAGGAGAACATCAGAGGAGTTAAAAGTGGATATTTGACACTGTACTAATAATGTACTTGGTGATTATGTAATGACAATATAAAGTATATTAAATTCTAGGAAGTTATGTCTAGGTTACATTGAGGAAAAATTAAAAACCCGTTATTTTTGTGGAGTTGCTACGTAGTTAAGCTGTGAAAGAGAAAACAGATGAAGAAAGTCCTTCAAGAGGTTAGAGGGCAATTTTTAGAATTGAAGATTAACCTTACCATTTGTAGTAGTCTCTTTATAATGCTTTTTCCCCCTTAGGTATTGTATAAGTAATGTACAAGTAAGCCAAAAGGTTTAAAACACATACCCCCCCACCCCGCCCCATCTACCCAGGGTTAATCTCTCTTAACATTTTGGTTTATATTTTTCTAACATTTTTCAATGCAAATGTCATCATATGTACAAAAACGTGAATGTAATATTGCTTTTCATTTAAATGCACTTTTCATTTAAAATGTAATAAATACAACTGAAATAATTTAAGTCACAAGTCCACTCTCTTTATTTTTAGGTATCATTTTCATTCTTCTTTAACCCCCAGCTCTACTCCAGGTTTAGACTGCCTTGCCTGTAGTTTTTTTGGGGTTTTGCATCCATAAATTAAAAGTGTACATGTTGTTTTTAAGCTAATGGGATTTAATCCATTCTAAAGGCAAAAATTGAAAGTTGTTATAAAATGGATTTTACTTTTTCTCATTAAGGTTTTAATAGAAAAGGATTGGATCTCCTTTGGACATAAATTTTCAGAGAGGTGAGTCACAGCTATACATTGATATATTTTTTAAAATTAGTAGAACTAGTTAAGATTGCCAGAATGTTTCTGTTCATGAACTTGCATGTCCTATGGGAGGTGAGAGAGCTATGGTTTGTATTATATTTTGTATGAACTCTGATTTAATGTTTTGTCATTTCTTTCAATTCCAATAACTTTGTTCATTTTTATGGCTATTACCTTTCTCTTTGCCTGGATTGTAGTATTTAAAAGATAAAAGATCTTTTAAAGTTTTGGCTGAAAAACTCTTAATACAGTAGGTACAAATTGTTTCAGTGAAAACATTCAGTTCTTGGGTGCTAATGTAGCAATGTTTATTGTATTTATATATAATATATAAATATTATATTTTTGTAAATATATATTTTTGGTATGTTTGTTTAAATTTAAAAATACCTGAATAATGGACTTCTTTCAGAGGCATTTTTAAAAGTTTGTACTTTTTTGGGGGGTTTAGGTGTGGCCATTTGGATGGTGACCCAAAGGAAATATCACCAGTGTTTACTCAGTTTTTGGAATGTGTGTGGCATTTGACCGAACAGTTTCCACAAGGCTTTGAATTCAATGAAGCATTTCTTCTTCAGATCCATGAACATATTCATTCATGCCAATTTGGAAACTTCCTTGGAAATTGTCAGAAGGAAAGAGAAGAACTCAAGTAAGATGATCTGATAGTAATGGGTCTTTGTCCCCCTTCTTAGTTAAGTTCTAACAGTCATAATTAAACCATATGAAATATCTTGATAGTATGAAAGAGTGGGATTTTATTGCAATGATATTATTGTCTATATTTCTGAATCTATATTCTCTCTGAATATCTCCTACCCCTCATATATATATATATATTAGTAAATAATTATATATTTTTTAGTTTTTAAAATTTGTGAAGTATAGCACACACATAGAAAAGTGCATACAGCATAAGTGTAACACGCAATAACTCTGAAACTGATTCAACTATGCAGTCAGCACCCAGAACAACACACACCACTCTAGCAGCCTCCCTCATGTCCCTTTCCAGTCTGAATATATGTTTTAGAATAGTGAAATCTTAACATCATTTCATTTCTCAGGAAGTATCGATAACTTGCTTTAAAGTGTGGTAAAGATTTAAAAGCAGATGATTTGTTTTAAGGTAAGATGAAGCCTATAGCTCTCCTTACTTTCTAAACAAGCAGTTCTTTGGGAAAAATAAATCAGCCTGTGTTGGCTGCAGTGTGTCTGTCCCTGAGTAGGATCTTGGATGAGCTATGAGACACTCTGCTTGGCTCTAGTTCCCCTGTGCTTTCCTAACCAGTCTTTGGGGGTAGGGATTTCTGGCTGAATTTTAATGCAGTGGAGATCTGAAATATGACTGAGAAGGTCCTATTTCTTTTTTAAGTTGGACTTAGGAGTTTCGGTTTCTTAGAGTAGGCAATAAAAAGCAGTTATAGATTCTTGAACATAGAAGTGACATATTAAAAGCTATATCTGGTAACAGTTTGAAGATAGTCATGAATCCTCACTCCAGTTTTGATGGCAGTACTGAGAGTGTAGAAAAATGTAAAGATGTTGTAGGGAATAATACATGAATAAAGAATATGACAGAGATGAACAAATCAGAGAACATTAAGACTTTAGCTCTGTGCTGTAGTTTCACAGTAGTTTATCATAATTTGGAGCAGGTGACTTTTCTTGGAGTACACAGATATTTTAAGAAAAACTATTGTTTCAGTTAATGACGACACCCTCCCAAATGGGAAGATGCTAACAAGAGCTGATCTTTCCTACTAGTCTCTCTCTAAAAACATAGCTAGTGTCATCCTAGGGGTCATGGAAAATGTTTCCCCACTTTTCTCTTCCTTTCTCATCATATATTCCTATCCAGATTATATATATATACCCCTAAATCCATTCTACCCTTTACCCACTTATTAGATTTGAAATATAATTGGCACTTTTATATTATCTTGAATAATATTCTAATTTTGTCCTAATTCCCTTTTTGTTACTCACACTTAAATTTCTTTCTGCCCAGAATAGGGGTTAAGAAAACAAGGCCAAACAGGGTGATAGCTTAATTTCTTACTTTCTGTATATGTGTGTGGTGACTTAAAATATATGTGTGACACAGAGTACAAGTTTATGAAATTGGGTGATTTAAAAGAGGACTCTCTTAAAGCACGTGGTTATGAGAGAGAATGACATACCTGTGTTGTGTTCAAGAGATATGGTCTTATTTATTACATGATTATGAGTGAAAAAGGAGAAAAGAGGATATAGAATTCAGAGACAAGGTAAGGTCAGACTGTGAATAGAAGGGAAAGCTAAAATCTAAATCTACTTTGAAAACAATTGTCTGATTTATAAAAATTTGTATTTTATTAAAATTTTTATAGGAAAGATCTTTGTTTTTCTGATTACTTTCAGGTTGGAGGAGAAGACTTATTCACTGTGGCCGTTTCTTTTGGATGACCAAAAGAAGTATTTAAATCCTCTCTACAGTTCCAAATCTCAGAAATTAACAGTTTTGGAGCCAAATACAGTATCTTTCAATTTTAAGTAAGTTGGCATAATTGAAGTATTTGTACTTGATTTTTCTCAAACACAATTTGTTGAAACTTTTTTTTGTTATTGTAAAGGTTTTGGAGAACCATGTACCACCAATTTGACCGAGCATTGCATACTAGGCAGTCTGTGTTTAACATAATTATGAACATGAATGAGCAGAATAAACAATTAGAGAAAGATATTAAAGACCTAGAATCTGTAAGTATTCTGAAGTATCTTATCTAATCTATTTGGAATGTTAAATTAGTCTCATTCCTTATTTGTGTTTTTAGTGTAAATCAATATATATAAAAACCTCTTAGTGTGTGTGATGGTTTTACAATCAGGTTTCCTTTACTTTGAATAGATTAGTTTGGACCCCTGTATCTTTATATTGAAATACTCGAAGTATTTAGAAGAGCATAGAGATAAATATATAAATGTTTGAGCACCCTCCACCTCGATTTGTGAGGCTTTAACAGTTGTCATATTTGCTTCAGCTCTTTCTTGGTTTTGTTTTAAGACATAAAATATTATAGATGAATTTGAAGAGCCCTGAGTCTTTCCTCTCCGCCCTTTTCCCGCCTGCGCCCTTTCACCTACCTGGAGGTGGGCAGATTCTCTGTGCTGACTTTGATGCTCATTAACCCAGTGCATATTTTTATACTTTGCTATGTATGTTTGTATCCACAATTTATAGTATTGTTTTGCATAATTAAAAATATTATTTTTACTGTGCTGTAAAAAAAACACAAAAGAATATCTGGTATTTGTCTAAGATATAAAGGGCAATAGACAACATGAATACCCACATACCCTTCACTCAGCTTAAGAAACTGCAGGCTTTAAAACTTTCCATGAAGGCTGCCATAGTTCCTATGCTTAATTTTGCTCAACATTGTTTTGAAATTTATCCATATTGATACATGTCATGTACCTTTAGTTCATTTGTTTTATTAAATAATGTACATATTATATGACTGTATCACAATCTGTCCATTCAGCTACTGACCAACATTAAAAATTGGTTTCACTTTTGGAAGTCCATAATTACAGGTGAATGTCTTTTCATGTATTTCTTGGCCAATTGGTTTTCCTTTTCAGAGGATGGCCTAGTCAAACCTTTACTCATTTTTCTGTTGGCCTATTTGCATTTTTCTTGATTTGTAAGAGTTCTTTATATACAAGACACTAATTCTTTGTCAGTTATATATATTGTGAATGGCTTTGTCTGGTCCATGTTGGTCTTTTCCAGTTTATTTATGACATGTTTTGCATAGATATTTTGAATTTTAATGTAGTCAACTTGCTCAGTCATTGTTTTGTGCTTTTTTGAGTCTTTTTAAAGAAAACTTTCCCCATGCTAAGGCTTTTCCTGTAATTTATTTCTTTGCCATCATATAAAACCACAACCATCTAAAACCAAAACCAGTAAGTATGTTTATCTTAAATAATTGTTAGAACTCAGTAAAACTGTCTTGGTCTACATTTTGGGCAGGAGTGCTTCATAGTCATCTTTTAGGTAAGGAGGTAAATGGCTGCTCAGGTAAATTATAGGAGGATAGGTAAATCCAAGACATAAGTAATACAAGAAGATAGTCTGGCGATCAGTACAGGGATTTGGAAAACATCATGCTCTGTCAAAGAACACTTTTCAAATTTTCTGCTCTGTAAGACAAAAAAAAACCCTTTTGTGTACATCTAGCAAACCATTTTAAGAAAACCATGTAAGAAAAAGCTCTGTACAGTCACTAAAACCTTTAGCTGAATAAGTATGTGATTGTGTTAATATACAGTTGTGATTTCAGAGTGCATGTCTCACATAAATCTCTTCCATTATAAAATGTTTACTTGTTATATTTTCTAGATAATGCATGTCCTTTTCAAATGTTTTGAAGGCCTAGTGATCTGCAGTCAAATCTGGCTGGATTGATTTAAAATATATATTTATATATAAAAACAACTAAGCATATTCAGTTACAAAAGTTGTAAAAAAATTAGGATTCTCAACCATTTTTTATTCATCTGCACTAGATTTTATTTTTTGATTTAATTTTTTATCATACATAAAGAGAACATTTGCAAACGCATGTTTGATTCTTTCACCTAATATATGTTATTGTGGTATGAGCAATTAGTAATTTTTTTCAAATTTCTATTTGTTTTAGAAAATTAAGCAACGTAAAAACAAACAAACAGATGGAGTCCTCACCAAGGAATTGTTAAATTCGGTTCTTCCTGAATCTCCTACCCTCAAAACTTCCTTGTGTTTGAAGGAGCAGACTCTGCTCCCTGTGAATGATGCTCTTCGAACTATAGAGGGCAGCAACACAGCAGATAATCGTTACAGTGACTATGCAGAAGAGTTTTCCAAATCTGAGCCTGCTGTTGTCAGCTTGGAATATGGCGTGGCAAGAATGACTTGTTAGACTTGCAAAATATTTTCTGGACTGATTGTACTGCAAAAAATGGATTATTGTGAGGATGGTCTGTGCCACAGGACCGAAAAGGGAATTTATCTAATAATGATCTTAGGGTTTAACAGTAGGTTAATAGTTGAAGAAAGGATAAAAACTGCTTGTGTGAGAGAATGAAGTCATTTTAATTGCAGTTTTAGCAAGAAATGACATTCAGTTCCATGAGAAATGAGTGACATTTGGGGGGTTTACTCAAAACACAATTTGCACTGTCTACTAGTGAATTGACATTTCTTGTATGATTTATATGTTAATACAACCAAACATGAATTACCTTCCTTGAGTATAATTTAATTGCAAGAAAACAAAACTTGACAAAATATGGTTCCTTACTTAATAATTGACATGACATATACTTTCAATTATGTAATATAATTGTAGATATCTACCTATTTTGCCTATTAGTGTTTAATGTTGAAGTGCCATGGAAAGTATGTCGAAGAAAGCCTTAAAATAAATTTTCAGCTCATTCTCTATCCTTAAGTTCTATAGCCTGGAGGAAGATGTTTTGGTTTGGTTTCGGTCATTCTTGTTTTGCTTGTAAAGCATTGCACTTTTGGAACTGCAGGAGTTGCACACTACTATACTTAATGTAAACAGTTGCAGAAGTACACTATTTAGTACATGGTTAGCTGGTCCCACCTCTGTATTCAAAATTAGTGAAAACTGAAGGTTTTATTCTAATTACAATTCGTTTAGTGCTACATTTGATGACTTATTCTTTATAGCTTAAGTAGATTATTGATTTTCTGTATATGTACAAGCATATTTAACAGTCTTTTATATATGGATTACAGCATTCTGTTGATTCCTCTTTTGTGGTTGACTTTATTCCTTTGATAACTATGTAAGTTTAAAGAGCTAAAGCTCTAATATGGTTCTTAGAAACAATAAATAGTGCCCAATTTTTTAAACTGCCTTATCTTTCACTGAGTTGCTATTTCTAGAATATCTAACTTTTAGTTTACTCAAAAACTTCTGAGTAACAAATTAAAGGGAAGTACAGATAGTTTAGATTGTGCTTGGTTGCATGAATTTTAAAGTGGAGCATTTTTTTCTTTTCTGTTAACTATAGAAGAAAAAAGGAAAATTAAAGAGTGCCTAATATAAAAGTAAATGTTTAACAAAAACAGCTTAAACTCTGGGAACAGCTTAATTTTGCCGTGTAATTTAACTGTTTATTCTATGTACTAGTACATTTCTTTAAATTACAATAAAAAATCACACACTGTTGACAATATGCCAGTTGACTTTAAAATGGAAACTTTAAGTAACTTGGGTGACACTAGGCACAATGTAGGGAGGGTACTAGGAAGTCTGCATAGGACCCTCATACTTTTCTTTATTGCACCTGTATCTATTATGTTATTTCCACTTTTTTTAATGGAAAATAGTTTTATTGTATGAGAGCTTATCTAATTCTATTTATTTTTCCAGGACTTTTCTGTGACACATTATGTAATAGGAAAAATACTCCTTTTTAAACAGTAACAGAAATGCACTGTAAATAACTGTTTGTGATTTAGCCAAGCCTATTTCTATTTTTAAGCATTGAGAGAGGAAACTTTCACTCTGTAACAACAAAGGGAAGCTTTTGTGCCTTGTTACTTGGTTCCAGTCACTCACTGATTTTGGTTTTGGAATCTTCCCTGGCAGACTTCTTGTATTCAACTCTTTGGTTTATTATCTTGATCTTCAGCTTGAGACATATATCTGTGTGTTTATATGTGCACACATGAATTGAGAAATCAGTTAACATACTAAGTGACCTACGGGATATATGTTGATAAAAAACAGATTGTATATATATCTTATAAAATTGGTATGTTCAGTATGTGTGGGAATATATAGCATGTAAAATTATTTCATATATTATTTAAAGGTAATTAAATGTTCATGTTTTACTTTGGATGTTTTTCTTTTGGAGAAAACAAATAGGATCATGTTGTATATGTTTTGTTTTTTTTTCTTTCACCTAAGCAAATGGGCCTGCATGTTATATTAATCTTAACAGGGTATAAGATTTGAGCAGTTCGTTTTTCAAAAGATTGATGTTGATAAATGATAATGGTGAATAAAAATGAGTTCCAAAATCTTTAAAATGGGCATAGTGGGTTAATTAAAAGGTTTGACAGATAGAGTTTAAATGTCATTAACTTTTCCTTTTGCTGCTGTCACTTCTTGATGTTAATATCAGTATTTTCTTGTGCCCTTGCCACCTTGTTGACTGAAGGCAGAGTCAGATGAGTTTGTGTATGCAAGGTGGGATTTCTGTCCAAAGGGAGGTTTGGATGTAAATATGAGAAAGAAAATGACCGGCAGAGAAGAGTATAACTTTATTTGGAAGTGTTTGCACAGGTGTCAAATGGTTAGCTAGGATAGAAGTAGCTCAGGAACCTTAAGTAAATAAAGATAAAGTAAATTTCTATGTATTTTAATCTATTTGGTGGATAGAAGGGCATGGACATGGTGTCAGTTTAGCCTTTTTAAAACGATGTAAAACTATAAGCTTTAGGAACTGTTAAAAAAAATTGCACTGAACATTATTGTGGCAGTTTGATATTATTTATGAATCCCCCCCCCCCCAAAAAAAAAAAGAAAGAAAAAGAAAAATTATGTTTGTAAACTGGTCTGTTCCTCTGGGTATACCCTTTGATTGTATTAAAGTCAAAGATTTTAAGTTTACTTGGTTAAATCAATTTAGGGCTTTTGATTCAACCAAGTCAGTAGGCATGACTATGGTTGCGTCCCCACCCACTTGGTGGGCATACATAAACCGACACTCACTCAAGAAGACACATGGAAGAGGAGAGAACTTGGCCGTTTCAGTCCTGCCATGTGACAGGAGAAAGCTCAAACAGCTGAAGTCCCGGGGAGAGAAATGAGCCATTTGCCTGATAGTTTGCATTCAAAGAGAACAGAGCAGCTCAGAAGCCCAGAGAGACCAGGCAAAGATCGCCTGCCATCTTGCTTCAAAACATGACAACTGACTTTGGTGAGAAAGTAGCCCTGAGATGGACTCTTTAGGGCTTGTAACTGTAAGCTTTTACCCCAAATAAATACACATTATAAAAGCCAACAGATTTCTGGTACTTTTGCATCAGCACCCCTTTGGCTAATTAATACAATTGCTAATAGGGTAATAGGCACGGATGACTTTATTCAAGGCTGTTGCAGTAAGGGAGAGAGACTAGATTAAGTCTGAATACAACCCCACTGAAGCAGAGGGTGGAAGGGTTTTTAACAGCTGAAGTGTAAGCTAGTAAAAGAGTAATGGGGGACCTTAGGGGGAGGTCAAGTTATGTCATCACATGGCCTTATCTCCTGAGTTGACTCTTAAGACCAGGTGGAAACAGGTTGAAGCCAAAGGGGAGTTAAGGCTGTCTTGGTCAGAACTGGTACCTAGAAAAAAGATATACTGTTAATTTAGAATAGTTAATTATCTCAAAAAGAGTATATATACCATTGTACTTGTCATCTAAGAAAAAATTTTTAAAAAACCACTAATTCTTGCCAATTTTAGAAATAATATTAGTGCTACTCTGATTATTTCCATGAAAATAAAATCCTTTTGCCTAGCAACTTTTTAAATAAAATTGTGGCATGTATAAGAAAGCAACTCTCAGAAGCTTTATATAGTAATAAAATCTAAAGCCCTAGTTTTCGGTTTTCTGATTCAGTGGGTATGGGTTGGATCTCCGACTATTTAAAAGCATTTGCATACCAATAAAGCATTTGCATTTAACAGTATTTTGGGGATTCTGATGCAAATGGCTGGGGAATCACACTCAGAAACTGCCCTAAACCATCCAGGATGATCAGTAAGTTTATCTCTTGTTCTTAAAGGGATGCAGAATTTCTCTTGTATAAGGAGCAATAGATTGGGAAACCTCAAACTTTGGGAATATTGTTATACAAGTGTATTCTCTTCTATAGCATTGGTATATCTGTTTATTCATATACCAAAGGTATACAGTTCTGTTTATCAAGGCTTTATAGTATGTTTTAATACATAGTAGAGCTAGTCCTGCTTTTCTTTTACAGGATTCTTTTGGCTATTCTTTTTATTTTGGAACAGTTTCAACCATACAGTAAAGTTGTGAGCACAGTACGAGGATCTTTTTTTCCTTAATCCTTTGAGAAGAAGGTACTGACATGTTGCTCATATTGTTAAGTTCTTGAAGTATGTATTTCCTATAAACAAGGGCATTTTCAAATAACCACAGTACAAGCATCAAAATCAGGAAGTTAACATTACCACTTTCTAATCCTTAGGTCCCATTTAAATTATTTAATTGTCCCAAAAATGACCTTTACTTAAATAATTCCAGTTCAGAATCATGTTGAATGTGCTCTGTCAGATCTCTCTAGCTTTTTCAATCAGGAATAGTTTCTCGGTGTTTTCTTGATTTTCATGATCAATATACATCAGTTACTTTGTAGAAGGTCTCTCAACTTGGGTTTGTCTGGTGTTTTTTCCTATAGATGCAGAATATGTACTTTATCTGAAATATCAAAAAATACAAAATAATGTTCTATGTGGCAGTTTGAAATTATTTTTTGAACTCCCAAAAGAGAAAGATGTTTGTAAACTCTTTTTCTGGGTGGGAGACCCTTCCTTTGATTGCATTAAATTCAGCTGAGGGGCCTTTGATTAGATTACTTAACAAAATCGCTTTAGGGCTTTCGATTGAGCTAAGTCAGTGAAACGTGACTCAAGGTGAGTCTCCACCTCCTTGCTGTGTCAGATAGAACCAGAAATAACAAGAAAGACTCAGACACAGGAAGAGAGAGCTCTGCTATTTTTGATCCTGCCATGTGACAGAAAGAAAATTTAAACAGCTGAGGCCCCAGAGAGATTTTAGCTCTTTGCCTGATAGCTTACAGGTGAACTTGGGAAGAAAGCGGAACAGGTGAGACTGATGTAGGAGGCCCAGAAAGAAACAAGCCCTATGCCAGGAGAGAGAGGACT
>JAKSZT010054335.1:22120769-22187567 GCA_026826555.1 Tolypeutes matacus
CTAACAGACATATACAGAACACTGCATCCAAACTCAGCGGATTATACATTCTTCTCAAGTGCCCATGGATCTTTCTCCAGGATCACCAGCAGCCAGCCCCAGAACTCCAGTGTTCAGGAAAAAACATCACCTTGATGACACCTTGATTTGGACTTCTCCTAGCCTCAAAACATGAGCCAGTAAATTCCCATTGTTTAAGCTAGCCCACTGCATGGTATTTACGTTAGCAATGGGAAATTAAAACACTGGATCTTCTAGCTATCTGCAGATTTGATGATAATACCAGCTAACATTTATTCAGTGCTTATGGGAGGCAGTACAGAGCAGTTGTTAAGAGTGTAGAAGCTGGAGCCTGGGTGATCCCAGCTCCACCCTTATATCTGTGGATTTTGGACAAGTTGGGCAACTCCTGCATGGGCAAAAAAAAGCCACATTCTAAGTGCTGTCAGTGTGTGAATAGTAAAATAGAGGTGTGCATGTTTTTTTAAAAATTCATTTATTCATTTGCCAAACATTTGACAATTCTCCCATGTTCCAGGTATTATGCTAGGAGCTGAAGATACAGAAGAGAACAAAATACAGAGTCCCTGCCCTCATGAAGCCTATATTCTAGTGGCAGCAAGTGAGAAGGTTGACACTAGAGGAAGGATAGGGAGGACCTTAGCTTGAGGGGGAAACAATAATAGGATAATAACTATGTTTTTTATCTGTTTATTATGTACTAGAGCCTGCTTTGACTGACTTTACATTCCATTCTTTCAGGGCAAGATTTTTTTAAAAAACAGTTTTATTGAAGTACTGTATCTTGACATACCATATAATTCACCGATTTTAAATGTAAAATTCAATGATATTTAGTAAATTTATTTAGTTGTGCAACCATCACCACAATCCAGTTGTGACATTTCCATCACTGCAGAAAGCTCCTTCATATTAAGAGCAAGGTGTTGTTTGGTTCTCTTAAAAAATGAAGGGAGGGGGTCCTTTGTGTGGGAAAGCACTGCACTAAGGCCAGGAGGAGCAGGACGTTATCCTAGCTCTGCCTGGTCCATCTCAGTCAAGGCATTTTCCTACAGGGTCCCAGTTTCTTCTTGAGTAATGTAAATGGTAGGTTCCCTCATGGTTCTAAGAGTTAATGGTTTTAGTTAAGGAAGCCTGAGTATTTGTGGTGGTTTGGAGGGGGAAAGCATTAGAGAAGAAAGTAATTTAAAATATAAGAGGAAAGGGAATGTTGATGAGAAAATTAACAGAAGCCATTCATGTGGGGATATACTGGAAAATGAACAAGTAGGGGCAGACTGTGAGGGCCTTCAAATCCAGGCTAAGGGGCTTAACTTGATTCAAATGCTGTCAAGAGGATACTGCTGAAGCTTTTGGTTACTGTTTTTTTTTTTTTTTTTTAATAGCAGTAAATGACTCAGGCTATGGTATTCTGGGAAGAGGACCGAAGTTTAAATCCTATCTTATCAATGTGAATTGATCAACTTACCCTCTATAATCTTCTGTAGATAATACCAGCCTTGCTGGGTTTAAATTAGTTGACAGATATGTGTGAAGCACATAATTATGTTGGTGCCAAATACTTGATGTTTTAAAAGTATGAAGATACATCTAGTGGTAATGGATTGAGTGGATTGAAGGGGAGTTAATAGTTCAATGGTTTTCAAAATATTGTTTCTTGATCAGCTGCATCAAAACCACTTGTGTACGGGAAGATAGCAGCAGATTAGACAGGTAGGGCTCAAGTCTCTCAAAAAAACAATGGAGAAAGAGCCAAAAGCTGGCCCAAAGTCCTGCTTTGGGCATCAGCAGACCAGGACAGTGCTTCACAACTCCCAGGAGGTGAGGGTCAGAGAGATGAAGAACCTAAAACAACAAATATGAGGAACCAAACCTCTGCAGTGGCTGGAAGGGCTCCCATTCCCCTACCCTCGAGATATTAAGCTGGGGTAAAACCCCTGGCTCACTGCAGCCGACTGGGAACAGACATCTTCCTTCCTGTCAAGGGAAAAGGGAGGTAAAGTTGGGGTGCTTTTCTTCAGTGACTTCAGCCATCAGAGCCTGCTTTGAATCTTGGCTCTGGCCGGACCAAAACACAGGAAAATGGAGAGAGATACCCTCGATGGAAAGGTACACTGACAAGCACCATCTTCTGGCCAGTCTGGAAGCTGTATGGACAAACACTGCTATTGGTACTCTCTATACTCTAACCTGGGAGAAAATCTGTGTCCCATTAGTGAGTCTCTGGTATGATTTTGATAACTTAAGCTGAGCAATTTTAAAGACTTAGAATAAGTTGAACCAAATATCAAAGAAGACCTGTGGTGGTGGTAGGGGGAAATAGGCAAGAGAGAGAAATTGACCATCAGAGTAAATTCACCAACATATTCAGATGCCTAGACGTCAGCAAAAAATTACAAACCATACTAGGAAACAGGAAGAGATAGCCCAGCCAAAAGAACAAACCAAATATCCTGAAGAGAAATAGGATTTAAGACAATTAATCAGTGATAATCATACAACTCTCCTAAATCAATTTAAAGAATTGAAAGAAAATATGACTAAGGAGATAAAGGATATTAAGACACTGGGTGAGCATAAAGAACAACTTGAAAGCCTGCAAAGATAAGTAACAGACCTTATGGGAATGAAAGATTCAATGGTTAATATTAAAAATACATTAGAGGCTCATAAGAACAGATTTGAAATGCCAAAAGACAGAATTAGTGATTTCAAAGACAGAACATCTAAACTGGAAAAGACAGGAGAACAGGAAGAGAAGAGAATGGAAAAAAAATGGGACAGGGTCTCAGGGAATTGAATAACAATGTGAAACACACAAATATGCATTATTGGTGTCTCTGAAGGAGAATGGAAAAGGGGCAGAAAGAATATTTCAGGAAATAATGACTGAAAACTTACTTATGAAAGACATAAATATCAATATCCAAGAAGGACAACACACCCCAAACAGATTAAAACCGAATCAACCAACCCTGAGACACCTACTATTCAGAATGACAAATATCAGAGATAAAGAGAAGATTCTGAAAGCAGCAAAAGAAAAGAAAAGCATCACATACAAGAGAACCTCAATAAATTTAAGTTCCGACCTCTGATCAGAAACCATGCAGGAGAGAAGAAAGTGGTATGATGTACTTAAGGTACTGAAAGAGAAAAACTGCCAGCCAAGAATTCTGTATCTGGCAAAGTGCCCTTGAAAAATGAGGGTGAATTCAAAGTCTTCATAGACAAACAAAAACTGATATGGATTGAACTCCTCAATCAAAATTCATAGACTGATAGAATGGATAAAAAAATATGAGTCATTTATATGTTGTCTACAAAAGACTCACCTCAGAAGTAAGGACACAACCAGGTTAAAAGTGAAAGGTTGGAAAAAGATATTCCATGCAAATAGTAACCAAAAAAGTCGGAGTAGAGATACTAATATCGGACAAAATAGATTTTCAGTGCAAAACTGTTAAAAGGAATGAAGAAGATCATTATATATTAATAAAAAAGGGCAATTCACCAAGAAGAAATAACTATACTAAGTATTTATTCACCTAATCTGAGTGCCCCAAGATATATGAGGCATACAGTGACAACCTGAAGGGAGAAATAGATGCCTCTATAATAATAGTTGGAGACTTCAATATACCACTCTCAATATTGGATAGAACATCTAGGCAGAGGATAAATAAAGAAACAGCTTGAATAATATGATAAATGAACTAGACCTAACAGACATCTATAGAGCATTGCACCCCAAAACAGCAGGATATACATTCTTTTCAAGTGCTCATGGATCCTTCTCCAAGATAGACCATATATTGGGTCACAAGACAAGTCTCAATAAATTTTAAAAGACTGAAATTATACGAAATACTTTCTCTGATCATAATGGAATGAAGCTGGAAATCAATGGATGGAAAAATGGAAAATTCATAAATATGTGGAGATTGAACAACAAACACACTTTTAATCAGTGGGCCAAAGAAGAAAATTGCAAGAGAATTCAGCAAATATTTTGAGATGAATGAAAATGAGAACACAGCATTTCAAAACCTATTGGAGGGAGCAGAGGTGGCTCAGGCCATTGGGCATCTCCCTCCCACATGGGAGGTCCTGGGTTCTGTTTCCGGTACCTCCTAAGAAGAAGACAAGCACACAACGAACAGACACAGAGAGCAGTCAGCGAGTGCAAAACAACAAGGGGGATGGGGGAATAAATAAATAAAACCTTAAAAAAACAAAACAAAAACAAAACTATTGGACAACACAAAGGCAGTGCTGAGAGGGAAATTTATAGCCCTCAATGCTTACATTAAAAGAGAAGAAAGAGCTAAAGTTAAAGATCTGACTGTACACCTAGAGGTACTAGAGAAAGAACAGCAAACTAATCCCAAACCAAGCCAAAGGAAAGAAATAGTAACTATCAGAGCAGAAATAAATGTAATCGAGAACAAAAAACAATAGAGAGAATCAACAAAACCAAAGGTTGGTTCTTTGAGACAATCAACAAAATCAAAAAACCATTAGCTAGACTGACAAAGAAAAAGAGAGAAGACACAAATAAATAAAATCAGAAATGAGAGGGGGGACATTACCACTGACCCGGCAGAAATAAGAGAGGTCATAAGAGGATACTATGAACAACTGCATGCCAAAAAATTAGACAATGTAGATGAGAAGGACAAATTCCTAGAAACACATGAACCACTTACACTGACCCTAGAAGAAATAGAAGACCTCAACAAACCAATCATAAGTAAAGAGATTGAAACAGTCATCAAAAACCTTCCAAAGATGAAAGGCCCAGGACCAAATGGCTTCACAGGTGAATTCTACCAATCATTCAAAGATGATCTAATACCAGTCTTACTCAAGCTCTTCCAAAAAATTGAACAGTAAAGAATGCTACCAAACTCATTCTTTGAAGCCATCACCATAATATGAAAACCAGATAAAGATACTATGAAAAAAGAAAATTATGCACCAATATCTCCAATGAATATAGATGCAAAAATCCTCAACAAAATACTTGCAAACCGAATCCAAAAGCACATTAAAATAATTATACACCACGATTGTATTAGTTATCCAAAGGGGTGCTGATGCAAAATACCAGAAATTGATTGGTCTTTATAAAGGGTCTTTATTTGGGGTAGAAGTCCACAGTTACCAGGCCATAAAGCATAAGTTTCCTCCCTCACCAAAGTCCATTGCCACGTGTTGGAGCAAGACAGCTGCCGACGTTTGCCAGGGTTCAGGCTTCTTGGGTTCCTCTATTCCCGGGGCTGCGTTTCTCTCTGGGCTTAGCTCCTCTGTTTCCTCCACAAGGTCAGCTGTAGACTATGAGGCTCTCTAGGCTTTACTTCTCTCCACAAGGCCAGCTGTAGATTATCAGGCAAATGGTGTGTCTCTATCCCAGGGCCCTCTCTCCTTCCTCACGACCAAGCTGTCTTACTTCCCAGGCCTCCAGCTCAAGACTGCAACATCAAAACTGTTCCAACACTGTTCTTTGCCACGCCGTTTATATTTGATTCCTGCCCTACCAAGAGGTGGGGCTCAATGCCCTACTGATGTGGCCCAGTCAACGCCCTAATCATAACTTAATCATGCCCAGATTAGCAGACCAATTTATAAGCATGAGCTAATACCTATTTTTGGAATTTATAACTTCATCAAACTTCCAAACAGCCACAACGATCAAGGGGGTTTTATCCCAGGTATGCAAGGGTGGTTCAACACAAGAAATCAATTAGTGTAATAAACCACGTTGATAAATTGAAGAAGAAAAATCACATGATCCTCTCAATTGATGCAGAAAAGGCATTTGACAAAATACAGCACGCTTTCTTGATAAAAACACTCCAAAAATTAGGAATAGAAGGAAGCTTTCTCAATACGGTAAAGTGCATGTATGAAAAACCTACAGCTAGCATTGTACTTAATGGTGAAAGACTGAAATCTTTCCCCTGAGATCAGGAACAAGATAAGGATGCCCACTGTTACCTAATGAACTAGAGCAATTAGGCTAGGTTAAGAAATAAAAGGCACCCAAATAGTAAAAGAAGAAGTAAAACTTTATTTGCTGATGATATGATCCTATATCTAGAAAGTCTTGAAAAATCCACAACAAAGCTACTAGAATTAATAGACAAGTTCAGCAAAGTGGCAGGATACAAGATTAATATGCAAAAATCAATAGTATTTTTATACACTACTGATATGCAATTTGAGGAGGAAATCAGAAAAAAAATCCATTTATAATAGCAACTAAAACAATCAAATATTTAGGAATAAACTTAACCAAGGACATAAAGGACCTGTATTCAGAAAACTACAGGGAAGCGGCTGTGGCTCAATCAGTAGGGCTCCCGTTTACCATATGGGAGGCCCCGGGTTCGGTTCCCGGGGCCTCCTGGTGGGGGCAGGCCCGCCCGCACGGCGTGGTTGGCTGACCCAGCGAGCGCAGGCAGCAAGGGGGGGATAAATGAATAAATAAATAAAATCTTTAAAAAAAAAACAAAAAACAAAAAAAAACTACAAAACATTGCCAAAAGAAACTGAAGAAGACTTAAAGGACATTCTGTGTTCATAGATTGGAAGACTAAATATCGTTACAATGTCAATTCTACCCAAACTGATTTACAGATTCAACACAGTCCACCCACAAATCCCAGCAGCCTTTTTTGCAGAAATCGAAAAGCCAATAATCAAATGTATTTGGAAGGGGCCCCGGATAGCCAAAAATATCTTAAAAAAGAAGTTGGAGGACTCTCACTTCCTGACTTTAAACATATTACTTAGCTACAGTGGTAAAAACAGCATGGTACTGGCATAAAGACAGACAGATTGACCAATGGAACCAAATCGAGAATTCAGAAATAGAACCTCACATCTATAGTCAAGTGATTTTTGATAAGGCTGTTAAGCCCACCCAGCTGGGCCAGAACAGTCTATTCAACAAATGGTGCTGGGAGAACTGGATAGCCATGTCCAAAAGAAAGAAAGAGGACCCCTATCTCACACCTTATATAAAAATTAACTCAAAATGGATCAAGGACCATTTATAGCAACAACCATAAAACTCCTATAAGAAAAATGTAGGAAAACACCTTCAAGATCTTGTGGTAGGTGGTAGTTTCTTAAAACTTATACCCATGGGAAGCGGCTGTGGCTCAATTGGTGGGGCTCCCGTTTACCATATGGGAGGCCCCGGGTTCGGTTCCTGGGGCCTCCTGGTGAGGGCAGGCCTGCCCGTGTGGCGTGGTTGGCTGACCCAGCGAGCGCGGGCAGCAGGGGGGGGATAAATGAATAAATGAATAAAAAATCTTTAAAAAAAAAAAAACTTATACCCAAAGCATGAGCAATAAGAGAGACAATAGATAAATGGGACCTCCTCAAAAATAAACACTTTTGTACCTCAAAGGACTTTGTCAAAAGGGTGAAAAGGCAGCCAACTCAATGGGAGAAAATATTTGGTAATCACATATCTGATAAGGGTTTAATATCCATGATATATAAAGAGATCATACAACTTACAATAAAAAGACAAACTACACAATTAAAAAACAGACAAAAGACTTGAAAAGGTGGTTGTCCAATGAAGAAATACAAATGGCGAAGAAACTCGTGAAAAAATGTTCAACATCTCTAGTGATTAGGGAAATGCAAATCAAAACGGCAATTAGTTATCATTTCGCATCTATTAGACTGACCACCATTAAAAAGTTGGAAAACTGTAAATGTTGTAAATGTTGGAGAGGATGTGGAGAGATAGGAATGCTTATTCACTGTTGGTGGGAATGTAGAATGGTACAGCCACTGTGGAGGACTGTTTGGCAGTTCCTAAGGATGTTGAATGTAGACTTGCTATGGGACCTGGCAATACCATTACTAGATATATACCCAGAATAACTGAGAGCAGTGACATGAATAGACATCTATATGCCAATGTTCATAGAGGCATGATTCATGATAGCCAAAAGTTTGATACAACCCAGGTGTCCATCAACCGATAAATGGATAAACAAATTGTGGTGTATATACATGATGGAATGTTATGCATATTCCATATGCATAAAGGACTGGTAAGAAGAAATGAAGTCGTGAAGTATATGACAACATGGATGAACCTGGAGGACATTATGCTGAATGAAGCAAGCCAGACACAAAAGGACAAATACTGTATGATTGTGCTGTTATGAACTAAATATATTGTGTAAACTCATGGAGTTAATAATTAGAATATAGGTCACCAGAAAATAGAATGAGGGTAGAAAATGGAAAGTTGATGGTTAATGTCTGCAGAATTGGTTAAAAGATTGTTTGTAAATCTTTGGAAATGAATGGAAATGTTGACAGCATATCATGTTGTTTGTGACTAGCAGAGCTATTATGTGGTTATGACAGTGGTTGAAAAGGAAAGCCTAAGAACAGTTATGTTACTAGAAGGAAAGCTAAAAAATGCAACTTGGGACTGTATAATATAGTGAAACTCATGGAAAATATGAATATGGGTGATATTGCATATATAAGACTGTTTTTACAAAATATAAATACAAATAAACAAGAGAGAAGGAAACAGAATAGCAGCAATGTATGGCAGGGGAAGCATAGAGAGATTGAGAAGTGATGTGTTTTGTTTGTTTGGTTGGTTGGTTTTTTGTCTTTTAGTCTTGTTGTTATTGTTGCTGGAATAATGAAGATGCCCTAGGAATGATTGGAGTGATGAATGCACAGCTATGAGATTGTACCGAATGCCATTGATTGTATACTTTTGATGGATATGCTTTATTATTATGTATCAATAAAATTGGTTTGCTTAAAAAAAAAAATCACTTGTGTATATTATTAAAAATGTAGATTCTTGAGCCCAATCCCAAATCTGATGAATCTGAATATTGGAATGGACCCTGGAGATCAGCATTTTACCACATTCCCACGCAACTCATATGCACATTGAAGCTGAGAACCACAGCAGCTGGTTAGTGCTCAGTAAATATTTGTGGTTGTTTTGATATTTTTTGCTGTTGCTCCTGCTGCTGTTATTATTATAGTATAGAAAAGCCCCCACACAGCTTGAGGAGGAACCATCAACAGCTTCCTCGTGAAGTGAGTTCGGATAGAGGATTAGGCCTTAGATGAATGTGTAGGCGTTAGCCAGGTAAAGAAAAAAGGTATAAGTTATCCACTTAGAACATGTACAAAGACCAGAAATATAAGAGAGCATGGCTTTTGTGGGGGGAACTATAAGAAGTTCAGAATATGATCATAATGAAAAGGGTGACTAGAGAGGAATAAGAGTTGATATTGGATGTTATATTGAAGAAGATGGAAAAACAGTTTAAAGCCTTGGTTTTCAGCAAGTGATATAAAAACAGATTTGTATTTTAGAAAGTTTGCTCTGGACTGTTGGGCATCATCAAAAAGAAGCTGCTTAGATAACCCAAGGGGTATGTTATGAAGGTCTGACACAAGACTTTGATGAAGGAGAAAGTGAGAGAGGAATAGGTGAAGAGAGAGAATAAACAGGCTTGCACTTGAGGGCCCAGGGATGAACATAGAAAGTGTTTTAGTTTGATAGGCTGCTGAAAACAGATACCATGAAATGAAGTGGCTTAAACAATGGGAATTTATTAGCTTACTGTTTTGAGGCTGAGAAAAACATCCAAATTAATGCATCATCAGGGCAATGCTTTCTTCGCAAAGACCAGCTGCTGGCAATCATTGGCTTCTCTGCCACAGGGCAAGACCCATGGGTGGTGTCTGTTGGTCTCTCCCTTCTCTTTTGTTGATACCAGCTTCTTACGTGGCTTTTGCTTTCTGTCTGTCTTCATTCCATTTATAAACAATGCCAGTAATAGGATTAAGACCCATTCTGAATAAGGTGGTCACACCTTAAGTGAAGTAGCCTCAGTTAAGGCTACTTACAATGAATCCACACCCAGAGGAATGGATTAAATTTAAGAACCTGCTTTTCTGGGGTACATATAGCTTCCAACCACCAGATAGAAATCTGTGATGACTTCCGGATTTCTCCCAAGGGTAAATGGGTTGGATGTTGTTTTAGTTTGCCACAGTGCTGCCAATGCAAAGTACCAGAAATGTATTGGCTTTTATAATGAGAATTTTATTTGGGGTAAAAGCTTATAGTTCTAAGGCTGAGAAAATGTCCAAATCAAGGCATCAGAGATGCCTTCTCAACAAAAGTTGGCTACTAGCAGATCCTGGTGTCCTACTATGTGCTGAGGCAAGATGGCTAGTCTGCTGATCTCTCTCTACTTTCTCCTGGAGCTCAACTGTGGGCAAGCAGCCATCTCTCCCTGGGTCTCGTCTCCTTGAACCTTTCAGGGTTTTACTTTCTGTAGCTGTAGGCGAACCTGGAGTCCTCTCTCTTAAATGGCCGGGTCAAAATGGCAAATCTCCCTTTTCTGTGTGTGTCTCTGTGTGTTCTCAGTTTAAATAATACCCAGCAAGAGGGCAGAGACCCAACCTGAGTCATATCTCATTGACATAGTCCAAATCAAAAGCACTCTAATTAAGCGATCTAATCAAGATCACCTAACAGAATCTAATGCAATCAAAGGATCTCACACCCACAGAAATAGATTACTTCAAAACCATAATCTTTTCTGGGATTCACCAAATTCCAATGGTCACAGATAGGACTGCCATTTACTTAGATGGGGACTAGAAGAGGAGAGTCAGGTATGTGGGGGAAAGATGCTTTTGGTTTTAGGTATATTACTTTGGCAATATCCATGGGGCATACAAGTGGAGATATTCTATAAAAGTTGGAATATGGGACCGATATTAAGGGAAGAGACCTCAGTGAGAAAGGAAGGTCTGGAAACCACCACCAGTTTATAGTGTGGGAAGCCATGGGTGTGCATAACCTGATCATGACGTCTTAAGAGAAGAGAAGAGATCTAGGAATGGAACCTTGAAAAGTAAGCAAAAGAAGATCCTGAGAAGACACAGCAAGAAAGAAAATATTGAAAGATCAAAAAGAGACAGACTAATGAAGAAGAGGGTTTGACTGAGAAAGTTATGAACTGTCAAATTCCACACAGAGGCCATTTAATTTAAAGACTAGAAATTTTCTGTGTCATTGTCCCTTGGCAAGAGCAGTGTCAGTAGAGGTAGTAGAGGCAGAAATAAGATTTCAGTAGCTTTATAATTGAATGAGGATTGAGTAAATAGAGACCTTGAATGCTGACTAAACTTAAGATTAGGAAGAAAAAAAAATTATCTATGTAACTTTTCATTAAAATAATTGAAGTGTATTAAAGATCATTGTCTTAGTTTGCCAGGGCTGCTATGACAAATACCATGGACTGGTTGTCTTAAACAACAGGAATTTATTGGCTCACAGTTTTGGAGGTAAGAAGTTCAAAATCAAGGGACCTGCAGCTTCTCTCTGAAGCCTGTAGCATTCTGGTGGTGGCTTATAGGTAATCCCTAACCCAATCTCTACCTCTTTCATGTGGGATTCTGTCTCCTTGGGTCTACTCCTCTGGCTTCTACTGCTCCTGCTCAGTCGTCTGAATCTCAGCCTAGACTTCCACACCTTATAGGAGTCTAGGATTTAGGCCCACCCTGATTCAATTCAGTTTCATCTTAACAGGATCTTCAAAGGCCCTATTAATAAATGTGTTCATACCCACAGGACCACGTGTTAAAACTTGAACATGTCTTGTGGGAGACACGCTCAATCCCCAATAATCATCAATTTTTAAAACATGAATAAACAGATTTTATGGACTGGATATGGAAAAGAAAAAATGTCTCATAGGGGACAGGTTGTATTGGGCTTGAAGCCTTTCAACAGCAGGAAGTATCTTCCACAATGCTGAAACACCTTGTCTAGTACCCAGCTTTTTCTCTATGGATCTGATTGATTGGATGGATGGATGGATGTCCAGGTCCAGAGTTAAAAAAAAAAAATTCAGATGGAATTAAAAGAGAGAAATAAAAGGAACTGTGTTAGAATAGAGATACGTAGGAAGAATGATACTTTTAATTTTCTAATAGCCTATACTTTTTTCAATTTTCTAGGATTATTCTATTTTTAATATGCTTCCTCTTCCCTTCCCCATAATTTGAGGCAAGCATTTAATCTAAATTTTTTTTTTTTTTTTTTTAAAGATTTTATTTATTTATTCATTTATACCCCCCTTGCTGCTTGTGCTCGCTGGGTCAGCTAACCACGCCGTGCGGGCGGGCTTGCCTTCACCAGGAGGCCCCGGGAACCGAACCCGGGGCCTCCCATATGGTAAACGGGAGCCCTACTGATTGAGCCACAGCCGCTTCCCTAAATATTTTAATATCCTATAGAGCTTAGAAGTGAGTTAGAATTTTGGAATTTGAGTATTGGCACTACCTAAGAGAATACAGGATCATAAAGAAGATGCATTTAACAGTGCTTGCAGTCGTGGTGCTACTGATGGAGACCCCACTTAGAAGACCCCTTCTGCTCTGAAGCCGGCAGTCCAGGAGCTAGGCTGAGGAGCTCTTTGCCAAATGGTTTCTGAAAATGGGCAATATTAATAAATGTTTAATGCTGCTATATCCCATGCAACTGCAAGAGAAGTACCATTCTCTGAAGATCCTGCATTTGCGTGCTGTTTCCCTGACTGTTCCCACTGACTGTTTTCACCCAGTTTCTTGCTCTGCATTGCCTTTGTCTCCATTTACCCTTTCCCAATGCATTCCATGCCTCCATTTTCGAGTTCCCAGGGACTTGACTTGAACTAATACAACGTACAGAAGTCGCTCTCACAGGACTCTATTTTAAATGGAAAATATATTTTAAACTGAGAGAAAGCTGCTCTTTATGGTAGAGAAGGATAAATGGTATGGAACCTTCAGCTAATTATATCTGACTGTTCATTTAACCCCTTTACTGACCCATTTTGTAGAGGTTTCAGGTGTATCTGGTTTGGCTAAGTTTTTGGTTCCTCCATGCATTTAATGGAAATATGCACTAAATACAGAGCAAAGTGCATAATAAGTGCTAATTCATTTTGTTCTTCAAGAAGTTTTTAGTGAATGATCCCATGTGTTAAACATTGCTTAAGGTGCTGATAGCACAAAAGTAAATAAGACATAGCAGGTCCTATCCTCAAGAGTCTCACAAGACAGTGGGGGAAGAGATATGCAGGCAATACAAGAAAATCAATAGATGGAATAGCAGAGTCTTGTACATATCTGAATATGGTTAAAGGGGAAACATTAGGTTGTATATACAGTAATGTAATAGAAACTAGAAAAAAAAGTCCATGGAACTCCCCTGTGGAAAGGGGAGTGATCTACCACTTGAAATGTATCAGAGTGGTCAGAAAAAATAAGCACAGAAAGGAACCTATTGATTTTGGTTACCTGTCCATGGTGATAGGTTATTATAACATATAAAACTTTAGAATATAATCACATTTTCTGTGTGATTCTAAAATTAATGTTCCTACTGCACCGGCCACTTTATTTACTTACGAAAGGCTTGCTTCTGGCTTCTGTCCTTTGATTTGAGTTTATATGGGCCCCGTTAAAGGCCATAAGGCATTTGCTCTTATTTACGTGAATTATCTACTTTTGTCATCTATGTATTTTTGATCTCAAAAGTTGAGCTGTAGAATGTTCAGTTGTTTTCCACAGTGGTTTTATTAGTGTGACTAACAAATAGATAGGAATGAGCTCTATAAGAATAATCTTAGAATTGTATTTCAGGGTTCAAATACAGCCAATGAAAACATCTCCACTTGAAAGCATAGCTTCATACTGAAATCAAATACTGTATTTTCCGCTTGGAAAATGTATTGGTGTGTCTAGTTCTTCATATACAACACATATGTACATGGGCATGAAAACTGCATGAGGGTCAGGTAGTCAAATAGCCTTTCTTAAATAGTGATAGGGAGAAACCCCTTAATTTAGGATTCTAGTATTTGGCATCCACTTTATTGATTCAATTTAGAATTAGTGGTCTGCCATGGAGTCGTAACATTGTAGGGAACTTGTGTGAGGAGAATCTCTTACTCTTTTAAAAGTGAAAGTCCATGCTCACTTCGGTAGCACAGACACTAAAATTGGAAATATATAGAGAAGATTAGCATGGCCCCTGTGCAAGGATGCAAATCCTGAAGTATTCCATGTTTTTGCTTAATGGGTGCAGAGTTCCTGTTTGAGGTGACGAAAAAGTGGGGGTAATGGATATTGGTGGTGGTAGCATAATATTGGGAATGTGATTTACACCACTGAATTGTACAATTGGAAGTGGCTAAAATGAGAAATTTTGAGTTGTGTATATGTTACCACAATAAAAATTAAGGAAAAAAAAATGAAAATAATCAGAAAGCCAAAGGCAAGATTAGATGGTTTGTCTGGGGCCCACAGGCTAAAATTGAAGCCTTTTAATATCCAAGGTACATTTTTTGTGTGTGGTAAAGTACAGTTGTTTTAAAAGGGAAAGCCTGCTTTTAGACATCGCAAATATTTATGTACTTTACTTCTTTCCAGCTCATCCATTTCAACCACATAGGAAAGTGAAGGTCGCTGACGGAGAATGCTAAAAATGCGTGCTTGTGGGAGAGGGAAGAAGACACATTTTAGTCTGTAAATGCAAAAGCAAGATGGTGAAATAGCTTCCATGAGTCTTTACAATCATAGGGATATATTTGAGGAACAAAAAGATATATTGGTAATACGTGTCAGGGAAATTCTAGCAATTTCCAAACATGGTAAGTCCAGTTTTCCTCATGGAAAAATAAAGGATGGTATTAGAAGGCGGTCCTGCTCTGCTCAGCAATGCGAGGAGCACATGGTCCCTGCTGGGCCATGTTGCCGGCTCCATTTGTCTACCTGAGCAAGCCTGGGCTTCCTCTCCGTAGACTCTGGACAGGGCGGCCCCTCTGTGACCTTCCCAGCAACCTGGGCATTCTTTGCAGTTTACCCAGCATTCCCCTTCTTCCTGCTTTCTGTGAAAAAATATGCATCCATCGTATGGGGATTAAATACTACAAATGTTTTTAAATGTTAGGGGAAGTTTGCACATGCTCAAGAGATCTCAAAAAGTTGCTAGTTTCACATCTACACTCAAGTAGCTGAGGGTCTCCCTTTCAGTTTATGTGCATATGCCTTCTTTCCTCAAAACTCCCGTCTCTCAGACGATGGCCTCCTTCCTCCCTCATTCTCTGGTTATGGTGGGTTTATATACTCCCGCCAAGAGACACATGTGCTTGGTCGTGTTCTATAATCCTGTGGGTGTGAGCCCATTGTGAAGAGGACCTCTTGAAGATGATATTTTTCATTAAGGAGTGGCCAACTGATCAGGATGGGTCTTAATCCTATTACCGAAGGCCTTATGTGAGAAAGCAGTGAGGAGGACCTGGAAGCTGGAAGTCAGCGGGAACCCAGAAGAGAAAGGAGAGGACATCCCACCATGTGGTGGGTGGGAAAACCAAGGAACCCTGAGATTGCCGGCCAGCCAAAATGCTACCCACTTCAAGAGAAAACAAGCCTTCTATACCTGAAACAAACAGTGAGACAATGAGTTCCTGTTGCTTATGCCAACCCATTGTGTGGTATTTATCATTGGAAATACGATACTGAGAAACTAGAAAGGCAAGCAGAAGGAGCTGCCTCGGCTTCCTAACAGATCTCCCTGTTGCCACATCCGATGGTCAGTTTTCATAGTTCCTCTTATTTGGTCTTCTAGGAACAATGGGCATGTTTGGTCATCCCTCCTTCATGAAACATTTTCTGCAATTAGCTTCTGGGTACCCCAAGCTCCTCTGCCATTACTGCTTCTGATAAAGTCTGGGTCTGGGGCCCTCACAGGGCTCTGCATAGTTCTGATTCTCCTGGTAATTGCCTCTGACTTAGAGTCCAGGGCCCATGTCCTAACATTTGGGAAACTGAGAAGGTGTCTGGGAGCTTCACTTTATATAGGGTAGGTAGGCTCTGCTTCATACAGTGGGGAATCCTCAAACAAAGAGGATTTGAAAAGAATAACAATTGAACTAGAACTTCTCTAATGAGAGAGAGAGACCGAGAGAGAAAGAGAGAAAGAGAGAGAGAAGAAAAGGAAAGAAACAAAAGACATGTGGGGCCTTGATCAAGGGAAATTTGGGTCATTGATGTGACCTTGTTAGTATCCAGACTGGTTACATTCGGTGAAACTAAGGTTTTGCTGTATATCTGATTTATGGTATATACATGTGTGGCAGTTTGATATTATTTATGAAGCCCCTAAAAGAGAAAGATTACGTTTGTAAACTGGTCTGTTCCTCTGGGTATGATACCCTTTGATTGTATTAAATTCAAAGGTGTTAAGTTTACTTGATTAAATCAATTTAGGGGTTTTGATTTGACCACATCAGTAAGGTATGACTCAGGTTAAGTCCCCGCCCCCTTGGTGGGCTGATATAAACCAGCAGTCACTCAAGAAGATGCAAGAAAAAGAGAGAACTTTGTCAGTTTTGATCCTGGAGCCCCTGGGAGAGATGAGCCATTAGCCTGATTATTTGCAGCTGAGCAACTAAGTAAGCCTGGAAAGAAAAGAGCCCTATGCCAGACTGACATAGGAAGCCCTATGCCAGCCTACAGCTGAGATCAGAAGAAGCTGGGCCCACGGAGACTTAAGAGGAAGAAGGAAGGAGAGACCAGGCAGCGATCACCCACCATCTTGCTTCAGCACGTGGCAGCTGACTTTGGTGAGAAAATACCTCTTATGGTACCTTGAGTTGGACTCTTTAGGGCCTTGTAACTGTTAGGCTTTTACCCAAATAAATACCTTTTATAAAAGCCAACAGACTTCTGGTACTTTGCATCAGCACCCCTTTGACAGACTGATACAACTTATATCTCTGAATGTTTGCTTTTAATCAAAGAAACAAGTGAACTAAGCATAAGAAAAAAGCAGTAACAACAAAAAAACAAAAAAGTAGAACGAAAGGAATGTTGAAAGTAAAGAAACATTAATGAATCAGTGATAAGAGTAAATCAGGAGAGTAAGTGAAGAGACCCAAAAGCCATCTATCTAGTATGCAGACTTCCTTCTTAGTTTCTGAGAGCTGCCATGACAAATGATCACAAACCAGGGGCATTCAAATCAACAGATATTTATTGTCTGACAGTTCTGGAGGCCAGACGTCTGAAATCAAGATGTGGGCAGCTGGGAAGCGGCTGTGGCTCAATCAGTGGGGCTCCCGTTTACCATATGGGAGGCCCCGGGTTCGGTTCCCAGGGCCTCCTGGTGAAGGCAGGCCCGCCTGCACGGCGTGGTTGGCTGACCCAGCGAGCACAAGCAGCAAGCGGGGGATAGATGAATAAATAAATAAAATCTTTAAAAAAAAAAAAAAAAAGATGTGGGCAGGGCCGCGCTCCCTCTGACATCGGTGGGGAAGAATCTGTCCCCTGCCTCTCTCCTGGCTTCTGGCAGTGGCCAGCAATCCTTGACGTTCCTTGTCTTGTGGCAAAGCTCCATCTCTACTTCCATCACATGGCCGTCTTATCTCTGTCTGCCTGTCTCTCTGTCTGTGTCCACGTTTCTGCTTCGTATAAGATTTCTGGTCACACTGAATACTGGCCTACTGTTAACCTCATTTTAACTTGCCTGCTGCTATCTGTAAAGACCTTCTTTCCATAAGGTCATGTTCTGAAGTACTGGAGGTTGGGACCTCAGCATATCTTTTGGGGTTCCACAGTTCCACCCGTGAAGAAAAAGACAACTGAAACAAAATGAGAAAAAGGATTTTGCAAGCAGTTAGCCAGTAGCTTCCTGTCCTGGGCAACCACGGGGCCATCTAACCAGCCTCCAGCTGCCACCGCTATTCTCTGCCCCAGTCTGTGCTCCACCTAACAGCCTGAGTGAGCTTTTCGAAAGGGAAGTTGGATCTCGTTGCTCCCTGCATAAAAGCCTCCGATATCTTCCCATTGCCCTTAGAATAAATACACCCCCTTAGGATGGCCTCGGGGTCCTCTGTGACTTTAGCTGGGCCTACCTCCCTGACCTCGTTTATTGTTATGTGGCTTCCTTTCGTCCTGCCCTTCTCTCCTTTCTTTGACCTGCCACGCGTGTCCTGGCTTTGGAAGCTTGTGTCCTTACTAGGCTCCCAGCCTGTGGGCGTCCGCCCTAGGTCCTCGAGCACCTGCTTGCCGTGACACCTCTGCCCACTCCTGCTCTGATCCCAGTCCTGAGCACCTGCACTCCCCAGCCTCTACCACATCACCCTCTTTTGCGTTCTCCATGCACTAAAATCGATGTGGTTTCTTCACCTACGGTTTCCCCCTCTAGCACGTAAGAGCTACTGGAATAGGACTTTTCCCGTCACGTTCATGGCTTTTATCTCCAGCCACTAAAACAGCACCAGGCACAGTGCTCCAGTCCCCAAGATGCTAAGTCTCTAATGGCAGATGCCTCGGTATGAATTGACTCTATGAAGTCAGACACGTTCAATAAATGTTTGCTGAATGGATGAAAGGATGAGTAAGTATAGAGGAGTTTTAAAAGACTATACAACAACAAATACTACTAAATAGAAAAACCTTTACTACTTGGACAAACTAGAAAACTTGACTAGATTAGTAACGAAACACACATTTTTAAATGCTGTTAAAGATTTATTTCTCCCAAATTCTGGGATTAGATCATCTTATTAGTGAGTTATTTCCAGCTCCAGGGAACAGCTACATTTAATGCTGTTACAAATTATTCCAGAAGATTGAAAGCTACTCAGTATTTTTTAATGAAGCTAGTCTAACCTCAAAATTCAGTGAAAATTTTACTTAATAGAAAACTGCAGACCTGCCTCACCTTTTAACATAGAGGTGAAATCTTAAAATAATAGCAAATTAAATTTAACAGTACATCAAAATAATAATTTACTATGAGCTTGTAAGATTTATTATGGGGATAGAAGAATAACTATCCTACAAATGTATTACTACATCAAATCAATAGCTCGATTAAGGAAAAAATTCATCTCATTATATGCCAAAGAGATATTTATGAAATTCAGTGCTCCTGCCCTGCTGAGATAAAAAGAAAAATCCTGAAAATACTGGGGATATGAAGGTACACATTTTATCACGGAATAGAATATATAACTCTATTAAACAATAGCTAACTTAAATGTGAAACCAGATGTATTTCCATTAAAATCGGGGAGCGGGGGGAGAACCAAGGATATTTTCAATCACTATAATTATTTAACATTTCCTGAAAGTTCTGGGTGATACAATTAGATAGGAAATAGATATGAGATATAATTTATTTAAAAGAAGAAATCATTTGCAATCAATATTGTTAACCTAAGAAACAAAGCACAAGCTAATCAATTAGAGAAATATTTCATTTAAAAGGAATTAGTAAGATAGCCAAATGCAAGATACATATCTAAAAATTGATAGCTGGCTCTACACCAGCAAGATGCTGCATCCTTTACCTGGTTTGGAATAGTTTGTCATAATTCAGAAGAAAAACCAGAGGCTTCTATATTAATTTTTTTTTTAAAGCAGTATGATTATTCCCCATTGAGCCTGGTTTTGTCTCCTTCCTCACTCTGAGAAGATTACCGTACAATGTCAACCCACAGAGAAGTTCGGAGGGGTAGGGAGGAACTCTATTTAAAATTGATCTTAAAGGTAAGAGTCACATATGAAGCAGGTGTGTGGGGGTGAGGGGAGGTAACAAACATGCAACACAGTGTCCTCATGCTGTTTAAAAGGTGGTTTGGAAAAAAAAAGAATTACCTAAGGAGTCAATATCACCTGGTACAATGTGAATAATTCAGGATTTTTAAGTGTTCCCGTGTGGAAAAAAGAAGTTGAGAGCTTGTTGATCTCTGGAAGGAAATTAATCACATGAGCCCATGGAATGCAGTGGAGGGGAAAAGTGGGGTGAGCTGGTGCTTCTTTCTGGGCAAAGGCATCCAGGAGATGCTGGGTTTAGCAGTCCAGATCTTTTCTAGCAGCAGGCACTGAAGAACAGAGGCTTCAGGCCAAGGAAAGGGCAACCTACCACAGTGTGCAAAGTTCTATTGCTTCCATATCACACCTTCTCTCCTACCCTCTTAAGACAGAAGGTTTCTGTCGGTAGAGTTATCTTCTGTCTCTGCTGGTCCCAGACCATGATAATGTTCTACCTGTCTTCGGCAAACAAGTCAAGGAAGGACAGTGTGGTCTACACGTGTTGGGATAAAGTTGTTACCTGCCTTCTCTTGGAAGGGATGTTCCTTGTCATTTCTATACAGTGTCCTTTCTCTGCTTTTATTTGTTCACTGTTTTAATGATCTAACTTGGAGTCACAGACTGTTCTGTTCTGTCTACCTAACCCCAATCCTCCTTTTGCTCTGGCCAATACATCTTATTCTCATTTCTTTTTCCCTCTCTCCCTCCCTCCCTTCCTCCCTCCCTTCTTTCTTTATTTTGCTTAAGTATATGATTTATCTTTTATTCAACATATAGTAACCATCTACCATGGAACTCAGTGGAGCTTAAGCAAAAACAAACAAAACAAAACAATAAGACAAAAAAAAAAAAAAAAAAACAAACCCCACAAACCCCCCCCCACAACTTTACTACCGCTAAAATACACTTTAAGCTTCATCAGTTCCTTAAATCTTGGTGTGCATAAATTTTAGATTCCATCCTGAGGGGGTGGAATGGGAAAAATAACGAGAGATTTTGGAATTCTGAAGGGAGTGGAAAGGATATAGAAACATGAGTGGGAGGTCACCAAATTAAACTTTGGCAATGTCCCATCTTTCCAGGTATCAGAGTGGATGTAAATTCATTAGTGTCAGCACACCTTGAATATAACTGAAGAAGTCTTCAAAACAGAGAAAACTGGGTTTCATTCTTTAACTTGGGGTGAGCTTATCAAACTTACAAAAACCAAATGAAAGTTTATTGTCAGCCACTGGAACTGCTCTTTCCAACCAGATCTCAATATCCGCCTGTATTAGTCAGCAAAAGGGGTGCCAATGTGAAATACCGGAAATGGGTTGGTCTTTATAATGGGTATTTATTTGGGGTAGAAGTCCACAGATACCAGGCCATAAAGCATAAGTTTCTTCCCTCACCAAAGTCCATTGCCATGTGTTGGAGCAAGACAGCTGCTGACGTTTGCCAGGGTTCAGGCTTCTTGGGTTCCTCTATTCCCGGGGCTGCGTTTCTTTCCTGGCTTAGCTTCTCTGTTTCCTCCACAAGGTCAGCTGTAGACTTTCAGGTGAATGGCTCGCTTCTCTTCTCCTGGGGCCTTCTCTCCAACATCAAAACTCCAACTTCGGAATTGCTGCAACTCTGTTCTTTGTGATGCCTTTTATATTTTATTCCCCACCCACCAAGGGGTGGGGCTCAACACCCTACTGATGTGGCCCAGTCAACGCCCTAATTATAACTTAATCATGCCCAGATGAACAGATCAGTTTACAAGCATAATCCAATATATATTTTTGGAATTCATAATTACATCAAATTGCATAATCCAATATATATTTTTGGAATTCATAATTACATCAAATTGCCCAACAACTACACCTCCTCTCTCCCTGGAAGTGTCTTAAGGCCACAGGGACTGAGTCTTGTTCATCATTATTCCTAGCGGCTAGCACAGTGCCTGGGACATTGCTTGTGCCAAAAAAATTTTATTAATAGATTGAATGAGTAAATGTTGCCTGGTGGCCCAGAGTTCCATGACCCTTTTCCAAATTAAAAGTTAATTCCATCCAATGGTGAGAAGCTATGAAAATAGCTGCTTGTAGGGAAACTTCAGGAAATCAAGATTTTGGGAAATTGTTTCTTTTGATCCCAGTTTTCCACCATGTCATCAAAATTTGTGGGGGTGATGGTAAAGCCAACAAACTTCTCCCCAGTTCCAGGTAGACCTCCTAAATTCCCCGGCATATACCGTCCTTGAATGTTGTTCCTTCCAAGGACTTCCCAATGCCCTTGAAATGAAATCCAAACCTTTAACCCCTTAGATAACCTTCTTCCTTCCCCTTTTGTGTGCTGTGCTAGAATGTGATGAAAGGAACATTTGTCCTTGTTATGAATCCTTTTTTAGGGAGACAAAATCCAACACACTATCAAAACCATGATATTACCAGTTGGCACGTAGGAATGTTTGTTTATTGAAAAAAAAAAAAAAAAACAACAACAGCAATGGGAAATCACACAGTGGGATGCAGGAAATAAGGGGCACTTTGACAGCACTCTTGGCCTCACTGCCCCGTTTCCCCAGAAGGCCTGGGAAAGGGCTGTGCTTTATACCGAGTCTGCCTTGAAGAGCAGGGGCTCCATTGTGCTGATCTGGGCTTCCCACTGAGCTGCCACTCAGTGGCAGCATAATTGGAAGCAGACAACCCTGTTGCCATGGCCAGATGAGCTTCCAAGTACCATCTCCACTGAGAGACAGCTGTGGGAAAACCCCGTCGCTCTTACCAGCATCCCACATCATCTTTATCAACACGTCTGGCATTAAAGATCTAAAGGTTTAAACCTCCTTTAGGCTCCCATAGTCTAGGATTAACCAGTCACTGGTTGTGGGTTAAGTGTCACCAGGAAGCAGGAATGCAGACGAGAGGACTCAGTCCCGAGTTATCATCTTTCCATGAACATAGTCATGGCACCAGGGGCGAACACTCTGATTCAAATTCCTTTGCTGTCATTGCAAATGCAATTTACAGTGCAGGCATATGTTCAACTGGGATTACCCAGGAAAAAAAAGAAGCAAAATGTAAATTGGATCATAGTTTAGTTAATCTTTTTCTTATTAATTATTCCACATACTGTCACTGATAATTTCAAAATCCCAAATCCCAAATCCAAAGAGGTAATTGTAATTTGTTAAAGTCTTATCTGATTTTGGTTCCATTTGTGTCAATTTAATTACTATTTTAAATAATAGTATCCAGGTTTTGTTAAGCTTAGATTTTCTCTCCACAGTTTTATGTTCCTCTATGTTATGTAAATGTCACTTTAGTGACTGGCTGGAGCAATGGAATGTGGCCAAAGTGACTTTCTGGGATGTCCACATCTAGGCCAGAGAAGCTTTGCAGTTTCTGCCTGGACCTCTTGGATGGCTTGCTCTGTGGGAAGCCAGCCACCAGGAAAGAAGTCTGACTACCTTGAAGCCACCATCCAGGAGAGGCCCAAACCCAGGGAGGGGCACTGGAGGATAAAGTATCACATGAAGAGAGAGAGGGGCCAGGTAGCACCGAGGAGCCAGACAGTGAGCGAGGAGCCTGTCTTGGAAGTGGCTCCTCCTGCCCGTCCATCCCAGACAACACCCTGTGGCTCCTAGACAAACTGCCCAGCCATGCCCTTCCTGAATGGTGAGCAAAGCAGAGCCATTGTTTCAAGTGACTACATTTTGGGGGTCGTTTTGTCATGCAACAATAGAAGAACAAGAAGAGCAGGGGTGATGGCGGCTGGAGAGCATGACCAGATGGGATAACTTCATCTTTTCCTTGAGCCCTGCTGGTTTCCCAGATGCTGGACTAGTCAGTGGAGCTGGACTCCTTCCTTCAGACCCTAGAAGGATACTTTGTTCCAAGGACCTTCATGATTTCAATCTATTTTCACATTTAAAAAGAGGGATCAGTCAGAGTAAACAACTCTGAGGGGGGATGAGATGTGTGTGGGCACGTTGTGGGGTTGATAGAAGAACAAAACGCATGGTGTGTGGGCAGAAAGGAGGGAGCTGGCTTTGGGACTGCATGGGGATGGGGTATTCGGGAATGCTTTATGCAAGTACTGATACCCAGGATTTTTGCTGTAGAGTGTCCTTCTGATGATAAATTGATTGCTTAACCTCTTGAGGTGAGTGAAAGGAGCAGAAACTGTGATGTGGGATCAGGCTCCTAACTGCCCTTTACTTGTCCATATTCACGGCACTATCCTGCTTGATAAACCGCATACCACAGGTACTGTCGTCTCTCATAAGTGTATCTTCCCATTGTCTTTGCTGACAAACTGATGCATTGCCTTTGAAGGTATCTTTTTAAGTATCTCTATTCCCAAATGTGGTCCCTTCTGATATGGTACGAGGCTATGGCCTAGCAGCCCCTTTGGGAGAGTGTGCCCACCACGACCCAGACAAGCCCTCGTGCCCTGGTGAGAGGCCCAGGTACCAGGGGCAGTAACAAAGACTCCCATAGAGTGTGTCAGCACAGGCTCCTTCCTCAAAAATCCAGAAGGGTCCAGTGCTCTGGAGTGAATTTGTTCTCCCAAAAAGCCAGGTTCCGGTCCTAACTCCTGGCCATGTGAATATGTAAACAGGAGCTTTGAAGATGTTATTAGTTAAGATGAGCCCGAACTGGATCCGGGTGGTTCTTGATCCAATATGACTGGGGTCCTTATATAAGGAGGGTAATATGGACACAGAGAGACAGAGGCAGAGAGAGAGAGAAGATGGCCACGTGATGGAGACAGAGACTGAGTGATGCCACAGGTCAAGGAACACCTCGGGTGGCCGGTCACCCACCGGAAGCCAGGGGAAGGGCATGGAACAGATTCTCCACTTTAAGAGGAAGCGTGGCCCTGCTGACACCTTGATTTTGGACTTCCAGCCTCCAGAACCATGAGACACTAAATTTCTGTTTTTAAGCCAACTAATCTGAGTACTTTGTTATAGCAGCTCAGGCAAACTAGGACATCTGGTCACCCCTCAGCAATGCCAAATCCGGGATTTGCCCCAATCCACCCCTCTGGACCTCCAAAAGACACCAGGGATATGAGATTCCCCAGCACCACTTGCCATCAGCAGCCACCCCAGCCTCTCATCTCAGAGAAGAGCAGAAAGAGGGGGAAAATATCTAAGAGACACAGCCTTTTATTTTAAGAGACTTGTCATATACCTAAAGGTAATGCTTGAATAATGTCAGACGGAGTTTACTGACTCCTGGTACAATTAGTTCTCCACCCACCTCCCCTCCTTGCATGGGGCTCCTGAGGGTGACCAGCTCAGGCACAGAGCAACGAAGAGGCCATTTCCTCTGTGTATCTGGGGGACGGGGTAAATCTGGGACCCTGTGGCATATGCCACAGTTTCCAAGTACAGACGTCATGTTGTGCCACAGTCACTGGGCAAAATCCTAAAACCGCTTTCCATGTTTCCATGTACCCAGCATGGCAGTGTAGATGGACTTCTGAACTTCCTAGTTATAAATTTCATCTTTAATCATTACTCCCACAAAAGTGACTCACTGTTGGTTTCATGATAATCTCAGAATAATGGGATGAATAGACCCCTGAGCGCTAGACCTATTTTATGTGACATGAGAGCCATTGCTCTCCTAATGAGTTAGGGGATAAATTTATGACCCTCATGTTTCACTTTCAACCAAAAGCCGAGAATATTTCATAAATGTTATTTTATATCAAAACCTGCAGAATCACTATTCCAGAAATATTTTATCAGCAATATATTTTCTCTCTGAGGCTGTTCTCATGAAATCAGACCTACATGTGCAATCACACAGTGCACGCGCAGTGGGAATCCCTGAGGCGTGATCACAGAGCAGTGATATTGGACAGCTGCCCGTGGAAAAGGGACATTGTGTGCTAATTTGGTTCTTCGGAGTCAGTTTTATGCACGGGCGAGTTGAAGTCTGAAATAGCATTTGCAAATAACATTAGACCCTGGCATAAGTCCACGTGTCCCTTCTGCCTTGGAGGTACACAGTGAAGAAACTTACAGTGTTATGGGAGGAAGAAAAATAGAGAGCCCTCCCCAAAAAGGAAATAATCACTCCTTACATTGGCTTAGAGTGTTATGGTTTGTGAAGTTCCTTCATAATCATTCCCATGTAACCCTCCCTATAACCCAGGGAGGTTGGCATGCTCATTCTCATTAGGTAAATGAGGAAAGAGGGATTGAAAGGGTACGTGGATTTGGAGGAACCTGTGGTGGTAAGTGACAGGGGCATGGCTGAAACTCAGAAGTTTCTTCCACTACCCCAGAGTGACCCCTAGACAAAACTAAACCCCAAAGACGTCGTTCGCATAATGCTTCAAATTTTACAAGCGATTCTACCATTTATCATCATGTTCGATCTTCACTATGATCCCGTTAATGAAGTATAATGTAGCGTATTATTCCCTTTAAATAGTTAAGGAATCTGAACTACGTTCCCAAAGTCACGCAACCGTCGGAGCTGGTGTTAAAACTCCGTCCCCACCACCCTGTCTAGTGTCCCCTTCCAGAGGGAGTAAAAACAGCCTAATGGTGGGAGATGTTGGCTGAGTGGCTGCTGGACCTGGCATTTGACACTCCAGCTTCTAAGGAAGTACTTAGGTGAGAACATGGAGCTGGGGTTCTCAGAGTCAAGTGCTGGTGTGCAGTGTCATTCCTTCACGCAGCGATCATCTCCTGCACCGCACGTGGTGATGCCGCGATAGTTCTAATGAGGCGAGATGTAAGCATTCTTTTTTTTTTTTTTTTAAGCATTTTTTTTTTTTTTTTTTTTTTTGTAAGCATTCTTTTTAAAGCAACAGCTGGAAGATCTGTTTTGTGGGTTGTGAAGTTTTGGTTTTTTTTTCCGTTTGTTATCCAGATAATTGGAAGCCCTTCCTGGTATGTATGTGGCTCTGACCGAAGACTCGTGTGGCGACACTCATGGTCATTCGAGAACTTCCAATAGGGCAAATGGAGATTTTTGTCCCTGTGGGCCAATGGCTAGCCTTGTCTGACAGAAAGCAGGATCCATGCTGTCATCATATAAAATACAAGGGTATCTGATAAGGGTTTAATATCCAGGATATATAAAGAGATGTTACAACTCAACAATAAAAAGACAAATGACCCAATTAAAAAATGGGCCAAAGACTTGAATAGACATTTCTCCGAAGAAGAAATACAAATGGCAAAAAAACACATGAAGAAATGCTCAACATCACTCATGATTAGGGAAATGCAAATCAAAGCTACAATGAGATATCATTTCACACCTATCAGAATGGCCCCTATTAAAAAGGCAAAGAACTACAAATGTTGGAGAGGATGTGGAGGGATAGGAACACTTCTTCACTGTTGGTGGGAATGCAGGATGGTACAGCCACTATGGAGGACTGTTTGGCAGTTCCTAAAGAAGTTGAATATAGACTTGTCACATGACCCTGCAATACCACTACTGGGTATATACCCAGAAGAACTGAGAGCAGTGACACGGACAGACATCTGCACACCGAGGTTCATAGCCACATTATTCACCATTGCCAAAAGTTGGAAACAACCCAGGTGTCCATCAACAGATGAATGGATAAACAAACTGTGGTCTATTCACACGATGGAATATTATGCAGCTGTAAGAAGAAATGAAGGTATAAAGCATAGGGCAACATGGATGAACCTGGAGGACATTATGTTGAGTGAAGCAAGCCAGACACGAAAGGACAAATACTGTATGAATGCATTACTATGAACCAAATATATTGTGTAACATATTGTTTGATTAAAAAAAAATGTATATGTATCCATTACATTTAATTGAGAAATGTATATATTTATTCATCTGTGTTTGCTTTTTAGTTTTTAATTGTCTATATTTTCAATTATTAAATGTACAAAATAAAGTTTAAAAAATGTTAAAAAAAAAAATACAAGGGAAGGCAAGACTAGGGCAATTTCCCCTCACAAAACACCCCTCTCCTCCTGTCCTAGCTTACCAGGACTGCTATGACAAATAGCACAAACTGCTGTGTTGCCGGTCAGGTGTCAGTCAGGACCTGGGTCCGTGAAAACGGTGCCATATCAATATGAGACTGGCTATTTGTATGAATGATCCTGAAACAACTATTATACATTTGGGCAATCAAATTTATAATTTAAACTTGTTAAGAGCTCCTCTATCCATATCGGACGGAGAGTCCCCCAATCCCAGTTTCTCTTCTTTTTGTCTTATTCTTTCTTTCTCATCCGTGGCACCGTTTTCACGGACCCAGGTCCTGACAGGCAACAGCTTGAGTTAAACAGATTTATTCTCATGTGTTGCATTCTAGAAGTCCAAAATCAAGATCTCCCGAGGCCGTGCTTTCCCGGGAGCCTGCAGCGTTCTGGCACTAGCTGGATGAAATCCTTGGGGTTGCTTGGCTTGCGTGTCTGCCTCTGTCACATGGCTATCTGCCTCATGCTCTGGTTTCCTATCATTCTGGTTTCTACCGACTGACTGCATCTGAATTTCCTCTGCCTATAAGGCCAGTCTTATGGACGAAGGCCCATCCTGATTCAATCTGGCTCATCTAAATAGCATCTTTGAAGAGCCTATTCACCAATGAGTGTACACCTTAATTATATTATTAGGTCCCATTTACATGGGTTTACACCCACAGGACTGCGGTTAGACTTGGAATTGTCTTTGGTGGTAGACATGATTCAAACCCCTATACTGGGCATATTACTTCGTGGAAGGAAATGAAGCCAGTCTACAGTGTATCTCACAGAAAGCAGGTTAACACAGCCAGAATGGTGAGAACAATTTTATCAGGGTGCAGAGTCAAAAGACTTCATGGAGAAAGGCTTTTAAAAAGCCTTTACGTTTTGGTTTTGTTGTGTTCATATTACGGGGCTAATTTTTTTGAAGGCCCGTTGCTTGTGAATTGAAAGACCCTTGGCTTAGTTGTTTGCCAGGAATTTTCCATCCTGGTCCAATATTTCTTCATGGGTAGTACAAGCTGCAGATAATCCTCTCACTTGTGTCAAGAATTGGGTTATTGAAGAAAGTTCGGAATAAAGGCACTTTCCAACATATAGGAGGGTTTAATCACCATCGTTGAGCAGCTACTCTTGAGCATGTGAGAGTCCAGAGTGATGATGAACAAATAGCAAATCAGAGCTTCTAATAAAATAATATTCTTTGACTAATATTGCAATAAGTAAGAAAAATCATTATTGGCCCTTTTTAAAAAATGTGCTTGGAACCAATTTCTCATGTCCAGGTCTGAAGGATTCCAAGAGAACAATGAATTACTAGACTTCTGAATGACCCCACTTCCTAAAAAAAATCGTTTAAGTGAAGATCAGTTGGGCTCTGCACCCGGTCCTTTAATTTTAGCCTCGAATCAGCCAGTGTATTAGCTTCTGAAGATCCTTCTTGAATATCTAAAATGTAACCAGCAAATGCTGGAGCTCAATGACCCAACCTAGGGAAATTTGGCATTTGACATACAAGGCACATTTCCTTTCCTTGGAATACGTCTGAATCCCAGCACACAGGAACTCACATATCTTGATGGCTCTTTTAGATTAATCATTTGCAGCATGATAGTCACATGTGGCCTCACACACTTTTACTATTTTTCAAATTTAAAAGCCAAATCCACAGACCTCTCCTCGTCCAGAGGGTAGCCATTATCCCAGCCACCAGTGTCATGAGCTGCTTTTGGAATCTTCAGACTCTACCATGAGCATAAAGAGGGGGCTTCTCACTCCAGGCCCTGAGTTGGCCTCTAGATGTTGGAAGGTCAGGGTCTGAGGAGGCTCTGAAGAGGTGGGTGCTCGAGAGGAGAGTTTCAACTGGTCCCCAGAGGACAGGCTGCCTGCTGGAAGAGGACCAGGTAGCACTGGGGGAGGGGCCTGTCCCTCTGCCTGGAGGGGGCCTAGGGCACACCTGGATGACCCCAGCATTTCTCTCTCTTCTGTTTGCACCAGGAAACAGATGGTCTTGCATTTCTTTCTCCTTCCCTATTCTTTCTTTAGGACAGTGAATGCCATTTTAATCTCTTTCTTTCTCCCTAGTTCCCCCATTTTCCGTTTTAGTTTTTCTACACTCTTTACTAAGGCATAAAATATCCTGGATAGCGCAGTAACACTTTAATGCTTTAATGTGTGTATTTCTTAACATATCTGTCCCTTGACCAGATGACATCTATGTCTCTCTGAAACCTTATAATCTGGTACCTACTAGTATTTTTTAAATGTTTGGGGAAGAGGATGTGGCTCAAGCAGCTGGGTGCCTGCCTACCACATGGGAGGTCCCAGGTTTAGTTCCCGGTGCCTCCTAAAGAGGACGAGAAAGACAGTGAGCTGGTACAGCAAGCTGATGCAATGAGCTGACGCAACAAGATGACGCAATGAGGAGACACATCAGGAAACACAATGAGAGACATAACAAGCAGGGAGTGGAGGTGGCTCAAGCGATAGGGCTTGTCCTTTCCACATGGGAGATCCTGGGTTCTGTTCCTGGTGCCTCCTAAAACAAAGACTATGAGCAGACAGTGAGTGCAAACAATGAGGTTTCAGGGGGGGAGAAATAAATAAATAAATCTAAAAAAAAAAAAAAAATTTGACGAATGAATGAATGTGTGTTTTGACCACACAGGCACAAACCATCCATGCCCAAATCCTAACAATAATGCCATTTATGAAGAGAGAATGGGCACATATTTCACCTTCAGAAATATGTTATTATTGATTTGTGATCAATATTTAGAAGTATTAATTCGCAGAAGGTTAATGAGATCGTTTGGTGCTAGCAGCAGGTGCTCATCTGCTTATTTTAAGCAAGGAAGGTTTCCTAAAGGGATATATGAGGAAATAAGAAATGAGTGTTCTGGACACAACGGCCAGGAAGCTTCGGGAGGCTCTTTCTCATTCTGAAGGTAAAAGCAGCTCGGCAACAGCGTTGTCTGTTTCCCTCTGCAGCAGGAGCTTGCCGATCTTCCTTCCCCTGGACATCTCCGTGGTCACCTCCTCTCCCTCTCTGGCATCAACACTCAAGTCTCTACCACGGAATGACTTCTTTTCCCGGTGTGCCCTTGGCCCCTGCTTACCCACTGCGCGGCTCCCTTCGGCTCCTGCTGCTTCCTGGTTTTGCTGCCTGCCTCCTGCCTTTCATTTGGCTTCCACTACTATCTGTTCACTGTATTTTACATTCAAGCTCTCTAAGAGGGAGACTCGGATTAATCTATTTCAGTAGTGAAAATTAAATTAACCCCCAAACCCAGAGCACAGAATCTTCAAACTGCTTTAAACAAGGCACACTATAACCTTGTTCATCAGACGAGACACCAGGAGAAAACAGGAATAGAAGTAAAATCTCTCAACGAGATCTGCAAACCCTTTCCTCTCTCCTTTCCCACACTCCTATCCCATATTCCCTGCCACCCTTTCACCATTTCTGCCTCACTTCCATCTAGACCCAGGGTTTTTAGCCTTTTTTGTTCCACGGACCTCTTTGCCAGTCAGGTGAAAACCATGGACCCCTTCTCAGAACGTAGCAGCAGATAGTTTTATGACACTCAACATCGGAGGTCAGAGAAAATAAAGTTAATTAGTTGATTTTTTTCAAGATACTTAGATTACCTAAAAGTTACACAAAAATTGTAGGGATTCCCATATGCCCCACCTCCCACATAAACATCCTTCATTAGTGTGGCACATCACCTGCAATAGATATACACATCCTGGGGCTTTGGCACTAAGCATGGATCATAGTTCACATTGTAGACCACACTCTCTCCCACACAGTTCTGCATGGTATATGCTGATGTAAAATGGCCTATATGTGTCATTGTAATGTCACTCAGGATAATTCCCAAGTCCCAAAAAAGCCCCTGTATTACAACTGCGTTTCCCTCTCCCTGCCCTTAAAGTGTCCAGTGGCCACTGGCTCCACATTAATGTTGTAATTTCTTCCATTGCATGAATCACAATATGTCTATAACAGAATACCAGTAAGTCCACTCCAGTCCATAGCTCTTCCCCCAATCCTGAGGAGTCTGGAATGGTGATGTCCACTCCACCTCCGAGTGAGAAAGGGCTTATATCCCATGGATAAAATGGATGGGATTATCCTGCCGGCAGCTGCAGACTCTCTCCATTCCCTGGGATGGCCGTTGTCCATCATCATCTCCCCACCAGGTGACTTGGGTGAGTCCATTGAGCTGTAGAGTAGGAGTTGCAGCTCCACCGAGATTCCAGGCACAGCTGGCACATGGGCAGGCCAAAGGCTCCAGTCTCTGGAAGTACACCTACAAACTCCAGCACCGCATATAGGTTTGAATAGAAGGGACTGATGGACCATGTGCAGGGAAGACATATTTGAGTCCCACTCTGTCACTCAGGAGCACAGATTCCTAAGAAGGGCCCACTGATAAGGCATCAATCTCTGGAGCTATCCCCCCTTATATAGGACCTGGGTGTCTCCAGATCCCTCAGGAGGTCCTCTGTTTGGGGTGATATCCACATTGGAAGCCTATGAGGTCCTACGGAGATGTGCTAGTGATTGGATTGGGGCAGGGTGGAAGTGGGGGCATGTGACTCTATTTGGGCCAATGAGATGTAAAGGAAAGCCTGTTAGAAAATTGGGGGAAAAGTTTTCCATTCTGTTAAAAACAGAGATATGCCTTTGCATATTATTGTGTAATGATATGATGCTTGGAACTGTGGCAGCCATCTTGTGACCAAGAGGAGAAAAAAAAAGTAAAGAAGCTGAACCAGAGCCCTACTATCATCAAATTACTGTATAAACATGCAACTTCCTACCTATACAGTTTTTATTATATGAAATAAACCCCTATTGCTTAACGTACTCTTAGATATAATGCCACTTGCTGCCAAAATCTCCATGACCAATGCAGTATCAGACATCAACATGCCTCAGGACCTTCTCAGAGTGGCCCACAGTGATGGATTTAGTATGGGGAACTGTGGGTGAGTGATCCCCAACAAAGGAGAGGTCTCTGAAAACAATGAAATCCACCCCCCCACCCCCCACAAAGAAAAGAGTCAGCTTTGAACAACTGCCAGGTCCAGAAAAGAAAAATATTAGATCTGTATGGCATCTGTCAAGTGAGACATTATTTACCTGTGATGGTTAATTCCATGAGTCAACTTGTTTAGGTTATGGCTTCCAGATGTTGATTGTTACCATGAAGGTATTTTGTAGATGGATTTGCATCTATAGTCAGTTGACTGCATCTATGGCTGATTGCATCTACAATCAACAAAGGAGATTACTCTCAGCTATATGAGGAGTCTCCCATCCAATGAGTTGGAGATCTTAAAACCAGACCTGAGGATTTCATAAATTAGAAAGAATTCCTGCCTCTTCTTTACCCAGCTTCTCCAGGAGAATTCAACTTCACTTTCATTGCAGTTTCCAACTTGTGGCCTGCCCTATGGAATTCGGACTTGCCAACCCTGTGGTTGTGTGTGCCAATTCCTATTATAAATTTCTTAATATTTACCACCCTCCCCCTTCTCCCCCGGTCTCTCATCTCCTGTCAATTCTGTTTCGCTGGAGAACCCTGATTAATACACTGCACCTTACCTCTCTTCCCATCCTCTGCCCAACCCAGGAGGGGCAGGAAGAACACAAGGTGGGTGGAAGCAGGCGCGAGGCAGAGGCCTTCTGGGGAAATGGAGGAAGAGCTGACGAACCCCCTTTTTCCCACTGTAGCCTTCCAGCCAGAAGATGAACAAAGCTGGGGAGGAAAGAAGCTTTAACTGTATTAAAGTTTAAAAAGATTATTCTGGAAAATTTCAAATATAAAATTAGAGAGAATAGTATAATGAACCTCCATTTACACACCTCCTACTTTTTATGCTTTATCTATTCTTCCCCAACATTTTTTTCCCTAAAGTTTATTTTAAAGCAAATCCCAGATATTGTATCACTTTGCTGGAAAATACTTCACTATGTGTCTGAAAGATAAACAAAAACAAAAACAATAACCACAATGCCATTATCACACCCAACTAAACTAATACTGTCCCCACAATATCTAATATCTTACATGCAGTCCATGTCCAATCCCTCCTGTGACTCAAAAATGAAGTTTTCAGTTGATTTGTTCAAATTATGATCCAGACAAAGTCATTGCATTTATTTGATAATGTCTCTTAGGTTTTAACTTTTCTGCTTACGAGAAAAAAAGGAATAGGTCCACCATTTCCTTAGGGGGTTACAAAATTCTGGTTTTCCACCAATATAATTCCTTCAACATTAATTAGCTGGGTTCTTCTATTAAGAACAATCTTCCCTCATCAACTATCAGTTTGCTCTGAAATACAGTTCACCTAGAAAACACAGAATAGTTGCTTGATTCTTTCCCTTTATATATCAGTTTTCAGAGTAACTTTATAGGCATCCTAGTATATGAGATTCCTGTGGCTGCTGTACAAATTTCCATGAATGTGGTGGCTTAAAGCAACAGAAATCCATTCTCTCACTGTTCTGGAGGCCAGAGGTCTGGAACCAAGGTGTCAGCAGGGCCACGCTCCCTCCCAAGGTTCTAGGGGAGCAGCCGTCCTTGTCTCTTCCCACTTCTGGCTGCTGGTCTTCCTTGGCTTGTGGCCACATCACTCCAACCTCTGCTGCCGTGTTCACGTGACCTTCTCCTCTCTGTCTGTGACCCTCTCCTCCATGTGTCTATTTTAAGGACACTTGTCACTGGATTTAGGGCCCACCTGGATATTCCAGGATGATCTCCTCTTGAGATCCTTAACTTAATCCTATCTGCAAAGACCTTTCTTCCCAGATAAGGTCCATTCACATGTCCCAGGATGTGGACATATCTTTTGGGGGCCACCATTAAATCCACCATGCCTAGGAACCTTCAACAGTAGTTGATAACTGGGTTTTTTTTTTGTCTTAGTATTATTTTTTCAATTATGTTTTTGTTAGCGTTATTTTTTAAAGTAATGGATTTTTATATATTTGATTATAGTCACCATTCTTTTTGATTCTCAGACTGTCTCATCTTTGACCAGGGGTTACCTTCAAGTTGCAGTCTGCCACTTTGAAAATACTACGTAGTCTTTGACGGTTTCCTTGCTTTCAGGCTCAATATGTCTTAGGCTCATCTTATGTATTTCCTGTCCCAAACTGGCATCAATCATGTCTTCAAGGAGTTCTGGTTCCTTCTAGTGGAAACTGGCATTTAGAGACCAAATTTGTATGGAGAAGCTTTGAAAGTTAAATAAATTTGGCACTTCAGGCATTATACAGAATTGTGCCTTTTTAATTCCAGACATGAGACTATGACTAAAAATGACCCCAAAACTTATTTTCTGAACACGATGAGAATAGTCACGGGATCTGCTCGAACTCACTGTCTGCTTCTGGGCCAGTCACTAAACATTGCAAGCCTCCATTTTTCTTATTTGTAAAACGGGAATAGCAGTATCTACCTCAATAGGCTGGGAGGAAAATGAAGAAAGTCTATGCACAAAGTTTGTATTCTATTAAATATCCACTGGGTGGTAGTTGTCCTAATGGTTGTTGTCCCTGAAACCCAGAGGCGAGGCTCCCACAGCTGGGACCCTGGGAAGGCCTGGGATGCAGGAAAGCTACCCACAGGATGGAGGATTCAGAAAGGATGGCCAGAGTGGGTAGGCAGGGGCAGACTAGGGTAGACAGGGACTGGCCATAGATGCGTGCTGGTGAGAAGAAACAAACACACGCAGCTGTGCCTCCCCAGGTCCCACACCGCACCACGGGAGGTCGTGATGAGAGGGCGTCAGGCCTTCTGATGCGTGGGCTATCATTAACAGTAATTGTAGTAATCATACTCAAAACTAGCACAGGCGCTCTGACTATTGCCCCCAGAATGACTGGGCTAGCAACTGGCCTTTTGGAAGAATGAGCTTTGGGCAAGGAAAGAAAAGAAGAGGGACCACACACCACATGTGTGTGACGGGAGGGGAAATTGAAATTCTTGGCCAAGAATCAGTGGCCACCTTTAATCCACCACAGCATGCTATGGTCCTGTCCTCCGATTTGCCACCCATGTGTGAAGGGCAAAGCAAAGCAGTCCCCTCTCCATCTTCTCACATCTCTTCCCCAGAGTCCACCCCTGGAGTTCAAGGTGGTGGTTAGTTTTAGGAACCCTGGTGAAGTTCACTGGAACCAGGCTTTGCAGAACCTCACTGCAGAAGCATCTGTCATTAAACAGCTCCTCGACATCTTCCTCAGTTGGTCCTGGGAGTCTGGTCCTACTTGCTTCTCTGAGTGACTGACTCCCCCACATGCAGGCCCAGCCCAGCATGAAATTAAGAAAAATAAACTTCTAATTTCTAATGAAAAAAAAGTATTCAGGGAACTAAATCCAAATGTTAAAAAAAATTCAACTTCGTATAATTTCTAGGCAAATCTTTGGCAAGTGGGACTAGTTTAATAATGCTAGTTAAAAACAGATATGTTGGGACGTGGATGTGGCTCAAGAGGTTGGGCATCCGCCTACCATATGGAAAGACCCAGGTTCGATCCCCAGAACCTCCTGGTGTGAAATAAAAAGGTGAGCAGGCAAGCGGGACCCATGCCCAGTGAGCCATGCAGCAAGATGATGACACAACAAAAGAGAGACGCAAGGCAGAGCGCCAGGAACTGAGATGCCCAAGTGACAGGGTGCCTCTCTCCCACATCGGAGGTCCCTAGGAGCAAAGCCAGGAGGAGAAAAATGAGAAGAGAAGACAAGAAACAGACACAGAAAATCACCCAGCTAATGGACACAGACAGCAAGCGGGGGTGGGGGGGATGGGAACTCATAGAATTGTCACCAAAAAAATAAAGTGAATTAAAACAAAGCAAAACAAAACAAACAGATATGTCTTCTGAGTTATCAAAGTTAAGTACAGTACAAGTACACAATTTACTCTACTTGGTATGTTCTTCTTAAATTTATTCAGGTTTACTGACCAACTAAGCTAGCCAAATTGAATTATTATTCTGACAAAATTTATTTCAAGAATAATTGTGTTTTGTAGGATGTCAGCTTCAGGATAGCTTCCAAGATCTTTTTGGTAACTTAAACATGTAAGGTATGCAGGATGTTTTTGTTGGAGAAAAAGAGGGTAGTATCTAAAGTAAAACGGCTGTTGCAAAAAAAAAAAAAAAAAAAAAAAAAAAAAATAAAGTAAAACGGCTGTAGAATGAGAAAAAGGAATATAAAGGCCAAAACAAGAATGGATATAGAAAGTTGTAGAAAGCTTGTGGGAAAGGAATTTTATTTGGTGGTGTTTTAGTTTCCTGGCTGCTAATGCAAATACCATGCAACAGGTTGGCTTAACTAATGGGAATTTTTTTTTAATTTTTAAAATTTTTTATTTTTAAAACAGTTTTACTGAGATGTATCCACATACCATACATTCCATCTAAAGCATACAATGGCATGCTTTTAGTATAATCAGTGTTGTGCATTCATTACCACAAAACATTTTAGAACAATTTCATTACTGCAAAAAGAAAAATTCCACACCCCTTACCAGTCACATCTCAATCCCTCTATTCTTCCCCAACCCTACATAACCAGTAATCTAATTCCATCTTTATAAATTGATTTATATTTAATTTTATATAAATGGAATCATACAATATGTAGTACTTTGTGTCTGTTTTCTTTTCTTTTTTTTTTAAGATTTATTTATTTACTTTTATCCATTTTTAACCACCCCCCCGGCCCCCATTTTTGCTGTTTTTATGTCCATTCACTGGGCAACTCTCTGTGTCTGTTTCCTGCCCTCTCTTCTCATCCTTCTGTCTTTACCAGGATTCGATCCTTGGAACCTCCAATGTGGGAGAGAGGCGTCCTACTGCCTGCGCTACCTTAGTTCCTGGTTATCCCGTGCATCTCGTCTTGGCTCTCCCTTGTGTCACTCTCCTGTTATGTCATCATCTTGCTGCGTGGTTTGGCAGGGCCTGGGGGGCTCACCTGCTTGCGGGGCCTGATGGCACATAGGAACGATATGATACTTCGGGGACCTTGAGAAAGAGGAATTCACCCAAATCTATAGTTACTGCAGGTGAAATCTGGTGTCAAGTTCTTGGATTAGCTTCCTAGCCTCCAAAAGCTTTTAAAAGTCCATCCTGATGGAGGCTCATTTTGTCTATTTTTTACATGGCTGCATTTGTACAATTTTTATTAAATTTTTTCTCTTTTTTTTTTTTTTTTTTTTAAATTCCATCCTGAGGTTCCTTATGAAAAACTACCAGCAAAACAAATGTAAAAAGGCCTTTACGGTAGACAATCATCCTTGCTGCACTTGGGTGAATAATCTGGCCAAGTCTAATGAAAGCAGCCTAATTTTACGATCAGGAATAATTTTCCTTGGGCTTTGCTTTGGTCAAAAGGAGGGTGACTAGAGAGAGAAAATTTGTTTCTGTAGAAAACTTAGCACACTCCCGTGGGTTATCAGATTTGAATCCTGTTAGCTGTCTGAGCTATTTTGCATCCCCGTTGTAAACTATAATTCCATGGTATTGTTACCTACCTGTAATTGGATTAGATCCTGTGACCTTGCATTTAGTGTCTACCCTAAATGCCAGCCAGATAGCTAACTTAGAGGATCTTTTTACATGGGGCTTCAAACTGACAAAAGAGGGAAAATACCCCCAATCCCTTGACCTACTAAATACAGGGTTCTCCGCTTTCATTTGCATCATCATACCTTCCCTAGGATCATGTGACCTGGAGAGAGCAGTTAGAAATACATGTAGGGTAAGAAACAGCTTTAACCCCACCCTCGGTGCTAAGGATGACAGCTCAGCATCAGTGGTCTTGAGAACCAGATGACTGACACAATGTTGCTTTTTATGTTAAGTCTGGCACAGTGATAAATAACCTAAATAATTTAACGGACCAAGTTAAAGGGTTTTCATGATATCAGTCAGGCTCTCATGTAATATAGACCTATTTTCTGATGTAGGGTCTTGGTTAATGGAATATGAAGACAACTTGTATGCTTTGGATTTATGCTTTTAATTGTGAAAATCAATCTATATGTTTTTCTAGTTGTACAAATCATGTTTCAAGATTCTGTTCAAATTCCTTGTCACCTTCAAGACAGATGGTTGCTCTTAAGATAGCTAATCAAGAGGAAAATGAGATAGTAATGGGACTGTAGTGGACCAGGGCTAAAAATAAAATAGACACCATGATTTGGAGAGGGCGGCACCCGTTATCCGCTCATCTGAGTAAGGAACCCCGCTCCAAGGGCCTTAAATGTGATTGAGCAGCCACCCAAAGAACCTCAGGAAAGGAAAAGTGAGCAGAAGATGGACTGAGCCTACCCGACTACCCGGCATGGAAATAAAGCAGTGGTGGTGACCAGGGTGTTTTGGTCAATTTCCAGTGAGATCACAGGAAAAATGACAAAAAGGGGCGACTAAATAAAATAAAATGGTCGCCTGCATTGGGCGTTGCCAGGAGGGTGCCTCTTCCTGAAAGGATTTTCCAGGAGGCAAAAACAATTGATCTGCAGGGGCTTTCTGAGAAAATGCAACAATGGAGGGTCCCTGCAGGACTGCAGATAAACAACACCTGGTGATAGACCAGTTTTGGTCCAGAAGACACAGCTTATGAGAACGGACAAGCATGCCATACCGATCAATGTATATCCGCTCCCCACTTTGTAAGGCCCTCCCGTGTAAAATGGAAACTTAACGCCAGCGAATCAGAGCATTTCCTTGCTGGCTTCTGCATTTACCCTGTATCAGCTTCCCTTCTCCACACCCTGGGCAGAGCTCCTTACCACCTGGAATTGGCCCAGTCCAAATTTGCTGCCTAAATAAACTAATGTTAACATTTTAAAAATGCCTCAGTTTGTCTTTGACAGGTTTCACTTAGTTTGGCTTGGATCGTTTTCAAGGCCTTTTGTTGTTGTTAACTGAATGTGCAGGGATTCTAATTGATAGGAAGAGACGAGGGACATGAGGGTCAGCCTCAGAGAAAGTGGGGGGACCACAGACAAAGGACAGTGTGGGGAAGGACTGAAAGGGACTAAGAGTGAATTCAGGGTCACAGCCATCCAGTAAGAAGTGAGCGTGGAAAAGGACTGCAGAGCAGCAGGCTGGCGTTTCCTGGGGACTTTTGAGGGGGGAGGTGGAGCCCGATTGAGGGTTGTGGGGTTGGAGCTTCCCTGTGTGTTGGTGGCCATGGGCACAGGTGGTCATGCTGTTGCTTTCCTGTCCTCCGGCTGCTACAAGTCCGAGCTGGGAGTAGTTCCTCACTGTCCCTTGGATACATGCGGACGGTTTTCAGGCAGCAACTCAATGACTATCCTTTATGGGTCCTGACTCCGGGTCCCAGCCCTGAGGCAGATCCTCACACCAGCCACGGAGGCAGACCCAGGGGCTTCCTCTTCCCCTCAGCTGGGCCGCCAGAAGGGCCTTCCGCCCTGTGGTAGGGTGAATTCTGCAGCTCACTTTAGATACTTTCTCTATCTTAATTCGCATTCCCAGGGGTGTGAACCTATCTAAACGGGAACTCTTTTATTTTTATTATTTTTTTAACAATTTATTGAAGTATATCGTTCATACATGAACATACATAAACTATAAGTGTTCAGTAAACATCATGAACCTACAAAACAAACATGCATAACACCATACAGGGCTCCCACACATCACCCCCCCACACACACAAACACCCTGCACTGTTGTGAAACATTTGTTAACAAATCATGAAAGAGCATCAACAAAGAATTACTACTAACTAGTCCGTATCTTCCTCCCCTAAACATTTTTTTAAAGGATTTATCCATCTATTTATTTACTTTTATTCATTTTTACCCTCCCCCCCCACTGGCTTCTGCTGCTTTCGTGTCCATTCACTGGGCAACTCTCCACGTCTGCCCCCTGACCTCTCCTCTCATCCCTCTCCTAATGTCCTCACCGGGATTCGATCCTCGGAATCCCCTGATGTGGGAGAGAGGCGTCCTACCGCCTTAGTTCCTGATTTTTTTTTGGTGTGTCTCATCTTGGCTTTCCCGTGTCACCCTCCTGTTATGTCATCATCTTGCTGTGTGGCTTGTGGGGCCTGACGGGGCACCCACACACAGGGCATGGTGGCCCACGCACCTTCCACATTTTTCTTTTTTAAATTTTTACCGGGAGGTCCCGGGGATCGAACCCAGGTCCCTCCATATGGGAGACGGACACCCAACCACCTGAGCCACATCTGTCCACCTGTTATATCTCCTGAGGTTGATCAAAGATACCCAAAGTTACAGTCTTTTCCCATACAGGATGGTCATATAATAAATCAGGCTCAGTTTATCACCAGCAGTTCTAAAAACCAGACCTAGGGAGAAAAACTAGGTCTGGGGACACATGCTTGGTTTCTAATATAGTGAATGTTTAGCCTACCCAGGTTATCACAAACTCAGGACAGCGAGAATATTTGCAATGGGACCTCTTGAAGATTTTTTTTTTTTTAAAATCAATTTTATTGATGCATATTAATAAAGCCTACAATTCATACAAAGTATACAATCAATGGTACTTTGTATAATCATATAGTTTTGTTTTCATCACTTCAATCATTATTAGAGCATTTTCATTATTCCTATAATAATAATAAACAAAAAACAGACAAACAAACAAGAAAATTTCTCACCTCTCAGTTTCTCTATATTTTTCCTGGGGTACATAGCTGCTGTTTCTGGCAATTCTTGCACAATTATTTATTTGTTCAATAAGCAGTTTTATTGAGATATAGTCACATACTATATGATCTATCCAAAGTTTATAATCAATGGCTTTTAGTATAATCACAATGTTGTACATTCATCATCTCAAAAATTTTAGAACAATTTCATTACTCCAAAAAGAAAGACTCCACACTCCTTAGCATTCCTTCCTCAGACCTACATAACCACTAATCTCATTTCATCTTTATAAATTGATTTATATTTACATTTAATATAAATGGAATCATACATTATGTAGTATTCTGTGTCTGGTCTCCTTCACTTAGTAAAATGTGTTTCTTTTTGGTCTGAGATTAGCATTTTGTAGTATTAAATTACATTTGTTCAGCTTCAAAGAAAAAAGGTCTTATATATACAATGCTACCCATACTCATACTTCACATTATATATTTAGCTCATAATAGGGCAATCATACAGTATCTGTCCTTTTGTGTCTGGCTTGCTTCACTCAACATAATGTCCTCCGGGTTCATCCATGTTGTCAAATGTTTCACGACTTCATTTTTTTTTACTGCTGCATAATATTCCATCATGTGTATACTCCACAGTTTGTTTATCCATTCATCAGTTGATGGACATCTAGGTTGTTTCCAGCTTTTGGCTATCGTGAATAACGCTGCTATGAACATCAGTGTACAGATGTCTATTTGTGCCACTGCTCTCAGGCCTTCTGGGTATATACCTAGCACTGGTATTGCTGGGTCCCACGGGTGAAAAGGCATCCAACTCAATGGGAGAAAATATATGGCAAACACATATCTGACAAGGGTTCAATATCCATGATGTGTAAGGAGACCAAATGACTCAACAATAAAAAGACAAACTATCTGATTGAAAAATGGTCAAAAGACTTGAAAAGACAACTGTCCAAAGAAGAAATACAAATGGCAAAGAAACACATGAAAAAATGTACAACACCATTAGCAATTAGGGAAATGCAAATCAAAACTACAACGAGATATTTCACACCTATTAGACTGGCTGCTATTAAAAAGTTGGGAATCTATAAATGTTGGAGAGGATGTGAAAAGATAGGAACGTTTATTCACTGTTGGTGGAAATGTAGAATGGTACAACCATTGTGGAGGACTGTTTGGCAGTTCCTAAGGAAGATGAAGATGTTTGTTTTTAGTTAAAGCGTGGCTCAACTGAATGAGAATGGGTCTTAATCTAGATTACTGGAGGCTTTATAAAGAGAACCCAATGGCTGCAGATCCAGAAAGAAGAAGACATGGGAGGGGAGGAAGATATACAAGCCAAGGAACCCCAAGGATCTCCAGCACCAGAATGCTACAGACTCTGGGAGAAAGTCTGGCCTTTCTGAGATCTTGATTCTGCACTTGTAACCCAAAAGTGTGGGCTGATAAATTCCCATTGTTTAAGCCAACTCATTGTGTGGTATTTATCATAGCAGCTCTGGCAAACACAGACAGCCTCCCACCACCACCCCTAGCCCTTGGTATCCTCTGTGGCCAAGCACAAGGACACTCACCTTCTCTGATGTCCCACCTGCAAGGCAAATGCCTCCTTTCTTGGCTCTCCCTTAAAAAATCTGCACCCTCTTCTCCTTCCCTTGATTTTCTTCTTTTTCAAGGCATAGACTTCAACCTGACCTGCTCTATGTCTTTCTTACTTCTTTTTTTTTTTTTACCGGGAGGTAACCAGGGATCGAACCCTGGTCTCTCCATATGGTAGACGGACGCCGAACCTCCTGAGCCACATCCGTTTCCCTGTCTTTCTTACTTCTAGTCTATCTTCTCATGCACGATATTAGCTCCGTAAAGGCCACAGGGCTCTTGGTCTTTTGGTTCTACCCCAGCACTTAGAAGAGTGTCTTGCAGTTAGGGCTTTCAGTAGGCATTTGTTGAGTAAACAAATGAATGGAGGAGAATACCTCTATCTGTGGGTCAATTCAGTCCGCCTTGTATGACTCTAAATTCAGACTTGTTTACTTTATCAGACTGCGCAATTTAAGGGCAGGGATCCTGCCTCACTGAATTGTGTTCATTACACCGTCATCCGTTCAACAAGTCTTTCCTGAGGGGCTCCTGTGTGCTTGTGAGGCACTGACCCAGGTCAGATCCCTAGTCTGCGAAGCTTCCCACTCAGCCATGAATACAGACAATTAAATAGGGAATAAAAATTAAACGTGGTGCTTATTGTGCGAGGCGATTTGCCCTTCCGCGGGACTTAACAAGGAGCCTGACACTCAAAGTTTTATTGAGTCAGCTCGTGAGCTTCGCTGTGAACTCTGATACTGACATCATATTCTTACTGAGGGATGGCAGGGAAATTAATTTCATGCTTGTTTTCAAAACTGTTCCCATTTCAACCTCAAGATTAAAGTAGAAGTAAAAAACCGGATACTAGCGGCACATTTAAACCAAGCTAATACGAATCTTAAATTGGCTTAAGTATTAATACGATTCAGGCATCTGTTGTCTCCCAGAGGCCCCTGTTATGTGTTAACAGCAGCAAGTTCTTGGCTCAGCAAATGACTCAGACAAAAGTGAAGTACTGTGTCTCTTTCTGAAGTCAAACTCACTTCATCTCTCCAAAGTCAACTGCTTTCTCCTCTTCTCTCCCTAGAATATTCTCTGTGTAGGGTTTTCAATCCTTGAGTGAAAAGCTCACCATCTGGACTATTGTGATGGTCTCAGTAAACAGCACATAGAGAATCCATTGTTGTGGGCCCAGCTGCTGCTTCTCTCTCCTTTATCAAGGTCCACCCCAGCCTCTACCAGCACATCTGTGGTTGACAATGAGGCTCATTTTACATTTTGGCTACATCACAGGCCTTATCATGGGGACTGAATACACGCCCAGAGGAGTATAAACAAGGGACTGTTCAACAACAAATATCAACAGAAATAAAAATGATGAGCTGTTTGTCTTTCGCTCTTCTTTCTAGTTCCCCGGGATTCCTTCACAGGGCTTCCTGAAAACTCTTCAGTGCTGTCCACCATATTGTCTCCCACCTAAGTGCTCAAAGGCTTCTCTGGAGAGAGACACAGCATCTCCCGGGAGGAAATATGCTCCCTCCAGTATGTCGGCTCTATTAAGCTTTGTCCAGCTGCTCCAGAAGTGGGACAGCAGAGTACAGTGAGAGGGCCCAAGACCCTTAGAATGATGCTAGAGGAGTCTCTAAGAGGAAGAGGGTGAGCAGGGAGTGGAGTCGAAACAGAGTCTGCCGTTGAAAGAGTCAAGTGTAATTGGGGAAAATCATGGGAGGTTGGGGGGGGTGTGTGCTCCAGAGAGTGGGGAGAAGAAGTAAGGGGTGCTGCCTCCCAGAGCACTCCCACCTACACAGGCAGGTCCCGCTACCTGTCTCTTCTCACCCCCCTCCATGGGGCTTCTGGAAGGTCTTCCTTTGAGCCTGCCTTTCCCTGAGTAGGTCCACGTTCACCTTGGGGTCCTTAGGGGCTCAGGATATTCAAGGTGTGAGTCTTGAGTGCATTGCTTACCCAGGGGACTCATTCGGCGCGCAAGGAAGGGTGGACAAAGCCATGTGCCTGTTCACACAGGAGGCCTGCAAACAGGAATCAGGCGTCCCCTTTCAAAACACGCGGTGGGCTACTTACTCTTCCACTAGTAGAGAGACCAACTTCCAGAGGGACAGGGGTTTTCCTGGCTTAAAACAGAAAGCCCCACCCCCAGGAATGCCCTTAAAACCAGGCAAGCAGGAATGGCTGGTCACCCTCCTGGTAAGGGAATTTGTACGGTTTCCAGATGTACTCTGAGGGCAGGGTCTGTATTTTTCTGGTCTTTGTATCCCCTGAATGGAGTAACCAAACCTTGTGCAAAGTGAATATGTGAGCGATAATTATTTGTGGGGTTGTGCCCTCTGATAGCGGAGAAGGATTGTGCTGAAGCCCCCTCACTCTCCCAGTAGCCACTCTGAAATGGAAACTTGCTCTTAATACAAAGCTGAGCTAGTGGTGTAGCTGGAGGCTATAGGACAGAGATTTTTTCCCCCCTACGTAAAAGGAATTGACCTGTTCCTGGAGCTCTGGAAACAAATGGCCTGGGTTCAGGTCCTCACCCTCCACTTGCCAACTGGATACTGTGAGGAAGGGGCTTAACCAGTTTGTGCCATTACCTCTTCATTTAAAAATTGGAAATCTATCTCTTATGAGTGTAGAATGGTTAAATGATAATATATACAAAGCACTTAGCATAGTGCCTGACACATAATAAGCACTCAATAAATGTTAGCTTTTACTATTATTAAAATTAACCAGCTGGGCTATTTGTAAATAGTTCTAGTATTTTCTGATAATATTTGGAAATTAAATTACAAGAGAGGTGGGAATCAAAGCCTTATTAAGAGCAGGCTTGCAAATAGACTAACATTTCCATTAATATTTAAAAGATTCAGTAAACAGATCAATTTTTTAAAAAGTGACTTCATTTTGGCTATTTGAAAAGAAAGCGCCGATATTTTGAATAGAAGTTTTGCTTGCTAGGAAGTAGAAGGATTAAAGAGAATGATCCCTTTAGCCTCTGGCTTTTATAGGCTTTATCACCATTGTGAAGATGTATGTGTCTCAGAGATATAATTTGATATAGTTTAAAGGTTATTTAGTAAATTTTCTCTGTGTTTTCCTAATTTGTAGAACATGGAGCCAAAGGAAATAAGCAACTTAGTTTGCGCTTCCCCAAGCTCCACCAGTTTCAGGAGACATCTGTGGGTATGGTTGCCTTTATTATTCATAAGCATTCTTTAAAACAAGAAAAAAAATTGAGGATCAAATAGGCTCTTTCAGGAATAGGGGACTATTTGGGTATGACTTGTTTATGGTACTCAGTCAAAATTTGCAAATGATTGATTGATTTTAAAGGTCTCATTTCAAACCTACAATTTGGCTAAGGAAAATCAGTTCCTCTTTCAAGTTTTTTAAAAAGCATATAAAGATGTTGCCTGGCTCCCAAAGCAGAAAAAAAAACCCACATATGCCACAAAGTCACACTGACCAAATTATTCTGGGATTAGACATAGGGCTGGACCAAGAACAGATTAAAACGATTTGACTTCATTAGCGTAATTAGGGAGCTCCAAATGAGATTTTTGCAGCTAAACTCTTGAGCCATGCGGGGAGAACAGCTGTTGCCGAGGCCGCCTTCCTCAAAGGTAGAGTTCCCTAAGCTGTCTGCCGAGCTCCATGCCCTCTTCCAACACTGACCTCCATGTGAACGTTCATGGGTAAGCTAATGCGATTATACCCCGCAGTCTCTACTTGTTTTGACCTAGTGGGCTACTTCAAATATTATTTCCAGGAGAGACCCCACCGACCTCTTCTGTTATTACTTGGACCCGTGTTGAGCTCTGCAGCAGGACAGGCTACATAATTTGCAGGGCCCAAGACAAAAGAAAAATATAGGGCTCCTTGTTCAAAAAGTATTAAGAATTTCAAGAGGCAAGAGCAGAGCGTTAGCTCAGCGTGGCACCTGTGTGCACACCCGTGACGCTGGCCCTGCTCTGCAGAGGAGCCCTTTGCACCCTCACCATTGAAGCAGTGATGCTTCTACCTGTTCCACCACCCCATTGGCCTGCAGAGGAAGCAATGCCTGAAGTCTCGAGGAAGGGTATTCTGCTTACAAAGAATCCAAGATTAGATTATTTACCAGATGATAGTCTTTTTATTTATCTTGATATCCATAAATACGGCATGATGTTATTCTTCAAAGTAGCAGCTGAGAAAAGGAAATGCACTTTCACCAACCAAAATATAGCAAAATGTCCATTAACCTAGGATTCTAACATTCCATCAATGTCTTTGAGATACTTAGCCAGAATGGCAAAAATACTATTTATAGAGTTCTGGAAGACTGAAAATGCAGGACTATGGTCTGATGAAAAACTTGAAACTAACAAGATTGTGGACCAAATTCTATGACAGAAATTTTGCCGAAGATCTCAGCAAGAGGAAATTCTATTTCTTGGGCACCGTAGTGCTAATGAAGTAGAAAGGGGATACCCAAACAAGGAAGCAAGGCACTCATTTGGAACATTAGCAAGTCTGCTGTGATGTCAGGGTGGTATCAAATTCCAAACAAATTAGAAGTCTACAGGGCAGAGGTAGCAACCAACTCTCTTGATAACTTCTATCCTTAATTCCTCCCATTTGAGCTTCTTAAATGTGTGTTTCCTCCAAGGTTATTCCTTTGCTCCTTCTCTTGCCCTCTTCTCTATGTTCTGCACTCTACACTCGGCAATTTCAGCCACTCCCAATCTTTGACTATTATCTCTAAGTAGAGAGCTCAGAGGTATCCCAACCCTGACCTTCCTAAGCATCAGTTATGCATTTCCAACTGCCTGCTGGGTAACATCCCCCCTGCCATATACCAGATGCACCTGGAATTCAATGAGATAGAAACAAATAGCCACTCCCAACTCTCCTAGTCATTAAACATCAACACCCTTTAGTTCACTTTCCCTTTTCCCCCTTGCTCTTCACATTAACCAGATAATGATGACGTGGCTCTATGTCTGCCATGTTTCTCTAGTCTGGTCTGTCTCCCTGTCCAGTGTCAAAACCGTGACTGATCTCTGTGTCCCAGCTTTGCCCCTGCAATTTACCTGCAAACAGGCAATAACAGTCTTTCCTAGGCTCTAGTACTCTCCTACTTCAAAACCTTCTAGATCTATCACAGCCACAGAAGCAACGCTTGCATTTAGCGTTTATAGCCTCCATTAAATCAATCTAAATCTATCGTCAAGCTTCCTCTCCTAGTAACTATGCCTTTGTGTGAACCTTCTCTCTGGCCCAATCCACCACACACAACTTTTGAGCACAGTTTGTGCTATCCTAGTCCTCTGTAGATGTCATTACTGAGTCTAGAGAGGCTTCTGTCTTAGTTTGCCAGGGCTACTTAGGCAAATACGACACACTGGGTGGCTTTACAACAGGAGTTTATTGTCTCATGGTGCTGGAGTCTAGAGGTCCAAATGAAGGGATTAGCAAGGCCGCCTTCTCCTGGAGTCTTTAGTGCTCTGCGGTTGACTCGCCCGTCATCCTTGGGGTTCTTTGGCTTGTCTCTCTGCCTCCCACACGTGGCAATCTGCCTCATCCTCTGGCTTTTGTTTCTCTGCCCTATTTCCCTTATTTGTAAGGATATTAGCCGCATTGGCTTAATGTCCTTCCTCATTCAGTTGGGTCACACCTTAACTAATAACATCTTCAAAGGTCCTATTTGCCAATAAATTCACATCCCAGGAATGGGGGTTAGGACTTGAACATGGCTTTTTGTGAGGGACATGAATCAGTCTCCAACAGCCCCTACCCCATCTCTGCTCACCAAGATCCCACTCATCCTTCATGGTTCAGCACAGCTGGGCCTGTTCACAGAGGTGCGTGCCCCCTGGTCATCGCAGCTGGTGATGACTTTCCCTTTTGGAAGGTCTGAAGCCCTCTGTTTCGTACTTCTCTAATGGCACTTGTCATGTCAGTCTCTTAGGACTATCTCCATATGCAGAATTTTCCATTCTAGATTCTATAAGCTGCTCACATAGAATTTGTGCCTTATTTTTCTTGATTGAGCATGTGCTCAATAAAGTTTTGAGTATTAATGATTAAGTGTAGAGTAGCTATCGTGGCAGCTATCTTAGATTTGCATATAGCTTTGTAAGTGGCTTTAGCAACATCATGTCTAATGTTGACTAGAAGGAACCATCACTAACAATGAGGCCTAAGAACTCAGTCCATTAGCAAAGGTCGCCAGCTCTCACCACTTCAATTGTCTTGGTCCAAACCACCTTTAATTCTCTGTTGATTGCTGAAACAGCCTCCTAACTGGTCTCCTTGTGTCCACCCTTGTACCCCAAATCTAAGCTTAAAGTGATATTTTAAAAATGTGTATATCATTTCTCATCAGCCCCATGTTTAGAAACCTCTAGAATTTCCACAGAGGAAAGGCTTAGAGTCATAATCTGTTGGGAAGGAAAGCCAAGTAGAATTGTCCCAAAATTGTATCTGCACACCAAGGACACTGCTTTTTATTTAGAGGAGTATAGATTTGGAGTTGCTTTGGGATTACTGATGGAGAAAGCTAAACTATTCCCTAAAGCACCCTTACTGCCAGTACCTAGTTCTGGCTAGAGAGTTTTTAACTGGGAAGAATAGGAAAGGAAGGTTGTGCTGATTTGAGTCTCTTATGGACCCCAGAAAATCATGTTCTTTAAGTGAATCTATTCCTGTGCATGTAAACCTATTGTGGGTGGGAACTCTTGATTGGATCATTCCTGTTGGGGGCCTTTGTTTGGATTACTTCAGTGAAGCGTGACCCAGGGTGAGTCTTGGTTCTCTTGCTGGAACCCTTTATAAATGGAGAGCTGAAGCAAAGACACACAGAAAAAAGCCTCAGAGACAGAAGGAGAGGTCCTGGAGGCTGGAGGCTGGAATCAGGGGAGCACAGCATCACAGGAAGAGGCCCCCGACAGTCTACACCCATGGAGCAGCTAGAAGCTGAAGAATCAAGGCCTGAGGAGAGAGGAGAAATGAGCAGACTGGCATTTTGCCCTGCCATGTGATTGATCGCCCACAGCTGCAACTTGGTGAGACAGCATCTCTTGATGATGCTTTGATTTGGACACGTTCACGGCCTCAGAACTGTGAGCTTTTAATCAAACAAATTCCCAGTGTAAAAGCCAACCCATTTCTGGTATATTGCTCCCAGCAGTTTTTACCAAACTAAGACAGAGGCAAACCCTCCTGCAAATCTGGGCCCTGTCTTGGTTTGGCACCTACCAAACAGTGGGCTCTCTCTTTCTTCCTTCCCTCTTGCTTCCTTTGCATTCATTCCCCTCTTAATTCTCAAATCCTTCTGCCCCAAGCCTTCCTCCTCTATCTTCCTGGGCCCTGCCTTGTCTAAGTGGACACAGGGCTACTCTTCTTCCTATCTATGAGGACCAGGAATTCTTGCCTGACTTCCCTGGGCTTTGTTTTTGCTGAAGAGGGGAGAGTGGGGAGAAGTAGAGATTTGTAATGGAGTGTCTGTCTCTAGCCCGCTAGGTATAAAATTAGAGGATCGGAGCAGTCCTGCTCAGAGAAAAGACAGTGTTTCACTTGCTAATGAGGGCAATTCCATTCAGTGGGAATGACAAAAGGTGCTGGAAGAACTGCCTCTCAGCTTACAAGGCTGAGAACCAACTTCTTGTAATGAATTAAAGTAATTAAAGAATAGTGTCTGTGCACACCACCTACAAGAAATTTCCGTACATTATTAATGAGGAAAACATTTCCTTCGAGGGCTTCGTGGTTTTGGAGGGCGGAAGAGAAGAAAGAAGCTTATTCAGGTACTACCTACGAGCTCTGTCTAATGTACAACGAGCTGTGAAGAGCTGGTGTGCTGCTGAGGCATCCAAGACAGTGAGGTTTGGGTGGGATTGCAAGACCTTTCTTCAGACTGAAATATTAGCACCCTTTCCTTCCCAGCCTCACTGCTTCCATGTCTCAGAAAGCAGGCTTGTGGGCTCCAAGGTGGGGCATTGTTTATATCCATTGAAATGTGTATTTGTGCTGGAAAGAGAAGGAAAACAGCACGTGCCTTTCCCAAACTGGCTTCTCCTGGCTTCTTTTTTTTTCTTTAAATATGGAACGCTTCACAAATTTGTGTGTCATCCTTGTGCAGGGGCCATGCTAATCATCTCTGTATCGTTCCAATTTTAGTATATGTGCTGCTGAAGTGACCACTCCTGGATTCTTGAGTTTTCTTTTTTCTGAATTGTAATTATGGTTCTCCCAATATTTGCATCATTTTTCTGCCCCCATCTGGACCTCTTTTCACTTGGATCCAGCTGAACCACAAAGATGGTTACAGGATGGCTTCCCACCCTCAGGCTGGGGGCAGCAGAGCTCATTAACCCTCCGAGGCCTAGCCCCAACCTTGCAATGGCTTTGGGTTGGCTCCCTAATTAAACAGCCCAGCATCAAATCTTCTCACTACCTTTTCAATCGTATATTAAACCATCATTCAGCCCATATCCTAGACTCTGACTTGGATTTCTGGCTATTTCCCAAACAATCTCTAGGTTTCTGTCTTAGACGACTTTGTAATTGACATCTCCTTTGTCTAGACTTCATTCCATCACCCACTCCACCTGTTAACATACTACTCATTATTGAGAACATTTTTCTTTTTTTGAATTATTAAAGTGACATCTGCCCATTGCTGAAGACTTGGAAAATATGGCAGCGTACAGAAGAACATATGAGAGAAAAAAAATCACCCCAGTCCTACTCCCAGACATGACCGCTGCTACTATTTGATTAATATTCCTCGTTAATGCATACTGTTATATATAGTTGAGAATATACTGGGTATAATTTTAAGATGGTATCTTGCCTTTTTTCCTGCTTAGCTCATGTTATCATAAGCATTTTCCCATGTCATGAACAATTCTTCATACAATAATGTGTCAGGGAAATGTATATTATTAGCAACTGATACAAGAATTCCTTTTAGGGAAAAACTTGCCATTTCTGAGAACAAAGCTTGGGGGGAAAAGCATGGGGAATAATTTGTTGCTTGCTCCCTAGAATAGTGAGAGGAAGAGTGTGAGAGTGAGGAATGAAGCTTGCCTGCATTTTTTGAGTCCCCTCTTTACAATAAGAAAGTCACCAAAATCATGAAATATTTGAAGAAAGTAGATTTCCTGTAGAAACCTTTGAAGAATCTGGAAGGATACAGGTGGAACTGGGGCAGCCCTTGGCAGGACATGCCTAGATAAAGGCGCTGGGAAGGAAGCTCTTGGTAATTTTCAAAATTAACAGGAGAGAATTTGCATTCTCATAAATTGAGAATCGAGAATCAGGGCGTTTTAATCAGATATCTGAGAGACGTAGGGAAAGGCATCTTAGGTTCCTAAGTTGATATCAGGTTTATATTCATAAATAATATTTGGATGGTTGCTTAATGTTCCATTAAATGGTAGTATCATTTGTATGACACTTTGAACAACGTTGTGTTTGGATTATTTCCTTGAATATGGAAATAACTAGGTCAAATAATAAAAAAATTCAAAGGAATTTGTTACATTATCACCTGATTTGCTAAACATTGTCTCTAATTTATAGACATTAAGGCAATGCTCCCTGGGAGCCATTTCTCTGTACCTTTGCCAGCACCTACCTGCTATCTAGACTCTACTTCAATTGGCACTGCCTCCCTGAAACCTTTTTTGATCTGCTCAGGTAGAAATATTCTGTCTTTTAATGGTTTCCAATGGTTTCACATTCACCATTCAATAGGCAGTGATAATATTCTCTTTTATATTACAAGCATACATGTCTCCCCATTAGTTTGCCAGGGCTGCTATGACATATGCCACACAATGAGTTGGTTTAAGTGACAGGAATTTATAGCCTCACAGTTTTCGAGGCTAGAAGTCCAAAATAAAGCCTCCACTGGCCATGCTTTCTCCCAGAGTGTGAAGAGTTCTGGTGCTGGCTTGCCACAATCCTTGGGACTCCTTGGCTTGCATCTTGCCTCGTTCACATGACTTCTCCTTTTGACTTCTACTTCACCTGCTTAGTTTGTTGGTATCTCTGTCTGGATTTCCCATCTTTATAAGGACTTCAGCCATATGGATTAAGATCTACCCTGATTCAATTTGGCCTCCTCTAAATAGGATCTTCAAAGATCCTATTCCCAAATGAGTCCACACCTTAACTAAAATTAACAGCTTCAAAACTCCTATTTACAAATGGGCTCCCTCCCACAGAAATGCAGGTAAAGACTTGAACAAGTCTTTGTGGGGGGCATGGTTCCCTCTCCAATACTACCCAGCCATACTGTAGTCAAACTGAGTGGAAAATTTGTGCCTGTTTTATGCTTGCTTGAAAATAAATATTTCAGGGCCTACAGAAGCCCAAGTTTCTTGAAAAAAGTAAGAGGCAGCTGGCTGCTCAGACTTCGTGTCTCCTGACCCAGATTCCTAAGAGGATCAGCTTCTATGTGGTGATGTGATGAAGGCGACTGCCCCCTGAGGTCGTCTCTATAGCACTCTGGGGAATGGGAGAAGAGCTAGATGACTGGCAAAGGGTGAATTGCATTGTAGTGTCAGGAATGGGCAGAAGGTGGATTTAGGTGGGGCAAGATTCCAGCATGGAATGCCTAAGAAATGGTTTGGGAAGAGGGACTTGTGATCACCAGGAATCCACAGGGGCAAAAGAAAACTCAATTCAGACTAACCTAGTTTCTTTTGCTGGCAGAATCACAGGAGTGGTACATAGGGAAAAGCAAAGAGAAGGGGGTGTCTGCACCTGGAGCAAAATGCTGGTGATGGTTCTTGTGATAACCCTGAGACAAGGTATAGACATGTGGGTTGAATGCAAAGACACACTGGTGAACTCACAACTGTCCAAACAATCTGCTCTATAAGTTTTCAAAAGTTGCAGATTAAGAGCTAGATTTTTATGTGGAAAGAGGTTTTGGTGGTGTTCCTAGGAAATCTCTTCCTGTCTCTGAGCAGGTTAATTGTTTCATCAGTGACTTGGATGTCACTGTAGAAGGAGGAGCAAGTCATCAAATGTAAGGCTTGACACAAGGCTGGAAGGACTGTGAATACAGCGGAAGGCAAAATCAGGATCTAAAAGGGCTCAATGAATCAGAGTACTGGGTTGAAGTTCATAAAATGAAATTTAACTTGGGTCCCTCCAAACAATTGCACAAGAGCAGAATTGGAGACATCAGAGTTTCAGGAGACAGACTTTCTGGGTGATGCTGGTGTGGTAATAAAAAATTCCCATTTGATTCAATGACAGGAGAAGGTGGTCCTTCTGCTCAGCAGCAGCCCAGGCCCACCTGGCATATGCCTTTCAGTTCTGGGGCAAACTCAGAGGAGAGGGACAGGAAGGGTCTAGGACCGGACACCATATTTCTTAAGGAAAATTGGAAGGAAACGCCAAGTTTATCCCACAAAAGAGAGGGCTCAAACACACTTGAGAGCTAGTTTCAAGCATCTGGAGAGATGTCCCGTGGAAACACGTATGGATTTATTGCTGAGAGAAATAGTCGAATGCTGTGGTGGTGGTAGTTGGTGTTTCCAAAGGCTACTACAAGAATATCTCCCATGTCACACGCCCTTGTGTTATGAGCTTGGCAGTCTCCAATAAAGAGGTGGGTCAGTTACCAGTCCCTTGATGCTGGCTCACCCTGTGACTTATTATTTTTTTTTTAATTTATTAATTTTTATTTACAATCACTCTATATCAACCAAGCAAAACCTTTTCTTCTGCCCTTTCCCTATTCCCTGGTAACCTCTGTCTCTGTGAGTCTGCTATTTTTAGATATCAATATTATATTGTGGCATCATACAATATTTGTCCTTTTGTGCCTTGCTTATTTCACTCAGCATAATGTTTTCCAGATTCAACACGACTTATTTTGACCAATAGAATTGGATGGATGTGATGCTGCATAACTTCTGTGGCTGGGTCGTAACAGATATGCAGCTTTCACCTTTGCTGCTTGGAATGTCGGCTTCTGGGATCAGCTGTTAGGAAAAGAAGCTCAAGCTAGTCATTTGCTGAGAGCTGGCTTGGCACATCTCAGCTGTCCTTGCCAAGGTTCCAAATGTGTGAGTGAAGCCGTCTGGGCCATCCCAGCCCTAGCTGCCATCAGAGTACAAACCACGAGAGAACTCCACTGATGTCATGTGGAGCGGAAGATCCACCCAGCTGAGCCCACTTCATATCCCTCGCCCATAGAATTGGGAGCCAATAAGATGGTCATTGTGTTAAGCCATTAAACTTGGGGTGCCATGTTATTCAGTGAAAGGTATAATCAAAACAGTGAGCAAGAGTGTAGATTGGAGGCTGACTGCTTTGCCACTACTAGCTATTTGACCTTGAGCAAATCGTTTAACTTCTTTGCATCAGTTTCTACATCTATAAAATGGGGAGAGTCAAGCGCACATGGTACTGTGGGGATTAAATCATTTAATGCATGAAAAACACTTGGGACAGAACCTGGCTCATAAAAGCTCCTCAATACAGGGGTAGAACTAGGACTAAGAGACAGAAGCTGTGGGGAGGTCCCCTTCCCTGGAGACATTTGCATCGTGCAGGCTAAGGCCATACCACCCTGAGTGCCTCCAGTCTGGTCTGAATCATGAACAGTGGCTGCTTTTAGGAATTTGGGCTTAGGGACCCTCCCAACCTTGAGATTCTATTTTTCTGTCATGCAGGGGCAGTGTTACTGTTGGAGGAGGTGCTCAATATACTTTTCTTTCTGTCTGTCTTTCTTTTTTTATTTTTAACTTTTTTTTAGGAGGAACCGGAGTTTGAACCTGGGACCTCGTACATGGGAGGCAGGCACTCAATCACTGAGCTACATCCACTCCCCGTCAATATACTTTTCTTGAACTGACTTGAGTTAGAGGCATGAAACAGAAAGACCCATGCAGCTGAATCATTTCAATTTTATTTGCCATAATGTGTTCTCATCAACCATTAGTGTCCTGAACACATCTCATGAGGTCAGCACTCTCACTTCTGTAAGATAAAGGATTTGAGGCCAGAAGAGCTAAGTGGCTTATTAATTATTGAATGCCTTGTCTTTAGTACCTCCCTGCCTGTGAGTTCAAGGCTGCCATGAGACCCGAGCCTTGGCCTCCTGGCCAGGTGGTGCAAAATGACTCTCCCAGCCTCCCAGAAAAGCAGGGATGAAAAGGCACAGAGACACAGACAAGGTCTCACTTCACTCCGCTTCAGCTTATGAGCTCTTCAAAAGAAGCAGCTCAAATGTAGCCCTGGAATTACAGAGGCTCGAGAATGGAGTGGTCGCCTCTGTCCTCAATAGTTAAGGAAGGAAAAGGAGTTCTGGCGTTGAAACCTTCCTGCCTATCGGGATCTAGTAAAATGTCCCCAGACCTGTTCCCAAGGGCACTGAGAGACAACAATCCCAAAGTTACTCGTAATTCAGTGGAACATTTTTTACTCCGTAAATCTAGGGCAGGGCACAGGATTGAGACAGAGAAGCAAGAGGGCAGGAGGATTGGGCTGGAAGAGGGCTCCCAGCTTGCTATTTAGTTTCTCCACACAAGAGGATGCAAGAGAGTGATACTGGCGATCAAAATGAGGACAGACTGACCCACAGAAACAGGGACAGGTGGTCTCTTGCTACTTACTCTGAAACCCCACATGGGGTATTTTAATAGTGTTCTCCATCTGTCGAACCTCCGGGGTCAATCCCTTCCTAATCTGAGCTGCAATAATTGGGTAATCAGACAAGACTCTCCAAAAAGCCCAGGCCATTGTTTTGCTGTTCTTTTTTGGCTAGACTTTTCTTTCATTAGAGCAGAGTATAGCTGACCTAGAAATTTCCTGTTTGAGTTCTGGTCTTCTGCTAAACGAAAGCAGGCACTCCGAAGAAGCATGCATGTCTACAAAGCAAAGCCCCCACCCTTTTGGGGGTGAGTTCAGTCACCATTCGCTGAATATACAGGAATGAGAGCTGCTAGGAGAGATCCTGTTATTTACTGAGGAAGAAAGAGAGGGAGGAAGGAAGGAACAGAAGGAGGCAGGGAGGGAGGCAGGCAGACAGGCCCACAGTCAGCTTGGGCTAATGAGCTCTCTGGTGTGTCCAGGAAACATCCCAGAATACATACTTCTGCTGAGATATCTGTCTTTGGGAAAAAGTAACCTTGCTGTGATGGATGGCAAATGAAACATAAATGAAAACTGCATGAAGCCAGATCATGGACTTAACCTAAAGAACACAAAGAAAACCCAGTAGGTGGTTAGGAGCTGGGACATAACCAAGCCTGGCTATTTGGAGATTAACCCATAATGGAGAAAAACATAGATTTTTTTTTTTTTTCAAAGGAGAAAAAAAGTAGCCCACAAGCTGTCAAGGTCCGATCACACTGGCCTAGCACACATGATGGGACAAAGAACTTGTCCAAGTCTAATGAGCGAGAGAGTTTCACATTGAACTAAGTCTCTCATTGACTAAGTCTCCTAGTCCCCGTCAAGCGTAGGGATCATGTTTTCTTCATCACAGACCAAGCACAGAGCAGATGCTCAATAAAAGCTAAGGGAGTTGAATAGATGTGGCTAAGGCAAGAGGGAGGCACTGCCCAAGGAAGTTAGCAACAACCACAGTCAGGTACTTACTATAGTTTATTTCAAGCACTTATTAAATATATTTGATGCATCTTTGAGATACCTGGAGCAGTTAATGTCTATTGCTAGGTTTCCATTACAGATGCAAGAAAAAGAAGGTCCTTGTGCTTTCTGTCTGTCTGGTTGTGGCAGCCAAGATTGAGTGGGGTGATACAGGAAATTCTGAAAACACAGGGAGGGAGAAATAATCTTTGCAACTCAGAAATAAACTTGTAAACAGTGAATACCCTTTGAAAAAATAAATATATTTGCTTTAACCAGAACTATTCCTCCCGAAGTAGGAGGCTAAAGGGGAGGAAAAGAGCTGGGCATGGCAATCCGGATTGGTACCATCAGGTCTTGAGATCTAACACACCATCTTGTGTGAGGAGGACGCCTGAAAGAACGTAGGAGATGGAATGCTTTCTTCCACCAGCACAGCTCTAGTGTCGGTGTGTGTGTGGCAGGTTCTGTCTGCTGTCTGCTATCATCTGCTGTCTCCTTCCATAGTAATAGCAATGCAGCTGAGCACATGGCTAAACCGTATTTCCCCCTCCTCTTGTAGTTACAAGTGGCCACGTGACTAGTTTCCACCCACAGAATGTGGGAGAGGAAGTGATAAGCTCATGTCTAGACTAAAGCTTTAAAGAAACGAACGTGCCTCTTCCAGGACCTCTGTCCCCCTCCACAGCCAGATGCAGTTGGCAACAAGAGCCACAGGGGGATGGAGCCTGGGGCCCTGGATGATCACGTGGAAGCGACCCATGCACCGCCTAGGACTGCTATGTGGGCAAGAATTAGACTTCAGCTGGGTCGAATCATTCTATTTTGAGATCTATTTTTTTTTAATAGAAGCTAGCATGATCCTGAGTTAAGTAATACTTACGAATACCAAGAGAAGTGCCACCCGACTTACCATGTGACTCAAAAAGGAGAGATCTGGGCCCCAGAAAATGAATTCTCGGCCTCTGTTTGAGATGATGTAGCTACTCCACTGCATCTCTGCTGGGGGGCAGCTGTGCCTACCATGGAGGGTGAGAACCACAGTCTGCTGATACAGGTGTACCATTCTCATCACAACCTTCCCTCCCTAAACATCAGTCAAAATATGGGAAGTGGGCCCTGGCACAACATGTTGATGGGCAATATGTAGAAAGTGTCCTGACCATTTGTGACTTGTCAGGGGAGTGTGCTGGGCCTCAGGGAGCTTTAGGGGAGCTGGGGTGGTGCCAGCCATGACACGGAAAGGCAGACTTGATGAATAAGGAGGAATTCATGAGTTACACAGGTGGGGCAATAGTATCCCAGGTGATGGAGACAGTATATATGAAAGCGGGAAGACAGTGGTGTATTCAGAGACTATGTTCAGAACTCTTGGAGCATAGGTTATGAGAGCAAGTGTGTTTGTGTGATGTGTACAGGGCATTAGGGATGGGCTGGTGCTGGGAAATTAGAATAGGTAGGCAGAGTTCAGATTAATTATGGTATTTTTGCATTTGGATTTCATCTTGTGGATGATGGGAATCTAATGTCATAATTAAATTTATATTTGAGAAACATCAACTCCTCGATAGACTGAGAAAATTCTAGTCTAGGCACTGTCACCCATTAACTCTATGACCTTGGAGAGAGTTCATTGATTTAGAGCTCAGAAGTTTTTTACCTATTGAATTGAGAAGTTAAATTAGACAGTTCTTTAAACTTTTGGAATCATTTGCCCCTTTGGAAAATATGTTGAAGGTTATAATTACTCGCCCCAGAAAAAGTTGTGCACTCACACAGACATGATTTCATGTACAATTTGAGGGGATATTTCATAGACACCCATAGTCCATCCATTGCCCTCCTAGAAATCCCTGTTCTCCAGGGGTGGTTTGTACATACCATCCTATATGCAGAAGACTGAGCCAAGCCCTGTGTGTGACGCTGGCTTTGTGTCAAGTAGCAGGTACCAAGCAGAGTTTCTTTAAGATGAGCAAAGGCCACTGCTATGGCGCAGGTTGTTGCTGCAGTTCCTCTCCAGCCTCACACTCTTGAATTCCCATCCGTGCCTTGCCTCAGCATTAACACCTGTGGGCTCTCATCTTCCCCTCTGGCTCTAGTTCGCATCCCAGCTAGCGATTAGACGTTCCCCGCGGCGGCCTTTGGCTCGTCCCCACCTCTGCATTTATCCCTGCTCCATGCTATGGGGCTCTGGTCTCTAACCTCCTTCCTTCTGCACAGTTTCGGGCCCTCATTGCACACACCTTGGTGCTGGCAGCTGAAGATCACCCACCCCCACGCCCACCCCCTGCAATCTGAGATGGAATCGTTTCTAAGAGGAGCAGGAAGGACCAGAGGGAAAGGGGATGTATCGGGAGGAGCAGCCCAGTCACTGTGGTGTAACATATTTCTCAAGCCCCTCTGGATTCTGTGTAGGAAACAAGTGAACAATAAGAGCCAGCAAACACTGTTTCTCTTGTTCTACCCTATCCATGACGTGGGAACTCTACTGCCCCTCTTAAATTCCTCCTGCGTGATCCTGAGAGACCACAGGGCTATTGCATATGCACTCCAAGATCTAGCCTTCTTGGCCAACACCATTTTCTTTCTTGGTTACTCTGGCTGCCAGCAGAACTGTCTCTCGTTGCTGCCAATCCCAGAAGTGCCATCCATGTGGGAGCAGCCAATGCTCAGTTCGAACTGGCCAATGCCTGAGTCGGAGAATGTGAATGTCAGTGCCAAGGATGCCGATGGCTGCGTTGAAGGACTGAGGTGAGGTTGAGGCTGCCACTGTTGCTAGTGATCTTACTTGGTCACCAAATGCCGGTGTGCCCGGCTGTGCTCTCAAGGGGCCACCAGCATTATAAAGAAATATCCACTTTGCCTTCTTTTGGTCTCTTGCCCTAGAAGCCAGGTACATATCCATGGGGGCTGGACCCAGATGCATGATGAGGGACTGACCCGGATGAACACAGTACCGCCCCACCCCAACGCTCTCCTACTTCTGCAGAAGAAACATGTGATTCTGTCTCCTTCTGAGACAAACTCTTTCCCCTCGGCAGCCTCAATTGTACACACTAGGGTTAAGCTGAAAATTTATGAGTTGTGCTGTGCTTTTACACTTGCACGTTACTAATTAGAAATGGATTTCTCCACTGAATAAACATACCCAGAACAGCTATTAAGCCACAGTGAAAGCTGATGTTCAGGAAAAATCAGGAATGAAAACATGCTGAAGTAAGCCTAAGAACTTCCATCTCAATTGGAACTCCTTGTGTTTAGACCTTTTTGGTTCTCATCTTGCCTGCCCTGACCTGCCCTGCCCAGCTGGGCTCCAGCTTGCCCAGGCAAGGGGGGTAGAGGAAAGCGCTGGAAGGCTTGCTCCCCAGGTGAGGCTCCCTGTGCAGTGCATCCACACTTTTCTCAGCTGGCACCTGCCCACTTCCCATGGTGGGGGGAGTCTTACTTTGTGGGGGGGGGGCCATGGCATCTCTCGTAGGGCAAAGGCAGTCCTCGGGTCCATGGCAGAGCTGACTGTAGGGCGAGACTTCAGGGCTGGCAATGCTGGAGCTTTGGCTGACGGTCCTCATAACAAGGAACTTGGGGTGGAGGACATTTGAGGGTCCCCACTAACATCACAGGACTTTTGAAGCTCTTAGGAGATAAGAGCTTAGAGGACCATCCCACAGGGAGAATGGACAAGAGCAAGGAGCTAACATGGAAGACTCAGCCGGGGTCTAGAGCAGGCTAAGTGCACCTGGGACCCCAAATCAGGCTCAGGGAGGCAGGGGGCTTTTTAAAGAGGACTTCATTTTTCCCTGATCCCAATCATAAACTCCTTCAGATGTACAGTTTTATACTAACCCCAATCTAAGCAACTGTGGTATGTTGTGTGTGTAAGAGAGAGAGAGAGAGAGAGAGAGAGAGAGAGAGAGAGAGAGAGAGAGACATAATCGTCCCCCAAAATGTTGTGAAAAAATAAATAAGTTTCTCTGTGCAGTTCGGCAATGAGGGCTCTGATTCATCATGTCGAGTGGTCGATCTGAATTGTGGAAATGCTTTCTTTGGTCTCAGCTTTACATCCTATACTGGGAGAGATCGTGTTGGTCCTAATTCAGGTATCACTTTCAAATCTCATTGATTACAAATGATCCCTTTAAAGACCTAAGGCATATTTAAGGTAAAGCCAGAGGCCTCCTTTCTAGCAGGAGAATATTGGGGATACTGTGAAACAGGGAGCCCCACAGCAGCATCCAAACAAGGGGTCAAAGGTCAGCCCCTCCCCCGGCCAGAGGCTTTGCCACATTATATTCCAGGTGGTTCCCCTAAGGTAGAAAATGCCACTTGGGAAGCTCAGGAGGAAGGTAGGGACCAGGCTGGTTCGAAGAGATCCTGAAAAAGAAAATGATGGTGATGATGATGATGTGAAGGCTCTCAAATGATTCCACCCCGTGTTTCTCTTATCTTTTTTTCTCGTGTTGACTGTCCTCCTCCAGAGACGCTTGCTACACAGAGAGAAAAACCCCAGACGGAATGACAAATGCTCTTTTGTGCCCAAAACGAAAAGCACACATATCTTCCAGCAAAACCCACTTGCTGAACACGCTTGGGAAGCATTGTATAATCTTGGGAGAGCTTTTCTTTGAAACACTGCTCTCAGTCTCTTTCTCTCTTCCTCTCTGCCCTCATTTTCTGCTTGTTCTCTAAAGTGGGGCAGGGAGGGGCAGTGGAGGGGTAGGGGAGAAAGAATGAGAAAGAATGAGAGAGAAAGCATACACAAAAACAGGGGTGCTTCAGGTATAATGATATTCACCGTTTTGGTCTGCCTTTCAGGAAAAAAAAAAAAATGCAACAGTTTCGTGCAAATGTAATCTTTGCTTCCCCCAATCTTGACTGTGAAGAACAATTGACTATGTGGATAAAACATTGCAATGCATAGTAAAAATGGCCTTTGCCTTCAATCTGTCACCCAATAGTTTGAAGGAGACTCTAAACACTGCCCTCTCTCACCCCCTTCTCTGCAGCCTCCTAGACCTGGAGAAGGCTTCTCTCCTCATCCAGCTGATTCTTTGGTACAGTTCCTTGTTCGCTGGCCATACTCCTGCCTTTTTCTGACAGTCTTCATAGCAAGGACCTGGGAGGGAGGGAGCGCCAGGGGCCTCACTCACTCCACAAGGGGTCCTCAAGCCCATCTTCCCCAACGCCTGCAGATGGCGTCCACCTATCTGCACTTTCTTCTACTTCAGGGCAAGGCTGGGCCACCCAGAGCACCTTCCTGAGACTGAAGGTCGCTTTGTCCCCTCTCTTTGTCTGTGTCCCAAAGGAATGATATCTGTCCCAAAGTCCTCTGCCAAATTTCCCCTGGGGACCCTGGGATTCTCATGTAAATTAGATGCACATTTGGTCTGCCCTGGTAGTTTAGAGCTTCCCAGTGGATGAGCAGGTTTACCTTCCCCTGGGATCCCAACTCTTAGGCTCAGCCACGGAGAAGGGACATTTTTAATAGACTCCTTCATTTCTACACGTCTAAGCATGAGGAGAGAGAGAGAGAGGGAGGGAGAGAAAAGAGATGAGAGTTGGGTTGGGACTGGGGGTAGGAGAGGGATTGATTCTTGACCGTCCTCTCTAAAAGGTCCCTGTGTGGTTCCTCACACCTGTCTCACCTATGGTTCTGTTTCATCATGTCGAGTGGTCAATGAGAATTGTGAAAAACCTTTCTTTGGTTGCAGCTTTATATCCTGGAGAAGTGAATGCTAATAGTGGGAGTGAGCCGATGGGATTAAAATTCTGCGAATGAAAACCTCTTCAGACCCTAAACTCATTGAGTTCTTAGCTTGACAAGAAGCGTTCTTGAAAACAACAACAACAAAATATAGCAAAACAGAAAAGTACAAGAATACAACTAGTGACTCCAAGGCCGAAATTCAAACCAACGCTGTTTCACGACCACGGAAGCTATAATGGCTGATGCATACTATGATGGGCAAAAGTGCAGCTAAAAGTGTTGGGGGTTTCTGGGTATAATGCAAGCAGCACATAAAAACTGAAGCCCAAAATGAGTAGGGAAAAGACTGATATTTGAGTATATATGTAAATGTCACATATATATATATTTCTATTTCTCCTTGTTGCTAAGAAACCCTCATTCAGGGTCATCACATCAGATGTCAATGTGACAATATTGGCAGTCACCTTAGAAGTCAAAGCACAGAAGACACCCCTCGTCCCCCTCATTGGGCGGGTTCCTGGGACAAGGCCAGGTGGGTCAGAGCAGCTGCAGAGACAAGGCTGCACTCAGGGACCCAGGCCACATCTCTGCTGCCATTTAGAGGAAGGGGCTCCTGGACAGCCCTAGGAGGAGGTGAAGCCACCTGCAGCAGCCAGGGCAGGGACCACACCTGTATCCTGCAGCAGACTCAGTGACTGCCAGGGCCCACCGGTAGAGTGGGTTCCGAGAGCCCCCTGCTGTGCTCCCTCAGTCCATGCACCAGTGACCAAGTGCTGGCTAGGCAGTGGCTTCTGTGAGCTCAGCCTCTGGCGGCTGGAGCCTGGGATGTCCCAGTGGACCAGTGGACCTCGGCTCCAGAACGGCTGTGCTGCCATGGCTGAGACTTGCCACCGGGCATCTGGCTGATGGCAGGCGCTTTTGTAGGAAGAACCAGAAGCGTAATCATAAGGGTTGCACATGGACTCAAACCGGGCACAACTGTAAACAGACAGCCATGCCTAATGGACTTAGCATCTAAATGACCCAGACAGGCATAAGCGGCTCGGCAGAGGAAGGAAGAGCCCCGAAGCGCAGGATGGCTGATGAGAAGGAACAAGCATTCCGTGCGGGGTCGAACCGGTTTGCCCATTTGGGGCGGTGGGGTACTTTGTGATCTTCAGTTGGCTCCCGGAAAGAGCAAGTGTCGAGAAGGGATTTGCGGCGAGGGGGCTCTGGATTCCATACCATCCGCGCGGCTGCTTGCAGCGCCAAGCCGGGTCGGCTCGGAAGTGGGTTAGAGGGTTACATAAGCCCTCTCTGGAGCGCCGAGCGCGTCTTCTACGTGTGCGCCCCTGCGGCGGCGGCCAGGGCGGCTCGGGCTGAGCCAGGACCTGGGCGACCCGGGCCTGGCGCGAGCCGGGGGGCTGACGGCAGCGGCGCCGCCCGCCCGGTTGCCATGGCGACGAGCAGGCGCAGCGGCGGCGCGCGCCGCGGCGAGGCTGTCAGGGAGCGCCCGGGCGAGCGCGCGTCCGAGGGGGGCTGCAGGCGCGAGGAGCAGGCCGGGCCCGGGACGCCCTCGGCAGACATGGACTTGCATTGTGATTGTGCTGCCGAGCCCCCGGCCGCCGAGCCGCCGGCCGCCAAGATCAATAAGGCCGCCTTCAAACTGTTCAAGAAGAGGAAATCGGGGGCCAGCATGCCCAGCATATTCGGGGTCAAAAACAAAGGGGATGGGAAGAGCTCGGGCAAAGCGGGCATGGTGAGGAGCAAGACTCACGACGGCTTGGCCGAGGTGCTGGTGCTGGAGAGCGGCAGGAAGGACGAGCCGAGCGGGCGCCCCCAGGGCGCGGGCGGCGCTGGCAGCCGCGGGGACCGGCTCGGCGCTGAGCCCCCCAGGGCCGCCGGGACCAGCGGGGGCTCTCCGGCCCCCAGCGCCGTGGCCAAGTCCCACAGCTTCTTCTCGCTTTTGAAAAAGAACGGGCGACCCGAAAACGGCCGAGGGGAGCCGGCAGAGCCGCACAAGACGGGCGGCAAACAAAAGAGAGGGCTGAGAGGGCTCCTCAGCAGCATGCGCTGGCACCGGAGGGACAAGCGGGCCAAGGAGGAGGAGAAGGAGGGGCCCTCGGCCGTGCCGAGCAGCCTGATCCTGCCCGGCTCGCTCACCGCCAGCCTGGAGTGCGTCAAGCAGGAGGCGGCCCGGCCCTCCTGCCCGCCCGGGGACGCGGGCGGCGACGCGCCGCGAGCCCCCCCAGGTGAGCTCGGGGCCGCAGAGCCGGCGGCCGCCTCGGCGGAGGAGGCTCGAGCCAGGAAGCCCGGCGAGTCGGTGAGTCCCGGGCTGCGCAACCACAGAGACCCTCGGGGAGAGACGGCGGCCGGGCCTCGGCGCGAGGAGAAGCCCCAGGGACCCCCGGAGCCGGGCGCCGAGGAGGTGCGGACCGCCGAGGATGCCTCCGGAACAGGTGACGTTCTGATAAAGACGGTTCCCCTTGTTGAATCTGAATGTGGCAGTGGCCGAGAGTCTGCCGTCCCCGACCCTTCCTCTGTTGATCCACCCTCAGAGCCATCGATTGATCGTATTTGTTTGATGTTTTCTGACGTGACTTCACTGAAAAGCTTTGACTCTCTTACAGGCTGTGGAGATATTATTGCAGACCAGGAGGAGGAGGCAGGTCCCAGCTGTGACAAGAGTGCCCCCGGGCCGGGCAAGCCAGTGCTCGCTAAAAAGACCCCCGGCATGGTGGCCTACCAGGGCGGCGGGGAGGAGATGGCGAGCCCAGACGAGCTGGACGACACCTACCTCCAGGAGTTCTGGGACATGCTCTCCCAGACGGAAGGGCAAGGGCAAGGGCCCCGAGAGGTGGCAGCTAAGGCGGCAGCCCTGGAAACCAAGGCCGGACCCGAGGCCTCCAGGGACGCCAGGTGTGCGCCAGCGGCCAGGGACTTGTCCTCGCTCAAGCGCAGGAGGCTCAACCGGATCCCCATTGAGCTCCAGCACAAGGAGGAGGCCAAGCAGCGGGAGAAGGAGCAGCAGGAAGGCGTCCCCAACAGCGACGAGGGCTACTGGGACTCCACCACCCCCGGCCCCGAGGAGGACGTCTTGAGCAGCGCCAAGAAGGCGGCCCTGCCGCGGGACAGCTACAGCGGCGACGCGCTCTACGACCTCGACGCGGATCCCGACGACAGTCCGCCCGTCCTTGCTGCCAGTGAGGAGACGTCCTGCTTGTCCCGGTTAAAGCCGGTGTCTCCCATCACCATCACCTGCCCGTTGCGAACACCGGGCAGTTTGCTGAAGGACTCTAAAATCCCTATTAGCATCAAGCACCTCGCGAACCTTCCATCCAGCCATTCTGTTGTGCACCAGCAGCCGGCCAGGAGTGAGATGCCCAGAACAAAAATCCCCGTTTCCAAAGTGTTGGTCCGCAAGGTCAGCAGCCGGGGCTTGGCTGGGACCACCCTCCGAGCAGCCTCGTGCCACGACAGCGCCAAAAAGTTGTGAGGTCCCCGGAGGCCAAGATGGACCTCAGGGCAAGGAATACAACTTCCCACCGGAAACCACTACA
>JAKSZT010054335.1:22187667-22253594 GCA_026826555.1 Tolypeutes matacus
CTTTTTTTTTTTTTTTTTTTTTTTTTTTATTGTGCCAAACACTCGAAAGTCACCTTTATTTGCCTTTGCAGAAAACAGGACTTAACCAAATCTAAGTGAATGTCATGCCAGGAGATTGGGCTCCGAGAGCCAGAGGATCCTTCTCCCAGGACACTTTTCTTTCTTCCTTCCTTTCCTCTTCTTTTCAGGAAAACAAACAAACAAACAAACTAAAAGAACCTTTGCTGTATCACCGTGTGGGAAATACCTACAAAGATGAAAGAGCCAGGTATTTACTAGGTAAATAGCAGAGGGAATCATTGATTGGCAGCAAACTTCCATACTTTCCACTACTAGATATGAAAATAGGTAAATACCTGCCACTAGCAAAATAGAGGAAAGTTTGGGCTTGTTTGGCTTAGATAATCTGTTTGAAGAGAAATCCAGGGCTCTGCAGAACAGGATTTTGCTTTTATTTTATTTTCTCACCCCATGCAGAAATCAGGATCAGGGAAATATCTCACTAAATGCCACTTAGCATCTATAAACTGGAACCTTTTCATGTGTAGATAATGCATATTTTACAGTTTATCTGGATGTCACCATTTTATAGTCTCTCAGTAACCTGGAGTTTAAAATCTGGCTTTACAGCTAGATAGGATGACAGTCCCCAAACCACTGATGTTCTTTTATGTACCGTAACCAGAAGCAATTTTGTTTTTGTTTTATATGGGCTCACTGGCTCTCAAAAGAAAAAAAAAAAATCTATTGTGTTCATGTTACAGAGGAATGATGTTGCCTTGTTTTGGGTAAGAGTCTACTTGTTTCTCACTCCAAATCCTGATTTTCAGAGATTTTACTTTGGTTATAAAATTTTGGATCCAACCATTCCTCAATATGGGGAGTCCAAATGGAAGACCACAAAAAGAAAACCAATGGGAAAATATAGCTTTCCATGTCATTTGAATTTTCCTTTATAGACGATGGTCAAGACTGGTGTGTTCAGAACATATTAGCAAGCTATGTAACATAAACACTTTATACCAAGATTTTTTGAAAATGGTTTACTTATATGTATGTTTTCTACTATTTCAGAAGAAACATTTGTTTCAGAAAGGTTTACTATATTCCTAGTTAGTTTGAACGATAAACTGAAGCAGTTCTTAGAATGCTTTCTGAGTTTAATGATTAAATTAATATGCTTTTTGAAATGCATTTCAGGGTATTTAATCAAAAGATCAGAGCTTCTACTAGAAGGTGATTCATTGTATCAGGAAGATTAGACATATTAAAGTGAAACTACACATAACCTAATTGACAACCACTTCTCTATAACTCTTGTCTTCCATAGAGATTTGCTTAAGTGACAAATTGATATTACATACTTTTAAAGTTTGTTTTTTGTTTAATAAAGAAAAGAAGGCAAATTAAATATATGAAAACCTATTTTAATAATATTAAGGAAGTAACAAAATAAATTTGAGCCAGTAGCACAAAGCAGATTGTTCTCATTTTGAATTTGCAGTGACTCAATTAGAAGAGGTGATAGAGGTTTGCTGAATTTCTTAGCTGCTTCTTTATTAGTCAGATTACTGGCGTTATTGCATTGTGTCAGATCCTTAATGTGATTTCAAAGTAACGTTTTAATATTTAATTTCCTTCTCATGTCAGTAGATGAGGCCCTATACTCAGATACAGCCTTAAGCATTCTGAATATACCACCAGGAATTCATAGAAAGCACCATACACTCACACATGTTCCTGCCCTCACTTAACCATATACAGACTAATGACAAGTCTACAGTAGCTCTGGGAATGTTTCTGAAATTATTTCTGGCTTGAGAAAGGGGTTAAAATTGATTTAATGCTAATAGTACTATTTAGATTCAAAATTCCTTTTCCCCTAGTGAATGGAGAGAACATAAATTTTATTACTAACTGTAAAACAAAGGATCTCTATTTGCTTCTTGTGCATTTTCTTGCAAGGGTTATATTCTCCTTGACATGAATCCATGGCAAAGTTAGGTTTATCCAATTGTATAGGCGAGTTAAGAGTGCCTAAAGAATTGGTGAGAGTATTGTAAGAGTAAAGGCAATCTGTTTCCTAAGCATTCGAAGAAACGATTTCACGTTCACACTTTCAGGACTTATTTCTGCATTTATACTTCTTTTCTGCATCCTCTTTGGTATAAGAAAGTGTTAGCAAAGTTTTACCTTAACTTCCCCTTGCCTGTAAACCAACCAGTTATACAAGATTTAAAATATTTTGTTTCTTTTTCCATCTATTTTCCAAGTTTTTTTACTCAATATATCTTTAAAGACTTCCACTCATACCAGTCAGATGAAACATTCAGGCACTGAATCAGACAGCCGCAGTAACATGTTGGGAAAAGTGCTGCTGGTAGCAAGCAGCTTGGATGGTCAACCTTTCCAGTCACAGAAAAGGGATTGGTGTATAAGGTTTTTGCAGCTTTCTTGTGCCAAGGGCTACTTTCTCATTCATCTTCATGGAAATATTTTTTTTTTTGGAATTTTAGAATTTTAATAGACGTACTTTCCAAATTGCTATTTATACATTCTCTAATTACCTTGTGAGGATTATACAGGCCCCTATTTGCTGATGTTTTAAGGAAAGTGATGGATGTGGGTGTGTATGATTCTAAGACATTTGGTTGATTAAGTCATTTTGGTCAAGGAGCTGGGAAAATTAGAGAGGAAAAAGCCAAATAAATCATTGGACCTGAATTTATCAGTTGGCTTAATAGCTCTGTGTAAAGACAGCCTGTGTTTAATAGCTGCACTATGTATTCAGTACCTGAAAGACTCTGCTTTAGTATTCGTGGTGACTGGTACTTTTATTCTTCCAGTAGCACCAGTTGGGGGGAATTTTACTACAGAATTTTAAATAATCACAAGAGGAAATAGACTTTTGTGTCACCTGATAACAAAGAAACACAGAACATTCAGGACTTCCTCTAGACATTCACATTTCCTACAAATGGTCTGTCTATTTAAGTACATGCTTCGCACCTATGAAAGTGAGGGCTTGCTGAGTTTAAAGGGTCTGTTCATTCATCTCAGGAGTGTGTTCAATATTTGCATTTAAAAGTTCTTTGCTTAAACAGTTGTCAAGGACAAAAGACGGGATAAGGTCTCCAGGTTTCTTTGACTGGACTTTCTATGAGTTTTCATTATTTCCATCTTGGTATAGATTCATTTTCAGAGGCCACAGCACTGTTAACTTTGTTCGCAGATATGACTAATAGAGCTTCTTCTCTCTCGCTTTGTTTTTGGCTTCTTTGTTCAGTGCCCTCAGACATCAGAAATGGGCCATTTCACGTGACGCTAGCGTGTTTTGACCATGCCCCCCATGGAACTCACTGCCTGCTGCTGGGTAGAGAGAATTTCTCTCTTGAATTACAAGTATCTAGACTTGCCTCCCCTGTGCTTGGCTTCTACTTAGACACGTTCCCGTATATGCACATATACTTTGTTCCCTTACTATGAAGACATTAATTCAGAGACTCTTACATTCTTAAACAAGGAAGACGCATCCCCACTGCCTCTTTTCACCATTGAGTACTTGGAGGAAATGAGGGGAAACCCACATACTTCAGCCCAACCCAGTTTCGCTTTTCCCTCCTCAGGAGGCCAGGAAAAGAACCACACATTTCTTATCTGTGTCAGTCACCCAGAGAAAGCTTCAATTCATTTCAAGAAAATAGTTATGAAATTGTTTGGGACCAAAGGGTCTGTTGGGAGAAGCAAGAGGCAGGTGCTTCGTAGAAATGAGTGAGCCGCCACACTGTCCATGTAATGTGTTAAGTGTAGTTCCTCAAAGGCATTTGATTTTATGACCTCGTCCTGCTCTGAAGATTTTCTGACACTGTCATGGATTGCTTCTCAAAAGCCTCTTCACTGTGTTAAAGGTTTAAAGGAGACAGTTTGTTGCAACAATAGCCACTTGTAAGGAATGTTATTATCTCACTGCAGATACTGTTTTTATTTTTTTATTTTTTTTACCGGGATGTCCCGGGGATCGAACCCAGGTCCCTCCATATGGGAGACGGACGCCCAACCAGTTGAGCCACATCCGCCCCCTGGATACTGTTTTTAAAGGGTGATTCAGAATGATAGTTTCACAGTTATGGAAAGGAACTCCTTCTCAAACTGAAAAATGAAAGATTAAAATTGTAACAACCTCCAGAAGTAAAGTTAAGCACATCTTAGTACTGATTTTAACTTTAATTCAATGCAACACATATTTTATTGGGCATATGCTGTACCGAATACTTAATAAAACCTCGTTAAGTTGGAACTCACAGCTGTACTGTAACTGGATTCTAATATTCATTAAAATACTTTTATTTTATTTTACCTCCTTTTTTGGTATTTATATTTGTTGCTTATAGTTTGTGGGTGGATCAGAGTGGGGTGAGGTTGGGGAAGGGTGGTGTGGATTATACCACACAAATTCTTCTTTAAAAAAAATAGTAATTATGACAATGATTAACATTCATTGAGTACTTACATGTGCCAGCCACTGCTAGGAGCTTTATAAAAATCTTCTTACTTAGTCCTCTTAGCAGCCACATGGGGAAGGTAATAATATTATCTCCCTACCATGACATTTTTAATTCAAGCTTTTATGTTTGTTTCTATCCCTGTCTTTTTGTTTTGTTTTGTTTTCCCTCAGTCCCTGGGACAGGGATAAAATCTCTATCGTGTCTATAGCGTTGAGGAAGCAGAACATTGGTTTTGTGTCAGAGATCACAGGGCCCACCATCACTTATAGGAGAACCTGCTACTATTTTATAGTTAGTAGGCTAGCAATCTGTCTTGCTTTGGAGATATCCTCTCCTTTGGGAGATTAACATTGAATATAGAGACAGAAAGCTCTTCTGTTGTCATGGTGATACTGCCTCCCTGATAGAATTTCAGTCATTCCCAGCACGTTTCACTTCTTGTTTTTCCACCTTAAGCCCCTTCTAGACTTGTTCTGGGTGTTCTGTGTTGTTTGTTGAAATGGTAGCTAGCCGGGTTATCCCTCGCCTTGATGCAATTCTTCAATCCAGAAATAACCACCTGGCTCTTTCAAAAGTAGTACATCCTATGTTCTGACTATAGCCATTGAATTCTGGCCCATATTTTCTGATTCATTAAGTCATGCAACTAACATTTATTGAACATCTTCAATATGTCAGTCATATATTTGAGCATTTTATTAATTCAAATAACTAATTATGTGTTCAATATGTGCCAGGGATGATGCTCTGTGCTTTATTTTGCTTTATCTTTGTCGTTCACAAAAACCATGGAGGGTAAGTATTGGCTCCATTCAACAGAGGAAGAAAATGATGCTCGGAAAAGTTAAGCATCTTGCCCAACTTCATCCATTTAATGAGTATCTGGGACAGAATCTGAGCCAGAAATCTAACTCTAAACATAAACTCATGTTTAATTATAAATCTTTTTTCAGCCATAAGATTCCATTTTTGTATAACTTGTTTTAAGTAAGAAACAGATCAAAGTTCTGAACTGTAAGAGCCAAACCAGACTTTTATGATTGTGGATAACATTAACATGACTATTTCAGTTAAAGTGATTTTGGTGTTTTTTTTAATTTTTTAAATTATTATTACTTTTATTTTTAAAAAATCACCTAACAGTTTTTATATCATCTAAATTATAAGTGAGTCTAAAAGGTAGATCTCAGAGTTTAGCAGGTATTTTTCTTACCTAGGTAGACCAGTCAAAATTTTGGGCCATATCCTCCAATTATTTTAGAACTACATATTAGTAGGTCTACATACAGATTTTATAACTGATGAGGACTTTGAAAATAATAAAACCAGTACATGAGATTTCAATCATGATTCTGGTAGATTGAAACCTGAACTTTCTGACATTCTCAGTATTTGGGGAAAATCAGTTTTGAAACCACATTGCTGTCACAATTAGCAAGGTTGTTTTTACTAAAATTTGGGCTGCTTACACTTGGTCAAATGTGTTTTTTTTCTGAATTTTAAACCTCATTTTAAAGATGCAGTGAAAGAATTCAATAATAGGGGTCATTCTATTGAATTGTATACTGGGGTAATTTTTGGAAATTATTCAATAATTGGGTAGAGTAACTTTATGCTCTATGTGAGAAGATATATTTTTAATAGAATATAAGCTAGGTTACTGGCTAATGGATACATATTAAACCTCCTCAGATACCTACATGAATATTTAATAAACTAAAGCAGAAATACTTAAAATGTCTGGTCAAATATTATAGAAGTGTAGAGTAGATATACAGTGATACTGGTTAACATGTCATGAAATGACCCCTTGTAGCCTGAAAGAATTAATGGTCCTTAAATTTCTATATTACCACCATTTATCCGCCCCCAACCCACTGCACATTTATTTCTAAATAAAGGAAAGAGAAACTCTAATGAAGTAATATTTAACCTTTTCTTTGCTTTCAGGATAAATTTAACTGAACATGACAGATCTGGTAGAGATAGATTTATCAAAAATATCAGGGAAAATGGTTTTGATGTTACAGGCAAAATAAGTTCCTATCATTTTTACTTGACACCAGCTACCTATTGACTCATTGTTAACTTCAGGTTTTGCCCAAGCTATTTATGTGAAGTATCTCAGTGCAATACAAGGAATTGAAGGTTATTTGAAAACAATGATAAAGAAAACCCAAACGAGAAACTCCATTTCTATCATTAGTTTTCCTGAAAGTCAGGTATATCCTTGAGGACAAGCTTTTGGCTGTATTATTTTTGTGCACAGGAGGAAAATTGTTAGTAGGTTTATAGATATTATTTTTATAATAGAATGTTAGACTCTCCAAAAACATTGAAAATAGTCTCTGAGAACTACTCTATGTTTTAAAACTTGTTTTAAAAAAGGATTCTAAATAGCAATAGGTTCTTTTCTCCTTTCTCCACTGCAATGGTTAATGGGATAGATGAATCAATGTTTATATTTTTAAACTTGTAAATATTTTATTTTGGGTATTTTGAATATCTGTTGATATAATTCCTTTATGTGCATTTTTACCATTGTGCATGTTACTGTTTTGGATAGTCACTCTTTTCATGAATGTAAGATGCTTGGACTAATAGCACTTTTCTTGTTTCATTTAAACATCTTAAAATGAAAATACAACACTGCCATTTTAACCATTGTGTTTAATTCAGTCAATAAATTTTGTTGCCCCTTTGCATCTAAAGAGAATGCCCTTGGTTGTTATTTTTCCAGGACCAATTTTATTTCCAGCTTTTTCCATTTTTAGAAATGATACTTACGATGGTGATAATGATACAGTGATGTGTGTGTATGTGTTTGTGTGCATGTGTGTGTGCAATTGTGTGGTGGAACGACCAATACAAGGCCCATGTTTCTTTCCACACTTTGAAATGGGTGAAAAGTTATTGATTAGTCTAGGCAGCTGCACTTTGGAAAGCTTGTTTGTGACTCTGACTCTGATCTGATTTCTGAACCCTTAACTCAGAAAATCCCCATTCCTTGTAACCCAACTTGAGACCAGCTAATCAGCTGTGACTGTTAGCTATTGGCCAATATAAAGGCCATTGGAATCTTTTTTTATTTTTATTTTTTTATTTTACCAGGAGGTCCCGGGGATCGAACCCAGGTCCCTCCATATGGCAGATGGACGCCCAACCATTTGAGCCACATCCGTCCCCTGGAATCTTTTTAAAGGGCTATTTCTGGTTTTTGTTTATGGTGTTTCAGTGGTATGTTTTGCTTCATAGGCTTAACAAGTTCAAATCCATAGTATGAAACTCAACGTGAAGAATAACGAAGCTGTGCCATTTTGTATTTGAAAAATAAGAATTGAAGGCTGTTTGCATAGATGGTCTTGAAGTATACTTCCTTAAATACCAAGAAAAAAAAAATCATACTGACTGTAGAATGTCATGGGGATAAACTTCCAAAGGGGGATCTCATTAGTCAGAGTAAATAGATGTCAGAGTAAATCCATATATTCAGCAGAACCACAGATAGTGAGAGAGGAAGTCTGCAAACCTCTACTCCCTCTGCTGCCCCTCCTCCCCATGCCGCCCTTTCCTTTCACCTCCTCTCCCACTCTTTTTGTAGACTTAAGATAGAACTCGCCTCATGAAAACTGCCCAACCTCCTTTACTCTGAGGCATTGAGGAAGCTGATTTACCCTAAATTCTTTGATGTAGTAAGGTATGGTAAAAAGAGCCCAAGTTTGGGAACCAAACAGAATCTGGGTTTGAATCCTGGTTTGGACATGTACCAGCTCTGTGAGCCAAGGCAAATTCCTTAATTTCTGTGAGTCTCAGTTCTCCACTCTATAAAATGAGGGTAATGAGACTTCTTTCATAGGGTGATGGCATCACTATCAGCTTTCAGATATGTTAAGTGCTCAATATGTAGTAGGATTTTGTATATATTACCTTAGCTTCTTTTATAAACAAGATGTTTATGAAAATTGGGTAGGGGTTGAAATCTTCTTGTCCAGAGAACTTGTTTTGATATAGATAGGGTAGAGACTTCGCTGGTTGGGGGTGGAATTGTAGAGTGCTGAAGTGTGTATTTATAAAAACAGGGACACAAATGGGAGAAACAGTGGTTTGAAATGTGTTCTTCTGAGGCACAATCTTCTAAAATTAAAAAGCTCACATATAATTAGGGGAAGGAGAGAATTAGGGAACAATTGGATCCTTTGTCGAAGAAGCCAGGGCATGAGCTGTTTGGGGAGTCAGCAGCTAAAGAGCTCATGGCCAGAAACAATGGTGGTGAAGTTGGAATAGAGGTTGCACCATGAGACACCGAAAGATGGGCTCCAAGAGATAACTCAACCTGTAATTGATGGCAGGTCTTGTTCAGTGGAGATAATTTATTGATGAATTTAACCTGAGCAAATGCAACTATATGGGCTTGAGAGGAAAAATAATTTAAGCTGGAGGGCAATGTCAAGCAATGAATGGGCAACATCTATGCTCTGTGAATCTCTTGTTCCTTCGGTTGGCCTCAGTTCCTGAACACCTCTCATGGGGTGAGTGTCCCTCTGCCCTGAGCGTGATGTATGATTCTGGAGCTAAAGATAACATGGTTTCCATACCATATGGCACACAACTCAAGGCAACATCTTATCTAGTGCTCGAAGAAACACCATCTATTCTGACTCTGAAGGGGTTTTTGAAGAGTGGAGTTCAGTCTGCAGACTGGAGGTCAGTCTCTAACCTGAGGTCTTCACACGACCGTTTTGAGGATCCACATGATTTTCACTTTTTATGCTGTTTTCATTGATGAAGACCTGTAATCCTAAGGTTTAGAGTCCTATGTGTGCAACTGTGAACCAAAGGAGAGGGAGAACAGAAGTAATGGTTTAATGCCATAAACTCAAACCTGGAGAATAAAGCAATGAAAACCTATGCTTGGAATTTGTCAAACCACCTTTGCTTTGTACTCATGGATTCCGGCACACTCCAGGATATGTCAGGTGCTCATGAACCAGTTGAGCACGTTGGATGACAGGTGCAGGGCTGGAAAAGGGATATTCCCAAGAAATAATAGAAGCTGTGGGCAAAGGCCAGAACCCAGGTGCTGCAGATAAATCCCTTCCTCCTTGTTATTCCTGGGTGGTGGCAGCAAAGTGTGTACTTATGTTCTACAAGGAAGTGGGCCGAGTGTCACCACGGAAGACCAGTCCTTTGAAGTTTTTTTGGCTCCCATGTCCGTGAGCGGAGGGCTTCCTCCCCATTCCCTCGGATCTTTACAATCCCCATGCTCTGGGTAAAAGGGGTCCTCTGGAAGGTCTTTGAGAGTCCTTGGAGATTGTTCTGAATGAGAGGAGCTGCCTCTGTTTAGGCTTTTGTTATTCAGAGGAGATGTTTTAGAGGGCTCTTTCTCTTAGGAAGCTCAGGGACAACTCTTGTCCCAGGCCTAGTGTCAAATTCTTCTTCCAGCTTTACATCTGATGAAAAATCCATTACATGTGACAGAGCAAGTGGATGCCTGAGGGTTGGTTGGACTCAACAAGTACTAATACTTCTTGGCCTTAAGCTCTCTGCCAGGCATGGGTGATGGCGATGGTGGCAGCAGCCGCCCCCCCGTGCCTCCCTTTCTTCTCATGCACTCAGAGATCTCCTGCTGAACCCTCAGGGCTCCATGAGTTTTCCTAAAGGAAATTGCCCGAGGATGCCATGAATTCTCTGAATAATAGGTTACTACCTAGCATCTTAGCTATTTATAGGAAGATTTCAATGAGTGCTTTTAACCAGGGTGTTATATTTTGGAATGAGATTTGTTTTCCAGTTACTGATGACAATTATAACTAACATTTATTGACCACCTACTATGTGCCAGGTATTCCTTAAAGCACTCTATAAACTGTCTTGGTTTGCCAGGACTACTATCATGAACACCACAGACTTGCTGGCTCATACACCCGGAATTTATTGGCTCAGTTTGGAGGCCATGCTTTCTCATGGTGGCTTGCCGGCAATCGGTAGCTCAGTCTCTGCGCCTACCACATGGCCGTCTGTCTCTGTCTGTCTCCTGTGGCTTCTGCTCTGCCCAGTTTCCTTTGCTTATAAGGACTCCAGGCATATTGGAATAAGGCTCACCCTGATTCAGTTTGGCTTCATCTTAACAGTCTTCGAAGATCCTGTTTACAAATGATCCTAACCTGGGGGTTAGGCCTTGGGCATGATTTTGTGGGGGGCATGATTCAGTCTACCACACAAGCCTCGTATAAATTGATCCTCACGACAAAGTAGACCCTGGCAGTAGATGCTGTGGTGTCCCACCAAGGCCCCATCTTCAGGAGGGGCTCATTCCCCGAGCTGCCGGGCGGGCGTCACCATCCCTCCTCTCTCAAGGTTGCATCTGATCCAGAGAGAAGCCCATATCCAGTGAGCCGTCAATGTAAGTGGAAAAGCCAGGTCCCCTTGCCTCCCTCAGCGACAACTCTGAAAGGCCGTCCCAGCTCCGGAGCTCCCCTTGGGACTGGCCAAAGCCTTCCTTACAACCCAACCCATTCAACTCCTCCCTCTGCCCTGTCCTGCTGCCCTCACAGGCTGTGTCCTCAAGAGCACTCCCCAGTACACTTACGCAAACAGATTCTATCTCAGTCCTTTTCGTGGGGAACTACAGGCCAAGATGTTCTTATTGTTCCCATTTTCCCATGAAAAGAGTGAGGCTTAGAAAGCATGTTTCTGGCAATATAGAAGATTAGCTAGAGTAAAAAATATTATATTCCTTTTGCAGAATACTTAAACATACCAAATAAAGTTAAAATTTTTATTGCCTTAAATGCATAGTTGAGTTGTTAAGGGAGTGAGGTCAGAAATCCTGGATGTAACTACCAATCCCCGGTGGCCTAGAATGTTGGATTTTATGGTCCCAGAATGGACTGAGGCCTACAAGAAAAAATAGATAAACCCATACTCAGAGGGGAAGGACTATTTAAGAGACTTTATTGGTAATTGACAGATCACGCAGACCCAAAATCAGTAAGGATAAGATCTGAACAACACATTTGGATCCATATATAGCATAACCCTGGATCAAATGATTAGAGAATACATTCTTTTTAAGTACAAACTGTTAATGAAAATTGATCACATTCTAGCCTTGAAGCACGTCTTAACACATTTCAAAAAATTTAGTAACATGCAGAACATGCTCTCTTGCTTAATACACAACTGCACTATTTCTCAGTAAAAGAACAAACAAAAAATCCACTAAATATTCCATACATTTGGAAATTTTTAAAAGCCTAAGGAAAAATCAATACAGAAACTAGAAAATACTTAGAAATGCATAATCTTGAAAATAATGCATATTAACACTTAGGAGATACAGCTAAAGCTTGTACGCAGAAATTTTATAGCCTCAAATGCCTAGATTAGAAAAGATGAAAGGCTGAGGATTAATGAGCAAAGAATCCATTTTAATCAAATGTAAGAAATGAGAAAAAGAATAACAGAATAAACCCATAGATATTATAAGTAAGAAGTAATATGGGACTATAGTTAATAATACAAATATAAAAATTTTGTTAATGAATTATAACAAATATTTGAAGACCAATACAAGGTGTTAGTAATAGAGTGGTATATGGGGAAAAATACACCTAATGTAAATTATGGACAATAGAAAATAGTACAATTTTAATAATCTTTCATCAAGTATAACAAAGGTAATTCTGTTTAAAATTGTACAATTATAAAAAAGTGCTCTCATCACTTGTAACAAATGTTCCACACCAATACAAGGTGTTGGTGGTGTATGGGAATCCTGTATTTTATGCATGATTGTTTTGTAAACCCAGAATTTCTCTAATTAAAAATAATAGGGGGAAGCGGCTGTGGCTCAATCAGTAGGGCTCCCGTTTACCATATGGGAGGTCCCGGGTTCGGTTCCCGGGGCCTCCTGGTGAAGGCAAGGCCACCTGCACGGCGTGGTTAGCTGACCCAGCGAGCACAAGCAGCAAGGGGGGAATAAATGAAAAAATAAATAAAATCTTAAAAAAAAAAAAAAAAAAATAATAATAGGGAAATGGATGTAGCCCAAGGGATTGAGCGCCTGCTTCCCATATACGAAGTCCCAGGTTCGATCCCTGGTACTTCCTAAAAAAATAATAATAATAAAAGAAAAGAGAAATAATATGGATAAAAGCAGAAAGTAATCAAACAGAAAACAGATACATTGGAGTAGATCAACAAAGACAAAAATTGATTCTATTGACAAACATATAACAAAACTAAGTTAGAAAAAAATAGAGAAGATACAAATAAGGAGGCGTAACTACAGTTGCAGCAGAGAAAAAAAGACTATGAAAAATATTATGAATATATTTATGCCAATAAATTAAAAAACTTAGACAAAACAAACAAATCCCACTCCCCCCAAAATTTACCAAAAGTGACTGAAGAAGAAATAGATAACTTGAAGAGTCCTAAAACAGTTGGAGACATTGAATTGGTAGTTAAGATTCTCCCTCTCCTTTCAAACAAAACGAAACAAAAACAAAAACAAAATAGCAAAACCATATAGCAGAACCAATGTTCTACCAAACAGCCAATGAGCAGGTAATTCCAATCTAACACAACCTCTTTGGGAGAAGAGAAAAGAGGAAATGTTCCTCAGTGCATCGTCTGAGGTTAGCAATAAAGGAAACCATCTCTATCATGAATTATCATTTTTAAATAAGGTATTAGCAATCTGAATCTAATAGTATATAAAACCAATACTGCATCATGATCAAGTTAGATTTATTCCTGGTGTGAAAATATGGTTCACCATTCAAAAATATATTACTAAAATTTGTCACACTAAGAGATTAAAGGAGACACATGATTATCTCAATAGCTGTAGTTCTTAGGGTCCTTTGACTATTCCAGAATTTGTTTTCTAAAAGAGAACACCTAATTCCTGTCATGTCCCTGCAGCACTCAATTTCTTCAGGACAGTGAGTTTCTTTAAACCTTAAATGTCTTATTTAGCAATGTTATTTTGTAGTAATTAGTCATATTTCATCCAATCTGATATAGATACACCATTCTTTTATGTACCACACACACACAAAAATGCTATCAATTATAATTGTAAGACACCATTGGGAAGAATTATCTTCCCAATTGAAAGATGAACCCCAATTTCAGAGATGTAAAGTTGTGAAAAAGTATAGATGAAATAAATACATATACTGATTATTTGTTAAAAGTTTTAACAATAATTTTCTCCTTCATTTTTGGGAATGTAAAGGTTTTTATGAAAAAGCCAGTTATCTGAATGTTGGGTCTACAGCTAGGAAATATCCAGATATTTGAGACACTTAAATTTAGTGAGGTACATATCAAGAAGTCACAGTCCAGGTCCCAAGCTTTAGGAAAACTATATATTCTTTTCTGTATATAATTATACTCTTTCATGAAATGAACATGAAATTGAGTTTGTGTGTACACGAGGTTATTTTACAAGCTTCTGACTTTGAAGACAATGAACGCCTTCATGCTTGACATCTTCGCCCCCTTTCTCTCTCCACGAACCAGACCTCCCAAACTGGCAGACAAGAACACAGAGATGATCTTTCTATCTTTTTCTGTCAGCTGCTAGCACCTTAGTTTCTTCCAGGAGGCGCTGATTCCTCACAGATGTAATCTCCTACTGCTTTCCAGATGGTACCGTGTTTCTTAACATGCTTCTAGATCTTTCTCCTGCCTTTGGGACTGCACTTCAGAAGACGCGTGTCACATCTTGTTTTCTCAGTCTTGGGGATGTACACCAGGCCTGTAGCCTGACGATTCCTGCCAAGACATATCAGGGTAGTTTCTTCCCTTCTCAGGGGGAAGCCCAATGACTGGTGAGTTGAAGCCCAACATGTTCAAGAGAATAGTGGTTTTTCCGGTGAATATTCCGCCTCCCGTAGGTCTGGAAATAGCAATAAAAGGTGAGATGCTACTTAGCTCCATTCATTCAGATGGCCTGTAGTGCCCCTCCGCCCACCCCAAGGACTTCACTTTTCAGTTGATCATTTCTTTTCTGATGCTATATTTTTGCTTTTGCTTTAATCTTTCCTTCTCCCTGCTATATTTGTTCTTTGTTCTCTTAAAGGTCTTTTTTTTTTTTTTTCTTCCATGCTGACCTTTATGCCTAGCATTATCTCCGCAACAATTCAATTCTTCTCCTTTGGGTGAAAATCCATACGATACTTGCTTTTTCTGGGAAACTTGTCCTGAGTATCTTATACTGAGAAATGAGTGTTATTTAGGGTAAAATAAAAAGAAAAACTTTTAACTCTATCAGGCCTAAACAAAGGGCATTTTAAAAATTATTTTTATTCTATAATCTATGCATATAGAAACAAAAATTGCTATGAGGTTCTCATAGCAGTTATGCCCAGTTATTCTACCAGCTGTACTTGTTCCCTAGTTTTCAAAGGAACACAGTCTTTTACGAGGTTCTGTTTCTCTGAACATTTAAAGGGTTATTTTTCTGCTCCCTCCTGTGGCTCTAAGGAGATGCATCTCCTCGAGGCAGAGGAGCAGACTCACAGGCCAGGAGTGGCGACCAGCAGGCTTGTCTGGGGATCCTCAAGAGGGGCTTGGGCAGAGGGTGTAGGTTGGACCCCACCCCATGGTCCCTAGGGGCTGAGAGTGGATGAGAACATCTGGGACTCCCTGCAGTGCCCGAGGAATGGCAAGCAAGGTGCTCCAGCTCCTGCAGCCGGATGTTAGCAGCCCGCGGCCCACCTGGTGGACAAGGGCATGGAACTGCTCATGGAATTTGTGGTGGAGGTGTCCAAAGAGCAGGTCTCCAGAGCCCAAGGGGTAGCCAGTTTTGGGGTAGGAAGTGTTTGGTGGTGCTCTGGGGAGACCAGCTGGACCAGGCCTGCCTCTGCCTCCCTATTTAGCCCACGCTTGTCTGCTTCTGGCTGAGGTTGTGCAGGGAGACGGCTCTAATCCGTGAGACAGAAGCACACGAGAGCTGTCACTGGGAAATTTTTGCTGTCACAAAGCCCAATCGGATTCAAAATCCATTTACCCTTATTTTAAGGCATTTCATCATACGAGAGAAGGAAGAGTTGTTACATCCTTGAAACCTAATTTCAACTGTTATAAATTTTGAAAGCCTTTAAAAATGGCTTTAAATTTTTTATCACCCATCCCTGTGAACACGTTCTTTCCTTGATGAAGATGATCTAGCATTAGAAAAGGAGTGTGGGGCCACGTAGGGCACAAAAGCTGAGAGGCAGAAGTTATGAATGACTGTGAGAGTTGAGTGCAAATTTCTCAATAAAGGTTTTGAAGAGATTTCATTTGGAAGTGTTGAAGAAATCAATACAAAATAACCTGTGTTATTTTTCTTGATGTGATTATGTGACATAATACGAAGAAAATGTAATATTTCTTACCAAGTCCTGCATAGTTGTCCTTCAATCCCCTCTACTTTGCCCCAGTGTGGAATAAAAATATTCTCATTATCTATACATGCCTTGACTGGAGAATGCTGGGAAGCCCCCTCTTTTCTCATAACCATGAGGTTCCCAGACTCATGTGACACTCACTCATATTTTAGTAAACTCCAGATTTGGTCAATATTTCAAATTACCCTGTTTCATAGCAGAAAAATTGCTTTATATCATTCCTACGCCCAATAGCTGAAAAATAATAACATCACTGACTAATAAGCCTCAGTTGAGTCTAGTGTGATAAGCAATAGCAAACACTGGTAAATACACAGAAAATAAATGTTTTATTTTTAAAATATTCAAAAGGCAGTATGGTTGTGTTGTTACTAATGCAACATGCTCTACACCTGGGGCTCCCTGGCCTTGGTACTCCAACACAGCATGTCTCAGAGACTCATCCTTCAAATGGTGGGAGACCCTGTTCAGTGAGGATGTGCTTTTGGGGCAAGGTTAGCCTCAGCCTGATCCCATGGAGAGCCCTGGAGCATACACTTCACCACAAAATCTGTCCCACCTTGAGGCAAGGGAGCAGGACCTTTGGACTCTTCAACTGCCTGTCATTAGCTGTGAGACTGAGCATCATTTTATGTATTTATTTTTTTGCCATATGGGTTTCTTTTTCTAGTTCTACTTGCTCATATTTCCCCCCATTTGCTTCGTTACCTCCTTAATAACCATGCTCTCACCTGCCCCAGGTACAGGTGTTTCCCTGGTAATAAATCTGGTGCCAGCTATTATAATAATTTCTCCACCCTTGCTATATAAGGGAAAATGATAAAGGCAAATGGGATGCAGTGAAGGGGAGAAGGCTGTAGCTGATGCCCAGAGTGCCAGGGACCCTGCTCAGGTGCTGCTAATAAAATGATACTGACCTGAAACCTTTGAAGGATTGCTCTTAGGCCATCAGACCTACCTCTCCAGGCCTGCCTGGCAGCAGCCGCCACTCCATTCCAGCTGGCCAACAGATAACGGAGCTGGGACACAAAAGCCCTACTCCATTGCCTCAACAGACTTGGTGGTGAATTATATGCTCCAGAGCCTCAGCTCTAGGCCTAGGCTAGACCCACCCTGAAACCACATCTTTGCTCAGCTTTCCTCCTCCACCTCCTTCATCCTTTAATCCCCTGCAGGATGCTGCTGGGAGCCTTCCCATAATGAAACACTTACACAGGAATCCCACAGAGGGAGAAGACAGTGCTTTCCTGAGGTTGAGAGTTCCTGAACAAGATTTGGAGAAGGGAGGTGTATTAGTCAGCCAAAGGGGTGCTAATGTGAAATACCAAAAATGGGTTGGTCTTTATAAAGGGTATTTATTTGGGGTAGAAGTCCACAGATACCAGGCCATAAAGCGTTAAGTTTCTTCTCTCACCACAGTCCATTGCCACGTGTTAGAGACAGCTGCCGGTGTTTGCCACGGTTCAGGCTTCTGGGGTTCCTCTCTTCCTGGGGCTGCGTTTCTCTCCGGGCTTAGCTCCTGTTTCCTCCACAAGGTCAGCTGTAGATGATCAGGCGAACGGCTTGCTTCTCTTCTCCTGGGGCCTTCTCTCCAACGTCAAAACTGCTTCTCAAAAGACTGCTTCAACTCTGTTCTTGCCATGCCTTTTATATTTGATTCCCCACCCACCAAGGGGTGGGGCTCAACACCCTACTGATGTGGCCCTGTCAACGCCCCAATCATAACTCAATCATGCCCAGATTAACAGATCAGTTTACAAGCATGATCTAATTATAGTTTTGGAATTCATAATTACATCAAACTGCCCAACTGCCACAGGAGGTCAAGGAGAAGAGGGGTTATGAAGATAAGTAAAGAAACGTGAGTGTGAGTGTCTAATTAGAAAGTAACAGCTGTGAGCAGAGAAAGTAGAAAAGCAAAAGGAAAAGATGTGTAAATTCTACCTCCCCAGGAGGCGTAATAAATGTGCTGAGAAAGACGATGAGTTGGATGGTTTCCTTTGCTTACGGATATGGAGGAAAGAATTCTAGTGGCATCTGGAGATGTCAAGAGGTTATGTCAGACATGGAGAATTGCCCAGCAAATGGACACAAAACAGCAAATGGGGAAGGGGGGGTTTAAAAATGGATAAAGTAAATAAATAAATCTTTAAAAAAAAAAAAAAAAAAGAGGTTATGTCTTTGGCCTTTTTGGGTGCGGCCATGGATTTGTTTCCTAAGGACATGGTTTCTGAAGTGAGCACACCAGAAAACGTTCAGACAACCCTCGTGGGCCTAACAGGCTACCAGTCTGTGGCTGTACTTGAAATTTTTCTGGAAGTTTTTCCTTCATCTGCTCTGCTTATGTCCTTACTGCCTCTGCTCCCCTGGAAATGTGTTCAGTGGAGACTTGTTGCAGCAGGACTGGCATCTCTGATAACAGGTAGGCCATATTCTAAGATAAGTTAGTGATGATACAGATATTCCCTTTTATGCTAATTAGATGAGATAATGAGTGTCAAAGGCTTAGCACATTACCTGGTGCATGGTAAGCCTTCTCTTGGAGGTGACATTGATGAATTAATGCAAATGACTTGAATAGAAATTTCTCCAAATGAGATAACAAATGGCCAATAAGCACAAGAAAAGATGTTCAACATCATTAGCCAGTAGGGAAATGCAAATCAAAACCACAATGAGATTTCGCAAGAATAAGTTTCATAAGTACAAGCGTCAATATCAAGGGTGTGGAGAATTGGTCCACCCTCCTTTGCTAGGCACTGCCCGTGTACTCTAGGGATTCTCACCACTCTATGAGAGAATGTAGCAGGACTCGCCAGGATGGAAATTCAATATTCCATCGGTTATTCTGTGGGTTTCCATCCACCAAGACCACACCCTATTACTACATGAACACACTCACGCTCCAGAGAGGCATGCCCTCACACACACATTCCCCCACCACCCATATCCTGGACAGTGATCCTCCCCTACCACAGGTGCAACCCCTCTGCAACCCAAAACTTCCCCCAAAACAGAGCCAACAAAAATTACAATAATAAAATAAACAACAAAACAAAAAAAATTAAAAATTAAATTTTTTTGCATTGTGCTTTTCATGACTGTAAGATCTCTTATCTTTCATATATGTTGACAATTTCTTCTGTATATTCCCTCAATGTCTTTTTTTTTTTTTCAACTTTATTTTCCGAAAAGATTTAGGTTACAGAAAAGTCACATAAAAAATACAGGGGATTCCCATATACCCCACTTCCTCTCCACCCCTACATCCTCCACTACCTATAACACCCTACATGAGTATGGTACATTTGTAACATTTGATGAACAAATATTGAAGCGTTGCTACTAGCCACGGTCAGTGGTTTACATTATGGTTTACCTCTTGCACCATATACTTTTATAGGTTCTGACAAAATGTATGATGGCCTATATCCATCACTGCAAGATCAGGCAGAACCTTGTTCTTATGAAACAAGTTTCTTAGGAGCTTTGTTCTTGTGAAATCAAAACCTGGCCTGGTAATATGTATTGCCTAAGAGTTAGCTTCTGAGGGCCTCCTTGTTGCTCAAATGTGGCTTCTCTCTAGGCCAAATTCAGCAAATAAACTCACTACATTTTCCCTGGTTGGAACGTGACTCCCGGGTATAAGCCTCCCTGGCACTGAGGGATTAATACCAAGTGCCAAATAGTGATGCATTTGGAGAAAGACCTAGAACAAAAGGGGGAAATGTTAAATGAAAATGAGTTTTTATGGCTAAGAGATTTCAAAGTGAGTTGGGGGTTCATTCCAGAGGTTATGCTTATATACGTCTCAGGAGGATCTTACTGCCACAGTAAACAGTGCCTCAAATAGAAGTGATCCTGGGGGACATCTAGACATTATAGGCAGGGCAGATAACCCCAGGAAATCAGCACCCCATTGGTGGGCCTTACCTTGGAATATGTGATAACCTACTTTCCCAATGTATTAGAGTTAGAGTCATTTGTAATTTTCCCACACATGTTCTTTCTTCCCCTTTTTATTCAAACCTATGATTAGTACTATACCTGTTGAGTGTGTTTCCCAGAGACTTGAATCTTCTGGCTGTTTGTATGCCAGTTGAGCCCTGAATCTCAGTGGAGTTGCAGCCAACACCTACTCTCCAGTTCATCAGACTCACCCCAGACAACCAAAAAAAGGATGATGATGGACAACGCCCATCCCAAGAAACAGAGTATCTACAACTGTACACAACTGTAGGCAAGACAGGTCCACCCATCTGCCCCATGGGATCCAAGCCCTTTCTCAATCAAAAGCAGAGTGGGCATCCCCATCCCAAAACCCTCAAGATCGAGGAATGAACAAGATAAGGGGGAATGCAACTATGGATTAAAGTAGACTTATTATTCTAGTATTGGAAAAACTTGTAATATTTTTCAAGACAGTGATCACCAGAGATTCTGAGGAAAGGGAGAGGGAAGAATAGGTGTAACATGGGACGTTCTTGAGACATTGGAATCTTTCTGCATGATATTACAATGACAGATACCAGCCATTATACATTTTGTCAAAACCTATAAAATTATGTGATGCAAAGTGTAAAACATAACCTAGAATCACCATGTGACCCAGCAATTCCACTTCTAGTTACATACCCAAAAGAATCGAAAGCAGGGACTCCAACATATATTTGTAGACTGATGTTCATAACAGCATTATCCCAAGTGTCCATCAACCAAGGATTGGATAAACAAAATGTGGTATATATACACAATGTTATATTATTCAGCTGTAAAAGGGACTGAAGTTCTGATACATGCTACAATGTGCATGAACTTGAAGACAACGTGTTGAGTGAACCAAGCCAGACAAAAAAGAACAAATATTGTATGATTTCACTGATATGGAATAATCAAAATAAGGAAATCCATAGAGTCAGAATCTAAAATATAGGTTGCTAGGGCATGGGGTGGGAGAAGGGAATAGGGAGTTAAGTCTTTAAAGGTACAGAGTTTCTATTTGGGATGATGGAAAAGTTTTGGTAATGGATGATGGTGATGTACCACAATATTGTGAATGTAATTAATACAACTGAATTATATATTTGAATGTGGTTAAAAGGAGAAATTTCATTTTGTATATATGTTACTAGAATAAAAAAATTAAAAAAACCCGTAAGATTGTACAAAACAGTGAGCCCTAATGTAAACTATGAACTATAGTTAATACTATAAGTATACTAATATTGTTTCATCAACTGTAACAAAGGTAATATACTAATAACATTTTAGAGAAAACTATATGTATGAGGGGGCGTATATAGAAACTCTGTATTCTCTGCATATTTCTATAAACCCACAACTCTACAAACAGAAATAGGAATATGTATTTTTTTAAGTAAAAGAAAAGAAACTGAAAAAAAATGACATGGTGAATGAAGGGACAGGTTTAAAGCCAGGGCTAATATCAAATCCTTATCCAATTCTCTTTACCCCTGATAGATGGAATAGAGAAGGGCAAGACTGGAAATGTGAAACCAGCTTTAAGGCTTTTGCTCTGATTCCAGGTGAGATGACCACAATTCCCGAAAAAGGCCTTATTAACTAAAGGCAGATGCAGAGAAGAGGGATTTAAGAGCTATTTAGGAAGTAGTAGCAACACTTGGTGACCAAGTAGACATGAAAGGAGAGAGAGCAGGGAATGGCAGATGACTCAGAGGATTCTAATTCCAGCCAAAGGTAGTTGATGATGCAGTTAACTGAAATAGAACATAGTGAATAAAAAGCAAATTTTGTTAGAAAAATGAGTTAATTTGGGGTATGTTGAGTTATGATATTTTCAGCACCTTGAGATACAAATTAAAAAATTTTTTTTAAATATGAAAATCTGGGTCTGTGTGGAGAGAGTGGAACATTATTAGATATCAGCTGATATCACCAGGCCATGATTTGCTTTTCCTTTATCCCAGGAACATGTGTTTATAAACGCTGGCTATTAAAGTTGTCATACCCAGACCTGTGGGCCTTTTCCCCCAAAGAAAAGCTACACTAAGGGAGGAGAATATACACCACTGACAGAAGTGCTTCAAATCATGCTTGCTTGGAACTACGAGAATTATGGTTAGAGATGACCACTGAGCTTTCCTTAGATGGGATAAATTGAATATCTCCAGGGATCCACAGTTCTGTTCCTGAGGAAGCAATAATAAAGAAAAAACCTCCTCTTTTGTGGGCAAATATGTCTGTGTCCACCATTTTGACCAAGTGAGCTGAATTACCTGGCAGTGAACAATTCAGTTTCCAGCAGAAGGCCAGAAGCAATGAGAATAATTTCAGAATGTTGTTTACCATTGTCTTTTTTCTTCTTCTTTATTTGAGAAGCTGTATGTTTACAAAGCAATCATGCATGACATACAGGATTCCCATATACCACCCCACCACCTACACCTTGCGTTGGTGTGGAACATTTGTTACAATTGATAGCACATTTTCATAATTGTATTGTTAAAGTCCATGGCTTAAATTAGGGTTCACTGTGTAGTGTATTTCCATGGATTTCTTTTTAAAAATTTTATTCTGTTGCCATACATACAACCTAACATTTCCCCTTTTAATTATATGCAGATATATATTTCAGTGCTGTTAATTGAGTTCCCAATGTGCTACGATCACCACTATCTATTACCAAAACATTTCCATCATTCCAGCTAGGAACCCTGTGCATTTTAATACTTAACTTCCCATTTCCTATCCCCACCCCACTCCCTGGTAACCTACATTTCTAGATTCTGACTCTATGAATTTGCTTATTCTCATTGTTTCAAATAAGTGAGATCATACAATATTTGTTCTTTTGTGTCTGTTTACCATTATCTTTTTTTTTTTTTTTTTTGCAGTTACCAAGGATTGTACCTGGGACCTCATATGTGGGAAGCTGGCACTCAACCACTGAGCTACACCCATTAACTCGAGTTGTATTTTTTTTCCTTTTGTTTGCTTGTTTGTTTTGTTTTTAGGAGGTACAGGGGATCGCACCTGGGACCTTGTACGTGTGAAGCAGGTGCTCAAGCAGTTGAGTTAGATCCACTTCCATACCATTGTTTTTTATAGGGAATAAAAAGACAGTGTCCCTCTTCCTTCTAAAAAAATCCCTGTCAACCGGACCTTATCTTTTGGTGACCTGAAATTTCCATTTCATTGAATGAAAATAGTCAAATTTAGATTTAACCCAGAGAAAGGAAACCTAAGGCAAGTGGTATTTGAAACTACAGAAGTAGCTGAGATTATCCAGAGGCAATCTGTAGAGCAGAAGGCAGGACACAGGATCCTAGTGTCATGGATAGCTCTTGAATTTGTTCCCAGCATGGATACTCCCTCCTCTTGATAACAGCCTATTGTTTTCTTTTGGGGATACCTCCACTCCTCCCCTTAATCCCACTTGCCATGTAGAGCTGGCCCCAGGGTCCGACAGGAAGCAGCCATGGCTCAGAAAAACATTCCATTCCCTGGGCACAATGGTAGATTCAAGAATGGCACCTGGCTTCTTGGCCCAATGAGAGATCATCCCAGGTCTTTGAAGAAAGGGTTTACATTGCTGTACATGTGGGAATATAAATGTGGAGTTGCCGTTGCCATCTAATAACCACAGAGAGCTCCTGCCTGAGAGAGCAGCTGTGGGGAGCAGAGCTGAGAGATGGAGAATCTGTGTGCGCAAATCCTGATGCCCAAGTTCGTGGGTTCAAATGTGACCACGCTAGGTCATTTCTGAGCCTTTTCTGAGCCAATAAATTCCCTCTCCCCGTAAAGGCAATTTGAATTGTGATTTCTGACTTGTGTAACCAACCCCCCCCAAAAAAAAATTAAAATAAAAAAAATCCTGACTAAGGTGCTTGAAAACTTAGTCTTTAGTTCCCTAAGGTTGCTGTAACTAAGAGCCACAAAGTGGACAGCTCAAAACGACAGAAATGCATTCTTCCACAGTTCCTGAGGGTAGAAGTCCCAAATCCAGGTGCTGGCAGGGCTGTGCTCCCTCTGAAGTCTTTAGGGAGGGGTCTGTCCCCGCTTCTACCTGGCTTCCCGTGGGTGGCCAGCCATCCGTGGCAGTCGTCCACTTGTGGCGTGACTCAGTCTCTGTGTCCATCTTTACATGGCCGTCTTCTCTATGCATCTGTTTACCTGTGTCCAAATTTCCCCTTCTTATAGGGACACCGGTCGGATTGGGTTAAGGGCCCACTCTACTCCAGTGTGACCTCATTTTAGCTCACCTAATTCCATTCTCAGCACCCCTATTTCCAAATAAGATCACATGCACAGATCCCAGGGGTTAGGATGTCAGCATATCTTTCTGGTAGCGCAATTCAACCCATAACAAGAACATTAACATTTTTTTTAATCTCCCCTTTCCCCTCCACCCTGCTATTTGCTGTCTGTGCCTATTCACTGGGTCATCTTCTGTGTGTGTCTTTTTTGTCTTTTCTTCTAGTTTTCTCCTCTAGGCTTCACTGGGATTCGATCCTGGGGACCTCCGATGTGGGAGAGAGGCACCCTGTCCCTTGTGCCACCTCAGTTCCTGGTTTCTGTCGTGTCTCGCCTTGACTCTCCCCTGCGTCTGTATTTTGTTGCGTCATCATCTTTCTGCGATGTGGCGCGGAGGATCGAACCTGGGTCCTCCCATATGGTGGACGGAAGCCCAATCACTTGAGCCACATCTGCTTCCCAAGAACATTCACATTTAAAATGTGATTCTTAAACTTCAATCTTGAAATTTTGTGCTTGCATGTACTGGCGCAAGCTTAATACCTATTCTAGCCCCTTTCCAGAGTGCAGGTGTGGTGTACAGGGCACCGTTTTGCAGGCACAGATACTGGTAGAGGCGGTAGGTTTAAATGCCAAGGGCTGGGTGGCAGATTTTTGTTTGGAAACTTTCTCACTGCGCCAGAAGCAGCCTGGTTTTATTGTGTGGCTTTGGGTTCCTGAAAGGTTCATCCTCCCGACCATTATGTGAACTGTCTGTACCTCTCAGTAAATCCCTTTCTGCTTCAATGAGTCAGAGCATATCCCATAGTTTGTTACTAAGAACCTTGACCAATACTTCTTGTTTCTAGGGAAACAAACCATAGGCTTTGTCAAAGTTTCAACAAGCCAAAAAAAGGCTGAGGATTATTGTCGTAAGGGATGGGGCTGGAGGGAGAACCACTGAAAAGAAGCAGTAAGATCTATAAGGGGAGAGTTCTCGAGGCCAATCGAGGAGGATAAATCAGCAGAATCAATGGTCAAGAGGAGTTAAGTGTTGAGAGTAGCCACTGCGCTTGGGATTCAGGAACTTGGAGGGGGTGGAATCCCAATTACACTGGGCTAAGTGAGGGAATGATGGGAAAGTACAGCTGTTGTAGAAGATTTGCGGGGGGAGGGACGGGGGGACCCGCCAAGAAGTAAAGGAGAGAAAAAGGACGATAATTTGATAGATATGCAAGAAAGAAGGAAAGGCAGGAAAAAAGTGGAGAAGAAAAGTTTTTCTCTACTTCTTCCTCCCTCTTTCCTTTTCTCCCTCCCTCCCTTCCTCCCTTCCTTCCTTCTTTCTTTTTTTAGTGAGAGGCCTTATGTATGTTCATATGCTGAAGAGAAGAGCGATGCAAAGTGTAAACTATAAAATAAACTATAAAGCATGGTTAGTGACAATGCTTCAGTATGGGTTCATCAATTATAACAAATGTACCACACTAATGAGAGCTGTTGGTAATGGGGGAAAAGGGGGAGGGGGAAGGGGTGGGGTATATGGGAATCCTTTACATTTTTGATGTGATATTTATGTACTCTAAAGCTTTATTTTTAAAGCTTCTTTAAAAACTAAAAAAAAAAATCTTTTTTTTTTTTTTTTAAATTGCTGGTGGAGCAGCAGAGATTGAAGATAAAAGAAAGAGGGAGTAACTGATAAAGCTAAGTCCACGAGGAGGCTGGAATGGAGGCCAAGAACAAAGGCGAGCGGCTCACTTTGAACAGCAGAATGTATACACCTTTTATGATACGTGAAAAATGACAGAGGTGAAGGTGGAAGAGAGAAGCTGGGGTCTTTGCACCTGACAGTTTCCTTTTACTCTCTGTAGCAGGAGGCAAGCCATTTGCTGAGGGAGAGGGGGCTGGAGTCTGTGCAGCCTGGAAAGTTCCGGAGGCTGCTCAGAGGACTGGGCGAGGGCACTAGATTAATCAGGATTCTCCCAGTAACAGATGACAGAAAGCCCTGCTCCAACAGGCTTGAACACAAGGCAAACTCACTGGTTCCATTAGTGAGAAGTCCAAGGGCAGAGCCAGTTTCAGGCAGGACTGCATCTGGGAGTCTAAACTGTGAGAAGTGGTTTCCTGTCAGAAAATGGTATGTTGGCTCCATTCGCAGGCTCCGCTGCTCGGTGTTCGGCAGCGATGGAGGCATCCTCTTGGGATGAGGTTCAGTGACGACGACGGCGGCTCCTCCTGGAGGTCACGCTCATGTCTCGACCAGGACTAGCCCATGTGGGTCTAAAGCTCATCCTTGAACCAGTGGCTGTGGCTGGACTGAGACATGTGGTCATCTGATCCCACCAGCGTGGCTGGGGGATTTCAGAACACCTAAAAGCCACATGGACGAGTGAGGCAGGGAGTCATTCCCCCTAGGAAATTTGGGATGCTGGCTGTTGTTAGAAGATGAGGAATGAGATGTAGGGGAGGCAAGAATGGGAAGTGTGAACCATAGGCATTGCTCTAGGACAAGTTGGGTCCTTTTTTTTTTTTTTTATAAAATGTTATTGAAATATATCATTCATACAGGAACATAAACAATGAGCATAGAGTAAAAGTTGTGAACTTACAAAACAAACATGCATATTATCACACAGGGCTCCCATACCTCACCCCACCACCAACACCTTGCATTGTTGTGAACCATTTGTTACAAGCTATGAAAGAGCATCGTCAAAATATTACTACTAGCAATAGCCCAAAGCTTACCTTTGGTGTATTTTCCCCCAACCCACCTGATTATTAACACCCTGTAATAGTATTATATATTTGTTATAGTTCCTGAGAGACCGTTCTCATATTTGTCCTGTTAACCATAGTCCATCTTCCACCACTGGATTCCCTGTGTTATACAGCCCCATGTTTTGTATAATCCCTTCAAAGTGTACACTCAGTGGCTCTCATTTTCATCACAGAGTTGGGCTGTCATCACTCCATCAATTTTAGAATGTTTTCATTTCTCCAAAAGGAAAAACCCCATACCCCCTTATATCCCCCTATTTTTTCTTAGAATTGATACAATACCTTCTTGGCCATTGCTGCAAAAATATTACACTATTACTGTTAACTATCATCTATAAGTTAACATTAGTTGTAATTTCCCCATGTATCACTATATTCTTAACACTTTGTAAAAGAACATTCTTATATTTATACTATTAACCACAATCTTCATACACCACAGAAATCACTGTTATACATTCCCTAGATTATTTTCTAACTTCCTTTCAATTGACATTGGCGTCCACAGACTTCCCCTTTCAGCCACAATCATTTATAAATCAGCAGTGTTAATTATACTTATTATGTGTTACCATCAACTCTATTCATTTCCATATTTTTACAATAAACCGTATTAAAATTCTACATACATTAAGCATCAGTTCCCATTCTCAACTCACATTCTATCTCCTAGTAACCTATACTCTAGAGTTTACCTTCATGAGTTTGCTCATTGTGTTTAGTTCATAAACACAGGCATTGCTTTAGGGCAAGTTGGGCTCTTAATGTTCTTTATAGTGTGGAAACTGAGGCCTTTTGCTCTCAGGGCTAGAGCTTGCCAGTGGTTTAAGACTGGATCAAGCTTGGAAGAGCTTCTGCAGAGACTGGTAGAGAAGACGAATACGAATGAAAGTGTCACCCGGAGCACTGCAGAGGTTAGCTGGCACTCGTTCACAGCTGGGTTACGGCACAGTTATGAGACTTTTTTAATCAGCACTTGGTAGCCAACACCAGCCTGTGAGAAAGGTTAGCAGAAAGATACTCACAGAAGACAGACTTACAGCCTGAATTCACAGTGCTCTACTTCAACGACAGTACCCTGATCAGCAGGGAACTCCTGGCTTATCCTCGAAGACAGCTTGTTTGGGGCACGTGCAGACCTCATACGAAGCAAGTTACAGCCAAAGAGCCTACATGAGCCACACAACAGGGAAATTTACTCTTGGGAAAAACACAATGGCGTGGTTTTAGGACGATCCCCAAACAGGCCTGGACACCTGGGGTAGGCATGAGGACTGAGCGTGTGCCTTCTTGGATTTGATATGCTTATGTTAATCCCATGTAACTAAGCAAGTTCTTAAAATAGATGGGCCACCAGTGGATTGGCAAGCGAGTCACACAAAATCTGCTTTCAGTTTAATTTTATGTTGCTCCCCGTAGGGGGTTCTTAATAGCATTCATAACTTCTCGATTCCTGATCTCCTCCCCCACCCTCTCATTCGCTCACTGCAGTTACTAAAATCTTCTCTGCCGCAGATCTACAGTTGAGTCAGAAGCAACGTTGAACCTGGGGGTAAGATGGGATAGGGAGGCCTCTATCAACCCCAACTGGACATCACTGCAGCACAACCTCAGCATGTAGAGATGGAATTAAATATGCACAATAGGAATTAAAAAGCAAGAGAGGAAGGTTTTATATACTTTAAGCAAATATGTCCCTTGTATGTCTCCTAACTAAAAAAGTAGGTCCCGCCATAATTCTTAAAACAGGAATTTTGTAACAACTTCCCAGTGCAACTCTGCCTCTGGCCCTTTTCCTTTATCTCAATTCTAGGTGGCTATGCGTTGTCTTCCTACAGCTCAGCTCTGACAAGACTACACCCTGCTCAAACACCGCTAGTACCCAGAGGAAAAAGGTGAAAATCCCAGGCATGGCATTCTAGATCCCTCAAAATCTATCTTCCAACTTTCCTTTCATTATTTTAAATTTTTTATGTTTAAATATTAAGTATTTCAATGTACAGAAAATTCAGAGAAGAATATAATAGACATCCAAGTATCTACAACCGAGATTTACTCGTTGTTTGGTTTGCCAGCATATTAGTCAGGGTTCTCTAGGGAAACAGAACCAAGAGGAGCTATCTGTAAATATGATGAGATTTTATTAATTTGTCTCATGCAACTATGGGTATGCACAAGTCCAAATTCCATAGGGCAGGCTGTGAGCTGGGAACTCTGATGAAGGTTTTTGATGAGTTCTCTAAGAGAAGCTGGCTGACTGAAGTAGAGATGAAAGTTCTCTTTTCTGACTGCTGAAATCAACACTTCTTTTAAGGCCTTCAACTGACTGTATGAGACATTGCCCATTTGCTGATGGCAATCTCCTTTGTTGATTGCAGATGTAATCAGTCATAGATGCAATCAATTTACTGATGTTTATGTCCATGAAATGTTCTCACAGTTACAATTAGGCCAGGGCTTGACCAAACAACTGGGCACCATTACCTGGCCAAGTTGACTGGTGAGTCTAACCGTCACAGTCAGATTTGTTTCATACCTTTGATTAGAGAAAGTATTACAGAGCCAGTGGAAGCTTCCAGCTCATCCCCACCTGGGAGTGCAAACAATGTCATGGCTGGCTTGGTCTCTCTTTGCCTCCCTAGCGAGAATCACTATCCTGAAGTTTTTGTGTATTTTTCCCATCCATGTTTACATACTTTTATTAATTATAAGTTTCTGTATACAATATACACTATTAGTCGAGGAGATTTAAACTTTTATATCAATAAATCATACTATATTTATCATATTCCAACTTGCTTTTTATTCAATAGTTTTTGAGATTTAGCCATGTTAATTCAGATCTAATTCATTCATTTATTTTAACTGATGTATTACATTCTAATGCATAGATATATCAAATTTTGTTTATCCATTCTTCTAATGATGAAAAATTAATTTTGTTCCTGATATAACAATGCTTAACAGATATCCTTGTACGTGTTTCCTAATGCACGTATGAGACTTTATCTGAGGCTGTGTGTTTTCAAAATTGTGTTCTATTAACATTAAAAAAAAATACAGATAAGTGTAGAAAGTAACGAAAGAGAAAACACTAATGTTTACTACTACTAGTTTATAAAGCTCTCATGAACCTGTGGTTGCCAGCTACAATAGAGAATTTTCTCTCAGGTCTCAGACCCAGGAAACATACTTCTAACAACTGTTGTTTTGGGTTTTTCTTTTTCATGACACATGTAATCATCAAGATGCCCTTTTGGCTCTGGGTGTTATAAAGCTCGGAACCCAATTTGCAGCGCCCTCTGGCACCTGTGTAGGACTTGAGGCATAGATTTTGTGTGCGGATCTCACTCCTGGTCTGATTCTTTTTCCTCAGCTTGATCACCTCAACTATTGTGTATGTGTGTTATATGAAATTGTGTGCTCCCTAGAATCATTTTTGGAGTGTAGCATAAATGAATTACTGGGTAAGTAAATAGATTACTAAGCAAGAGCAGAATTGACAGACGAGGCATGCTGTACCCATCAGAGAATCCTGCCTTAAAATTCATTTCTCTCAGGAAACATTTTCCCTTCATGAATAACATAGCTTTTAATTTCATAATTTTGGCATTTTCTACTATGGAACTAAGCTCAACCTCACACTCTACAAACACCGTTTGGGAGGTTAAAGGTTAGTTTGTCCTGCTTCCTTGCCTTGATCAGAGTGTTAATATACAAATCAAAAGGACAATTCATGAGCTTGCTAATATTCAGTGGTTGGAAGCTGATATAACTCTAACATATCTGAAAGAAATCCTCAGCAGTGGTAAATGTATCCTTTCTCTTCAGGGGGAAAAGAGAAAAGATCAGACTTGTGAATGCTATAATCTGCCTGCAAAAGATTATATGTAAATCATATGCAAATTACCTCTACTGCACTGACAGTGACTAAAAGCAGTTATTGTGCCTCACTTGTTCAGCTCCCAGAAAAATGCCCGGAGTAACTGGTTTTTTAATAGTGTTCTGGGATCTGAGCCATTCTCTGGCCTCGAGTGAATAATTCTTCCAAGGGTCTTGCTCTGATTACCCTTTTGTATTATGTGTTGGAGGCTTTTTCCGCCTGAATTTAATACTTTTTTCTGATGTTCAGCCACTTCATTTCATTATACCTTTCTTCCTTGTATCTTCTGTTATTATAGAGCCTTCCTTCCTATGATATGGAAGCTATTTTAAGTGCCCATTTTCCCCCTCTGCCCTAGTATTCTTCTTTGGCTCTATAAACACATAGTTAGAACTGGTCGTTTTTAATCAGCAGGTGAAAGTAAGTTTCTGGCAAAGAAAGAAAGTGGAGGGGGAGGAGGAGAGAGAGGAAAGAAGGAAGAAAGGAAGGGAGGGAGGGAGAGAAAAATCAGTCAGACCAGATATATTTTGTCCCAACCAACCTAACCCATCATAGCAATCACTTTCATTTTCTGGTTTAATGAACAGTGAAGTAAAAAGTAAATGAATATAAAACCCTACTGAAATTATTTTCCCATCAATGGGTTTTCTTACTCCTCCCAGTGTCGCTTTTTCTCAGTTTGGTTTTACCTCATGCATCTTAAAAGTACAGTGGGAGTGGATAAATTGCTTCACAGGGTGAAAGGGGGGCTTTGAAGCCGTGGGGACTCCAGGTGGTGCTGAGCGCATCTAAATTGCCTGCGGAATCTTAGGCCACACGCTAAAGTAATTCATTTCTTTCTTTGCTGCCCAGGCAACATCATAGGGAAATTTAAAATGAAAGAACAATTATCTCAGATTTTACTCTCTTAATTGTTGTTCCCGTTTTCCTTTTCGGGATTTTCTCTGCAAGCACACTTTTTGCATCGTAACCCCCATGAAGCATTTTAAACAAATGCATTTTCCGCTAAATGAAAACTGCCATTTTATGTGTGAACATGTTCATTCTGGCTGCAGATGAAGCCAGCCGTCCTAGTCAGTCTACTTAAAGGGTCTTCAGCCTCAGCACTGCTGGTATTTGAGTCTGTCCTGTGCATTGCAGAGGCTGAGCAGCGTTCCTGGCCTCTACCCGTTAGATGCCAGTAGCAACCCCCACTTCCTGCTGTGACAACCAAAACCATCTCCAGACATTGCCCAATGTCCCCTGAGAGTGGGGGTGGCAAAACTGCCCCTTTTGAAAACCACTGGTCTGTTTATTCTTATCAGAGGAAAAGCTCGGGGTGGTGAGAATGAAATCCCATGGCCTCGCCAGGAAGGCAGGGGAGACGCCTCCAGGGGGAGGCACGTAGCCTGCCCAGGCTGACCCTTATAATGAGCTAATCAGGTCGGTGCCAGAACCCCAAAGCCAGCTCCACCAAAGCCAGGAACAAATGGGTGGGTCACATCTACTGGGAATGCGTCTGGTGCCATGCCCTGAGCCTTGACCGAAACTTCTGAGGAAGGTCGCCTCATCTGCAGTTTACAGGTGGGGAAACTGAGGCCCAGAGCTATGTGTAACTTGCCCACTACTAAGTGAGGGGATCCAAGATTCAAACCCTGAGAAGTAGGGCGCTGCCTCCTCCTCTGTCTTAATTTTCTGGGGCTACCTGGAAAACCAACCACATAGTGGGCAGCTTAAAACAACAGGGCATTTCTTTCTCTCACAGTTCCTGAGTCTAGAAGTCCAAAGTCAAGGTGTCAACGGGACCACGATCCCCCGAAGACTCTAGGGAAAATCCCTCCTTGCCTCTTCCAGCCTCTGGTGGCTCTAGGCATGCCCTGGTTTGTGGACGCTCCCATCCTGCTCATCCTAATTACCATGGCCTTGTCCCTATTGAATCTCTCTGTCTCTGGGCTTCTTTCTCCTAATAAGGACACCAGTCATGGGACTGAGGTCCAGCTAGCCGGGTAGGACCTCATCTACAAAGGCCCTGTTTCCAACTAAGTTAAGGTTCACAGGTGCTGGGGGCGAGAATTTTCACCTCAGACACAGATAATGATGCTTATGTCCCCTGCTGTGACCCAGGAGGGAGGAGACCCGGGAGCTCGCCCTCTGCTGCCCAGCCCTTGCCTTTTGTGACTTCATTCTCTGGTTCACTTTGTACCTGGGCTGTTGAGCCGCGTTCTGGCTAAACTGCACCCCGGCAGGGCTGGACTGAAAAGGCGCTCATCTGCTTCAAGCCCAGGGGGGGCCCATGTAGGGGACTGAAAAGGAAAGGACCTTGGGGTCAGAGGCCTGGGTGTGAACCCCAAAACCCACAGCAGCTGTGCACTTGTGAGTGCACCAGAAAAACTGTAAGCAAGAGAAAGTTGTCATTCCTGACTCTGGGGCTGGCTTGTGTTCCCCCCCCCCCCCAAAGCCAGGGCAGAGGAGAATTCCAGAGAGAGATGACTGGGCCAAAATCGTGAGGCCTCAGAATGTGCTGTCAGGTCAGGCGGGGTCCAGCCTGTGTTTTGCACGCTGCAGGAGGGAGCTGGTTGCTCAGGACTATCCAGTGAGAGCTCTAGAATCTGGGTTGTGGGGAGAGAAGGAGATGAGAGCGTTTACAGGTGAGAGAAATGTTGGAAGAAAGAACTGAGATGCTTGATGGGGAATTTTAATGTTTCCACTATGGGTTGGCCCTGAGAATCCTCTGTACTGAATCCTCATGAAATCTAGAGTGAAATATGCATTTGATAGCCTAGGCCAGGGAGTCACATCTGCCTTTGGAGATGGGTCACAGTGCTAGGTCTGCTTTGAGGGGGACGCTGGGGTGTGGCATCCAGGTTATAACAATGAAGAACCGCCAGGCGTACTCTGTGCCCAGTACTTTACACTCATTCCATGTGACAACCTGTGGTAGTTTGTCTTTTGTGGACCCCAGAAAATTATGTTCTTAAACTGGTCTATTGCTGTGGGGGTGGGACCCTTTGACTGTGTTAGCTTCAGTTGAGGCCCATTGATTGGAAAGCTTCAGTCGGGTGTAGCCCAGGGTGGGTCTCGTTCCTCTTGCTGGAGTCCTTTATAAATGGGAGAGAGGAGGCTGCAGGAAAAGAGAGAAATGCCCAGAAGCTGAGGGAGGAGGCCCCGGGAGCCAGAAGCTGAGAGGAGCCACTGAAGCCAGGTGCCGCCATGCACCTGGCTGCCCACAGCTGCAGCTTGGAGAGAAAGCATCTCCTGATGATGCCTTGATTTGGACACTTTCACGCCCTTGGAACTAAAGCGTATAAGTTAATAAACGCCCACTGTAAAAGCCAAGCCGTTTCTGCGTATTGCCTTGGCAGCCTTTAGCAAACTAAAACACAACCCCCTGAGGCCTGTGCCACTTTACAGTCAAGGGGCCTGAGGTTCAGAGCAGACGGGCAACGCTGCCAGGTCCACGCAGGTGGGAGGCAGCAGAGCGGGGGCTTGGCTCCTTCTCTGACTGAGCAAGCCCACGCTCTCATGCTGCCCGTGAGTGGAAGAGGAGGACTCGCAGACTTCTCTTTCCTCAGGTGTCTTCCCTGGACGTCAATGACCTGGGTACTACACGGAGGCAGAGGCGGGAGGCTCCTCACAGTCTCCACAGAGCCAAGTCCTCCCGGCATCACTTGGTGGGAGGCGGCGGCAGGCCCCTGGGAGAGGCAAGCACCGTCAGCCTGTCTGGTGATGTGCAGGACTCGGGGAGAAAAGTTCCTTGTTAGGATTCCTCTACCACTTCTCAACCTCTTTAGTCTGGATTCCAGGCAAACCTGATTGTCCTCAGGCCCTGTTCATCTTGGGAAAGTATGGAAATCTTTAAAAGAAAAAAAGCAGGGTTTACTGACCTCTATACCAGTCACTTCAGGTGAAATGACCACGTTAGCAAGCCCAGCGATTTAGCCTGGCCCCACCCTTTTGGTCTCCCACAATTGCTGTCTTGGTGTGAAAAGGAACTGGCCCAGCAGTTGCTCCTGAGAGCTGTCGGTTGTAAGAGACGGAATACACAAGCAGGCAATGACTGAGGAACTCTGACCCACTCCCTGCAGCAACTGGTGCAGGATGCTGGCCTCTGTCTACAGCAACCAGCCCAGGAAGTCAAACCCCAGTTCCTGAAACAGTCAACCCCACATAGCCAGGACCGCTTCCCTGATTTTTGCTCCTGCTTCCAACTTAGGACCAACTGGAGAAAGCCAAATAAGCTTCCCTAACTAATCACTTAAGACGCCCCACTTCTAGTCAGCCTGCCTCCGGCCTCCCCATGCCAACAGCCTCCAATGAGGGCATCCCTGGACCTTCCCTTTTTCCACTCTACAGCTTTCCCACTCCTCTGCCTGCTTTTGAGTCTCTGCCAAATTCAAGTGGTGGCGGCTGACTCCCTTGCAATCACAAGTGATGACTAAATAACCTTTGCTTGTTCTCATTTGGGTGGTCATTGTTTATTTCCACAGTTGCTTGGGTAAATATCAATCATCAACATGAAGGAAAAACCTAAGAGGATTTTCCTTCTCAGCTTGGAAGAGCCTAGTTGTTTTCAGTTGGTATTTGGGTGTTAAAAGAAGTACATAAAGGTAAGCAATGGAGGCAAAGGAGAATCAAGGTCTCTTTCCAAGCTGGGTTTGTAGACACCAACCTGGATGAAGCAGAAGCCGCCCCCAGGCTGGGCCAGCCACCCAGCAGGCCAATGTCAAGTTGGAGAAGCTGAGAGCACGTGCTCAACGTAGGTAGACTGGGGGTATACAGAGCTCTGAAGCAGCTGCCGCCTTCGGAGAGCTGACAAAATGTGTCCTAAAAAAGAAAGTTCCAAAGAAGATGGATGAGCAGCTCTCTGAATTCTGAGGAGCAGAAGGCCTTCTTATTCATTCATTCTAATATATATGTGTAGTGTTCTCTGTGCTAGCACTTTTCTAGGTGCTTGGGATAAAATAATGAATAATACAGACAGAAGAATCCTTGCTTTTCTGGAGATTGCATTACATCTGTCTATATATCTCCATATATATGTATACGTACATATCTGTCTATCAGATCACATTCACCGAAGCCCATTCTAGTGGCTACCAAAGTATTGATCAACTGTTCCTCCTCTAAAGACTAGAGGACGAATATGGAATCCAGAGCACTTTAACTGACTTTGCAAACGATGTTACACAATGCAAAAGCATTTTGTTCCTGGAATGAGATGAGATATTCCCTGTTATTATCTTGTTTACACTACTGATTGATTTCACAGCCTTTCTATGAAGAAAATCCGCTGCAGAGGGTAAACACAATCCATTATGAATTCACAGTCTCGTGACTCAGGAATTAGAGAGTTTGGAATTCAGGAGGGCAGGGTGGGGCTTTCGGATTTGCTGAGTTTGGACTGATGAGTTATTGAAAGTAGCATGGAATGTCTCAAGATATTGACATTCTTTACATATGTACAGAAATGATTCAACCACTTGTTCAAAACTTTCTTATGGAAGTTAGTCTATTTTCCTATTTCAGAACTTGGGAAAGAATTCACTGCAGTTGGATACGAAACTGGGGTCATGATATAACAAGACTTCCTTTCCTTGAGCTGCTTTATCCCATTCTGTAAACAAGAAGTGAGAGCGCTGGACTGTCATAATATATTGCTCTGATATACTGCCTTTTCCAAGACAAAAACCAACTGCCGTTTTAATTTAAAGACCCAGATCTAGATTATGAGAATAGTACCAATCACTTAGGTAAGTCTCTAAAACTGACTGACCATGAACTTGTACAGACCGATCTGGCGGGACCTTGGGCTTGCTGCCTCAATAGCAGGCTTCTTTTCTCGCCTTCAGCAAGATTTGCTGGTGCAGCAACGGTGCTTCCAGTGGAGTTTCTGTGTCCTGAAAGCTGCATTGTGTGAGCTCAGCCTCCGTGCTGTTGGCAATTTTCACTAATTGTTTACAGTGCTCTAATTTTTACACCCTCCTTAAAGGATCTTTGTGTGTGCTGATTGCAGAAGGTAATATTTCTGGCATCAGTAACCATGGTAATGAATCACCCTTCTCTCTGAGTTAGTGCCAGCTGTGCAGTGTCTCGATAGTAGCACCCCAGTGTTTTGCTAATGAGTGACTTTTGTTTGCTGTAGGAGGACACTTCCACTTTTGGGCATGCTTCCTTGTGTTTTGTTAAAGGCTCTTCCTTGAGAACAACATGTGAAAAAAAGAAATCCCATTCGGCCAAACCTTGATCCCATAAGGAAGCTATTCCTTGTTTCTGGAAGTCGTCCTTTGAAGGTTCCAGGGGAAGCCATCTCCCGTCCTCTCCATTCCTTCCTGTAACCCTGGCATCCATCTGCATCACTGTCAATCATGTCCAAAGCTTTCCATCAACATTCTCCTCTGACCATGCAGAAAGGAGTTTAAATAGTTTAAAGATTTATATTATGAATAATTTAAGAGAGATAAAGGAAGCTCGTAAACTCTCTTTGAATTATGTAATGGGAGCTTTGAAATATGTTAGCATTTCGCCTTATCAGATTTAAATTTTTTTTTTTTTTTTTTTTTTTTGTGGGAAGATTGATGTGGAAATGTAAGCCATTGTTGCCCTTTATTCTACTGACTAATGATGAAACCAGGATAGACAGAGAGTTTTTTAACTTCAGGGGAGAGCTAAGAGCCTGCAGTAACGGATGTGCCTTTCATCTATGTGCTATTTCCACGACCAATGGACAGAGTATCCTTACCAGCTTCTAAAACATTTGAATCCCAAACCCCTGCTACTCCTATGATGGCCTGCTGCTGCTTGGTTTTGTTAGCAGTCTTTTAGCCTGGGTGGCATTTGGAAGAAAGCTAAGGATAGCTGGCATCCAGAATAAACATTTAGACATTGCCACCAGTTGTATGATTCTGGTGTGGCTTCTTTTTTATTTTATTTTTTATGCTGAACATGCCCTAGCAGTAACGTAGGTGGATGAGAGGCAGCATGCTATATTCATCATAGATCGAAGAGATGGTGAATTCTATGCTTTTCTACGTGCTTTGCATGTATTAACTTAGTTTATCTTCATAACAAGCTTGTGAGTGGATATTGTGATTCCCATTCTGCAGATGAGATTACGAGGCACAGAAAGTTTAGGTAACTTGCCCAAGGTCGCCCAGGTGGTCAATGGCAGAGCCAGGATTCAAATGCAGGAAGCCTAGGTACACTGTCCACGCTCTGACCCTCGGCCCTCTACTGTGGAAGGTCACACACAGGAGGGCTCAGCTTCACTTCTCAGCTTTGCCATTTGCCCATATGAGGTACTTTATTTTATTGTATCTCAATTTCCTTCTCAAGGTATCGGAAGGCTTGCTTCCCCCCAGAATCTGTACGTTCTGGTGCTGGCTGCTGGCAATCCTTGGGTTTCCTTGGCTTGCATCTCTGCCTCTGTGGTTGAATTACGTTCCCTAGAAAAAATATGTTCATAATCTTAATCCCTTCTGGGGGAGTGAACCCATTATAAATGTTAAGTTAAGATGTGGCCAACTGGAGCAGGATGGGCCACATCCTATTCCTGGAGGTCTTACAGGGAAGGCCACGGGGAGAAGCCAGAAGTCCTCAGGAACCCAGAAGAGAAAGAAGAGGACATCGCCACGTGCATTGCCATGTGATGGGAAAGCTGAAGAACCCAAAGATCACAGGCTGTCAGCACCAGAATGCCACGGTCTTCAGGGAAAAAGCATTGCCATCTCATGGTGATGGCCTCTCCTTCCTGGCTTCTGTGGCTTCCAGGCCCTCTTTCTAAGGCCTCCAACAGTTCAGAAGATGCACCCTCTTTCAGTTGGCCGTGCCTTAACTAAAAATACCGTCTTCAAAAGGTCCCATTTATAAATGGGTTCACACACACAGGTATGCAGATTAAGATTACGAATGTGTGTTTGTCGGGGAACATAATTCAACCTGCCACTGGGCAGTTGGGAGGATTCAATGAGTTGACGCAATATGGACGCTTTTTGGAAACTCCAAAGTGCTATGCAGATGTGTGTCTGAGGATGATGATGTTGATGATTACCGAGAGGTGGAGCTGTAATGAAGAATATGCATCCCCAAGGAACACTGAAATAAGCAGGTTACTAAATTATTAAACACTCTCAGAACTGTGTGATTAAGAGCTTGCATGTTTCGAAGTATTCTTCCTGTGGATTGAATTAGCTAGTAAGTTTAAAACACATAGCTCCAGAACAAGTCTGAGACACATGAAAAATAGAATCTTGCACTATCATTGTTATTGTTTGAAAATACCCTATCATTAAGATAATATGCCACTTAAGAAAAACAACAGATTACTTTATCTGTCATTATAGACAACTCAGGGAAAGAATGAGAAACAACTGGTCCAGAAAGTGAGACCCTTGATGGAAGCTAGGAAGGGCAGGGACAGTGGCCATTAGGGCATGGATATTTAGATGATATGTGATGGAATTAAAACATAGCCACAGCGAAGGAACTTTGCAAAGGGTAAAAGAAAAGTAAATGGCATAAATGTTACTGCACACAAGATTTGAGGCTCAGTTGGCAAGATATGGTTGAGAGACAAATAAGGAGAAAGAGGGAGAGCAGGAAGGAAAGCGGGAGACAGGAAGACTTGTTAAAATTAGATAGTCATGTTTAAGGCTTCATAAGCGTCTCAGTGTTCAAAAGCAAGGAGGTCCATGTTTCTTTCATCCCAGAAATGACAATCTGCTTTTCTCCCAGAAGAGAAAATAATTGTGAAATATACTTGCACAGTTGTCGCAAGAGGACTAAAATAATACATTGCTTTAAATGGAGATTTGTTTATAGAACTTCGCTATTACTAGCCAAAAATGTTAAATCCTTTCTAGTCATAACTGGATTCCAGAATTGAATTGACAGGTGGAAAACATGGAGACCTTGGGCTTTCTAACAAGTGCAGCTGGCTTTGGTGGTATTGTCTTTTAAGAGAGCACAACTGTATTCCCTAAAAAAGTCGATTTTAGTGTTGTGCTATGAGTCATGGAAGTTTATGGTTCTGAGACGCTGAGAACAGGTAGCAACTATCTTTATCAGCTCTGGTAAAGGTGGGATACAGAACAGGACAGCTGGCCATGGAGCATTTTCGCATACATTTTGCCCACATCAAAACCTGCGAACACTTGGAAGGGATCCATTAATATATTTTCAAAAGGACAGATGGCGAATGAGGGAGAGAGAACACTGCAGTAGAAGAGGAGATGAATTAGCTTAGTAAGAAATCAGTGGCTTGATATAACATGGCAAGTTTCCATGGAATACTACATGGCGTTTGATTCAAAGAGGAGAGGGGTTTTCCAACAGCTTGCTCTGAAGTAAGGATTTGTCTTTGGATCATCATGAATTGCAGTCATCTTACAAAACAATCCTTACCAATTGTACGATTCTCTCACCTTGATCCCCCTGCCTTGCCTGCACTGCCAATTCCCTGGACCACCATTCCCACACTAGTCTCCATTTTATTCCTCCCCAGCACTGCACAGTGCAGTAAGCAGTGCTGGGGGGCCAACTCTATTCCAGCACGGTGCTATGCTCCGAGGGACTACAAGCAGACTTTTATTCTCAGGGTGCTCACAGTTCAGAGGAAGAGACAACCAGGGAGCAGTGTCATTTAGTGAGGGCAGCAGAGAGGAGACAAATGAGGCAACCAGATGTAGAGCCTCGGGGAGTGGTCGGTACTGGAGCAAGCTGGAGAGAGCAAATTATTGCATGAATTTTTTCATTTTTGAAATACTTATGGTCACGCCCATGTTCATAGCAGCATTATTCACAATTGCCAAAAGATGGAAACAACAAGAGTGTCCATCAATCAATGATTGGATAAACAAAATGTGGTGTATACATAAGATGGAATACTATTCAGCCGTAAGAAGAAATGAAGTCAGGCTGCATATGACAACATGGATGAACCTTGAGTGAAATAAACCAGACACAAAAGGACAAATATTGTATGGTCTCACTAGTATGAACTAATTACAATGAGTAAACTCCTGGAGTTAACATCTAGAATATAGGTTACCAGGAGATAACATGATGGCTAAGAACGGGGAGCTGATGCTTAATGTCTGTAGAATTTTTAATAAGTTTGAGTGCAAATGTTTGGAAATCAATAGAGATGATGGTAAGACATTATTGCAAGTATAATTAACACAGCTGATTTATAGATGTGATTGTGGCTGAAAGGGGAAATCTAGGGTCGTAATGTCAATAGAAGGAAACCTAGAGGATAAACCTGGTCCAGTATAACAAAGTACATCTGGTGGTTGATGAGGAAGGTGGTTGATAGTACAAATACAAGAATGTTCTTCCATGAACGTTCTTCCATGAACTAGAAGAAACATATGTCACTATTACAAGGTGTTAATAATAGGGTGATATATGGGAAAAATACAACTAATGTAAATTATGAACTACAGTTAAGTAGTGAAAATGTTCTAAAATTGATTGTGGCGATGAGTGCACAACTCTATGATTATGCTGAGAACCACTGTGTGTATACAAAACATGTATAACCCAGTAACCCTGTTGTGGATAATGGACTGTGATTAGTAGTACAAATATAAGAATATTCTTTCATGCATTATAACAAATGTATAATATTACAAGGTATTAATAATAGGGTGGTATATGGGGAAAATATACCTACTATAACTTATGGACTATAGGTAACAGTAATATTTTAATATTCTTTCACCAATTGTAACAAAGGAACCACACTAATGCAAAGTGTCAATGATATGGGGGTATACGAGAACATTGTATTTTTTGCATGACTTTTCTGTAAACCTACAATTTCTCTAATTTAATAAAATTTACACTATATAAAAAAATATGTGAAATGAAAGAAACCAGACACAAAGTGCTACATATTGTATGATCCCATTTATAGAAAATGTAAATATAAATAAATTTAAAGAGATGGGATTAGAGTAGTGGTTATGTAGGGCTGGGGAAAGATAGAGGGGTTGAGAGGTGACTGCTAAGGGGTAGGGTTTTTCTTTTGGAGTAATGAAAATGTTCTAAAATTGATTTTGCTGATTCTCGCTCACCTCTGATGACACTGGAAGCCATCGATTGTGCATCTCAAGCTGAGTTCTGGCCTGGCTCCATGCCAGGGTGTTCCCTGCAAATTTCTTCACTTCTGGAGTCAGTGGTTCTCCAACTTCAGGGTATTAATAAATCACCTGGAGAGCTCGTTAAAAATGCAAATTCCTGAGCTCACAGAGACTGTGATTCTCTACCTGGGACTTGATTTTTAAATAAGTGCCCTCCAGGTGATTTGATGTGCATGATCTATGGACCACAATTTGAGAAAAACTGCACTTTGTTTCTCATCAGTCAATTTCGGGCAATACTGTGTCCCTCACAGCGCTGTGGTGGGGAGGAAATGAGACAATCAGCATCAAATCACTTTGTAAATGAAAGATACTATCCAACTGCTGGGTCATTCTGTGAACAAACGCTTCTATGATACCCCATAAAACCTTTCATGCCCCCATTAAATGGTCTGGATTCTTCACTATAGAGAATTTGGGTCGGTAGTATTTTGTGATTTCTATACTCTGTTTTAATTTCCACCATCTTCTTTAAAAGGCATTTTTTTTTTTCTTTCTCCATTTCCCCCCCAGAGTCCAGCACTTCTTTGAATTTCTGGTTATATGTGGGGTGTGCCAATCAGATTTCAATCCAGCTGCATTTCACTTGCAACAGATTTTCTCTGAGCCCCTGTTCTGCCAATCTCGTCATCAAAACCGTCACTCCCAGGTGCAGAGCAGAGGCTTGCGACAGATTTTGGACATCACAGCCAGACTGAGGCCCCACTGGGACCGTACCCAGGCCCTGGGGTGTGTTTTAGCTTTGGCCGCTGCTCCGGGGCGCACAACTCTGTTACAGTTTCTGACCCTCTGCTGACAGCATCCATTAACAGGCTCCCAGCACCGGACAAGGGCCTCCAACCACGCACCCGTCTTCTCGGAGGTACCCCGAGGGGCTGGCTGGGGGTGGGGCTCCTACACATTTCTGGTCTTCCCCAACCCCCAGCACAGGACACACACATCATCTGTGCGTTATTGCATTTCTATCCCTTTATCTTGTTCTGACTCGAATATTCTGTACCATAAGCTCCGACATGCCAGCCACTCTCCCTACTCAGTAGCATCCAGTGTAACAGCTCCATTTGATTTGGATTACCTGTATTTAGCTGAACCTCTCTTTCATTTCAATAAAACTTTTCCAGGCTAAGGTAAAACAGAAGCTTGATGCACTGAGTGAGTTAGTTAGTACCCAAGTGGGTATCTGCTGTTAATGGACAGTTTATCCAGGAAAGGGGTTTGCTGGCAACATTCTTCACTGTTATTTCTTATTATTGAAGCAACAGAATTGTGGCAGCCCCGTGCCTCCCTCCTGTTTGTGAAACATCCAGCACTAGCCCTTCTAAACAAAATAAATTCCAGCATTCAGGCCAGGGTGGCAAGCATGGTTTGGACTGTTGTGTGATGCTCTGGGTGTGTGAAGCTCTGAGAATGGTCTCATTCATGCCTCCCCTCTCCTCCCCCTTCCCTTCCTTTCTCTGACCTCCTTTTCTTGGCCTCACTCTTACCAGTGATGTCTTTTCCCAGTATTGCTAACAAACTCAGGAAATTCAAGTATTAATTAGGTCTTAATGGCTGAAGGATGGCCATGCCAACAGCCCTCAGTCCCCCAATTCCAAGCAAGTGCTGCATTCCAATTGCCCTAGCACAGCAATTGCTTTCCTGACTCCAGGAAACACTTTTGTTGGATACACTTGGCCAGAAACCTCACTGGGAAAGTGGTGGCTCTGGGGGATGTTGTTTATGCCTCACAAATATACTGTCTGGCAAAGACCACCTGGTCCCCTCGTCAATCTGAAGACGCCTGGCTGTCCAAACAGCCAAGAAAATCATTCATTTCAATAAGTATCTGCTTCATATGTGTTCATGTGCCAGATATTGCGTGATGTTAAATAGCAATAATAGTAACAGGAGAGTGTTCAGAAAGCAGTAAAGTTCACGTGAGAATTGCGACTGTAAATACGGCGAGGCTTTAGGGGGGAGGTCCCTGCCTCTGGAGCATTCTGAGAAAGACTCGCAGAGCTGGCCTTGAAGAGAGGATAAGTGAAGACGGGCATGAAGGAAAGGGAAGGGCATCCTAGGCAGGGAAAAGGCAGCCCTCTATCCCTGCCTCGCTGTCGTGGGCCTGAGGAGTGTCCTCTGGTTCTTGCAAGGAGCTGCATGTGAACTCCAGTCACAGCGATTTGACTATGGCATCTTTGGTTGTGAGTCCCGAGGGCTCAAAGGCTGTGATGCACTGACCCGAGAGGGAGGGGAGTGCAGAGAGGCATTGCTGTGAGCCCAGAGCCTGAGTGTGTGCTGGCAGCCCACCTGCGCAGTGCCTTGGAAAACCATCCAGCAGCTCCTGCCGTCCCAGGTGACTCTGTTTGCTAGAGGCTGTCGAAGCACTATACCAGAAGCGGGTTGGTTTTGTATCATGGGAATTTATCAGGTTAAAAGGGTACAGTTCTGAGGCCGTGAACGTGTCCAAATCAAGGCATCATCAAGAGATGCTGTCTCGCCAGGTTGCAGCATGTGATCAGCCCCACGGCGGCGCCATCCAAAGATGCTTTCTCTCCAAGCTCAGCCGTGGCCATCAGGCACATGGCAGGGCACAATGCCAGCCAGCTCGTCTCTCCCTTCCCTCCGGGCCTTGTCTCTTCAGCTTCCAGCTGCTCCATGGGCCTGGCCTCTCAGGGGCCTCTTTCGTGCCTCTGTGCCCCACTGTTTCCAGCCTCCCTCCTCCAGGACCTCTCCTTCTGCGTCTGAGGCTTTTTTCTGTGTCTGCGGCTTTTTAGTCCTCTGTTTATAGAGGCCTCCAGTAAGAGGATTAAGACCCACCCTGAATGAAGTGGGTCACATCTTAAGTTAAGATCCTACTTACAACCGGTCCACACCCACAGGACTGGATTAACTCTGAGAACAGACTTGTCTGGGTCCATACAGCTTCAGACCGTCACAGCAGGCTGGGGGGGTGCATAGCTTTCCCCCATGTTTGTTTGCTTGTGTCTTTCCCTAGGGCTATGACATTAAAGTACCACAAACCTGGCGGCTTAAAAATACAACCAGCAATGAAATGAGCTGTCTCACAGTTCCGGACGCTGGAGGCTAGAAGGCCCAGTCAAGGTGTCAGTAGGGCCAGGCTCCCTCAGAAACCTGCCGGAGAGAATCCTTCCTTGCCTCTTCCCAGCTCCTAGCAGCTGCTGGCAATCTCTGGTGCTCTCTGGCTTGCAGCTGCAGCACCTCAGTCCCTCCCCCGTCGCCTTCTCCTCCCCCGCCCCGTGTGTCCCCTCCTTTTCTTATAAGAGAAATAGCCATGTCAGCTTAGGGGCGCATCCTATTGCAGTGTGATCTCACTTGAGGTATGCGGGTTAGGACTTCAACATATCTTTTTGGGAGAATACAATCCAACCCATAACAGTTGGCATCTGTTAATTAGTCTAAGTAAAGGTGAAATCAATTTGAACTGAAAATTGCTGTGGGAATTATTTTCCTTATTGGAAACATGTATTTAGTATGCTTCCACTATCCCCCTTTTTAAGTCTCTGGATTCTCCTCCTTAACTCCAGGACTACAAATTTTCTGTCTTCTTTTTGACCCCCCTCCTTTTAATTTATCACCAAGGAATGTGTCCTTTTCTCTTATTTTATGCACTCCTCCTGAACAATCTGATCCACATCAGATGGTTACAAACTACCATGCTGACTCCAAAATCAATACTCAGGCTTTATTTCTAAATTGAGCTACAGACTCAGATATCTGTAATTATTCATTTTGGATGTCCCACAGGCATTTCAAGCCTAACAAGTTAAGAATAGAACTCATTTTCTTTTCCCTAAAAATATTCCTTAAGCACTTTCTTCCCTCATTTCCTGATTTGATTTATTCCAAATTGTGTCAGTGCATCTCAGATTTGTTCCCCCAAATTGACCAGGTAACTTCTTATCATATAATTAACAGACCACCTTCACCAGGACAAGAGCCTTTTAACTAGACTAGCTACCACCAGCATGTCTGCTCTTGAGTTCATCTTTACATTGCACCCAGAGCTACTTTCCTAGAAATAAATTCTTTTTTTTTTTTTTATTATTTTTTTTATTTATTATTTTTTTAAAGATTTTATTTATTTATTCATTATCCCCCCCTTGCTGCTCGCGCTCGCCGGGCCAGCCAACCACGCCGTGCGGGCGGGCCTGCCCTCACCAGGAGGCCCCAGGAAGCGAACCCGGGGCCCCCCATATGGTAAACGGGAGCCCCACCGATTGAGCCACAGCCGCTTCCCGAAACAAATTCTTATTGGGTCCTCTTTCTCTGAAATCTTTGGCTTCTAGCTTTTATAGAAAAATGTCCAAATTTCTCATCAATAACCTCTTAATATCACCTTTCACCACTCCCCATCACTTATGTTATGTTCTTGTTATATCAAACTTGCCACCAATCTATAAATGAGCCCTTCATGAGTTCATGCCTTTGTGCATGCTCTTTTGTTACCTGGGATGCCTTTCCTCCCAGAATTTATCTGCTAAACTCCTACTCATCCTACAAGACCTAGTTTAAATGTCGTCTCTCCTCTAGGAAGCTTTTCGGAACTCTCTAGGTTGCAGATCTTTGCTCTTTCATCTGAGGTCCCCTGGAATGTAAAAGAAAAAATCCTACTTGGCTAATATGCCGATTTTTAAAATCAGTGCCAAATGTTCATTAGTTAATGTGTTTAAGATGTTAAGTGAGTTCATGAATATTTTGTTATCTCTATGAAATAAAGCCTTTAGAAATATGTGATTCATATTCTTCATGCTCCTCTGAATGAAGAGCATCTGTTTTTTTTAAATTTTTATTTGATATTAAAAATTGCAAAATTTGCAAACATTCCATATCCACCAAGCAACAACTTCCGCTTCCCCTTTCTCCCATCCACAGGTAACTCTAATTTACATCCTCTCTCTATGAATTTGTCAACATTTAATATTTTATGCACAAATAGTGCCCAAGTTTCAATTCCAATCCCTTCCATTAACATGGAGAAAGGGTTGCTTCAACTTCACAAATGCAGAACATTGTACAGTCACCCACTGTGGCTCCAGGTGAAAGTCTCTGATCCTTCTGGTCTTGCTTCCCTTCCCTCTGCCCAACAATCATTGTCCCCTTTTCAGACCAGGGAGTAGAGGAGAAGGTTCTCGACTCAGAGAACACAGTCCTGTTCCCTCTCTTGCTCATGTTCTCAATATTCCTGGAGGTACAAGCAGGATGGACTCTCCATCTCTGCATGGGGTGATGACAGTGGTTTGGAGGGAGGGACCTCAAGGGGCTTTCCTGCCCTTGTCCCTCTTCCCCCCAAATGTGTCGTTTGGGTTCCACCTCAGAGCAGCAGTGGTGACATGCTGAGTTCAAGGGGCTGTTTCCTTGGTCTAGTCACCAAGGCTTCAAGAACTAGGAAGGATCAAGGACGAAGGATGTGGTCCCAGATAGGGACAGCCTGGCCATTCCCTGGAGGAACCCATCCTAGGATTTGGTGAGTAGATGGCCTTGCCTTTGGGTGCAGAACAGCTGTCTGCATGGGTGATGTCTACAGCATGGACTGAGTTCTAGGAATCTGACAGTGCTTTGTAGATATCTCACAGGGTGACTGGGATTTTCTTTGATCTGATTGTGTCCACGTTCTATTGATCTCCCTATTCCCAAAGCCTCTGTATTCAATAAATGGATGTTCATGGGTCAATTTATTAACAAAACTAGAGTTCAGAGCTTTGAAGACTTTTCTTTATTTTCTTTCCTTTGATTTTAAAATAATGTATGATAGAGGCAGATTTTCTGATGAACCCGTTGCCCAAGGAGTGCTTTGCCAAGCTCGGTGCAGGAACCAATGGTTCTGCATTTGTTTTAGTTTCCCGGCTGCTAAAACAAATATCATACAATGTTTTGGCTTAAACAATGTGGATTTATTGGCTCATGGTTTTGAAGCTAGGAGAAGCCCAAAATCGAGGCTTGCTTTCTCCCAGATGGCTGTGGTGTTGTGGGACTGGCTGCTGGCTGCCAGAAACCCTTGGTCCTTGGCTTTTCTGTCTCATGGCAGGGCACAGGGTGGCCATCTTCCCCTTTCTCTTCTGGGTTCCATTGACTTCCAGCTTCTCAGCTTCTGGCTGCTCCCCATCTGACTTTCACTCTGCCTATAAAGGACTCCATTAATCCAGATTAAAGCCCAACTTGACTCATTTAGGCCTTAACTGAAGCAGCATGTTGTGAGATCACATTTACAATGGGTCCACATCCACCAGAAAGCGGGCCAAGACCAAGAACACGTCCAAACTGGGGCACACACTTCAATCCACATTAGCGTTCCAGCCCACATTCTCTGGGCTCTGTCTTTTCTGCTCTGGGTCAGTGGGCAGGAGAAGGAGCCTGGGGTGACCTGGCTGCTTTGAGGTCTTAGTGGCATCGTGGAGGAAACCCCCTGTCATGGCAACCATTTCCATCTCGAGAGAGTCAGGAGACAGTGTTAGAAGTGGTTCAGAGAACAAACCTAACGTCACTACTTGCTACCTTCGGGACATTTTCTTAGTCAATTAGTCCCTTGGAGCCCCAGTTTTCTCCTATGAAAAATGGGAACAACATTTAGCTTAAAACTGCAGGGAGTGGGAAGGCAAATCCAGAGCCCGTTCTCCTGGGACCATTGCATCAATTTCTAGATTTCTGCCCAATAGCCCTGGTGACCAGCACTTTGTTTATTTCATTTATAAAGTTTGCCTTGTTATTTACTTAAATGCCTATCTGTCCCTCATAATCGACTCTTGGAGAGAATGAAATGGGTCCTTCTCTGCCTTTGCAAACTCAGTGTCACAGTAGAGGCTGGAGTGAATTAATAAGTATGAGACGAAAGGAAAAAATGAACATATGAAGTGCAATGCAACCTTCAACAGGGCATAGGATGTATCTTCTTGTGGTCTGTTGATGAGATTTTCAAATCTCATCCATCTGTTGACTTACCAGGGACGAAATTATGAGTATTTAAAAATCACTTAAAAAGGGTAGAACTGAAACCTGTGGATTTTTATTTCCTGTACTAGGGAAAGAAGTGCTTTGAGCAGGTCCTGAGGGAAACAGCCTTTAGAAGGGTGAGTGGGAATCTCCACTGTCTAGGGAAGGAGGCAGACTTCTAAGAGGTGTAGCTGCCACACATCTGGGGGGGGAGGGGGGATAGAGCAAGATGGGGACAGGGAAAGTGGCAAGAGCTATAGTTTTGAGGTGACAGGTGCTGAGCCAATTCTGAGCAAGCTCTAGGGTATCCAGTTTGGAGACAGCCCTGCACAGGCGCCAGGATAAAGACTGCGTGAAGGGAGAGCCCATGGAAAGTGTCTTGGCAATACATGGACTAGAAGACGCTGCTGATCCTCACCTGCTGGCCCTGCCACCCAGGCCCATGGCGGCTCTTCCACCAGAGCTCCCCTTCATAGCAGGTATACAAGGTGATGCATGCTCACCGTCTTGCCAGTTGTCTGGGATTCACTTGCAGGACTGTTTTTTGTTCTTCTTCTTTTTTCACTTTTTAAATTTATTTTATTTATTTGTTTTTCCCTACCCCTGCAGTGTTTGTACTTGCTGTGTCTGTTTGTCTTCCTTGATTCTTTAGGAGGCACTGGAAACCGAACCTGGGACCTCCGATGTGGGAGGAAGGTGCCTAATCACTCGAGCCACCTCTGTTCCCTGCTTTGTTGTGTCTCTCATTATGTTTTTCTTCTTGTGTCTCTTGTTGTGTCATCTTGTTGCGTCAGCTTGCCGTGCCTGTGCATCGCGCCAGCTCACTGTCTCCCATGTGGTAGGCGGGAGCCCAAATGCTTGAGCCACATTGCTTCCCTTTTTGTTCTTCTGAAATGTCTTCTTTCAAAATCTGGATAGGGAGCTTGCCGGGGAAAGGGAAAGGGTGGAAAAATACATATTCAGAAGTGCCACCATGGAGTTTACCACACTACCTTTGGCTAATAATTAAAAATAAAGTTCTTACAGATGTGAAAATGAGGCCATGGAAGCATCTAGAACATCGTGACCCTGCAAAAAAGAGATGAGGCTGTCTGCAAAATTTCCAGCAAAGTGCTTCCTGCTTTGACATCTTCATAAAACATAAGGTTATCTGCAAAGATGGCCTGAGGGGAATTTGTGTTTCCCTTATTAATATCTCAAATTCCAATGGCAAATTAGGGGTCTGGCGGTTCTTAGTTGTTAAATCACATCACATGAGAAAGTAGCATTAAAAACAACACAAAACCTAGCATGCTGGCATGGGAGAACTTAAAGGAACCTTAGAAGAAAATCTAGTCCCACCTCCCCACTTCCAGGTGAAGGAGCAGAGGCATGGAAAGGCCTCATAGCCATGGAGCCATGACTTGCAGAATTGGGATTAGAATCCCTAGTTTGGGCTTTTTCTGCTATGTCATTCCTTCCCCTAAATAAGCTGGGTACAAAATATCTATTTTGTGGCTCCTAAATATGTGTCCCATAAATCTGTGGGTTTCCACGTATTGCTTTAGAAATTGTACTTCATAAATTTTGCTGAAATGAAATCACCAGCATCCAGAGGAACAGGTGTCCTTCTAGCAAGGATTACCCGGGTATACAACTTGTGTGGTTGGGAGAGTTTCTCGGGAGCATTTGACTGAGAACTGAAAACTCTCCTGAGGAGGAGAGGACAGTAGTAGCTGGGATCCAAAAGGATCCATCATCAGGCAGTTCAAAGACAACTGCCCCCTGAGCCGTGGGGGGCTGTAGAGAGGGCAGAAATGTGCAGTTGCTGGCAAACAAAAAAATGGAGCAGCTCCAGCAAATCTGCTCGACAGTGTGGGGCGTGGCGGCAAAGACAGGTGGTCATCTATAAGAGAGAGTGCAGGTAGGGGCTGGAGGAGGCCCCGCCCGGGGTCAGCCCAGGCACGCTCAGATTGTGCAGGCATTCAGCTAATTCTGATGGAAACCGATGGAAACATAGATGGGGTGAAGTCTGACCCAGAACAGAAAGCAGAGAGGCAAGCCTTTGGCTGTAGGAAAGAACCAAGCAAAGTCCCGATTTTGCAGTAAAATACAGAAAAAGGTGCAAATATTCTGGCTGCCCTGATTTCGTGATAATTGGCGTAGGCTAAACATTCACTATATTAGAAACCATGCATGTGTCCCCAGACCTAGGGTTTTCTCCCTAGGTCTGGTTTTTAGAATGCTGTTGATAAACTAAGCCCGATATATTATATGATCATCCTGTATGGGAAATGACTGTAACTCTAGGTATCTTTGGTCAACCTTAAGAGATATAGCAGGGGGCAGATGTGGCTCAAAGAGTTGAGCATCCGTCTCCCATATGGAGGGACCTGGGTTCGATCCCCGGGACCTCCTGGTAAAATAAAGAAAAATATAGAAGGTATGCGGGTGCGTCATTGGGCCCCGCAAGCAGGTGAGCCGTTGGGCCCGCCAAACCAAGCAGCAAGATGATGACGTAACAGGAGAGAGGCGCAGGGGAGAGCCAAGATGAGACGTGCCGAAAAACCAGGAACTGAAGTGGTGCAGGTGGCAGAATGCCTCTCTCCCCCTACTTCGGAGGTTCCCAGGATCAAATACAGGTGAAGACAGGAGGAGAAGGATGAGAGAAGAGGACAGGGAACAGACACAGAGAATTGCCTAATGAATGGACACAAAAACAGCAAAAATGGGGGAGGGGGAGTTAAAATGGATAAAAAGTAAATATATTAAAAAAAATAAATGTAAAAGTATCTTATGGTTTAAAAATACACACACATATATAGAAAAAGGCTATTCTAATTTCAGTATACATGGATTTTTTTTTCATGTGTGGTTAAGCACTTTATGTGGCAGCACAATCTCTTACGTGCTTAGGGCTGAGAATTGAGGCTGGGTGAGGGCTCCCAGAAAGAGAAAATAAAGAAAACAAAACTGTTATGCTTTGAGGGTCCTCGGGAGAGAATGCCTATGCGATTTTCCCTGCTGCACTCAACGAAATTGTGAAGCTTTCCCTAATGAGGCCAACTCCTGTAACCCTAGTTTTTGCTGGAATTCATTTTCCCTAATTGTTCATGCCCGTCCCCTTCATCTCCAGCCTCATCTGTCATCCTGATGGCCCAGGAGGAAGGGGATTGCCTGTGGCTTGTGACAACCCTTCCCGTGGCTTCTTCTCAATGCACCAAGTGTGTTTGGAAGAGATAACCTTGTCTACTCAATTAAATTGTGGGGCATCTTTCCTCTTCATCGCCCACTGCTTTAACTCTCCCTATGACAGTTTGAATTTGGTAAATCCTCCCCAAATGATTATGTCTTTGAACTAATCCATTCCTGTGGGCGTGAGACTCTTTGATTACATTAGATTTGGTTAAGGGAACTTGATTAGCTTCACTTTGATTAGAACACTTTCAATTAGGTCAGTTTAGGGCATTTGGTTGGACCACATCAGGAGGCATGAGGCAGATTAGGTCTCCGCCATCTCCCTGGGTCTTATATAAACTGAGAACACAGAGAAAAAGGATGCCCTGCCATCTTCACCCTGCCATGGTGAGAGAGGACTCAAGGATCCTTAGCAGCCAAAACTTAAGCATGAAGCCCCCATGAGGCTGGGCCCACCAGCTCAAGGCTGAAGAGATGAGCCACGAGCCTGATTGCCCACACCGGGCACCGGGAGCTGGCGAGCCCAGAGGGGAAGGCAGGGACCTCAGCAGAGATGGGCCACCATCTTGCTTCACCACATGGCAGGACCCCAGGATCACCAGTAGCTGACTTTGGTGAGAAAGCATCTCTGCTGATGCCTTGAATTGGACATTTCACGTGCTTAAATAAAATTCCTATTATAAAAGCCCACCCATTTCTGGTACTTTGAATTGGCAGCCTGGTGATTAGCTAAGACAGCCCTTTATATAGCTGTTTCCAAATCTGCGTCTCTAGCTCTGACCTTTCACTAGGGATGAAAATCCAGTCCCTCATTTCTAAAGGTCTGCTGATGAATTACACTTATGTCTCCCTGTCTCTATAAATCAATGTTTCAAACGGCACCTTCTTCCCTCACCAATTTTACTCTGCTGACGTCTCTGCTTCTCTTACCAGAAATCCCATTCTCCCAGCCACCAGTTTATAACCGTAGATTATTTCTGATTCTTCTTTCTCTCTAAATTTAGCATTTTATCTGTTACTCGGTTCTGTAAATCTTCCCTTCTCAATGTCTTCTCATATCTGTATGTTCCTTTCTTGAAACAGAATTGCCCTGAGTTCAGGCCCTTATATTATTTCAAGCTCCTCAAGTAACAGTATCAGTCAGTAAATGTTTGTTGGAACAAACAATGAAAGAAAGAACTGGCTCGTTTACCAGCTGTCTTAGTTTGCCACAGGGCTGCCGATGCAAAGTACCAAATATGGGCTGGCTTTTATAATGGGAAATTTATTAGGTGTAAAAGCTTACAATTCTGAGGCCGTGAAATGTCCAAATCAAGGCACCATCAGAGATGCTTTCTCACCAAAGTCAGCTCCTGGTGATCCTGGGGTCCTGCCACATGGAGAAGCAAGATGCCCATCTCTGCCGAGTCCCTGCCTTCCCCTCCAGAATGTACCATCTCCCGGAGCCCAGCTGTGGGCAACGAGGCTTAGGGCTTGTCCCTTTCCTGGCCTCCTCTCTCAGTCTGAGCCGCTCTGCTTTCTTCCTGAGCTCAGGTATGGGCTAGCGGTCACACGGCTCGGCTTTTCATCGGGTTTAAGCTTTGGCTGCTAGCGATCCTCGGGTCCTCTCTCACACGGCAGGATTGAACAGGGCAGCTTCCTTCTCTGTGCGTGTCTCTTTGTGTCTCCTTTAGGTAAAGTTCCAGTAAGAGGGGGAAACCCAACCTGAGTCACTGATGTAGTCCAATCAAATGCCCCCACACCCACAGAAAGGATTAGTTCAAGCACATATCTTTCTCTTTTGGGGATTCATAAAATATCTTCAAACTGTTCCAGCAGCCTTCATAAGATGATGAGTACCTGGAAGGAATGGGCAAGGTTACACTATCCCCAGGGTCTGGCAAAGTCACCAGCACAGAGTAAGCCCCCTAACAGGTCAATTGGTTAATTAGAAGGAGAAGGCATGAAAAGATGCCTAACTGGTCCTCTTTCTTCCAGTCTCTGCTCCTGCTAATCCATCCCTATTAATTTCATAAATATGTCAGATTTTCAGGTTACTCTCTTGTTAAAAAACTTCGCGTTCCTGTAAATACACCACTTTGTGCGTCATCCAAGGGCTTGTGCGTTTGGCTTCAAGGCAGAGCAGAGGGGAGTATGTGACGGTCGGGTAGAGAAAGGGTGGGACTCGCGTGCAGGAGGAGGAGGACAGGATAGAAAGCACACTCAGCCCATCTCACGGATTTCCCCAGGGGATTCAAGCACCAGGTTTTCTGAACCTGGAGAATGATTATTTGATCAGCCAGAAGCATTTACCCCTGCTTATTTCCAGGGAAAAATTGCATTTGTGCAGTGTCCTGGGATGGGATTTCTACCATTATTTACATTCGGTGGATGTTGTGCCTTCAGTCACTGCCCAGGTGGGCCTCTGAAGACATCTCCTGGGACACCGCTGCGGAAGAGAAGCCAAACCGGAAAGGGGGTGAGTAGGTGAGCCCTGGACCACTGGAGTGGGCCACAGAGCTTGCCCAGTGGGCTCCCTGATATGGGCTCTGAACTTGTGCAGACAGAGGGAGGGAACAGCACTGATTTTTTTTTTTTTTTGCACTAGGATTCTCTCAGGCAACCTGACATCATGAGAATTGGTGAGGAGAACCTTAACCCTGTCGTCCAGCCCCTCTCTCTGTGGCTGGGAACCCACTCTGCCCCCTGACTATTGACAGGCAGGCAGCCACTGGTTCCCGCTATTGTACTTGGAAACAAAAGCAGAGGCAGGCCAAGGGTACTTGGGAAATAATTTTATGGGTGCTGGGCACAATTCTGATTTAAAATGGCCAAAAGAAGAGGGGAGAGGGGAGAGTGTTATTGCATCTTAAGATGGATACTACTCATGAGCTATTTCAAAATTCATTTATAGGACAGAGCAGGGATGAGGCCTCCCATCCTATGACTCCTTTATGATTTTAAGCATGTTCCAGGAAGTCAACATTTTCCTCCTGCAAACACACCGTAAGCACAAATGAAGCAACATTGGCTCGTTCAGTAAATGAGGCTACTTATTTGGAGGTAATTCAAAGTTTAAAACCCATCTAATTTGAATAGAAGGGACAGATGAGCCACGTGCAGGGAAGACATAGTTGAGTCCAACTCTGTCACTCTCAGGAGCACAAACTCCAAAGTAGGGCCCACTGGGAAGGCACCAAACTCCAGAGCTATCCACCCTGACACAGGACCTGGGTGTCTCCAGAGCTCCCAGGAGCAGCAACTCCTACCCTACAGCTCATTGGACTCACCCAGGACAACTGGTGGGGAGATGATGATGGACAACGCCCGTCCCAGGGAATGGAGAGAGTCTGCAGCTGCAGGCAGGATAATCCCATCCATCTTCCCTGTGGGATATAAGCCCCCTCTCAACTGGAGGTGGAGTGGATATCACCATCCCATACTCCTCAGGATGGGGAGAACAGCTATGGACTAGAGTGGACTTATTGGTATTCTGCTATAGACGTGTTGTGATTCAAGCAATGGAAGACATTACAACATTGATGTGGAGCCAGTGGCCGCTGGACACTCTGGGGGCAGGGAGAGGGAAAAGCAGTTTTAACACAGAGGCTTTTTTGGGACTTGGGAATTATCTGGAGTGACATTGCAATGACAGATATAGGCAATTTTATATCATCATATACCATGCAGAGCTGTGTGGGAGAGTGTGGTCTGCAGTGTGAACTATGGTCCATGCTTAATGGCAAAGCCCCAGCATGTGTTTATCAGTTGCAATGAATGTGCCACACTAATGAAGGATGTTTATGTGGGAGGTTGTGGGAGATGTGGGAGGTGGGGCGTATGGGAATCCCTATATTTTTTGTGTAACATTTATGTAATCTAAGTTTCTTTAAAAAAAATAAATAAACAAACAAATAGATAAATAAATAAACCCATCTAGTCTAGATTGCTGAGCTTGGAACCTCCAGAAGATGGCAGCAGTGAGTCACCATTGCCCATCGAGACATTGGGTGTCACAAACAATACTCTTTTTAAAAAAGTTGTGGTAACGATACATACAATATACAATTTTTAATTTTAATCATTTTTATGTGTACAGTTCAGGGCTATTACTTCTATATTTACTATCAACACCACCGAATAGCAAAAGTTTTCCTCACCCCAAACAGATACTTTGTACCCATTAAACAGTAACTTCCCGTTTACCTTCCCCCCGCCCCTGGTAACCTCTAGTCCACTTTCTGTCTCTACTACCTTGTTTATTCCAGATCTTTCAGGTAAGGGGAATCATGCAATATTTGGCCCTTTGACATTACTCGCATTCTGAGGGACACACTCCTCTTGTTGGAATCTGTATTATTTCTCATTCACGGTAAAAATATTCACTAGATGTAGAATAAGGATAACAGGATGAGTCTTTCATTCGGGATTATTGAATCATAAAATGAGAGAAATGGGGAAGACCACTTTTCCTGAGGTGTCTAATCCAAGCACTGTGTGTCACATCTCATCTTTCAGAAAATAAAAATTGTGTTTTCTTTTGGAATGCATTGCTTCAGTACAAAACAGGGTCCATTGCTTGACATTTTGCCTTTGCTACCAGATTGGGAAAACTGAAATTTTGTTTTTTTCCTATCTAATGTAGATTTTTGGTAAGAGGAGTTCTCAGTATTTTGGGTGTCTCAGAAATGACATCAGTCTTTCCCTTGCAAAAGGGAAAATTGAATAGTTGTTTCAGGGACAGTTTAATCATTAATTTTATTCCTAGAAAGACATCAGTCAGTGGGATTATATATGCTCTTCTTGACAATATAAGTAGATGGAAGTAATAACCTAATTGCTATATAAAAAGAAATGCAAAGTTCCTTAAATCAATATCTCTGTATAAGCTTGCATATATGTAAATGTGCACATTTATAACTTGGCATATATTTCTACTTTAAGAATATTTGAGGGATATATATTTGCTAGATATGTCTGATTCAGATATATACAACAGAATCACCTCTTAGGAAGGTTCTTTTAAGCTTAATTTCACTTTATATTCGGACTGTAGGTGGCTACTGTCTTCGAGGCCTGTGCTGTAGCTGACTGGTATTTTCTTATTTTTGTTTTTTTATTCTGTTTTCTTTCTTTTGATGGTTATTTTTAAAAGCAAGCCAGTCTCCATCTAGCTGTTTGTAGATGGCAAATGCTGAAGCTGATTTTGAAGTGAGGCACCTTATGTTAGCAGATGGTGAGTGATGGAAATTGCCTTTGGGATGGATGCCAGCTTGTTTGGGTGTACCTGGAATTCCTTAGCGGGCCATAGTGCAGAAAACAGAATATGCTGATGTTTACTGTCAATGATCCACTGCCCATTCTGTGCCATCCTAAGGAGAAGTATTTTTCCATTCACTACATCTGAGTTACAGAGAACACAAGTCTCATTCCCATCAGTGAGTATTTCTTTTCCTGGAGGTATTGGAAAAGGATTAAGGATTTACCATTACTACCACCGTTTCTGCCCAATTCTGCCAGAGTTCACAAAAATGTCCTCTGTTTCAGCACATTCAGGTAGGCCAGCTAAAGAGGCATCATGCTGAGGACAGGTGGAATTTCCATCAACTCCCTGAAACTTAAAATTCACATTTGAAACATACAGCTTTTGGTTCTAGCTTCATAAAGTCCAGATTCCTACAAAGGCAAATATTGTCTTTTCTGTGGCTAATTCAGAAAAGCCATTTTCCGTATCTGTAGGCATTGCCCCAGGCAAGAAGCAAATTTCAGTTCAGGCCTGTGTAACTGATATGTGACATCTAGATTGCAAGGCTTAGCCAAAGTAGTTTTAGATGACAGATACGGAATTTTTTTCTCTTGTCCTTCAGTGGTAAAATCCGAAGGACAGGACTGTGATGATGGGTTTCAATGCCTTTGTGAAAATTTTGGAAGAGGAAAGCTTAATATGATATTAAGAAAATAGTATATTCTTTTCATATATATGAATGATGTTCTAGTTGCCTATATATGAAGACAAATTTATTGAATGTATTTGTGTGGGAAAGTGAATTTTCCTTCTGAATGACTATTATTGTAAACGTTCTTTAAACTGAGGAGCTTGTAAAAAACAACACTAGAACAATGGAATATGGTCATTGAACAAATATTAATTTTTTTAATAGTTTGTACTTGAAGGGTGATTATTTGTAATCAACTCAGGAATATCTAGATTATTAATATGGTAGCAGCTCACGTTACGAGACTAGAGATAAGCAGATTTTCTTTGATACATGTTGGCTAGTTTCACTCAGGGTCATCTTAGCCTAGGACCTCATGAGGCCTAGAACTGTGAGGCTGTCAGTGAGGAACTGAACTCGGTCCCCATAGCCCATTTTATTCCTCCTGGTCTGTTTTCTTTTAATTTCGGGTACAGAAGCACGAAGATCAATGTATCTGGGATTTTTTTGGTCATGAAGCTTTCCTTTTAGACTATAGCAGTCCTGGGAAACCTTGGGCAAATGCTAAGAGCTCAGATTTGCTAATATCATGAACTCTTGAGAAAAACTGCATGCAGTAGACATGCCTACCCTGGTAGTTTGGAGAACTTGCTAAATTTTGAAATTTTCACAAGAAATTCTGCGTGAAAGGTGACCTACCTCCTTGCTTGATAACTGAAGCTTCTCCTTTGTGATATGGCAAACGAGAGAGCAGAGGAGTTCTGTTCATTCCCAGGGTGCCTCGCAGGGCTGGGAATGTGGGACACGGAGATCCTGGGACATGGGTGCTCATTGATTACGGCAGATGCAAACTCAATAAACAAATGACAAAGAACAGTGATTTTTTTGAGGGAAACAAATGCCTTTTTGTTTGTGAGATTACACTCACAAGTAAATGTCAGTGTAATGCAAGCTATAACCTACACTATTCTCTCTCGCCAGAGTTGCTGATTTAGTGAGCCACCTTAACTCTTTGGAGTATCAACATCGCACGATTTTATTTTTCCATTAATAATCACGAGCACACACATAACTCCTTTCTTCCTGAGAGGACCTTGCATAATGACATTATCAGTCAAATTACATAAACCTTGATTATTTTCAATTATTAAAACTGCCTTGATTGAAAAATAACTGGAACTGTTCATTTTTTAAAAACTACAAATTAATTTTTGAGGGAAACTATATACAATGAAATGTGCACATCTTCAGTGTAAGAGTCAATGAATTTTGACAAATGTATACATACCTGTGTAAGATTCAAGATGAATATACAAAAATCAATTGTACTTGTGGCAAATAAAAATAAGAAAATGACATTAAGTAAACAATTCCATTTACAATAGCATCAAAAAGAATGAAATATTTAGGGATAAATTTAATTAAAAAGTGCAAGACATATACACTGAAAACCACAAAACATTGTTGAAATAACAGAAAGAACACTTAATTAAATGGAAAGGCTTCCCATGATCATGAATTGGAAAGACTTTATATTGTTAAGATGGCAATACTTCCCTAAGTAAGCTACAGATTTCAAATGGCCTCTACCAAAATCCCAGCTGCCTATTTGCAGAAATTGACAAGGTGGTCTTAAAACTCATAGGCAAATCCAAGGGACCTAGAATAACTAAAACAATCTTGAAAAAGAAGAATGAGGGGAGCAGATGTGGCTCAAGCGGCTGAGTACCTGCTTCCCTCACGGGAGGTCCCTGGTTCAGGTCCTGGTGCCTCCTAGACAAAATAAAAACAACAAGCAAAACAAATGAAAAAACCAAAGCAGGGGAGCCAATGTGACTCAGTGGTTGAGTGCAGGCTTCCCCAATCCCTGGCCTCTGGTACTTCAAAAAACAAAACAAAACAAAACAAAACAAAACAAAACAAAACAAAAAGAACTTTGAGGATTCAAAGTTCCCATTGCAAAATGTACTCTAAAGCTGCAGTAATCAAAACAGTGTGGTATTGATGTAAAGATAGACATATGGATTAAGGGAATCAAACGAGAGTCAGAAACAATCCCTTACATCAATTGATTTTCAGCAAAGGTGCCAAGACTAGTCAATGGTAAAAGAATAGCCTTTTCAACACACGGTGTTGGGATGATTGGACATCTACTTGCAAAAGAATGCAGGTAGGCATTTACTTCATCCGAAACTCTGAAAAGATTTGCGCCAATGAGACATAAGGAGGGGTTTGTTGGATGCTTCTGGGGAATTCTTCCTCACTTTTCTGGGATGTCTTCCAGTAGCAGTTCTCTTCTCCAAGAAGAAGGAAGGATGTAGCCTGAATTGCAATTATCTTACAACCACAAGGGGATCCAGCTCTAAAATGAACCCAGCACCACGGATGGTAGAGTGCAGCGATGGAAAGAGCCTGGGCGCTCAGTGACTTATTGGGCAGCTGGATCAACCAACCAAAAAGTTATGATAGGGAAGCGGCTGTGGCTCAATCAGTAGCGCTCCCGTTTACCATATGGGAGGCCCCGGGTTCGGTTCCCGGGGCCTCCTGGTGAAGGCAAGCCCGCCCGCACGCCGTGGTTGGCTGACCCAGCGAGCACAAGCAGCAAGGGGGGGATAAATGAATAAATAAATAAAATCTTTAAAAAAAAAAAAAAAAAGTTATGATAGGACTTTCCTTTAGGTGAGGCAAAACATTTCTTTGCTCTTTAAGCCAGGGGTTTCTGTTATTTTCAGTCAAAAGCAAACTAGCTAAATCAGAAGCAAGATACAGGTGTGAAGAGCAAAACCACCAGCGATAGGATGGGGAGAATTAAAGCTCAATCCTATCTTTCTTCCCTCTCCCGCAGTGAGCCTCATTAGCAGTGTGTGCGCACACAGAGGCAATTAATTAGGAAAGTTCTGTCCTCGGTGTGATGTTTCATTTTACTGAAATGCTTTCTTGTTCTTAGAGCATTAGCCCTCTGACGCTAGGGCAGAAACTTTGTTTAACCAACTGCCAGGAGAATGTGTTGCTTCTGCTTCTCCCCCTCCTCCTTCTGTAATTTCTAAAAATTGATACATAGCTTAAAAATATAGTGCATGCATCTTAAATGGACATCTTGGTGAATTTTTACACTTGTGTGTATCCATTTAACAGCCAGCCAGATGCAGATTGTCACTAAAAGTTTTCCTCTTGCCTCCTCCAGTCAATGCTTTCCCTAATCCACAGTTCAGTTCCTATTCTTTTTCTGTTACCACAGATTAGTGTTGCGTCTCCTTGGCCATCCTATTAAATTGATCAAGCAGATCGCCAGCCATACTTTTCCAGGTCTGATTGCTTTTGTTTGTCTGTGAGAGTAATTCATCTGGTTGTGTCTACTAGATTTTTCTTTCTTATTGTAGTATCATGCTCCACTTTCTGAATATTCTATTATTCACGTATCCATTTTTCAGTTTATAGACGTCTGGATTATTTCCAGTTGGGGATATTAAGAATACAGTTGCTCTGACCATTCTTGTACAAGTCTTTTTGTGGATATAGGGACTCATTTCAAGGAGTGGAATTGTTGGATCATAGAGTATATGTATGTTCAGTTTTTGTAGATGGCCAGTTTTCCAAAGTTATATTCCAGTTTATATACCACTAGCAATATATGCACATTACAGTTGTTTCAAATACTCACCATAAATTGGTGTTGTCAGTCCGTTTAATTTAGCCATTCTGGTGGGTTACAGTGATAGTCCATTGTTGTTTTAATTTGTGCTTTCCTTATGACAACTGATGTTGAGCATCTTTTCAAGGCTTATTGGCCATTTCAATATCCTCATTTTCAAATGCCTGTTCAAATCTTTTGCCCATTTTGTTAAAAAGTTGGATTGAGTTTTGTTGTTGCTTTATAGGAGTTATTTAAATAACTCCTAAGATCCTTTGTCAGATATATGTGTTGCAAATATCTTCTCCAAGTCTGTGACTTGTCTTTTTACTTTCTGTGTTATCTTTTGTTGAACAATAATTCTTAATTTTAATGAAGAGCAATTTTTCAATTTTTTCCAAGAAGAAATAAACTATAAAACTCCTAGAAGAAAATATAGGTAAGAGTCTTCAGGACCTTGTGTTAGGCAATGGTTTCTAAGACTTTACACCAAAAGCATAAGCAACAAAGATAAAATAGATAAATAGGACCTTCTGCAAAGAAGGTTGTTGGAACTTTGATTGGGATTGCATTGAATCTGTAAATCATTTTGGGTAGAATTGACATGTTGACAACATTTAGTCTTCTAGTCCATGAGCATGGAATGTCCTTCCATTTATTTAGATCGTCTTAGATTTCCTTTAGCAAAGTTTTGTAGTTTTTCATGTATAAGGCCTTTACATCCTTGGTTAAATTTATTCCTAGATATTTGATTCCTTTAGTCACAATTGTAAATGGGTTTTTTTTTTTCTTGATTTCCTCCTCACATTGTTCATTACTACTGTATAGAAACATTACTGATTTTTGTGTGTTGATCTTGTATCCCACCACTTTGCTGAATTTTTTTATTAGCTCTAATGGCTTTGTTGTAGATTTATTGGGACTTTTGACATATATATGGAATCATGTCATCTGCAAATAGTGAAAATTTTACTTCTTCCCTTCCAATTCAGATGCATTTTATTTCTTTTTCTTGTCTCACTGTTCTGGCTAGAACTTTCAGTACAATGTTGAATAATAGTTGTGACAGTGGGCATTCTTGTCTTGTTCCTGATCTTAAAGGGAACACTTTCAGTCTTTCACCATTGAGTACGATGTTAGTAGTGGGATTGTCATACATGCCCTTTGTCAGTTGAGGAAGTTTCCTTCTTTTCCTGTTTTTCTAAGTGTTTTTATCAAGAAAGGATGTTGGATTTTGTCAAATGCCTTTTCTGTGTCAATTGAGATGATCCAAGTGGTTTTCCCCCTTCATTCTGTTAAAGTATTACATTAATTGATCTTCTTATATTGAACCACCCTTGCAGGCCTGGGATAAATCCCACTTGATCATAGTGTATAATTCTTCTAATGTGCTATTGGATTTGGTTTGTTAGTATTTCTTTGAGGATTCCCTCCTGCCCCAAGATGGCTCCCTTTTGTTTGCTTGTTGTTTTTTTTTTTTTTGCTCGTTGTTTTTGCTCATTGTTTTTTTGTTTTTTTTTTAATCTCATTGTCTGCTCATTGTCTTTTTATTTTTTCTTTAGGAGGCAGCAGGAACCAAATCTGGGAACTCCCACGTGGGAGGTGGGGGCTTAAATGCTTGAGCCACATCCGCTCTGTGTTCATTTGTTTTGCTCATTGTCTGCTCATTCTTTGCTCATTGTCTTTCTCATTGTCTGCTCATTGTTTTTTCTCATTGTCAACTTGTTGTTTTTGCTCGTTGTCTATTTTTTTTTTTTTGCTCGATGTCTGCTCGTTGCTTGTCTTCTTTAGGAGGAACCGGGTACTGAACCCGGGACCTCCCATGTAGGAGGCAGGAGCTCAACTGCTTGAGCCACATCCGCTCCCTTTTTGAGGATTTTTGCATCCATATTCATGAGATATTGGTCTGTAATTTCTTTTTTTATAGTACCCTTATCTGGCTTTGGTATTAGGCCTCATAGAATGAGTTAAGTAGTGTTCACTCCTCTTCAATTATTTGGAAGAGTTTGAGCAGGATCGGTATTAATTTTTCTTAGACTCTTTGGTAAAATTCACCCGTGAAGTCATCTGGTCCAGGGCTTTTCTTTGTTTTGTTAGGAGGTTTTTTAATGACTGATTCAATTTCTGTACTTGTAATTGGTCTGTTGAGTTCTCCTATTTCCTCTAGAGTCCGTATAGGTTGTTTGTGTGTTTCTAGGAATTTGTCTAATTTGTTGGCATATTGTTGTTAATAGAATCTGTATTAGTCAGCCAAAGGGGTGCTAATGTGAAATACCAAAAATGGGTTGGTCTTTATAAAGGGTATTTATTTGGGGTAGAAGTCCTCAGATACCAGGCCATAAAGCGTTAAGTTTCTTCTCTCACCACAGTCCATTGCCACGTGTTATAGCAAGACAGCTGCCAGCGTTTGCCAGGGTTCAGGCTTCTGGGGTTCCTCTCTTCCCGGGGCTGTGTTTCTCTCCCGGCTTAGCTCCTGTTTCCTCCACAAGGTCAGCTGTAGACGATCAGGTGAACAGCTTGCTTCTCTTCTCCTGGGGCCTTCTTTCCAACATCAAAACTGCTTCTCAAAAACTGCTTCAACTGTCCTTGGCCTTGCCTTTTATATTCAATTCCCCACCCACCAAGGGGTGGGACTCAACACCCTAATCCTAACCTAATCATGCCCAGATTAACAGATCAGTTTACAAGCATGATCCAATTATATTTTTGGAAATCATAGTTACATCAAATTCCCCAATGGATACAGTATCCTCTTATGATCCTTTTTATTTCTCTGGGGTCACTAGTAATGTTCCCTCTCTCATTTCTGATTTTATTTATTTATGTCTCTCTTTTTATCTTTGTCAGTCTAGCTAAGAGTTTGTCAATTTTATTGCTGTTTTTAAAGATCCAATTTTTGTTTTTGTTAATGTTCTCTAGTGTTTTTTTTTTTAAGTCTCTATTTCATTTATCTCTGCTTTAATCTTTATTTCTTCTGCTCATTTTGGATTTAGTTTGCTGTTCTTTTTCTGGTTCCTCCAGGTGTGCAGTTAGATGTTTAATTTTAGCTCTTTCTTCTTTAATGTGAGCATTTAGGGCTACAAATTTCCCTCTGAGCTCTGCCTGCACCGCACCCCACACGTTTTTTTTTTTTTTTTTAATATTTATTTATTTATTTATTCTCCCCTGTTGTTTTGCACTTGCTGTCTGCTGTCTGTGTCTGTGTATTCTTCTGTGTTGTTTGTCTTCTCTTTAGGCAGCACTGGGAACCGATCCTGGAACTTCTGGAGCGGAAGAGAGGTGCTCAGTCTTTTGCGCCCCTCAGCTCCCTGGTCTGCTGAGTCTCTTATTCTCTCTCCTCTGTGTCTTTTTTTGTTGCATCATCTTGCTGTGCCAGCTCTCCGCTTGGGCCAGCTTACTGCACGGGCCAGCTCGCCTTCACCAGGAGGCCCTGGGAGTTGAACCCTGGACCTCCCTTATGGTAGACAGGAGCCCAGTCGCTTGAGCCACATCTGCTTCCCCCGTAAGGTTTGATATGTTATCTTCCTGTTTCTTAGTATGGCTTATAATTTTTTGCTGAAGTCTAGGCATCTGATTATTTTGATGTGTTATTTCATCGTTTTATTGCAGATTGGCTATATGTTAAAGCTCTTCTTTGATGCTTTTCCAAACTTGAAGAGTCCTTTCCTCTCTTCCTTCTCTGTGAACCGTGATCTGTTTTCTTTGTTTTTGTGCAGAATCCCTTTTAACAACCTCGCCCCCCCCCAGTCCCTATGATTTGTTTAACTTTAACTTCTCTCCCTCACTCAGTGCCCCCTTTTCAAAACACTTTTCAGTCCTGGGACCTGCCCTGCCTTATAGCAGTTCAGTGCCCCCTCCCTTTTTTTTTTTTCAGTGAGATTTTCCTGCCTCCGGAGACTTTCCTCTTAGGATATCCCACCCCAGAGAGCCAGATGGGGTCAACGTTCAAAAAGGTATGCATTTTCCTTTCTGTGCTCCAGCTCGAGGTGATCGGGTTGGGTGTGTACACCTCTTGCCAGTACTTCTGCTTGGGGCCCTTTTGTTTCCTGGGGGCCCTTTTGTATGCACGAGCTCACCAGCCCCTAGGGTTCCTCCGAGTCTCTGTGGCCTCGGTTCCGGTGCCCGGATAGGGTGGGTTCTAGCTCCCTGCTGTGAGGGGCTCTAAGGTCTGCGTCCTGGGCCGCAGGGACCTCCCTCCACGTGACTGAGGGGGCGGGGTCTGGACTGGCGGTCTCGGTCATAGCCCTCCTACCGTTTTTTGTGTGTTTTCTTCTTTTTTTTTGATTCAGCGTTTGTGAGGTCCTTCTCCAGTCGCTATTGTCACCAAGAATTCCAAGTAAGTGGGACTTGCCCTTTTAAATTTTTTAAA
>JAKSZT010054335.1:22264100-22487016 GCA_026826555.1 Tolypeutes matacus
CGCCCCCCGCGTAGCCAGGCCGGGCAGCCCCCCGACCCGCCGTGCCCTGCGCCCCCCGCTTAGCCAGGCCGGGCAGCCCCCCGACCCGCCGTGCCCTGCGCCCCCCGCTTGCCTCTCCCTGCCCCCCTCACGGGGATTTTCCTGGGAGCCCTTCCTCCAGAAAGTTCTCACACCCTAATCCCTGTCTCACGTTCCATTTCTAGGGAGCTGACCTATGTAGGAACGTTTTGCAGTGTTAAACAATTTATATATGTGTGTGTGGGGGTGGTTTATACACAACGCGTAACATGATACCAGCTCCCTACGTTATCAATAAAATAGGTGGGCACTGACTCCTAGATTTGTGAATGATTTCATTTTTATAAATATAATTTGCATATATTTATATCTTTATAATAATATTTAATTAAATTTTTGAACGAATACAATTTTCAGCTTTAACTAATTTGGATTAACAATTTTATATTATAACTTATATTTTTTGCCTTTAACTTTTTTGCCTTTAAATTTCAATAGATTATTTTAATATATTATAAAACTAATTTTGAAAACATTTATGAAAATAGTTTTTTCATGTTTTACATTTATTTTAATTTATATTTTAATAATATTTAAATCTTGCACATTTTGAATACAATTGCATTTTATTTTTAATCCTTTAGATTGTTGTCAAAGAGCACAAATTAGGTAAATATCTTGATTCTATAAACTTAAAAGTGAATTTCTGGGCTTTTTGTCATATAAAAACCTCTGCTTTTCCCATATTTTTCTATTATTCTGTTATGAAGCTCTATTTACAAGGCATACAACATATTTTATTTAACCGTTTGTTAATTTGATTTATGACTTTCAATATTAACAACTTTATGTCTCATTTTCAAATACTTAAACATAGTGGGCAGACCTCTATTTGTTCACTTGACAGCAGACGGACTTATTGGCTGGGCTATGCCAATTTGGCAGGCTGCATAGTCTTTTGCTGACCTACTAATTTTGGAAGCTTATTGCCTAAACCATTTTATAAAATGCATTTAGAAGGAAATAGCTCCTTTTAAAAGTTGGAATATAGTTTTGGATGATTGGTGCATTTTTCCCCAAACCTCCTCCTTAGATCCATCTGTCTGATCATTGCGGTCAGTCTCCTGATCATGTTTGAAGTGTATCCTGGCATTGTGTGAAACATAGCAAGGTGTAATTGCAAGCTTCTGCAGTGCCCAGTCTTGGTGCTTGTACTATCTTTCTTTTTCTTTTTCTTTTTTGTACTATATTTTAATAAATTCTACCAGGCATTGCTGAAGGCTATCACATCGTTTCCCTGTCGAATGACCTGCTGCCCTTTGAAAGCAAATGGCTGTGTCCCTTCTCTAAAGCACAGTGAGCGTCCTGATACACGTTCAGGTGCTATAGAGCTCCTCCATTTAGCTGTGGCCCAGGTGTACCCGGTAGGCATGGTCTGCCCACTTGGGCTGGGATACCGTAGGCCATCAAAGCTTTAGTCTTCAAACAGCCCTTCATCGAGGCACCAGGTTTCTGCTCCATGAGAGCTCGTCATTTACAGGTACACAATCCCTTTTTTGATACACACAACCCCTTGCCTTTTACAAGAGAATGCTAGTCTCACTAACACCACAACCTTTTCTTTAAAACAACACCTGCCATATAGATATTTTATAAAAAGGTAAAGCAATAATTCCTGAAAATATCCCTTCTTATATCAAATCGCTTAAGTGGAAGCACGATAATCACTTAATAAAGTGTGCCTGGGTTTATTTCTCAGTGAAATAACTGAGTCAACTGGGTGGACTGTTGGACTATGTTGGCCAATGTTTTCCTTAGGTCGAAGGTAAAGGTCAAGGAACTGACAGCTCGTTTTTTTTTTTTTTGTCTGCACCAATGTGGCTCCTCACAAATCACTACAAGGGAGAGTATTTATCAGGATGGCTAATAATCAAGGCGGTGGGGTCCCGCATGTGTTTTCACATTTCTCCGGGTGCTTTTCTGTCAATATGCATATTTATTGAAAATAACTGTAATTAGATGGATTTGTGTGTGGTTTGGGGTATAAGCCTCAATGCACTCAATTTGATTTGGGAGGAGAGCAGTCACTGTTTTCATCTAGCAGCTGCTTCTCTTTAAAAGTTTCAGAATTTACGTACATCAGGGCTAAGGGTTAAATGTTAACTGGCAGGTGTCAGCTTACGTTGATTCCAGCGCTGTAAGCAGATCTGACATTCATTTTTGTCGAAAGACCTCCTCGCCCTTTATCTTTCCGAGGCAGTCCCGTCATTTCTAGGGACGACCGTGTCCTTGGGGCCGTGTAATTATTTCCCATCACCCATCAAGCGCACTGCCCAGAAAGCGCTCGTCTTGTTCCGCTGTGATGGGACTTCCTGGCAGGAGGGTGCTCAGGTGGGAGTTCCCCAGGGACGCAGACCTCGTGGAAGGACAAGGGGGTGACAGTGAATGATGACTCCATCTCCCTGTGGTAGAGGAGAGCCTTGATTGCCTAAGGAAACAAAAATGAGTTTGTAGGAGTAGCAGCAGCAGCAGCAGCAGGGCCTTGGGAGACAGGGTGAAGTTATCTCCTCAGAGGCACCTTTGTTCCTCTTTCCTCCACCAGTAGGCCTTGGCCATTCCCCCAAGTCTCCTCTACCCCCATGTGCCTATTTTAAGGGAAATGTGTAGTAAAAGATGTGAGTCCTTTTTCCCTCCAGTATTTTAGCTTATTAGAAGCTTGCTGTTGTAAGCTCTACTGATGTGCATCCCCTCTGAGAGGCAGATGCCATGAGACCACCAGACTCTGTTGTGGCCACAGGACCCAGTCTGTGTATTGAGATGCTCCGCATTTTATTCTCCCCTCTGGTTCTCTGGTTGAAGCTTCAGCTCTAGACTGATTCCAGTGAGTATGGTCCTGATCCTCCTTTGGACAGACCTACTATGTGGAGATGTCTCAATGTAGACGTGTAGTAGGGGTTATCCAGTGTGGAAGTCCCTTGAAGGCATTATACCCATTTGAGTGTAGGCATGTGTTATGGATTGAATTGTGGCCTCCAATGAGATGTGTTCACGTCCTAAGCCCTGGTCTCCTGAATGTGATCCTGTTTGGAAATAGGTTCTTTGAAAATGTGATTAGTTAAATGAGGCCACCACCAGAACCCCACAGATTTCAGAAGGAGCGTGGCCTTGCCGACACCTTGATTCAGACTTCTAGCTCCAGAACGATGGGACAACCGATTGCTGTTGTTTTAAGCCATGCCTGTTTGTGGTACTTTGTTGCAGAAGCCCTAAGAAGTGAAGAAAATTTTGTTGAAGATTGAGGGGCTCGATTGCTCATCCCCTTCCTGCTGCAAGTTCTAAAGGGTTGTGATTAGACACCAGGAGCCAAATAGAGAGAAAATAGTAACTTTATTCAGGATTCCCTGGTGATGGGCGGATTGGAGAATGGGGTGGCCCTCTTCTCACCCTGAATGGAAGACAGTTACGCCCACCTGGCAGGGCTAACCTTCCTTACCCATCCAGGTGCAGTGGGAGAAGCAGGGGAATGGCAAGCCCTCTTCCTGCACTCCTCCACCGGCCACCTGGGCCCCACCTGCGAAGTCAAGCTGTAGCTCACACCTAGGTTAGAACGCTGGCTGGTCCCAGGGAAGCGGGAGTTACCAGCCAGGCGCTACATTCAACCTGCTCTATACAGAAACCCATTGAGAGGGTGAGTATTCTTAGATGAAATTAGTCATTTGCTCAGGTGGAGAGGGTGGAGACGCTAGTGGAAGCCCTGTCTCACAGGGTGAGACAAGGCGGTGGGGGGAGGAGGAGAAGGGCTTCTGCTTACATTATGTCCTCGTTGCTGGTCCTTAATTGCCTCTGCAGGCCTGGTATTGGGGAGAAAGGATTTTGTGGAGAAAGAATGGGGAAAACATTTTGTGAACCCTACTCTCCAGAATAAAAATGGAAAGCAGGAGGCCAGTTGGACTTTGGTTATCATCTGCTCCCTAAAAGACATAAATATGATTGCAAGTCCTTGGTAAACTCTGTAAAATTCCTGCTTGCTGTTTTGATTACCAGTCTGTTTTCTTATCATCAGTGGTGGGCAGAAAAGTCTTTAAAATAAATGTGCTTTTCTTTGGGATCCCTAAGAAAGTGGAGCTGCTGGTGAGGAGACAGTGTCATATTGTCAAAGTAGTCTTGGGAGTAGAAGAATGTTAAGGAATAAACAGGGTGGGGACAGTTTTAAGGAAAACAAAAAGAAGCCTAGATCCTTGGGACCTGCTGAAAGGAAGAAAAGAAACTCTTGGAAGCTGATCTAGGTCTACGAAGTAGTCCTGTGGCAGAACGGCAGACAAATTGGGTTAGTTTCCTGCACCACGTTCATCCTTGGTTACCCTGTTTCTTGCCAGATAAATCTCAAGGCTCCTCTTTTCTGGAAGTTTGAAAACCAGCAGCCTGCTACTTCCTGGTGCTCACTACCAGCTCAAACCCTGCTTCTAACCGTCGCCCAGCCTTTGCACTGGCGGCACAGAGAGTCCCTGTGAAGTAGGTCAGATCGTGCAGTGCTTTTCTGCAAAAGTCCTGAATGGCTGCCCCGAGGCTGAAACGTGTTCACCTGCGCGTCAGCTTTGCTGCCTGTATCCTATGCAGTAGGATTCATCTGTTCCATGGATCCTAGCCAGGCAGGTCTACCCGCCATTTTTTTCTGAACTTGAACGGCATTTTTATGTTCCCTTGTTTTATGAGTGAGGAGGAAGCCTGCTGCTGAAATGAGTGAGCTTGGCGTCTGGGAAGTCTAACACCGTGCTCTGTGTTTCGCTCAGGCAGCATTCCAGGCAGGTGCTCCTAGTGGGGGGGCAGCTTCTTGCTGGGCTCCTGGGCCTTTCTGGCTCCTCCCTCTCCTAAGGGGCTGGAAGGCTCTGCGTCCAGGAGATGGGAGAGAATGGAGAACCCCTCTCTTTCTTTCAACAAATCAATGTTATTGATACATATTAATAACGCATACAGTTATCCAAAGTGTACAATCAGTGGTATTTGGTATAATCACATAGTTGTGTATTCATCACTTCAATCATTATTAGAGAAATTTCATAATTTCAGTAATAAACAGAAACAGACAAACAAGCAAAGAAAAGTCTTCATCTCTCCATCTCTCTCTGTTCCCCTGCTGTACATAGCTGCTATTTCTGGCTATTCTTGCACAATCATTTATTTATTTATTAAGCAGTTTTATTGAGATATATTTAAATGCCATACAATCTACCCGAAGTGTAAAATCAATGGCTTTTAGTATAATCACAATGTTGTGCATTCATCACCACAAAAAATTTTAGAACAATTTCATTATTCCAAAAGAAAAACTCCACACCCCTTAGCAGTCCTTCCCCAGCCCTACATAACCTCTAGTCTAATTTTATCTTTATAAATTGATTTATATTTACCTTTTATATAAATGGAATCATGCAAAATGTAGTACTTTATGTCTGGTTTCTTTCACTTAGCAAAATTTATTTGGTCTGATACTAACATCTTATAGTATTAATGTATATTTGTTCAGCTTCAAAGAAAAACGTTTGTTTTGTGTTTTTTTTAGGAGGTACCAGGGAACATGGGAAGCAGGCACTCAACCACTGAGTTACATTCGCTCCCCTATTTTGTTTTCTATGTCTCGCATCATCTAGAATAGCACTGTACCCACAAATCTAAATTCTCTAACTTATCTGAGAAATGTTATTAGAATTTAAGCACTTGAACATTTAATATATACAATTTCTTAGGATGTATGATATTGCCCAATCAATATGAATCTTTATATGCTCTGCCAAACCCAGTTTCTGTATTTAGGATGTTTATAATCAAATGAAGATGTAAGATACAAGCCCATTGAAAAAAGAAAATATTTAAACTAGTGTGGTAGTGGTGACAAGACCTTAAGTAAGCTGGAATTTAACAACCTGGATACTAGGGACATCTGAAGATTGAGGTACCATTAAATATACAATATGTACAACAAACATTATCAGTAAATGATAAATAAGATGCCTCAAACCTTTTGTTGTATTTTTTTCAAATAGAAAATTCTGATTTTGTGAGTTATAAAAACAATTTGTTTCTGGAACCATAATAACATTGTCTGTAATTTTTAATACAAAACCCAACAAACAGCATTTATATCATTATGATATTGTATGTTTGCACACATGTATAAACACATATATGAATATCATAATATGCATATATATGTATGTGTATATACTAGCTCTCCCTATGTGGATATACAGTTCATTGCAAGGTAGAATGATATGATTATATTTCTTTATATACAGTTACAATGTCATTATTCCTGTGCATCTTGAAGAATATTCAAATAGCTTATCCTTTTTATATTTCACTAGGTGCTCAAAGTCATGTCATGTTTTGTATTCTTTATATTTTGTGTACAGCATATTGTTTATTTTCCTGGAGACCCTGGTTGCCTTTTTTCTTTCCACTTTAAAAATTGTTAAAAGACATGTTAGATTTTCTATTTCTTCTAGTATCAATTGTGATTTGTGCTCTTTTTTCCTAATGTTTATTTTTAATTAAAAAAATTTACAAACACTCACTCCCTCTCCCTCACCACAGTCCTCCCTTCCCCCGATAACCTCCAATCTGCTTTCTATCTCTGCAAATTTGCTATTTCTACTCATCTCTTAAAAGTGATATCATGCAATTTTTGTCTCTATGTGTGTTGCTTATGTCACAGAGCATAAGGTTTTCAAGGTTCTTCCATTTGCAGCATGGAACTTCATATTTTCTTATAGCCAAATAATATTCCACTGTGTGTAGACACCACATTTTGTTTATCCATTCATTTCTTGTTGGACACTTGGGTTGTTGCCAGCTTTTGACTATTGTAAGTAATGCTGCTATAAACATTAGTGTACACATATCTGTTTGTGGTCTTGTTTTTACTCTCTTTGGGTATACTTCCAGAAGTGGAATTGCCAGGTAATTCTATATTTAACTTTTTGAAGAAATGCCATATTGCTTTTCACAGTTTCGGCACCTTTTTACATGCCCACCAACAGTGTACTGGAGTTCCAATTGCTTGCATCCTCTCCAACACTTATTATTTTCTGTTTTGTGTGTGTGTGTGTGTGTAAGTGTGTTTAAATAGTAGCCATCCATGCAGGTGTAAAGTGGTATTTCTTTGTGGTTTTAATTGGCATTTCCCTAATGGCTAATGATGTCAAGCATCTTTTCTTGTGTTTATTGGCCATTTGTATATCTTCTTTGGAAAAATGTTGATTCAAGTCCTTTGCTCATTTTTTAACTGGGTTGTTTGTCTTTTTGTTCTTTATATATTTTAGATATTAAGCCCTTATTGGATATGTAGTTTCCAAATCTTTTCTCCCATTCTGCAGGTTGTCTTTTCACTTTCTGATAATTTCCTCTGATGCACAAAAGTTTTTAATATTGATGAAATCAAATTGATTTATTGTTTCTTTTGTTGCTGTGCTTTTGCTGTCATCTCCGAGAATCCACTGCTGAATCCCAGGTCATGAAGATTTGCCCCTATGTTATCTTCTAAGAATTTTATAGTTTACCTCTCATATTTAAGTCCTTTGTCCATTTTGAGTTGATTCTCATATATGGTGTGAGGTAGGGGTCTAACTTCCCAACACCAATTGTTGAAGAAACTATTCTTTCCATACTGCATGTTCTTAGCACCCTTGTCAAAAATCAATTGGCCATAGATTTGGCCAATCAATTGGCCTCACCACTCCTTGTGTGTCCGTCTCAAAGCTGCATGCTGGGTTGAAGAGGACCACCTTTCTCGCTAGGTGGTCCTTGACCCTTCTTCGGTCAAGGGTATACAAGTAGCTGTACTTCCTTGCTAGAACCTCCAAACAAGCTCTCAATGTCAGATTTTTTCTTTTTTATAATGGAAGAGTTTCTTGGATTTGTTTCTACTCTTCTACTGTATTTTGTTATTTTCCAGTGGTAATTTTTAAACTTTCATGACTTCTAATTTGTTCTTTGATTATTTCTCTTTCATAGCATTCGAGTTTTTTTTTTAATGGATGCAGTCAACTTCTTGAATCTTTCTGATAATATTAATTTGAATGAAAATGTTGTCAGTGTTCACATGGTAAAACTGACACTACAAGTGACAGAAATTGGAGAGCAGAAGGAGGAGGAAAAGTATGAGGAAGCTTAGGGTTGTGAATTTCCTCACCTACAAAGCAGGAGTCAAGAGACCCTATATAGTGATGAGACTAGAAATAAATATTTAAATAAAAAGAACAAAACATCATGATAAATTATTCTGGGAGAAGAAGGGATGGTAGGAAGTGGGAAATAAAACTTATCCTCAACTATGATAATAGGAAATTAATAGTTAAATTATAAAATGATAAATCAGCAAATAAATGTGTGCACCTATTATTAGAGAAAATCAGCCACCAGTAATACTAAAAAATGGTTAAATGTGATTACGCCTGGAATTCAGAAATGGACATGGGGAAGGGGTAGGTGGGAATGAGAACTCTTGCTTTCAAATAAGCCCCTTTATTCAGTTAGATTTTTAAACCATATGTGTATTTATCTTTGATTTAAAAATCTATAAAATTAATGATTTTAAAAATGTTATTGACTTTATAATAGCTATTTTGTTAATATATATTTTCTTCATTAATGGATATTTAAAATAAACACTTTTATAATCTCTAAAATTTTGGTGAAAAAGTGATTTGTATATTTGAAATGCTTTGGGGCTTCAACAATCATTGCTCAGAAGAGGTAGAGAAAGGTATCAGTAAAATTAATGATTTTTCTAAGAAAAATTTCAGAATACAAATTTAAAGTAAAATGCCTAGGAAAAAATAAAACCAAAGAAAACTTTTCTTTTCCTTTATATATTTTTTATATATATATATTTTTTATATATTCTACTTTATACAGTATATATATTATATTTTATATATTGTATCATAATTACATATTAATTCATAACAAGTATATAAATATACAGTGTTAATTATATAATATCATATATATTTTCTTGAAGTCATCTGTTAAGTATGAGTTTTAAACTCAAATACAAAACTGTAACCTTGGCACCTAATATAGCGACATTTCTGAATAATTGACAATCTGAAATATTTCCATGTAAGAAAATCCTTTTATAAAGGACTAGTCCTACCAGGAATATCAATCTGGAGGCTCTGTTTATGTTACAAAGAATTCATTATAGGACTTCTTAAGTAGTGGTCTCACCAATCCAAAATTCAAATAAAGGTTTAAAAATTAAATGGATGCACAGCTTCTTAGGAACACATCCATCATTTCAAGAATGTAGGCTTGTACAAAGCAAGTGCTAGGAAGGGTGTGATTCCTTAAAAAACGTGTGATGAATTTTCTGCCTCATTAACAACTGCAAAATGTTCTTTTCTTTCAAAGAAAGCAGCATAGTAAAACCATTTTTTGTGTGTAAATGGATAGGAAATCAGGGACACAAAGATGAAAATACAGATGAGTTCTTCCTTACAGATGCTGCCCATGGAATATCCACCTGGGTGGAATAAAATTGAGATGAACTCGTCAAAATTCTGTGCTTACTTAAGACCCATCATTTAATTTGTAACTTCATTTTCAGATTTCCTAGACGTTTTGAAGATTATAATCTCCAGGCCCAGAGACATTAAGATGTTTGAAACAAGGCTAGACCAAACATTAGAAGGTCATTTATACCATTTACAGTTGGCATCTAATCTGTCTGTTGTATTATGTTTTATAGAAAACCTTGATTGCTGCTGGCAAATTGATTTGTGTGGAAAAATTTTGTCCCAGAGGAGTAAGAACTGAAGAGATCAAAGGGCTTTTGTCCTTCCCAGATGCTCCTGATTCTATATGTTCAATCTGAGATCTCCGTTACCAAAATAAAAGGGAAAATAAACTCCAATGTCTATTGTAGCAACTGGGGAGCTGCTGCCCTTCCCCCACCTCTTTTCTGGAGATTCCTTTTCAATTCATGATTTTCAGTAGTTTTAGGTTTGAGTGCCCGTCTGCTGGAGACTGGTTTTCAGAGAAAACTTAAGATGGCCTTATGCACTAATAAGGGAAAAAAGAATGAATTAAGAAAAGCCTCAAACACAGCTTCAGGTTAAACCACTGGTATGTTCTGTCGGCAACTGTATTGTGTTGCAGGGGCACTTATTAACTCGTCTACATAGAGAAGCACAAAATATATCCTTCCGAGGGTAATGAAAATCGGCATGCGTGGGACTCCCAGACAATGAAGAGAAGGGCAGGTAGGCTTGGGGCGGCTCTCAGCATTCAGCCCTGTCAGGCTGGTTAGGAGCTAACAAATGTGTGTCCCATCACATCTCATTAACCCGGCTGGAAGACACAGGCCACAGGGCCTCTCATTCCCCGATGGTCCCCTCATCCTGGACAAGGAGAGAAAAGGTTCCACACACAACATGGGTGACAGTGGGTGCGAAGAACCTATTCTAAATTAATTCTGGGTTTTTGCTTTTAAGAGTCATATATTTGTATTTTTTGAAAATTTCGAATAGGAGGAATGGTTACAGGATTCAAAATCCCCCAAATTATAGGAAGGTGAATGATGACTAGCCTCCTTTCACACCCGTCTCTTATCCACCCCACTGTCACCAGCCCTCCCCCTTGACGCTCACTAGTTTCTTTCAGAGCATCCTTGTCCATATACAAGCAAGTGCAAATTATATACTTGATTTCCTCTCCCTTTCTGTTTACATGAATAGTAGTGCTCTGTATACATTTTTCAGAATTTTGCTTTTTTCAACAAACTTTATGATGTATCAACACAGAGAAATCCTCTCTCTTTTTGTTTAAGCTGCAAAGCATTACATTGTGTAAATATAGCATAATTTATTTAATTGGCTCTCTGTTGTTAGATATTTGAACTGCTTCCAGTTTTTTTGCTTTGTTGATGTTATAAACACATCTGAGATGGAATCTTGTATAGATATAATTTTGAATTTTTGCAAATATATCTGCATACAAAGAATTGCTGTATCAAAGAGTAAATGTATTTGAAACTCTAATAGATGTTGGCAATAGTCCTCTTTAGAGCTGGTACCAAATTATACTCCCAAGATTAGTTTGGATAGAACCTGTTTTCCCATAGCTTCCCCAGGAATATCTTATATGAGTTTTCCTACCTGGTAAGTGTACAGTGGTATCTCTTTTATTAATTTAATAAATTAATTTCTTTAATTTAATTTCTTTTATTATGAGAGAGATTTGTCATCTTTTCTGTTTAAGAGTCTTTTTATTTCCTTTTCTATGAACTGTCCATTTTTCTGCTCACTTTTCTTTTGGGTTGTGGGTCTTTTTCTTACAGATATCTAGGAACACTTAGTTTTATTTCCAATTAGTCTTTTGATATTCCTTATAGAGTTTTTGTGTGTGTCATGCAGAACATTTAAAAAATTTTTCATGTCTTCTAGATTTTGAGTTATAATTCAAAAAGCCTTTATCATTGGAAAATTAGAATGAATTCTCTCATATTTATTTCTAATACTTTTTTATTCCATTTTCTTACATTTAAATCATTGATTCACTTGGAATTGATCCTGGTATATGGTACAAAGAATGAATTCAATTGTTGTTTTCCCCCCAGTATGCTACCTGTTGTCCCCAAACCTTTTATTAAATACCCTATTCTTTCCCTACTAATTTGAGATGCATTGTTTATCTTACCTTCTTGTATGTGTTTGGGTGTATTTCTGGGTTTTTTGTTTGTTGTTTGTTTGATTTCTTAGGCCTCTTTTTTTTATTCATGTGCCAGTATCATAGGTTTTATAATTTTTAAAAAATTAACACAGGGACTTTATGTTTTAATAATTGCTTTTTAAAAAAAGACATTTTATTTTTTTATTTCTCCCCACCCCCTTGTTGTTTGTACTTGCTGTGTCTGTCTTCCTTGTTTCTTTAGGAGGCACTGGGAACTGAACCCAGGACCTCTGATGTGAGAGGGAGGTGCCTAATCGCTTGAGCCACCTCTACTCCCTGCTTTGTTGTGTCTTTCATTATGTTTTCTTTTCTTGTGTCTCTTGTTGCGCCAGCTCGCTGTCTTCTTTAGGAGGCACCAGGACCCGAACCAGCGACCTCCCATGTGGTAGGTGGGAGCCCAGTCACCTGAGCCACATCCGCTTCCCAACAATTGCTTTTCTTTTTCAGAGTTTTCCTGTTTATTATTGCTGCTTGTTTCTCAACATGAATCTTAGAACTAGCTCATCTAATTAAAAAACAAAACAACAACAGCAAGAATAACAAAAAGCAATAAAAATGCTTATTGGCATTTAATTTCTAAATTAACAAAGCAATAATTGACATCTTTATGATATTGAGGTTTTCCATCCAAATGCATGCATGTCGGTCTGTTTATTTTAATCTTCTTTTGTTGATTTTGAGGTGTTCTTTATATAGCTCCTGTAACTTCTTGTTCCTTAATTCCAAAGTTCCTTAATTTTCTTGCTATTTGAGTGGATTCTGTATCATGAAGAATTCAAACGGGAAACAAATAACATGATTAAGTTAGATAACCTGAGGAGGTAAAGGTAGTATTTACAAAAATGGGAACAATTATGGGAAAACCAAGATGACAGAGTAGTACCTTTGGGCTAGTACCCACTGCCCCAGGACCCCATATTATCACATCAGACAGGAGTGGTTGAAGGGAGGGTAACTCAGAGACGGAGCTCCCGCGTAAAAATCCTTCATTAGTGTGGCACATCACCTGCAGTGGATATACACATCCTGGGGCTTTGCCACTAAGCATGGGCCATAGTTCACATTGTAGACCACACTCTCTCCACACAGTTCTGCATGGTATATGCTGATGTAAAATGGCTTATATCTGTCGTCGTAATGTCACTCAGGGTAAGTCCCAAGTCCCGAAAAACTGCTTGTAATAGTTCTTTATATACTCAGGACTCAAACCCTTTTTTGGATAAGTTTTACAAATATTTTTCAAATTTTATTTTCTGAAGAGGATCTTTTGAACAACAAAAAATTTCAGTTTTGATGAAATTCAATTTATTAATATTTTTCTTTTATGATTCATGCTTTTGTGTCTTAATAAGAAATCATTGCATAACCTAATATCACAAATATTTTCTCTTATGGTTTCTGCCTAAACTTTTAAGATTTTAGCTCTTAAGTTTAGGTCTTTATGGTCCATTTTGAATTATATGGGACAAAATAAGAATCAAGGCTCTTTTCCTTTCTTTCCCTACATTCCCGCTTCTTTCCCCCACCCACCAATATGGATAGTCAGTTTTTCTGGTGCCCTTTGTTGAGAAGATTATCCTTTCCCTCACTGGATTACTTTGGCATCTTTGTCAAAGATCATTTGATTATATATGTGTAGGTCTATTTCTGGACTCTGTTCCATTGATTTATGTTCCTTTCTTTATACCAATATCACACTCTCTTGATTACTATAGCTTATAATAAATCTTCCTATTGGAGACTTCAAGTCCTCCATTTTTTTCTCTCCTTTTAAAAATTTCTTTTGCTCTTCTAGGCCTTTTGCATTTACATACAAATTTTAGAATCAAATTGCTAATTTCTAAACAAACAAACAAAACTGAAAAAAATCTTATGTGATTTTGATTAAGATTTCATTGTATCTATAGATTGGGAAAAAATTGACTTCTTAACAATATTGAATCTTCCAATTCATGAACATGAAATCTCTCTCCATTTATTTAGGTTTTCTTTAATTTCTCTCAACAGTGTTTCATAGTGTTCATTGTACAGATATTTTATATTTTTTCAGTAAATTTATTCCTAAAGGCTGTTTTGATGCAATTGTTTTTTAAATATCTTCATTTTGTTTGTTGCTATTATAAAGAAGATTATTGTATATTGACTTTTTATCCTATCTTACTAAATTCATTTATTAGTTCCAGTAGCTTTTTGTATATTTCCTTAAACTTTTCTACATACATGATCATATTGATTGTAAATAAAGATGGTTTTACTTCTTCTTTTCCAAACTCTATGCTTTTCATTTCAAATTTTTCTTTCCTTATTATTCTGTTTAGGCTTTCCAATACAATGTTCAATAGAAGTTTAAGAGTGGGTATCTTTATCTTATTCCTGTTTTAAGGTAGAAAGCACTCAGTCTTTCACCATTAAGTACGGTTTTAGCTCCAGGTATTTCATAGATCCCCCTTTTCAGGTTGAGCAAATTTCTTTCTGTTCTGAGTTTGCTGAGAGTTTTATCATGAATGGGTGTTGAATTTTGTCAAATATTTTTCTGTATCTGTTAGGAGGATCATATGGTTTGATAAATTACATTAACTGATTTTCATATATTAAACCAACCTTGGATTCCTTGAACAAACTCCATTTGATCATGATGTATTATTATTTTATATATTGCTGGATTTGATTTGCTAATATTTTCTTTAGGATTTTAGCATTTACGTTTATGAGGGATATTGTCTGTAGTTTTCTTTTCCAGTGATGTTCTTTGGTATTGAATCAGGGTAATGCTGGACTCCTAATATGAATAGAGAAGTGTTCCTTTCTCTTTTTCCTGAAATAGTTTGTGTGAGATTGTTATTTCTTCCTTATTTTTTTAATGGAATTCATCATGAAGTCATCTGGAATGGAGGTTTTCTTTGTGAAAGGATTTTCATTACAAATTCAGTTTCTTTATTTGTTATATGGATATGCAGGTTTTCTGTTTTTCTTGTCTCTTAAAAATTTGTGTTTTCTAAGGAGTCTATCCATTTCAGTTTAAGTTATTGACCTTTTTGGAATAATGCTGTTCGCAATATTCCCTTATTATCATTTTAATGACTGTAAGAACTATAGTAATAACCCATTATATTTTATGATAATGGTAATTGGTGTATTTTTATTGACCAGTTTAGCTAGATGTTTATGGATTTTACTGATATTTTCAAAGAGTCAGCTTTTTATTTCACTGATTTTCTCTTTAGTTTGTCCATTTTCTATTTCATTGATTTCCACTCTTATCTTTATTGCTTCTTTCCTTCTACATACTTTGGTTTTAATTTGCTTTCTACTAGTTTCTTAAAAAGTAAGCTTATAGCATTGAATTTAGACTTTTCTTATTGTCTAGTATAATCTATCAATTTCCACTAAGCACTGTTTTTACAGTATCACACAAATTTTGATATGTTGTATTTACATTTTTTCTCTGTTCAAAGTATTTCCTAACTTCTCTTCTGATCTCTTCTTTGTCCCAGGGGATATAAGAAGTGTGTTTAATTTCTAAATATTCAAGTATTTTTCAGATAATGTTTTAAAATTGATTGCTAGTTTCATTCTCTGTTGTGGTCAAAGAACATACTTCAAATAATTGCATTACTTTATATTTATTGATACATGTTTTATTGTACACATCACCATCACCTTATTCTTAATCAATGGGAGTTGGTAGACTGAAGTCCTCTACCACCTGAAATAAATGTCTACAGAGCCTACTTGACTTAGAATCAGAGCTCTGTGACAGTTAAGTTTATGGGTCAACTTGGTCAGGTTTTGATGTGCAATTATTTAATCAAGCAAGCACTGGCCTGATTGTAACTGTGAGGATATTTTGTGGACTTAAATCATCAGTAGGATGATTGCATCTATGGCTGATTACATCTGCAATCAAATGAAGAGACTGTCCTCAACAATAGGAGGCATCTCATCCAATGAGTTGAATGCTTTAAGAGAAGAGATGATTTCATAGTCAGAAGAGAGAATTTCCATCTCTACTTCAGCCAGCCAGCTTCTCCTGGGGAATTCATCAAAAACCTTAATTGAAGTTCCCAGTTTGCAGGCTGCCCTATGGAATTTGGACTTTCCTATTTCTACAGTCATATGATACAATTCTTGTAAAAATCTCTTAATATTTACAGATATCTCCTGTTGGTTTTGTGACTAATACATTCTCTTTTCTGTAGTGATACTACTTCCTGTGTCTATTTGTCTATAACAATATAGCTACCACATATTTCTTATGCTTATTCTTTCCATGATATACCCTTTTCCATCCTTTTACCTTTAACTCATTTGCATCTTTGCATTTAAAATGCATCTTTGTAGATAGCATAAGGCAAGTCTTCCTTTTGTATGCAGTCTTTCAATCTCTGTCTTTTGGTTGGCAGGTTTAGTATGTTTACATTTAATGTATTGATAAGATTTGTTCAATTTTGCCATTTTACTATTTGCTTAATATTTCTGACATCTCTTTTTTTAATCACTCTGGCCCTTTTTCTGGCCTTTTATGTGTGTTAAACAAAATTTTTAGTATACTAAAATTAAAATATATTAATTAAGCGATTGGATTTTTAACTAACTTATTTTCCATTTTTCTGTGGCTCTAGGAATTACAATATACATTTTTAAGTTATCAGATTCTAATTAAAATTAATATTGAATTATTGCTGTTAAAATGTAGGAGTCTTGCAAGAATATAGTTCTATTTATCTCCCATTCTTTGTTCTATTGTTTTCATATATTTTAATTCTATACATTTTATAAACTCAACAATCTCGTGTTTTAATTCAGGCTTTAGTCACTCACATGTCTTTTAAATAAATTGAGAAGAAAAGAAAATTGTGTGTGTGTGTTTGTAGTTTTGTATAGCAGCCCAAAGTTTTGGTGTTCTTTATTTCTTTTTGATGTTACTTCCCTTCAGCCTGAAGTACTTCCTTTAGAATTTCATATAGTGCAAGTCTGTTAACACCAAATTATCTCAGTTTTCATTTATCTGAAATGTCTTTAATTTGCCTTTATTTTTTAATTGTAGTCTTCTTGGATACAGAATTCTTGGATGACTTTTTTCCCCCAGCACTTTGAATATAAATTCCATTGTCTTCTGGCATCCATTTATTCAGTGGGAAGACAATTATCAATTGTTCCATTCCTCTAATTTGTAATTTATCATTCACTTTGCTGCTTTCAACATTTTGGATTTTTATAAGTTTAACTATGATGTACCCAGGTGTGCTTTTCTTTTTCTTGTTGTATTTTGTTGAGTTTTGGAATCAAATTTGGGAATTTTTGCTATCATTTCTTCAAATATTTTTTCTTCTGTTCTCTTCTACTTTTGGGATTCTAATTATATTTATATTGGACTGCTTGACATTATCCCACAGATCTCTGTGGCTTTATTCATTTTTTTTTTTATTCTCTATTTACCTGACAATGATTTTTATTCATCTATGTTCATATTCACTGATCCATTCTTCTCTTCTGCCATCAAGGCCATCTAGTGAACTATTTCTTTCAGTTATTGTATTTTTCAAGTCTAAATTTTCATTTTATTCTTTTTGTGTAGTTTCCATTTCTTTGTTGATGATCCCTATCTATTCACTCACTAATAATATATTTTCCTTTAATTCTTTGAACATATTCATAATAAGTGATTTAAAGCCTTTGTTTGCTGACTCTAACTTCTGGGCCCATTTAGATTGATTTTCCACCAACTGCTTTTTAATTTTATATTGATATTTTACTAATTCTTCTTCTTCTTCCTCTTCTCCTTCTTCCTCAATACCTCCTCCTCCTCCTCCTTTCACATGTAGTAATTTTTGTTTGAAAACTGGACATTATAAAGTAATATACTTTTGCATCAATGGAATCTGTTTAATTATTCTAAGGATTATAGGTCTTTGTTCTAACAGGGAGTTAATTTGTCTGGACTCAAGCTATGAATTTGGTTTCTCCTGTAGTTTCCTACAGCTGACTCCTCTGTTCATTACTTTGGCTTCTATCTATTGCTTTTTTAGCCTGGAGGAGCCTATCAGCATCTGTATAGTCAAGTCATTAATTAAGGGTGTGACAGAGTTTGTAAGCACATTTTGGACTCACACTCTCTGGGCTTTCCTTACTTCCTTGCTTCAGGGGTTCCACTCCATAATTCCACACCAATTGTTCAGCCAGGCCTGAATTTTGCCATCTGATATCTAAGCCAGTAAGGCTACTGCTTTCTGCTGCCATTGTTGTATGTGGATTGGAAATACAGTCAAAGGCAAACTCTCAAACTCACAAATCTTACCAAGAGCAATTCTGACTTTCAATGTTATAGAATCCCTCCCCTCTTTTAATTTTTTTCTCTCCAGGTTCCCTTGGGTCCTGTTCATGCATGCATAGTTTAGCAGTTAGCCAGGAACTTGGGCAGAGTTTGTACTCAGATTTTGAACTCCAGCCTTTCCAAAACTTCCTCACTTTCAGAATTTGCCACCTAAATATCCAGCTGCTCAGTTGTTCTGACATATGCCTTCTCAATCGGGTAAGATCAAAATTTTCCACCACCAGATCTGGGGATTGGTGAAGTTCTCAAGCATAAAATCTATAAACTTAATGGTTCTCTACCTGAGGCAGTAACATTCTTTCAAGAGTAAACTTTTTTCAAGCTTTTGCCTAACTTTGGTCATATTTCAGTACCTTCAAATAGTTGTTTTTAATAATTTTGTCTAGTTTTAGTAATTGTTTGTAGAAGAAATTGTGACCCTTTTCACATAATCACCAGAAATTCTTTCCTCTCTGTACATTAATTTTATATTTTGTTATTCTATGAATTCTCTTATTTTTTTTTAACTTTTCATATGCATTTTTTAATTAAGGATGTTTGTAGATTTGCAGAAAAATCATGCAGAAAATATAGTTTTCATATACCTTCTCTCATACCTGCAGTTTTCCTTATTATTAACACTTTGCATTAGTGCAGCAAGTGATTGACAGAATATTTTTATAATTTTACTGTTAACTACAGTCCATAGTTCACATTAGGATTCACTGTGTTGTACAGTCCTATGGTGGCTTTTTTGTTTTGTTTTGTTTTTAATTTTATCCTAGTAAAATATATTCAACCTAAAATTTCCCCTTTTAACCATATTCAAATATATAATTAAGGGCTGTTGTTATATTCACAGTGTTGTGCTACCATCACCATCATCCAGCATAGTGGAATGGTTAAGGATGTAGACTCTGGAGCCAGATGACCTGGATTCAAATCCTGGTTCTGGACTATTGACAAGTGATATGATCTTGAGTCAGCAAGTAAATCTCCTACCATTTTTTAGTTTTATTTTATTATTATTATTTTTAAAGATTTATTTTTTAATTTATTTACCCCCCCCCCCCCGCTGCTTGTGCTTCCTGTGTCCATTTGCTTTTTTTGCGTTTTTCTGTGGTGTCTGCTTGTTTTACTTTGTTGAGTCATCTTGCCACGCCTGAGCCGCAAGGGCCACCTTGTCTTCACCAGGGGGCCCCCAGGAATCGAACCCGGGGCCTCCCATATGGTAAACTGGAGCCCAGCCGAATGAGCCACAGCCGCTTCCCTCCTACCATTTTTAAAGCTGTATTTTCTTGATACACATTCTCCCTATTACTGCAACCCTTGGTTCTGTCAGTTTTTGCCAGTGGTTCAAAGATCCTGTGGGATCACACTGGAGCATCTTACACCATCTCTGTCAATGAGAACCTCCCTTACTGCTCCTCTTGGCTATAATTGTATCATATTCTAATAGTGGTAGTTTACCTTCTTTACAATTTTTATATCTCTGATTTCTTTTTCTTATTCAAATGCACTGGGTAAGATTTCCACTAAAGAATAGTGGTAACTGTAGGTGTTACTAGTAATCCTGACATTGGTGGGAGAGTCTCTAGTGTTCTTTGGGAAACCTAATGCTAGTGTTTAAGCTAAGATAGAAATATATTTTATGTTAAGAAAATATGTTTTTATTCATACTTTATTAAGTCATTTAAATAAAACACGACTACTGATTATTTTTAAATCCTTTTTCAGAGTCCATTAAGAAAATTATGTTTGGTTAATGTATTATATTGAAATATTTCCTAATATTGAGTCATCCTTGCAATGCTAAAACAAACCTCATTTGTTTGTTTTAACAGGATCCTAGATTGTTAACATTTTTCTGCTAGTTACTTATTTAAGATTTTAAAAGTCAATAGTTACAAATGAGTTTGTGTTTAATTTTCTCTTTTGTGCATTTTCTTTTCAGGTTTTGATATCAATGTTTTATTAGCTTGATAAAAATCATTTGAAATTTTCCTTTCCTTTTTTGGGCTCTGGAACCATTTAAGTTGCAACAAGATTATTTTCTCCTTGCAGGTTTCAGAGGACTTCTTCTATGAAACCTGGGCTAAGCCTGGCACAGTTTATGTGGAGTTCCTTGGAAGGTAATGTTCCCTTTTCCTTCTTTGCAAAATAATCTATTTTGAAATTTTTATCTTTTCTGAGATAAGTTCTTAGAAATTTCCCAGTAAAATTTCAATTGCATACAGATTTTCAGTTTATTGTGCATAGAACTGAGCAAAGGATTTTCTTATTATACATTGAATTTGTATACTTTCTTTGCTTAGTTTCCCCTTATTTCTTATATATTTGCTTCTATCCTCTTTTTTTTTTTCTTTCCCTTGTTAGATTAGCTAGTGGTTTATTTATTTTATTGGTTGATTTTAAAGAACCAACTTTTGGATTTATTTATTAGTTAAATTGTTCTACTTTCAAAATGATTGATTTCTAATTTTAGTACTTATTATTTTTTACTTTTCTTCAGTTTATTTTTTTTTATATTTTGAGTTTACTTTCATTTTATCTTATGTTTAAATTTATGCTAATAATGAAAGTTATGAATTTTTCTTCTGGGCTTTGCTTAATTTCAGTCCCATAGATCCCTAATATGTAGTATTTTCAATTTTTTCATTTTCTTAAAATTTTACAATTATGACTTCTTGTTCTTCCTTTATTAAGAGAGTAAATTTTCCATTTGAAAGGATATTTTTTATTTCCCGCTCGCTATTGATTTCTAGTTTGTTGGTATTATGACCAGAGAATATTATTTGTATTATTTCTACTTTTTAGAAAGTATTGAGGTTTTCTTTGTGATCTTAATAGGTACACAATTTTTTTATTAATGTTTCATGAAGAGTTGAAGAAAAAAATAGCTTCTGTTTTCAGGTTACAGAGCTTATAGAAATCTATATTTTAATTTTTTCCCTACATGTTCTGTCATGGCTTAAAAGAAGTGAATTAAAGTTTCCTGCTAGTTGCATATTTCTGCCTTTCCTGCTGAAAATACCTGTAATTTCTGCTTTATGAATATTATTGTGTTTAGATAGTCATAACTGTTATGCCTTCATTGTGAACTGTAACTTTTAGGGTTATAAATTGCCTTTTGTGGTCTTGTGTAATATTTATAGTCTGAATTCCATCATATCTGATATTCAGTTTGTTACCTTTCTTTCTTTTTGTTTGCATTTGCCTAGAATATCTTTGCCCATTCTTTTATTTTCAACTTTTCTGAATCATACTTTTTAGGTATGTTTCTTATATATAGCATGGATTTGGAATTTGCTTTTTCCATCTAATCTAAAAATCTTTTCTTTTACAAAGTGAGTTATGCCCATTTACATTCATTGATGTATCAAATATGTTGTGTCTTAGGCTGATTATATCATTTTTTAAAAAGATTTATTTACTTTATTATTATTATTTTAAATTTACCCCTTCCCTCCCCCTTAGATGATTCTATTATCTGTCTGTTCATTGTTTGCTTGCCTTCTCCAGCAGACACTGTGAACCAAACCTGGGACCTCCCACATGGGAGGTGAGTGCCCAACGGCCTGAGCCACACTGGCTCCCCGTGTGGGCTGTGGTGTCTGCTGGCTTGTGGCATCTGCTGATTTAAGTGTCTCCTCGTTGTGCTGGGTGTGGTGTCTCCTCGTTTGCAGTGGTGCATCTAGCTCGTTGTGCCAGGTGCGACGCCTGCTCGTCTTCATTAGGAGGCACCGGGACCTGAACCTGTAGGCAGGTGCCCAACTGGTTGAGCCACATCCGCTTCCCTGGTCATATCATTTTGATTTATTTTCTATTTTTATAGTTTCCTAAATTCTTTCACTAAGTCTGTTTATTTTGAATTTTCAGTGAGGTTCTTATAAAATTGAGAAAGGTTTGTATTTCTGTTCTAGCAAATATCTTTATAGTTATCACTTTATATAATACTTTCCTTTAGCTGGTATAAGTTCCTTACTATGAGGAAAATTTAATTAATATTATCCATCGACCAATTTCCTAGCTCATAATATTATCTTTTTCGGTGTTTACATTTATTCTTTTAAATATCTGCTGGATTTGAGGTCCATCTTTTAAAATTCACTAAGTGTGTGACTTTCCCACCTGTGTGACCTTGTGAAAGTGACTTATATACTCTATGGCTCAGTTTACTTCTCTGTAAAATGGTAGTAAAGTTATCTGTCTTATGAGACTGTTGTGAGAAATAAAAGCATATAGAACAGTGCCTGATACTTGGAAAACTCTATGCAAGTGTCAGGGAAAAAAACAACTTCCCTCCCCCAAATCCTCAATAACGACTACTTCTAGCTTTCTTTTTCTTTGTGGTATACCTCAATGGAGGCAATTGCTTCTGTAAGTCTTCTGAATGAATGGTAAGGGTTTGGCCACATTTTTTATTTGCTCTGTTCAATACTTTAATGGTAATTAAATTTCATTTATTGGTAAGGTTTTTTTTTTTTTTTCATTTAAAAAAATTTATTGAAATATATCATACATACATAAACAAGTGAACTTACAAAACAAACATACATAACATCACACAGAGACACCATACCTCACCCTACCAACAATACCTTGCATTGTTATAAAAATTTTAAACTATTGATTAGCAAGCATCCTCAAAATATTACTACCAATCAAAGTATATTACATTTGGTGTATTTTTCCCCAAATCCACCTTATTTATTATTTTTATTATTATTATTTTTACATCATTTATATATGAACATATATAAACAATAAGTATAGAATAAAAGTTGTGAACTTACAAAGCAAGCATACATAACATCATACAGGGGTTCCAAACATCAACCCACTATCAACACCTTGCATTGTTGTAAGACATTTGTTACAAATGATGAAAGAATATCATCAAAATCTTACTACTAACTATAGTCCTCACCTTATATTTGGTGTATTTTCCCCCAACTCACCCTATTATTATTTTTAAAATATATTTTTATGACAGAAGTAGTAAACTTAAAAACAATTGTGCACATGTGCAGGATTCCCAAACAACACCCCTCTATCAACACACCACACCATGGTGGAATATTTGTTACAGATTATGAGATAATATCATCAGACTATCACCAGGTCCATAGTGTACATTTGGCACACTTTTTCCATGTTCCACCATTATCAACACAATACACTTTTGGCTTAGATGCATGAATATTATGTTATTACTGTTAATCACAGTCCATAGGTCACTTTGTTTCATTTTTCCCATGCTTCTCCACATTTCCACCACCCTGCAATAGTGATGTACATCTGCTCTAGCTCACATAAGACACTCTTGCATTTGTATCATCAACCACAATTCTCATCCATCTCTGGGTTTACTGTATTATTCAGTCCCTAGATTATTCTCTAGCTTTTTTCCAATTGGCATTTACATCCCTAGACTACCCTTTTCAGCCACATTCCGATTAATAAACCAGCTGTTACTCACTATAATATGTTACCGTCAACTCTGTACATTTCCACACTTTTACAATAAAGTTAACTAAAACTTCTGCATACATTAAGCATCAGTAGTCCATCTCAGTCCTCCTCTTATCTCCTTTAAGCTTCCACCACCTACCACCAGGTCTTAAAGATATTTTCCTACATTTTCTTCTAGAAACTTTATGGTTCTTGCTTTTATATTTAGGTTTTTGATCCATTTTGGGTTAATTTTTGTATAAGGTGTGAGATAAGGGTCCTCTTTCCTTCTTTTGGCTATGGATAGCCAATACTCTCAGCCCCATTTGTTGAATGGACTGTTCTGCCCAAGCTGGGTGGTTTGACAGGCTTGTCAAATATCACTTGGCCATAGATGTGAGGGTCTGTTTCTTAACCATCAGTTTGGTTCCATTGGTCTATGTGTCTGTCTGTATGCCAGTACCATGCTGTTTTTTTTTTACCGCTGTAGCTAGGTAATATGATTTAAAGTCTGGAAGTGAGAGTTCTCCAACTTCACTTTTCCTTTTTAAGATGTTTCAGGCTATTCAGGACCCCTTACCCTTCCAAATAAATTTAATAACCATGTTTTCCATTTAATTTTAAAATGCTGGTGGAATTTTTATCAGGATTGCTTTGAATCTGTATATCAATTTGGGTAGAACTGACATCTTAATGATGTTTAGTCTTCCAGTCCATGAGCATGGAATGTTCTTCCAATTATTTAGGTCTTTTTTTTTTTTTTTGGTTTCTGAATGTGTGGAATATCTTTTTCTAGCTTTCACCCTTAATATATTGGTATCCTTGGGTATAAGGTGAGTCTCTTCCAGACAGCATATAGGTGGCTCATATTTTCTTATCCATTCTGCCAGTCTGTGTCTTTTGATTGAGTGTTTAATCCATTAACATTCAATATTATTACTGTAAAGGCAGTTCTTATTTCACCCATTTTGACCTTCGGGTTTTATGTCATATTTTATTTTCACCCCTTTTTTGAGACTTTGTTACTTTTACTGATATAATCTTCATTTCTAGACTCTCTTTCAAGCCTCTCTCTCCTGTCTTTTCTTTTCAGACTGTAGCACACCTTTTAGTATTTCCTGCAAAGCTGGTCTTTTGGTTACAAACTCTCTCAGTTTCTGTTAATCTGTGAATATTCTAAACTTACTCTAATTTTTGAAAGACAATCTTGATGGATATAAGATTCTTGGATGGAAGTTTTTCTCTTGCAGTATTTTATTTTATTTTATTTTATTTTATTTTTTACATTCTTGCAGTATTTTAAATATATAATACCACTGTCTTCTTGCCTCCATGGTTTCTGATGAGAAATCGGTACTTAATCTTATTGGGTATCCCTAATATGTTATACACTGCTTTTCTCTTGCTGCTCTCAGAATTCTTTGCCTTTGGCATTTGACATTCTGATTAGTATGTGTCTTGGAATTGGCCTATTCGGATTTATTCAGATGGGAGTACCTTGCGCTTCTTGGACATGGATATCCATGTCCTTCAATAGGGTTGGGAAATTTTTTATCATTATTACTTCAAATATTCCTTCTGCCCCTTTTCCCTTCTCTTCTCCTTCTGGGACACCCATGACACATATGTTTACACATCCCTTGCTGTCATTTAGTTCCCTGAGAGCCTGTTCAATTCTTTCCATTCTTTTCTTCATTTGTTCTTTTGTATGTTTGCTTTCAGAGGCCATTTCTTCAAGCTTACCAATCCTTTCTTCTGCCTCCTTAAATCTGCTGCTGTATGAGTCCAGTGTATTTTTAACTTTATTTATTGTGCCTTTCAGTCCCGTAAGATCTGCTATTTTTTTATGTATGTTTTCAAATTCTTCTTTGTGCTTGTCCAATGTCTTTTTAATATCCTTAATCTCTTTAGCCATCTCATTGAATTTATTAAGAAGATTTGTTTGAACATCTATGATTAGTTGTCTCAATTCCTTTATGTCATCTGGAGGCTTATCTTGTTCCTTTAACCAGGCCATATCTTCCTGTTTCTTGGTGTGGATTGTAATTTTTTGTTGGCATCTTGACATCTGGCTTACTAGAAGTATTTATTCTGGGTGCAGTTTCTCTCTTTAGTTTAGGGCTTTCTTGCACTTTCTTCCATGTTGGTTGTCAAGTAGGAGCCAAGGATGTAGTTGGCACTGTAAGCTGTGGATGCTCAAGCTGCCTGCATTGCCCCAGGGACAAATGAAGCTTCTTCCAACTTTCTCCTTTGCCAGGGGTAGGGACAGAACCACAGCCGTGTGTGATAATCCAAATCGTACAGGCCGAGACTCTAGTTGCCCAGAGAGACTGATGAAGCTTCACGCCCCTTCCCTCCCTGCCTGGGGTGTGGATGAAGCTGCAGGTGTGGGCAGAAGTCTATGCCATGTGGGTCCAAAATGACTGCAGTTACCCCCATAGACTTCCGACTATTCAGTTTGTGCCAGCTGGATGTACCTGCAGTTACCTGGGGAGGCTGATGCAGGGTCTGCCAGCCTCCTCCCTGCTAGAGGTGGGGCTGAAGCCTAGGCTAGGGCTGCAAGACAATCTGAGTGAAAGAAGCCTACTGTCACTAATTTTCAGTCAGCCTGGCTTCCCCTCATGCTGGGGGCAGAGTCAAAACGGTGGCTACCAGCCCCTTCCGACCTGGACAGGCCCAAACCCCCGCTGCTCCTAGGGTTATACTCCAGCCAGCAGAACCCACCAATCAGTGGCTGAAGTCAATGGCAAACTGTTTTGGGGAAACAGAGCTTCTAACTCCAGCCACAGAACAGCTCCCGAGGCAGCTTGTGCCGCCAGAGTAGAATGATCACCAGCCTCTGTGGCATAGCCTGTATTTTCCCGGAGAGGCAGGTACAGGTCCCCCCAGGTTCCTCCTTGCTGGAGGTGGGGCTGGGGCTTAGGCTAGAGCTGCAGTCCAGTCTGGATGAAAAGAAGCAGGTCCCTACTGTCACTGTGATTTTCAGTCATTGCCGCTTCCCCTCGTGCCAGGCATGGAGTTAAACTGGCGGCTACCAGCCTCTTTCTGACTTGGACAGGTTCAACCTTTAGCTGTTCTTAGAATTATACTTTAACCAGCCAAGTTTACTAATCAGTAGCTGAAGTTGGTGCCCAACTGTCTCTTCCTCCCCCATTTTTGGTAAATGGAGCCTCCAATTCCAGCAGCGGAATAGCTTCTGAGGTGGCTTGTGCTGTGGAGGATGGGCACTGGCCTCCGGGGCATGGAATCTTCTTTGCAGATGGGCAGTCTCCTCCTTCCATTCTTTCAGGAATGTTGCAGGCTGCTCTTCTGGTCTCCTGGAGCCCCCAAACAGGTGTTTTAGGTAGCTCTGGGTGATTGCTGATTGCTCTGTAGCACAAGCTGACTCTAGGAACTCCTTACTCTGCTACCAACCTGCTGGTTGTGTCTGGTAAGCTTTGATATTCTCTGCACGTTTTTAAATAGCATCTTTTTCATGGATACTGCATCAGTCTTTTCCTTTTTTTTTTTTTTTTCTTCTTCATCTTTACACATCATTGGATAAATTGAATTGTCCTCTGCTAGGCATTTGCAGGAGTTTTGCATAGAGAGGAGCAAGAGAAGGGCCAGAGAATCTTTCAGGAGTCACAATCCAAAGATTCTCTTTCTCTGTAGCCATACAGATAGACATTTTTTCCCCTACATATATGACTCATCTGTGTGATTCATTGAGCCGCTTGCTTACTCTGCTTCTGTAAATCAACTGGTTTCAGGAAAAGCTTCTGGTACTGGTTACTCCAAACATTGCTGCGAAGAAGAGGTATAACTTTGTGCTTCAAGAAGTGTTTTGTTGCAGAACTCTCTGAGATCCTCTGCTGCTGTGCTCAGCTTATTCACCACTCTCTGAGCCTCTTCTCTTTGTCCCTCCCACGTTGCTTTTGCCCAGTGCCAGCAGTTTTGGCAGCCCCATGTTTATATTATATATGTAGTCCTCTATATTTTGAAATCCATAGATAATATCCAATATATATTCCTATATATATTGGAATCCATAGTAATATCTGCCACTCATTTTGCTGAAAATGGATGTGTTGGAGGGTTTTTAAATTTTAATTATCTTAATTTTAAATTTATTTTGTGTGATTTTTCAGGAGGAGAGAGAAACTCTACTAAATTATACAGGAATGCACACATCAGATATCCAAGATTTGGTGAAGGAGCTTGTGAAGCAAACTCAGTCCTTCACAAGCCTAATTACTTGCACTCTTAGAATAGATAGTTTCAGCAAATTCAGTGAATTTTCTCCACTTTCCTCTGAGCATACCTATCTTTTTTTGTGAAATCAAGGTGGCACAGAAGGGGCAGGCATACTCATTTCTACCTACATACACAAAATGATATAAAACTATATTTTCCACTTTTCTTTATTTTCCATAAGGATAGTCTGGAGCTTCAGTCCCTCCACCTGAGCACTCAACCTTCGTAACTCTTAGGCTTTCTTGGTATTTGTGAGGTAATCAGTGTCTGTGTATGGTGGTATCGTTTTCAGGGGTCAAAACTCCCTTTTAAATAACTGCATGTGCATTTATTTCCAGAAAACACGTTTTCTTCATTTCAGAACAAAATGTTTCCATTTTCCTCAATGTGTAGCTGTTTTCATTTGCAATTCATCCTTGAAAACAACTTCCCACTTCTACAATCTGTCAACATCAGCTAAGCTTATTAAAGCTTTACCTTCCAAAGTAAGGGGATTTGGTTTCTTTCTAAGATATCAATTTGGAGCAGATTGTCTTAATTGCCAACAATGGGGAGCTGAATCCATCAATTAATGCCAGCACGTCTGGCATAGGATATTGGCAGCATACTGATGTGTGACTGGGAGAAAGAAGTTATTTTACACCTACATTTGATGGCACATGTTGTGCAAAAGGATCAAGACCCCAGCAAACATATGGGAAATCTAAATTTAAAAATATTAATATTCTTGTAATTAATAATGATATGTAATTCCTAAAATCCATCAATCATCCATTTAAAGATGAGTATTACTCAGCAGTAAAATGGAACAAACCCTAATACACACCCAACACGGATAAGTCTCAAAAATATTATGCTCAGTGAAATAAGCCAGACACAAAGGAATACATATTCTAGGATTCCATTTTCATAAAGGCCAACAGCAGTCAACATTAATCTACAGAACTGAAATCAAAATAGTCGCTGCCTCTGTATGGAGAGGGAGATAGACCGGAAATAGACAAGAGGGAACTTTCTGGGGTGAGAACAATGCTCTGTATCTTTACTAAGGTGGTAATTACATGGATGCATATGTTGTCAAAGCTCATCCAGCTCAACATTTAAGATTTGTGCATTTTCCTGTAAGCAATTATACCTCAATTTTTAAAAAAGACGGTTATCAAATTAGTTCATTTCCCTTACAGCTTTATCAGGGAATTTTAAGCTTACTAGGAAATGCTTTGGTAAGAACAAATTTTCCTCTGGAGAAACTTTTGCTTAATGTATCTTATCACTACTAGCACATGGAGAGGTCATGGAAAGAACATAATTTAAAGGTAGGCAAGCTGGTTTCAACCAGCTCTGTGAAACTGGCCAACTTATTAATCTTCAGAGCTGTGATTTTCCTGTATATAAATTGGAGATAATAAACAGGACTTTGTAGGATTGCCATGAGGACTGGAGATATAAATATCAAGGACATCGTTGGTGATCAATAAAGGGTAGCTACTCTCAAGTATAACTGGGGAGTCACATGTATTTCATTTTTGTCAACTTTACCAGAATAGAGTGTTGGTGCTAAGAATTCTGGTATGTGTCTAGGATGATAGTCTCACAAAGATCCTGATCCTCTGTACAATCCTGCAAGTTAGTTTTCTTATTTATTTATTTATTTTTTTAAAAAGATTTTATTTATTTATTCATTTATCCCCCCCTTGCTGCTTGCGCTCGCTGGGTCAGCGGGCTTGCCTTCACCAGGAGGCCCCAGGAACCGAACCCGGGGCCTCCCATATGGTAAACGGGAGCCCTACTGATTGAGCCACAGCCGCTTCCCAAGTTAGTCTTCTTAGAATGTAATGACCTCTCTTTGCTTGGGGCTTGACAGATGGTGGAGATGGAATTTCTCACGGCTGAACTATGTAACAGCCTCCTAGGTGGCCAGGCCCGACCCCCTCCACACTGCCGCCAGACAGATCCTTTCAAAATACAAACGTCTTCCGCTACCTCCACTCCTACCACACTCCACCCCAAAGACTTTCCATAGCTACGAGGCTAATTCTAGAACTTAGTCTACTCTGTGGACCTTTCCTGGGGCATCTGGCTGCTAAGCCTCCTCAGAGCTTTGCCTTGTGTTCTTTCCTCTCCGTCTCACCAACTAAGCTACTGTCATCTTTCAGTTCTTAGCTTACCTGGGAAGCCCTTCCTGACTTAGCTGCTCAGGCCCAACCCACACTCGTAGATTCTAGTGGCAGCGCATCTGTCTCCTCCAAGCCCTTGATGCAGTTGTGATCTCACCATTGTTTGTGTGATGAGTCAAGTCATGTCTATCTTTTCCAATAAACTGGTAGTGCCATGGATGCAGAAAACAAGTGTATTTCTGCTCTCCATCGGATGGCAGGCTCCCAGTGTAAAACCATGCATATAAGCAGTGCTCATTACGTATTTGTTGAATGAAAGCATGAGTGGAATTTGCACAATTTGCTTTGGACAGGAATGAGATCAAGTACCTTTGAATGACAGTTAAGTAAATGAATAATCATCTGCTCAAGATAGAGCAGAAGATTAATTCAAAGAGTAAAGAGGTGGGAAGAGTTAGGGCATGGAATTTAAAAATTTTCAATGCTTTCCTTCTCAATACATTTTATTTTATTTATTTCCCATTCTTGTCTCCCCTTCACATGTGCATATTTGTGGGTAACCAACATGCATGCTACTTTTTATACATATTTTTTCTTTACAAGTAGTAGAAGGTCCTATATGGTAGGAGATTGAGTCTTTCCCATTTGTCACTTATGTTTCTCCAAGAAAAACTTTATTAACTTTATTAATTCTCTTGGTTGATCTGACCCAAGAAAAAACTGGATTTGTGGAAACATGTTACTATATTGAGTTAAATCACAAGTGGATTATTTTTGAGTCTCTCTTGAAATGAGATCCTTTTACAGTGTAAATGTCTTTGGGCTTTTTGTTGTTGTACTGACATACCCAAACATATGAAAACTAATAATATATTCTCTAGAGAAATTTTTATGAACACTTAGAGATATTATGGCCCCTTTAAAAGCTTTTTAAAAATATGGACTCTCTGGGAAAACTGCACTTATGAACATACTCAAAAATATTTATTGTAGCTTTGGGAGGTTCACAAAATTCCTGCAGTCCATTCATCAACGCCCCCCCCCCACAGGTTCCATGATAAAAATCCCTGTTCTAGAGTGACCTAAATTCTTCTGCCAAGGAATATATGATTACAAATTCTCCATTTCTGGAAAATTACCTAAATAAAAAACATTAGCATTTGAACATAAGCATTTAATCGAAGAGCTAAGAGTACTCTGCAAACATTCTTTCACTTACACACAAAGAATGTAGAAAAGTACGTGGCACATGGCAAGCAATCCACATGTATTGGCTGTTAGTATTCTTATTTGAGCCACCTTATGAGCCGACATAAATCCCAGCAGTAATGGCCACTCTGAAGCTTACTGAGCACCTGCTCTGTGCAGCTGCTAAAAATACACTTTACAAATGTCATCTGTAACGCATGCCACGGCCTTGTAAAGTATATTTCAAGTTAGTTTTTATTTTATCAAAGTGATATACGCACATAGCTGTAAATTTCAAATGCCCTACTGTTTCCCATCATTTACTCTTTCAGAGGCAACCACTTTTGACTCTTTTACTGGTTTCTTCTGTTGTTTAAACATGCCCATAGTTCTAAATAATATATTGTTTTCATTTTCCTCATCAATTTAAGCATAATTTATTAACTTCATATACTTCCTAACACTGTCATATTCTCCAGCTTTACCTCCTTTCTTTAAACATATTGAGATTGTAATTTTTAACTAAATCCATATTCCCTGTGAATATTACTTATGTAAATATCATTCACAGTTGAGGGCTTTATGTGCTTAGATGGTTGCTTTCTTACTTTTGTTTTCCTGAAGTCACTCCTTCTCTACTTCTTTTTCAACCTAGTAGCACTTACTCGTTTTCCCAGTACCCCCCAACAGCCTCTCCCAAGGCCAGCCACGCCTGGAAGCCCAGCAGGTTCACTTTTTTCCTGGCGCTGGCGTGGCTCAGGACCTGGTTTCTTTCCATGGGGCCGGCTGCTGCTGGGCCGCTGCAGCACCAGCCTGAGGTTCCCCTTGCCCTTTTCTTAGATGGAGTCCCTGCTCCCAGATCTCATGTCCTCTTCTTTCTTGGTCTGATCCCCTGTTTTGTAGGCGCTCATCCTCCAGTAATTCAATCGGGTCAAGCTTCGGTACAGAGGCAGAGGCACTGGTGCCCAGGGCCCCAGACAGCCCAAGTCCTAACAGGGCCTGCCATTCAGGTCCGCACTAGCTGCCCCTAGCCCAGCAACCGGTTGTCATCCCTCCCTGGAGATTCCCTTCACTCCTCTTCTTTGGATCTCCTTTTCTGGATCTCCCTTTGATCTCTTTTCCAGTTTATGCCCTCATTTTAGTGGACATATCTATTTTAGAAAAAAGGTAAACTGAGATTCAAAAGCAAAGAAATGGCCCCTGTGGCTCACCTTGGTAAGTGGTGGAGCTGGATTTTGAACCAGACAAGTTTGCTGACCTAAGTGCATACTCTGTCTACATACGACACCGAGAGAGTGAAGGGGGAGTTTCAGAATCTTGTATCCTCCAGAAGGAAGAGAATAATGACCTCTGTCCCGCAGATGTAGTGTGAATGGAGACCTAGCCATTTGGGGCTGATGCTGGGATCAATTATATGGGCTTTGGGAATTCTTCGGTGATTGGGAAAGAGGAATAGAAAAGTTTTTCAACTCTCAGAGCGAGACATGGTCAGGTCTGAAAATGAGAATGACTCTTAAGTTTCCTGCTTTGGATCAGCCTTCAATGTCTTCTTCCCTCTCCTTTCGTAGTTGTTATGGATCTCTGGACACAATGAGAACTGCTGAATAAGCACAGAAGAGTTAAAATGGCAATGCTGCCTTCTCTGTGACTTTATTTTATTTTTTAAAGGGAAAAAACTGAAGAAGGGAATAAGACACTGACATAGGGTGACTGAAAAACAAAGACGACTTACTAACCGGCATTTATCTCTAAGTAATGAAATAAAGGTAGACCAATCATTGTGTATTGTAATCTTATATGTAAAGAAGCTCTATTTATGCCTATCCATATTGGTATATATTTTCCCTTAAGATTTTTATGACTGTGTAAACTCAAACGGGGCTTACCTGAGCCAGGCAATTTAGAGAAAAAATAACACACAAATGGGATTTGTAACAACTTAATTATATACCCCTTGTAGCCATGATCTTCAAATCAATATAATTTGGCTTTCCCTGTTGAGCATTTGTGCCCTCATTTATATGTGGGTGTATGTGTGTTGGTGTATTTTGTGTGTATGCATGTATTTTCAGCACTTGTAAAATTTAACTATTCTCTGCTTTTTTTTTTTCAATTGAGGATGTTTGAGAGAAATCTTAACTGGTGTCAAAATCAGATCATTTTAGAAACAAAGAAAAAAGAGCCAGTGACTTTTTTATGAGCATACAACGATCTTTTTTTCCCAAAAAAATATTGGAAGAGGTGGTCAGACAGTTATGAGTTTCCTTTTGGAAATATTGGAATACTGTTAAAAGTGGCACTGAGAGGAAAATCCAGAATGTGGGGCCGCCAAACAAAAACGCTATTCCAGAGCTATTTCCATTCTTCCGTCTCTGAATTCCTATTACATTTCTTATTGTACTTGTAACAATAATAGCTGATATTTACATCAGTGCTTACTATATGCCAAATTCTGTTCTAAGCCCTTAGTAATATGTTAACTCATTTGATCCTCACAACCCTAAGAAATAGGTGTCATTATTATCCTCATTTCACAGAGAAGGAAACTGAGGCACACAGAGGTTAAGTAACTTATCTAAGGCCACACAGGTGCAGGTGGCTGACTGTAGGGAATGCTGAATGCCGCCCTATGCGTGTTCTCTGGATTTTCCACCTTCCTGTTTCTTCCTGTACTGAGGAGAGCCCCTACCTATCCCGCTCTAGTTCCTACCTGGCTCAAATCCAATCTTATCTTTCGTGGCATTATGCAAGAATGTCTTCTCTGAGAAACTTTAGTGGCAACAGTAACTTTCCTTTCTGAATTTCCTATTTACCTGCACATATCTCTTGCTATTTTCACTTACCCACACACTGCACAAGTGCTAAGTGCCCAAAGCATCTCTTTAGTTCAGAAGGCGGGTAGTTCCCAGACTGAACCCTGTGGGCATCCCCCAGGAGCAGGCCAAGAGATTGTGGAAAACATCAGGGCAAAATTCCCTGGCAGCGCATTACAGAAGGCAGAAGCAGAGCGTGGGAGCCCGAAGGGCAATGGCTCCTCCTACTTAGCAGCTATGACATCATTGTTTGTCCTCTGAAGGGGCAGGTTCAGTGTCACCTTGTGCCGGCATGCCAAGCTTTCCCTTTTTAATTTGGTGTTTTCTCCTATCCTTTCCCTTTACCTTCAGTATCAAGCAAAGAATTGTTGGGCTAAAAAGAGAACTGGTATCTTAGAATCCAAAAGAATAAGAATCAAAATTTAAAAAAGAAAAAGAAAGGGAGGCAGACAGGTGAGCCTTCAAGTCATTCTCCCACGGGGTTGGTGCTAGCGCTTTGTACAAGATGTTCTGGGTGCACAGGAGGTCCCCAGGCTGGGGAGCAGAGCCGACTCGGGGACTCCTGGTTGGGGGTGGTGAGGCAGGCATGTCTGGGTATGCATCTTCACTCAATTCCCATTGAAGTCTACCAGCTGGATCTGTGTTCTTCTTTATTTTAACCCAGTTCCTTCCACTCCCTTGGATACAAGTGTGGCTTTGAGGCTATTGAGATCAAGGAATGCTGTGTTTGCAAAAAGGAGTAGATGTGGGATCTCTGCAGCTTCACCTCTGCTTCTCTCTTCCTTTCAGCTCTCTGTTCCCCCCCCCCCCAGGATGGGGTGCACTTGCCTCTCTCAAAGGCTCCTCCCATCTTGACTGGGTAGTTAGGGGGAGCACGGTGAGGACGGTATCCACAGGGAACTTGAGCTCTGCAAGTAGCCACGGTGGGGAGGCAGTGCGGTCGACCGCAGCCTGTGAGCTTGCTGTAGAAGAGAACTATAGCAAGGGTGAAGGGTGAAGGGTGAAGGGAATTTGATCTAAGAATTCAAATGACAGCATTTAAAGGTGTTGGAGTTTGTTCCCTCTAACTTCTTTCTCTTCCCACTAATTTCTACAAAAATGTTTCTGCTTTCTGACTGCAAGCTCCTGAGTCCATAATCAAATGCAATTTCCTTTAAAGATATATCACATGGGCTGACTTAACACTGAAGTCAGGAGAAGGCATTAAGCCACATGGACTCTCAATCCAGTTCTAAGGCATAGTGCAGTCTCCCTGTGCCCTATGCTCTGAGAAATTCCTTGTGTCTACATTGTGTGTGATTTTGTAAACTAGTAACTATAGCTAGAAAATAAAAGTACACCTGTAATATCTGCTCAGCATCTTACTTTGTGAATACCCTCCAAGCTCATGGGGAAAAGCAGTCAACACATATTATTCCCTCCTTTTAAACTGATGAGTACTGAGAAGCAAGTCCTACATTTTGAAACGCACAATTCATTTGATAAGTTGCTTGTGTGTGTCTGTGTGTGTATGTGCATGTGAATGTGTGGTGTATATGATGTTTGTTAGAGTGTATGTCTTAGTGTTTGCCAGGATGCTATTACAAATACCACACAATGTGTTGGCTTCAACAATAGGCATTTATTGTCTCACGGTTGTGAGGCAAGAAGTCCAGAACCAAGATACCGGCACGGCTTGCTTTCTCCTACAGTGCTGGCTGCCAGCAATCCTTGGTGCTCCTTGGCTCGCATCTCTGCCCCCATCACATGGCGCTACCCTCTCCTTTCATTGGCTCTTCCAGTGTCCACTGACTTCCTATTTCTTCCTTACTGGCCTTCTCTAACCCCTGGCTTCCATTTTCTCTTTTTATAAGGCTTCCAGTAATATGGGTTAAGACCTACCCTCATTCAGTTAGGCCACACCTTAACTAGAAATGACATCTTCACAAGGTCCCATTTACAACGGGTTCACGTCCACAGGGATGTGGATTAAGTTCAAAACATGTTTGTTGTGGTTCATAAGTCAGTCTACCACCGTGTGTGTGCATGTGTGGGTGTGAGCATGTGTGTTGCTATTTTATATCATGTAATCAGAGAGCTCCTTCCCTAAAGGGGAACAGCTGGGAAGAGATCGGAAGTGACCGAGTGAGCCGTGCCGACCTGTGGGAAGAATCCCAATGAAGGAAACAGCTGGTCACAGGCCAGGAGGCAGAGATGTACAGTGTCATGGTTTAAAAGCATCGATTGCTACTTAAATGGTATAAAGCAATATATTTAATTTTATATTTTCATTGCTGTGGCAGTTTGATGTAATTATGAATTCCAAAAATATAATTGGATCATGCTTGTAAACTGATCTGTTAATCTGGGCATGATTAGGTTAGGATTAGGGCGTTGAGCCCCACCCCTTGGTGGGTGGGGAATTGAATATAAAAGGCAAGGCAAAGGACAGTTGAAGCAGTCTTTTGAGAAGCAGTTTTGATGTTGGAAAGAAGGCCCCAGGAGAAGAGAAGCAAGCCATTCGCCTGATCGTCTACAGCTGACCTTGTGGAGGAAACAGGAGCTAAGCCCGGAGAGAAATGCAGCCCCAGGAAGAGAGGAACCCCAGAAGCCTGAACCCTGGCAAACGCTGGCAGCTGTCTTGCTCTAACACGTGGCAATGGACTGTGGTGAGAGAAGAAACTTAACGCTTTATGGCCTGGTATCTGTGGACTTCTACCCCAAATAAATACCCCTTATAAAGACCAACCCATTTTTGGTATTTCACATTAGCACCCCTTTGGCTGACTAATACAATTGCTTTGTCAGTATTCAGGTCCTAAACACTTCTCAACTGAAAATGTATCCTTCTGTGCTCAAGAAATATTAAGACTTACCTGTCAAGATTTGAGAGCAATTTCTAACATGTGATTTACCAATTTCCAAAGGGAAGCCCTCCATATGTTCAGAGGCAGCATCAGAAAAAGCCACTCCACTTCACATGCCTTTCAAGCAAAGGTCTCAAGGTAACTGTAACTGCACTCTAGCAGAAAGCTGTGAAGTGCCTTCCCCTCTCAGGAGCCAAGGCGCTTTCAGCATCCGTGAACTGGAATCGTGAACCCCAAAGCAGTCATTCACTTTTCAAATGTTGAAGCGAACCAATTGCTGACTCTACTCAGCCTGGTCCGTAGATAAAATTACGATTTTTCTCACCAGGGCTGTCTGATATTTTTTACTTTTTTTATTTTTATTTTTTTTATTTTTTTATGGGGAGGTCCTGGGGATCGAACCCGGGTCCCTCCATATGGGAGACGGACGCCCAACCAGTTGAGCCACATCCGACTGATATTTTTTATATCCACCCAACTCTCGTGATGAAAACACTTGTGTTCTTTTGGGAGCAGTTAGTCATCACAGACTAATCCTTGCATTACACCGTCTGGGGCAAGAGACTTAGTACTTATGAAAAATGCAAGCAGCTTCCACTTCAGAAAATCAAAAAGATACACGCGCACACCCACACGCATGTGCATGCACGGATCAGTTCATGAGGAGAAACAGACCCTTCTAGAATGTGAGGTTTTCAGTGTTTTAGTTCAAGTGGTTCAGCCTGAACTCTTAGTTCTTCACAAAATAAACAAAAGAAGAAGGAAGGTTTGTCAACAAGTCCATGAACAAGTGTTTATTCAGGGCTTACAGGGCGCAGAGTACTGTTAGGCCTAAAGCTAAGGAGGATTTAGGTACTTGTTTATTCCCAGGCCTCTAAAATGGTTTTGTTAGCTTATGCTCTTAACTCTTCAGAAGTGATGAGAACTCTAAGGGAATGCAGAGCCATGTATACCGATGGCTATTACTTTAAAATTTTTCTTCTGCCATAGATGTACACTGTAAAGAATAATTATTATGATTGTTTGTACTCTGGAAACTTCCAGATCTCCTGCCCCCTGACAACTCCATCCTTGCTCCCTAAGAACAATATATTTTTTTCATGAAATGCACCATCGCTTTTTATTTTAAATGTTCTAAAGATTTCTTTTGTATGGTTCACTTACCCTTTTAGAGGTATTCTAACAGTTTCTTGATGTAAATAGATATAAATATGTGAATTTACATAGATGTAAATATATGAATACCTGTTTATCTTTTCTAGTTTCATTTCCCCTGTGTCTCATTTTCCTCATCTGTCTGTTTTTAATTACCTTCTTCTCTATGGTATTCTACGTATTCACATATGCCAAATAAAATTCCTTCTGGATCAAGGTGTGATTTAAATAAAACAAGCAGCATATCTATAAAGACATGCTGGCACCTAACAGTAGCATTCCTAAAATTTAACTTAAAAATGGATTCCAATTTGTGTAGCAGAAAATAAAACCTCTGGGAAGCAGATCACGGCGGGGCAGACTGTGGTCGGCTGAATTATCTCCTCCCTCAGAGGGCATGTTCACAATCTTCACCTGCCTTCCTGTGGGTGTGAACCTGTAAATGCGACTTTTTGAAGATGTTATTTTTGGTTAAAGGGTGGCCAACTGAATCAGGGTGGGTCTTAATCCATATTACTGGAGTCTTCTCTTATAACGAGAACAAACCATAAGCCCAAATCAGAGGAGGCCGCAGGGAGAAGCCGGAAGTCAGAGGAAACTGGAAGAGCAGACACAGGAAAGAAGCTGGCCATGGATGGGAGGCAGAGATGTGAACCCCAGGACTGCGGCCAGCCGCGCCGGGACACCCAGACTTTGGGAGAAAGCATAGTCTGGCCGACAGCTTGATTTTTGGGCTTCTAGCCTCTGAAAACGTGTTAAGAACAACACATTGTGTGCTATTTGTCATAGCAGCCTGGCAAAACAAGACATGGGGTGCTGGCAGTTTCTCCTCAGCTCTTGCCCCTGTTGGCCTGGGGGTGGGTCTCTACTCCAGCACAATCAAGAGGCAGTGTTGAGGAGGCAGGTGGCTCCGTGCCAGCTCTTCTCTGCTACTCACTGCTGCGGTGGGGGGACACGGTGACATGGGTTCCAGGAGCGGGAAGACTAACTCCCTCTTATTTTTGTTTAAGGGAATAATAATGAAAGAATCAGAACACAATAGGGGATCTTTCCCATTTGCTTCTAGCTAGCTACAAAGTGCTTTGCTGCTGCCTAGGCTGGCACATGCCCTGAAGGAGGCAAGGAATATTGATCAACAGCCAGGACCTGGGAAGGGGCAGCTCTGCATTTGCATCCTGGCTCCACTGTGGAGTGTGCTGCTTGCGGTTGAGCCAGTGTGTTTCAACCTCTTTAAAAAAACATTTTTTTTTGTTCTTATTTTTTAACCTAAAATAGGTATCATGTTATACAGTCTGTTTTGCAACTCCATTTCCCATTTACTAGTGTGCTTCGTGATCTTCTTGTGTCGGCACACACAAAACAGCCTTGTTTTTTGAAGGGCAAGATAGCATCACAGTAGAGACGCCCCAAAATTTATAGCTATTTCACTCTTTAAAAATTTTTTTAAATTCAATTTTTAGAGCAGTTATAGGTATGCAGACAAATGATGCAGAAAGTACAGAGTTTCCATATATCCCTCTCACACATGCAGTTTTCCCTATTAGTAATGTTTTGCATTGGGGTGGTATTTTTGTTACAAGTGATGACTAATAGTTACATTATTAACCAAAGTCCATAGTTTACATTAGGGTTCACTCTTGATGTACAGTTATATGGGTTTTTAATTATATATATTTTTACTGTGGTAATGTATATACAACATAAAATTCCCATTTTAACCACTTTCAAGTATACCATTCAATGGTGTTAATTAAATTTACAATGTTTTGCTACTGTCACAACCATGGAATCTTCTTTTGAATCTGTAAAGTGGATCTAGTGGGAGCTGGTAAGCTTTAGCCTCCCCTCACATACCTTGTTATAGGAAGTGATTATGTATGAGTGGTAAGAAGTAGAAAGCAAATTTAGTCCTTGTGGTAGGCTGAATTATGTACTGCAGAAAAGCATGTTCATCATCTTAATCCATTCCTATGGGTTGACCCGCTTGTACACAGGATCTCTTAAAGATGTTATTTTTAGTCCCGGTGTGGTCCAAGCAAATCAGGATGGTCTCAGTCCCATAGTGGAGGCCTAACTGCGAGAAAGCCACAGGGCAGAGTGGAAGCTGGACGTCAGCGGAACCTGGACGAGAAAGGAGAAGAGGCTGCCGTGCACAATGCCACGTGCCGGGAAAGCCAAGGGCCAAGGATGGCGACAGGCGGCCAACCCCGGACCTCCACCGTCCTTGAGGACAGACAGTCACCTTGCTGACAACTTGGTTTTGGACTTCTCTGAGCCTCAAAACCGTGAGCCAATAAATTCCCTTTTCCAAGGAATTTAGTCGGCCTCTTTGACATGTCCCTTGCTCATTTCAGGCATGGAGAAGTGGGGTGTGTGTGTGCGTGTGCGCGTGCCAGCATATCTGTGCCTTTGTGCGTCCTTGCTGCCTTGGCATGGAAGAAGAACCTCTGAAACGGGAATCCTGTGTTTAAGTATTTATGTTACAACTCCTTTCCCTATTCTATTCTCCTCTTAGTATTTCCTTCCAGCCCCAATTTTCCATGTCTTCCCCTCTACTTGCCCAACCCTGGACAACTCAAGAGATGGAATGTAACTCCACCTTCTTTTGAATATGCAACAGCTAGGAGTTGGAAGGAAGTGGGAGAGAAAAACCCTGCAAGAAATTCAACCCGGCTCTGCATGGAGCTCAGGACCTAACCGGGCCGCTCCTACCTCCACCCACCTCCCGCAAGAAACAATCCCGCAGCCTGCGGGTGTTGTGCAGCCGCGAGGCGCTGCTGAGGAAGAGCCGGGGCCCGCGGAGCGCGCAGCAGCCCTTCCAGTACCGGGTCTGCACTCGGGCTGGGAAGGGGAATGTTGAGGCGGATTAAGGCATTTCAGGACCACGCACTGTGAACGGCCTCACCTTTGCCGAGCAGGTGAGCAGAGCACCTAGGACCACCCTCTTGCTCTGCAGAGCGGGGACACTGCGCCTCGCACTGGTTGCTGTCTTACTTTTCTTCCCTCTTTGACCGCGGTGTGGGGTGGTGAAATCACCCCACACGCCCCCCGCGGACGTGGAAGGAACGCTGAGAGGTGAGTGGGCTGCTTTGCCACTTGTCACGGCGCACTCACTTTTGGAGATGGGAAAGCCAAGCAGCCTGTGGGTTGAGTCCTGGGTGAGTGGAGGAGCGAGAGGAGGGAGGAGTGGGGAAGAGGAGTCGGTGAGCCAGAGGCTAAGAAGTCGCAGGTGCCCCGGGAGCCCGGGGAGCACAAAGCCTCCGCGGGGGGCGGCGCGCGTAGTCATGGCAACCGGGGAAGGGACCCGGGGTTGCGAGCTGGGGCGCGCCTCGGTGCTGCAGCGATTCAGCCGGTTGCCGGGTGACCGCACGGGGCCTTTAGGGGAAGAGTGAAATCTTTGGGAACTTCTCGGGTTTACTGGATAAGCCAAAGGGTCTGCTGTTTCCTTCCACACTTGTCTCCCTCAATCATTAACTCACAATCTGTTAGCAGCCACTTGTCTTTTAGTCAGGGGATGAGACATCTAGCATACCATTAACTTAATGCCACAGTACTTTGCTTTTGAAAATATTTGGACTGTGGTCTGATGGAAGACATGATCCTTTCTCAAGGAAGAAAAGATAAGCTATTCTGTTTCCTCAGTTTGAGTGTAGAATCTGCTGATGGGGACTCCTTAATTAGTATTATGATTATTTTAAATAAAAATACAGAACCTGATTTGGATCCATGAAAGCTAATGGGCCTTCAGCCTTTTAAAAAGATCAACCAAAGTCTTTGCAAAAGAAAAACATATAGCAAGTAGTAGGCACAGTATTAAAAATTCAGACAGTTCTGTTGCATCTTAAAATGTTTTAAAAAGACACGGCTTTCACAAAGCATGGGAGAGAATCAACTTCATTTCATTTCACTGGGTATTTACTTACATGTAAATGTGCCAGATAATTCTTGCTTTTTATCCCAAAGATAATTTGTTTTAGCCATACACTACAAGGAAAAAAATTTGGGAGGGCATTTAAATGATCTTATCCAGAGTAGTGATTGGCAGCTACAGTGATACTTTTTTTCCTTCATTTTTTAATGTATTCTTCTTATAACTAAAGGAATCTTTCAATTTGTTTCTCTAGATTTTAATTATATTTGCCCAAAGATAGTGATCTGTTACTAGTACATAAGGGCTATTCCTTCATGCTTCATGTTTATTTTCTTCCTCTGCCTCCATTTCTTTATCTTTATGTTATTTGTTTATTCAGGTATTCACTAATCAAATCTTTATTGAGTACCTGCTATGTGCTGTGTGTAGTGCTAGACTTGAAGAAGGAGGAGGTGAGAAAGATATATAAAGTTGGATTGGAAAAATTCAGTTTAGGGAAAGAGGAAGTCTAGGAAATGAGTATAATCCACTATAATAAGCTCTAGTTTGGACATTCCACTCAGAGAGAGTCAGAACAGTCCCTGCTGCTGACCTGGGGAGGAGCGCTTACTGCAGCTGAGCTGTGTGCTTTATCTGTATCATCACATTTGCCCCTTCAAGGCAGGTTGTACAGAATTCATTGAAAGTGGTAAAGTCAGGATCTAAATCCAAATATGATGTTAAAATATGCACCCAGCAGTGACATGCTGTGCCTGAAACATTAATCCCTCTGATCCCTATGTCCCTGCTGACCAAAGTACCATATTTTGATTATTCTTAATAGCTGAGTTGAATTTCTAAAAAAATTTATGCCATTTTCTTTTTGATCAAAAGATTTCTAAAGTCAGATACCAGTTGCATTTCTTAAGACTGTATGTTTTTCTTACTGGAATGTTGCTGTTGTGAATAATCATTTTCTGGGGTTCCTGTGAAGTTAATGGAAAAATAAAATTATTCACATCATCTTTTAAGAACATTTAAAAGTACTTATGTTTTAAAGTATTCTATTGTATAAATCACTATAGCATTAGATTTGTTTAAAGCAAAATACACTACTTAATTATCATTCCAGTTTTTATTTAACTTTCTGGATTTTAAATCTTTTCTGTCAGATTTTTTTTTTTTTTTTTTTTTTTTTAGCTTCTGCAGACAGTGACTTTAGACAGGTGATAGCTGAAAATTGCTATCTGGAAAGCTGTCCTAGAAAGCTAAGATATGCATTCGGCTTGACCTGCACTGACCTTTGGCTACGTGTACTCTGTTGTAGCCCTGTAAGCTCTTTGAACTAACTTTATTAGTGTTTTCACTCTTAATATTTTGTTTTTCCACATAGATTGCAGGATCCCTGGAGGCAGTCCTCCTCTTAATACCAAGTACAACACTTTTAATGAGATGAAGTGGCAGGAAAACAAAAATAAACTTTACCAGGCCAATGAAATATAAAGTAGAAATAATCCTTTAGTATTTAATGTTCAGAGCCACAGATGTTCTCATTTGCTGATACTAGTCAATTGTTGTTTTTTCTCTCTTTCTTTCTTCATGCTATCACCATGTAAAATGCTGGGTAGCATCTATTTTACAGATTGAAAATGGAGCTGTGGTGACTAGTGTACAAAGTATTTTCTGGTGTTTTATTTTATTCGAACTCAAAACAACCATAGCTGGAATTTGCACCACCACTTATATATATATTTAAAATATATAAGGAAACAGAAGCTCAAAGAAGTGGGGAGACTTGGCCAGGCAGCTGGACAGAGGGGCATCTTCTGATATCGCGTTTTCCCATTATACCAGTCTTGCCAAGCAGAGGCATTTGGGAGCGTTGGGAGACTGGGCTCTCATCAGACTGGAGGATGGTGGGGGCAAGATGCCTTCACTCCACTCACCTTGCCACCGGAGACCTAGAAGAAGGTGAGGGAGCCCCTTTAAAAAGATGAGTAAAGAAAGAGGTAGGGCAGAAGAAAGGAGGAGGTGGGGACAGAACAGGAATTGGAGAGGGGTTGAGTGGACCCAAAGAAAGTACAGGTCAGGGGATAGAGTGCAATAAAGTTGATAAAGAGGGAACCGATGTCGTAAGGAACTGACACAAGTCAGGAAGGAGAACTCAGCTGTGACTTTGAAGATAAGACCTATACCAATTGCTTTAATATTCCCATTAGTATTCTCTCCTAGGACAAATAAATGTTGGCATGAGTTGTGGCAAGTTTTTACACCGGTATATCCCATTGGGTGTATGAAAAAGAGACACTCAGAACTGAATTCTTCTATATTTGCCTCGCTTCTTCCTTTATTTTCACTCCCATTTCTCCAGAACTAGTTTCAAAACCTTGTTAAATTTTGACAAGGTCAGATGGAGCTGATGACAACCTCATTTTCAGCTAGGCGTGACCTGTCTCTCTGCCTTCATTGAGCTGCAGAGTGGTTAGAGTGATATGCACTGCCTGCATAGCCTGATAGAGCCAATAAAAAATGAGCTTGCAATTCATCCAGGACGGTGAAGCATGGAGTTCACAGGTGCTAGCAGTCAGGAAGGAAGGCTCGGGCAACCTTCTATTTCGAGGGCGTTTTCCAGACTTAATTCCAAGATATGCTCAGTGCAGTATTTTAGACTATTTGTGAGTAGCCAGAAGAATTTGAAGGTTCACTCTGAGGCACTGAACAACTAAGAAGTTTATCATTGAAAAAGTGTTGTAAAGTCTCAGATTATTAAAATGATGTGGTTGTAAAATAATAGGGTCTAAAGGGAAGGGCGCTATTCTTGTGGGCAGTGCCTTGCCCTTGGCTGGACCACACAGAACCTGCTTTGTAAAGATAGGAATCAGTGCCGTGTATCAAGACAGCAAATGGATGGCTCCAGTCTTCTGCATTAGAAGTTTGAGTGTTCACCGATCTTCAGAATCTCAAAGTATTTTTTTTTTTTTTTTGCCTCCTTAACTCCATTCATTACTTCAGGCTCTGCCTTCAGAGAAGATGGATTATAGTTGTCCACTTTTCTTCATGTAATACCTTGCCATTTACTAAAGAGTTTTAATAAGTCACTTCTTGGCCCTATTTATTTATTTATTAACAATTTATTGAAGTATATCGTTCATACATGAACATGCATAAACTACAAGTATTCAGTAAGCATCGTGAGCTTACAAAACAAACATGCATAACATCACACAGGGCTCCCACACATCACTCCCCCACAAACACCCTGCATTGTTGTGAAACATTTGTTAACAAATCACGAAAGAGCATCGTCAAAGTATTACTACCAACTATAGTCTGTATATTCTTCCCCTATACAATTTTTAAAATAATACTTTTATCCATTTTTACCCTCCCCTCCCCCATTTTTGCTGTTTCTGAGTCCATTTGCTGGGCAACTGTGTCCGTTTCCTGCCCTCTCTTCTCATCCTCCTCCTGTCTTCACTGGGATTCAATCCTCAGAAACTCTGATGTGGGAGAGCGGCGTCCTACCGCTTGCGCCATCTCAGTTCCTGGTTTTTCGGTGCGTCTCATCTTGGCTCTCCCTTGTGACACTCTCCTTTTATGTCATCATCTTTCTGCATGGCTCACGGGGCCTGGGAGTGCACCTGCCCGTGGGGCCTGGTGGCCCACGCGCCTTCTATATTTTTCTTTTTTAAAAATTTTTACTGGGAGGTCCTGGGAACCGAACCCAGGTCCCTCCATAAGGGAGACGGATGGCCAACCACCCAAGCACCCAAACCACATCCGTCCCACTGCTATATCTCTTAAGGTTGAACAAAGATACCCAAAGTTACAGTCTTTTCCCTTACAGGATAGTCTTATAATAAATAAGGCTTAGTTTATCACCAGCATTCCAAAAACCAGACCTAGGGAGAAAAGCTAGGTCTGGGGACACACGCACGGTTTCTAATATAGTGAATGTTTAGCCTACCCTGATTATCACAAAATCAGGACAGGGAGAATATTTGCAAATTGGCCCTTTTAAAAAAAATCAAAACTCTGTCCTTGTCTTAGGAATCTCTTTCTTTTACACTCCCACAAAACCTGCCCTTCACCATCTTCACTTATGGAGTTACTTATGTCTTCACTGCCCTCTCCTGAGTTGTTCTCCTTTGAAGCCTGTCCTATTTGCTTCTAAGTGTGCAACCACAGACTGTATTCTGAAATATCCTTCCTGAGAATGTGTCCCTATCCTTGGAGGAGCTTTTCAAGGAATACGAAATGTACTTTTTGGACACAATCCAGTAGCTCTCCCTAATGGTTGGTTTCAGAAACAGGTTCTTGTGTGGAATAGCTATTGTTACACCAGCCAAGAAAGAATGCTTGTTTCTCAGAGCAATGCATACTTAATTAATATGGGGCCTGATGCCAGGACCTCGAGCTTGAAAAGTCAGCTTTGAGAGTCAGTACAAGTTCCCTAAGGGCAGAACTGTCTATTTCTCCTGATTTGAGCCAGACACTTGTCTGACTGGTCAGTGTGCAAGAAAGCTAGTACGAGTCTCAGGAGGTGGGTCTGTTCAATTCCTGCTTCTAGAACACCTTTCTGCTCAAGGATCACCTCATATGCAGTCCTTAAATTAAGGGTCAGAGCAGTACCAGACACAGATGTGTTAAGAGTGAGGAAAAACCACTGTTCATGGCTGTGTGTGACTTACCCAGATTTTGGCAGAGTGAAATAGCACTTATTTGCCTGTGCTGCTGGAGAAGGCAATGTCATTGGGGTGTTTTGGGAGATCCCAATTAGTCAACAAGTATTTGTCTGTCACTCTATGCTCATTGTTGACAGAGGCCTGAACAGGCGTGCCATGGACTTGCTCCTCAGTAGCTTATGATCTGGCTTAGGATTCCACGGACACGACGATACGAAAGCACAGTTAAAGGCTTCTGTCGTGTGCAAGTTCCTGGAATTGCACATCTCCCGCAACCCCAAACAACTGCTCAGGATGTGAGGCCCGTCACTCAGAAAGCCACAGCTTCCTCCTGTCCTGTGACTTCCCAATGCTTATTTCCTCCCCAATCCCACTGAAGCCAGCACCTTCCTGCTCTTCACCTCAGTCATACACCACTGTCAGTGAGGGATGGCTCAGGTAATCCCAAATTGGATCTTGGACCTGGCTAATCTAGCTCTCGTGCATTAAGCCTTTTAACTCATGGAAGAACTTTCTGAAGGAAATAAATGAAGGGGCTGGGCTGAAGGGGCAGAACAGGGAGCCAGTTTTACTCTTTCCATATTATTGGCAGTAGTAATACATCCTTGGAAAACCATGAAAGATTACTTGAGTATTCATTTCAAGGACAGAAGAATATGTAGGACACATAAGAAGACTGGGTTGAGTGCTACAATGGGACAGAGAGGAGGGAAACTGGTCAAAAGCTCTAGAAGATGACAGATGGTTGGGCAATAGCAAATAGAAGCAAATGCTCCATATCCTGAAACTGATGGAAGAAAATAAACATGGTGACTAGGAAGCTAGGTCTGAGCTACTGATGTATCCCCTGGGGCATACTTCCAGGAAGCCCAGAGACCCACCATTCCTTACCCACTGGAGCTCAGCTCTTCTGCCTGATGATCAGCAGTGGTATGGAGCTAGAGGGGTGCCCACAGGGCAGAGTAAATGCCTGCTATCTCATCATTCCTGGCATTTCAAATTGGAACATAAATTCAGTTCTATGGGTCATTAGGTTTAGAGGTGTTTTGGGTATTCTCTGTTTCACCTGTACATATTAGGTATTTTGGGACTGGCCCAGGAACTCATTCACTATATATCCTATTTCTAAGGAAAATATGTGCCAAGTTCCAAACAACTGAAATGTATTTTTGTTGCACAAAGCCTTTCTAAAATGAAGATTAGAGCAACTGAGAATTTTAGTTGGAAGGCTGAAGCATGGAGGGAAGTGATAAAGGAGGACAAGAAGACCTGGGTACAAGTCTTGTTTCTAATACAAATTCACTAATGCTTAGCAAATCACATTCCCAGAGATTTAGTTTTGCCATCTATAAGAGAAGGGATTTGTTTAGAGAGTGTCTAAGTTCCCTTAATGCTCTGGATTTCTGTTGTTTCTAAAAAGCAGCCTAAAAATGGAATAATCTTCCCTAAGAATCCCAAATGCTGCTCCAATATAAAACTCTTTGCCTTTTTCCCATGAGTCTTCCAGTGTCCCTCTGAGGCTGCAGTGATCAACAATAATATGCCCTTCCAATTTCCATACACAAGGTTGGGAAAGTCTCCCTGGGAAAATTTTTAGAGGGGAGACTTTCTCAGATTTATGTGTCCTTTGGTTCATACATTTATAAAAATAAAATTGCTCTTGGATCTCCTGCCTTTGATATCTTCTCAACCTTGAGAAAGTAGCAGGGCCATAGAGCAGCCATATTGCCATAGGAGTATCATGGTCTCTTAAGAACATTCTTGTTTTTAGAGTGATGCATTTGGTCACACGCTACCAAATGCCTGTGATGCACATATGACCTGAAAATGAGGAAGAAACAACACTGTTTACCCGCCACCTACCTTTTTAGTGGGATGAAAGATTGCTGGAATAATGTGAAAATCAACAGTTCCCTGATTGTGGGAATATTTTTTCAGGAGAAAGCTTTCACCACTTTTAAAGTTAAATATTATATTAATCGTTGTTAGTTCTGGGAGTTGGCCCAAACATATCATTCTTCCAACAGTGTTTGTGTTCAGCCAACATAGGCAGTCAGCCATCGAATTAAGCTTTTTTTTTTCCTCCTAAAAGATGTGATTTGACCAGTAAGAATTTGGTTATGCAATTAAATGTTGATCATGCCCCTTATACCTCCCTATTATTGACACTTAATATTGGTAAGTGCTTCGTGGCCACTTAGCATAGCCTCAAGGGGCATGGGATTTTTCTTTTGGAGCAATGAAAATGTTCAAAACTTGATTGTGGTGATGAATGCACAACTTTGTAATTATAATGAGAGCCATTTATTGTACACTTTGGATGGATTGTACGATGTGTGAATACATTGTTGTTGTTTTTTTTAAAGAAAATGTTGCTCTGTTAGGAGGTGAAAGCCCTGGGTTTGGAAAGTTTGGTGCCTTGGTGATGCAAAGTGTAAAGACTTCCCCCACCACAATAAATAACAGATATACAAATTTTCATTTCAAATCCGCCAATCTTCAAAGCCACATCGCAAACCACACCTTCATTCAGATGTTGAGGATAATACACAAGAAAAATGAAAGTACCACTAGCTGTGAGAACTTGTTAAAAAGAAAAAAAGGCAGTTTCCTTTAGATTGTGACTTAAGACTTGGTTTTCATGTTGAAAATGGGAAAAGTCAAAGAATCTTCAAAGAATGTTGACCAATGATAGAATTGCTGTAAAAACTGTTTTTTAGTAGAACTCTTGATGTTGGCAGAAGGAAAAATGAGAGAGCTTTTCATGTGACTAATCAGACTAAAAGGCAACCAGAGACCATACTACAAGATGTGACGCCTGAAACACCTGCCAGCATTTAATCTCTGGCACTGTGATTTACTGTGACTGAATGGGCTCAGCAAAGTGAAAACAAAAGCAGAAGTGACTGATACAGAAAGGCACCAGCCAACTGGTCCACCAGGGTGGGCCAGGAGCTGCCAGGATGCAATCTAGTGTCTGGCATGGATTGGAAGGAGTGGCAGGGGTGAATTATTTTTTTTTTTCCAAGATATATTTTTTTGCATTTTTAATAGACTTCATTTTAATTATTTTAGTTAGATGTTTAGATTTACCGACAAATCATGCATAAAGTACAGATTTCCCATATACCCCTCTCATGCACACAGTTTTCCCTATTCATAACACTTTGCACTAATGTTGTGATTTTGGGGCTAGTTATATTTGATTACTTCTTTGGAAAGGGTGCTTCTGGAAATTTTTGTTGAGATCTAATTTACGATGGATCTCATGGAACAAAAAGATATCTCTTACTAGTTTACTAAAAATCCACTTTGAGAAACTGATTGTTTTGTCATAGTGGGAAAGATTTTTACCAATAACGGCAGTGTTTTAGGAAAGTAAGAAAAACTCCCTTTTAAAAATTTGTTTTGTATTAATTTTTTGGAAGAAACTATTTATGGTGGCAGCTTTTTAATTAATTTTATTTACACACATTCCATATCCACTAACATGCACTCCCCTTTCTCCCCTTTCCCCATCTCCTGGTAACCTCGAATCTACTTTCTGACTCTGCGTATATGTTATTTCTAGACATCTCTTATAAGTGGTATCACACAATATGTGTCCTTATGTGTATTATTTCACTGAGCATAATGTTTTCAAGGGTCTTTCATGTTGCAGCATGTCTCAGAACTTCAGTTTTCCATGGCCAACTAATATTCCATTGTGTGCATGTATGTTTTGTTTATTCACTCATTTGTTGCTGGGCACATGGGTTCTTTCTAACTTTTGTCTGTTATGAATAATGTTGCTATTGGCATTGGTGTACAAGTATCTCCTTGAGACCCTGTTTTCACTTTCTAGGTATATAGCTAGAAGTAGAGTTGCCAGGTCATATGGAAAATCTATGCTTAACTTTTTGAGGAACTGCCATATTGCTTTCCACAGTGGCTGTAATATTTTACATTTCCACCAACAGTACACTAGAGCTTCAATTTCTTTGCTTACTTTTCAACACTTATGTTCTGTTGTTGTTTTTTTTTCCCCCAATAATAACCATCCTTGAGGGTGTGAGGTGGTATCTCATTGTGGTTTTTATTTGTATTTTCCTAATAGCTAATGACATTGAACATCTTTTCATGTGCTTATTGGTCATTTGTATATCTTTTTGGAAAAATGTCTATCCAAGTCCTTTGCTCACTTTTTAACTGGGTTGTCTTTTTGTTGTTGCATTGTAAAAGTTCTTTACATATACTGGGTATTAAGCCCTTATCTGATACAGTTTATAACTCTTTTTTTCCCCCTTTCTGTAGATTTCTTGATTTGTATTAAATTTTTTCAGTATGTATTTCATTTCCATGGTATATAATTAGATGGTACAAAGGAGCATCTACTGAAAAAAATCTCCTCCTCTCTTCTCTTGCCTTCTACCCCGTTACCATCTCTTGGCCACCCAGTTCCCCTCTTAGGAGGCAGCCAGATGACCAGTTTACTTCCAGAAAATTATATGCCTATATAAGTAAATATACTTTCTTCCACTTGCCCCTTTTTAAAAAGCAGTGATGCCATATAGTATATATGGTATTCTGGACCTTTTTTTTTCTTTGCACCTAACAATATATTTTGGAGATTATTCCGTATCAGTACATAAAACACTTCTTCATTCTTTTTAATGGTGCATAGCATTCTGTTTTATGGTTGTGACGTATTATGTAAATCAGTCCCCTGTTGATGGACCCTTAGGTTATTTCCATGCTTCAGTGAATAATCTTGAACATACTCCATTTTACACATATGCAAGTATATCTGTAAAACAAATTTCTTGAAGTGAATTTGCTCGGGAGAAATGTTATGGATATATTACATTTTAGGATATTGTGAAATTGCTCTCCATGGATGTTGTACCAATGTACACCCCCACAGACAGTGTCTGTTTTATCCCTACCTCTTCACCAACACCTGGTGCTAACAAACTCCTTGATCTTTGCACATCTGATAGGTGAAATATGGTGTCTTGGTGTAGCTATTATTTGCTTTCTCTTATTCTCAGTGACTTCTGAGTCACTTCATATATGATTCTAGGGTCTTTGAATTTCTTTTACCGGGATTGTCTATTTATTTCCTTTGTTATTTTCTCAGTTGGGCTATTGGGGGTTTTGCCTCCTTCTTTATGTTGGCAGTTATTGAAAAAATTTCTTTTATTTGGCATCTTCAACGCAGCCTGTGGGAGACTCTTGGAGTTCTGCTGTGAAACAGGAGCTTTGTTTGAGAATAGTAAAACCTGTTTTTCAACACCATTGATCAAATAGTGGCTCAGTGACAATAAATTTTAAGGGTACAGCCTGATGCTGTAGGAGGCTTTACTAAAGGGGTTGATATTCAGGAGAAAGAATATCTTTATGAGAACATTCCCACAACATGTTTTAATGTTATTCGGGATTTACTCAAGTTATCTTTTAAATATTGGATGTATAAAGTCAAGTTAATAAATAATTTGGTATGAGCAATTTAGCATATTGTTAAGTTTCATTTTGCTAAGTCCAAATTTCAAGGTCTACATTGCTAAACTCATTTCGGATAACCCAAACGCAACGTGCCCAAACTGAACTTGTCACTTTTACCCACAGAACAACCCTTCTTCTTGTATTCCCCACCTTGATTTTCCAAGCCATCTTCCCCCTCTCCTCCACACCCAGTGTGTCACCAATCAATGCTGTCTACTAAACCTCTCTCAAATGTGTCAACCCTTCTGCCCCTATTAACCACCACCTTGACTAAACCCCTATCTGGACTGCAGTAGCCTTCAGTGGACTCTTTGCCTCCAGATGTGTCCCAGTTCAATAGTTCTCTGATCTGTAGCCACAAGCTTATAAAATGCAAATATGATCACCACGGCTCTGCTTAAAACCCTTTCATGCCCTCCCCTACCAGGGCTCTTAGGATAAAACTCAAACTCAGTTTCTCCACTTACCACACCCTCCTTCCCACTCTCCACCTGTCCTTTCCACAGCGTTTGCTCAAGTCCTTCCAATCAGTGTGCACACTCTTGTTTCAGAAACTTTGACTGCTCTCCTCTCTGTTTGGAGTTTTCTCCCCCCTTCCACTGCCCTCGCCTCTTTCCCCGGATAGCTCCTCACTCTTTCCCCAGCAAGTCTCCCTGACATTCCCCAAGTCTAGGTTAGTGGCTTCTCCTAGGACCCTGTATGTCCCTTCTCTTAAGGTCATCACCCTGTGTTACAGCTGCCTCTTTCCTCATACAAACAGATGTTCCCCGCAAGGCTGGAGGTCCCAAAGGTGCAGGACCGTGTCTGTCTTGCTTACCACCATTGCCCAGCACCCAGCAGGGAACCTTGCTCATAAATGTCTGCTGGGTTAATGACTGTCAAAAGATGGTTGGAGAACTGCAGGAGCATGTGTTCCAGGAATGGGATGTTGCTATGTGTGAGTGGGTTGCAATAGTATTACGTATTGAGAGTCCCAGAATGAGACCCTAAGTGCCTTCACTGAAGACTCTGAAACGTGTGGCAAGAAGAAAGGGCTAAGTTGGCTGGAGTTTTATTGTCTGATGGCCCATTTAGCCTCATGAGAAAGACACTGAAGGGAAGGCTTGCTCAAGGTTAAGACCAAGCAGCAGAGAAACAACTGTGGCCTGCCAACTATCCTGGCCGAGAGTGCCTGTCTAGGAAGGTTTTCACCGAGGGACAGGCAGGTAAACAGGCTTGGGGTCAAGATCTGGGCCCTGGGTTCATAAGGAAGGGATAGGTTTTGAGTTCAGTGTCACTCAAAGTGCCTGCAAGTGCAGCCCACTAGCGAACCTCTGCTTTCCTTTACTTTTTCTTTTTATTTATTTATTTATTTATTTATTTATTTTTTATTTTTTTATTTTTTTCCCTTTACTTTTAATACATTCATATCCCTCCCCTTATGATGTAAGGGTGTGGTTCAGGGCTGCATTGGGGCAAAAAATCCTGTATTTCCAAAATGTAGTCATTGATTTGGGACTTGGTATATGGAGTACAGTAAAAGTCATAAAAGCCACATCTTATGACTCTGTCTAAAGTAAGCTAGCAAAACTTGCTTGAGCTTAAGGTACTCTCCAGATGACTTCCCTCCCTGCTGTTCTCTTCTCCTGGGAAATTTACAGGTCATGAGAAACTTTTCCCTCCCTGGGCTTCACACTTAAAGTTAGCAGACCCCCTTCCCAGTGATCTGCTGTCTTTGCATTATGACTTCATTCTCTCCCTCCATGGGCCTGTAAGGATAGTTATCATGCAAGACCAATAAGGAGAAAGAGCAAAGACTAGAATTGCCACTGTAAGGCATTTGCTTGTGGGTCCAGAGGCAACGTCCTATGAGAGGCAAATATACTTCACATCCCATAGCACCGAGAAATGGAGTCTTCATCATACAGTGACCTCTGTTTGCAGAAAATCAGATTAAGAAGACTGGGGGCGGGGGGGAGGCAGAGGTCATTTTGGTTTTTGTTGTTTTTGAGATGAAAAGTCTTCTGTGAAGAGCCGGAGTGAACTTGACACCTCATTCAGAATGGAGGTTTTGGTGTGGTGAAATCTATGTATAACGCTACCTGTAATGGGAAGAGGAAGCAATGGTGGTGGCAACCAGGGTTATGACAAGGACAGCGGTGGCCATTTACTGATTTTACTACAAGTCAAGCACTCTGCTGAATATTTTATGGGATTTTTAAATTTAATCCTCACAGCAAACTTGTGAAGCTGGTGATACAATTAACCCTCATAGCAAAGGGATTGCTGAGGCTTGGCAGAGAGCCTGACACTCCACAAGTCTGGTTCTTGGTAGTGCATGGAGAGCTGGAGTTCCAACAGGGCCTTCGACCCTGACTCTCACTGCCTCTGTTGATGTCATGGGTCAGACTCTTGGGTGGGAGCCTAACTCTGCTCTTACTGGCTGTGTGACCTTGGGCAAGTTACTGACCTCTCTGTACCTCAGCAAAATGAGGATGCTAGGGGTAACTAACTCATCAGGTTGTTGAGCATACCACGTAAAATTATGAGGCAATGTATTGTATTAGGTAACACCAGGTACTATAACAAAGAAAACCCAATATTACAGTGGTTTGATAAAAGAAGTTTACCAACTCGGTCACAGTGGGAGAGGTGGCAGGTCTCTGTTCCTCACAGCCCAAGGGACCTAAGCTAGTTAAGGCTTTGCACCTTCAAGGTGTGATCTCCAGAGTCCCTTGGACCTTGACATCCCACCCACAGGTGAGGGAAGAGGAGAGGGTGGCATGCAGACAGGGATGGATCCTGCCGTTGTGAGGCCTGAAGAGAATACATTTTGGGAGAGGCTCTTTAAGAAAAACAAGACACCTTGATCTGTGAAAAGATTGCCCCAGCCCTTGCTCGAGGACTTGGAAGGGACCCTGCAAATGAGGGAGCCTGAAGCCTAAGATTTGTTAGCTTCGCCGCAAGTGCAATTCTGGGCACGGAGTGTAATTCCAAAGGGCATCTTCATCTGTTTCAAATTCTTAGGTCGGATGTCTCACTTTAACCTCACGTTCTGAGAACATATAATAACATTGTCATCTGTGTTTTCCGAAAAGAATGGAAGCGTTAGAAAAGATGTGCTTTTAGAGGTTGCCGGACTGCGTTGCCTCTTAGAGGGTGAAATGAACCAACTATCTCCAAGGGTCAGGAACAGATTCCCCGTGGCCAGCCAGATTCAGCATCACCTGCGTGTCCTAGCGCAGAAGGACGCGGAGGCCTGAAGTCTGTTCTACTGTATTCGCAGTTCAGGGCAGGGTTGTCCAAGCGTTTCTTTCACATAGGCCACTTATTTTTATTAATGGTTTTTGTTTCCGCTACTGAGTCTGTGACTGGGGGATGTCAAAATCTCTAAATCAAGTGGCATTAAAATGCTGTTCTTTCTACATGTGTTATGCATGTAATCAAACATATTGCACTTGTCAGCACATTTAGTGCAGTAAAGACTGCTGATAAAAGGTATCTCCCAAGAAGGCTGATACTGTTTCACAGATGTCAATTGCGTGATGCCAGATTGTGTCAATGACAGTGTCAATCGGGGATCTGATGCAGTATGCCTTATCATCTCCAACCCCCAATCTTCCCTACAGACCACTGGCATTATATTCTCAGACCACAAGCCTAACGTAAATAAGAATTTACCCAGAAAAGTCTGCCCTGTGTTTACCGGGACAGGAACCAGATAGGATTATTTTCTAAAATAAATCTAAATTAAAATTTTAAAGAAATCCCTCAACCAGTCACAAACCAGCCCTACTCACAGCAGTCAGTTTAAGGGTGAAGTTTTATATTCAAACAACAGATTTAGTTAGGAAAGTGATTTCAGAATCAGCTAATAATTTAGTGTGCATTTATTACATTCAATGTACTGTGCTAGGGCATCACCATTTGGGGGCTGTTTCCCTAAAGTCTGGAGATGGTTTTGATTGTCAGACTGTGTGCTGGGGACATCTGGTGGGTAGCGGCCAGGGATGCTGCTAAACATCCCACAATGCGCAGGGCAGCCCCACGACAAAGAATTATCCAGTCCAAAATGTCAGTAGTAGAGGTGAGAAATCCTGGTAAACTTAGATACGTGACAATCTTCTGTTTTTGGAAAACTACAAAAAAGTCATATGTTAAAATTGTTTATCATGCATGGCTGATCTTTTGATTGTATCCCTAGAAAGACAAAAGGAAGTGATCTTTGGGTTGCACAAATCACTGATTATTTTGTTTTTCCAGTTTGGTTTCGTCAGATCCAAGTATGGTTCCAAGGTTTCTTTTGGTGAATCACATTTAACTGGGCTTGACATTAACATGGAGTCCACCAAGTCTTGGTCTTTAAACCTGTTATAATTTCTAACTTACTTTAAGAATATTGATTTCACTGCCAGTTTGAACTGAATCACATCTGGGTGGAGAGCAAAGGCAAATGGGCAGCTTTGGCAGGTGGCCTTAAAAGAAGGCCACAGTTTTCAACCCAAAACAGATGCGTTCTTGAGACTGACAGTTATTCCATTGGAGCTTAATATAGCATGTCGTATATTTCCATCTTAATATAATTTTCTTGTTTATAAGCAACCACATTTTGTGACCTAGAAGGTTATGATTCCTACCAAAAATGCTGAGACAAACTACAAAGGTGGGATCTGGTGGGGAAATGAAGAGGGTGCTACTTGGTGTTATTAATTTGCAAATGAGAGCAAAGAATTTAAATCTGTGAGAAGAATAAAGGATAGTGAGAAGGGCATAGAAATTCACATAAGTAGCCTTTCCCAAGAGAGAAAAATCAAAGTGCTTATTCCTTTGGCACTTGGAATACCTCGTGGGGGGAAGCGAACTTGAATTGAGTGGAAGAAGAGGCGTCCTTCCCTTATTTCCAGCCCTGGTCAAATCCCTAATCGCCTGTGCTTTGTCCATATCTAAGTTTCATTGTTAAAGAAGGACTTGAAGCACGTAGGGAAGAGTCAGGGGAAAGCTATGAAGATAATCGAACACACTGATATGGCACCTGTGGGACCGCAGGAGCTGGGATATTCCTTCTGGAAGAGACCAGGTTGGAGGACACTTAATGGCAGTCTTTGAAGCGTTTGCCGATTGGTTCTGTTTAATGGAGGTCAGAAGTCTGAAATGGGTTACACTGGACTGCAGTGAAGAGGTCAGTGGGGCTGCATCTCTGTTTGGAGGCTCTGGGGAAGGAAACCTTTCCTTGCTTTATGCAGCGTCTAGAGCCCGTCCCTCTCCAAAGCCAGCGATGGAATCTTTGCGACCTCTGCTGCCTCATCACGTCTCCTTTTCTCCTCTGCTGCCTCTGTCTTTCTCTTACAAGATCCCTTATGCATTGGGCACACCCAGATAACCCAGCACAATCTCCCCTGCTCAAAACCCTTAACCTAATCAACTCTGTGGAGTCCCCTTTGCCCTGTAAGGTAAGAGAGGCACAGGTTCCTGGGACTAGGGCAGGGATGCTTGGGGGGTAGGGGATGGTATTCCACCTACTGCAGGTTAGTTTCCAGCTTGTTCTCCATGTTCATGGGCAGCAGGAGTCCACAATCTTAAAAACAGCATAAGGGAATTTTGTGAGAGAGATAGATATCTATTTCTGAGGGGATGAATTCGGACAGAAAATGGGAATAATTAGAATTCTCAAGGATCCTTTCAGATGTATGATTTCGTAGCAGCATAATCCGCCTGTGCAAACAAAACAAAACACAACTTTAAACCAAAATTAACATGACACAACATATATCATAATTTCTGCTTTTCTGTTTGTTTAGTTCAATAGATTACAAGTGGCTGCTTTGGGGAATTTTAGAAGAAAAAATACAAACTTGGGTAGACAGTTCATTGAATCCTCATCCGATTCTTCTAGGCAAGTGTTATTCCCATTTTATAGATAGAAAGTGAGGTTCAGAGGTCCCTTGTAGTTTGCACTGCTCCATTCCTCTCTAGGATAAGGGAATAATGGAACAATCCATATACATTCTGGGTTTTTAAAAAAATCTGTTTTATAGGTCAGTTACGATTAACACACAAATGAGGTCTTTTAAAAATGATTATTGTTTTCTATTTAAACAACCCTAAGTTTAAACTGAAAATATTATGGCAGAAATGGTTCCCTTTTTTTTTTGTTGTTGTTGAGGTACTGGGGCTGGGGATTGAACCTGGGCCTGCATATGTAGGAAGCTGGCCCTTAACCACTGAGCCCCATCAGCTCCCCTGAGTTGGTTTTTTCATTTGTTTGCTTGTTGTTTGTTTTTTTGTTTGTTTTTAGGAGCCACTGGGAACCGAACTGGGACCTCCCATGTGGGAAGCAGGCGCTCAACTGCTTGAGCCACATCTGCTCCCAACTTTTGCTTTTCTTCTACATTTTTAATTTATGGAGGTATAATGTATATACATAAACGGCACAAATTTAAAGTGTAAAATTTGATAAATTTTGACATATGCAGACACCCATGAAACCATCACCGCAATCAAGATAATATACATATCAATCATCCTCAAACATTTCCTCACATCTCTCTCTTCCCCCCATTCCCAGGCAAGCACTGATCTATTTTTTTATCACTATAGCTTAATTTGCATTTTGTTGAATTTAATATAGAGGGAATAATCAGTATATACTATATTCTGCCTGACTTCTTTTTCCTAACATAATTATGTTTAGACTCATCATGATTTTGCATATATCACAGGTTCATGCATTTTTTTTAAATTAATTTATTTTTTATTGTGGGTAAAAATAAAAATTTTCACAATACATACCAATATTTGTAAAATGATATATAAATATATATGCATATATGTGCATTTGCTTACAAAAATGTTATTTATATATATATAAATATATTTTAAGAGGTGCTTAGATTACCTAAAATATTACATGGAACCCACTGGGATTCCCATGTTGCCCACCTCCCACACCTCCCACCACATCCCACACAAACATCTCCCACAAGTGTGGCCCACCACCCCCAATGGACTTACACATCCTGGGGCCTTGCCACCAACCATAGACCACAGTTCACATTGTAGACCACATTGTCTCCCACACAGTTCTGAATGGTGTGTGCCAATTTAAAATGGCCTACATCCGTTGCCACAACGGTACTCAGGACAACCTACAACTCCCAAAGAAGCCACTGTATTTCAACTGCTCGTCCCCTCCCTACCCCAAAAGTGTCAAGTGGCCACTGGCTCCACCTCATTGTTATAATTTCTTGCATTGCTAGAATCACCATATGTGAACAAGAGAATACCATCAAGTCCACTCTAGTCCATAGTTCTTCCCCCAATCCTGAGGGGACTGGGATGGTGATGTCCACTCCAACTCCAAGTGAGAGAGGGCTTATATCCCATGGATATGGAGGGTGGGATGATCCTGCCTGCAGATGCAGGCCCTCTCCATTCCCTGGGATGGCCACTGCCCATCGTTGTCTCCTCGCCAGGTGACTTGGATGAGTCCATTGAGCTGTAGGGTAGCGGTTGCAGCTCCACCGAGATTCCACACACACCTGGCACATAGGTAGGCTAGAGGCTCCAGTCTCTGGAAGTATACCTAAAAACTCCAGCATCACATATAGGTTTGAATAGAAGGGACTGATGAACCATGTGCAGGGAGGACTTATTTGAGTCCAATTCTGTCACTCTCAGGAGCACAGATTCCAAAATAGAGCCCACTGATAAGACATCAGTCTCTGGGGCTATCCCCCCTTATATAGGACCTGGGTGTCTCCAGAGCTCTCAGCAGCCCCTCTGTGTGGGGTGATATGCACTTTGATGTTCTGTGAGCTCCTACTGAGGTGTGCGTAAGTGTTACCTCTGGGATGACCTCCTGACTGTCTTTGAAGTCTCTTAGCCACTTGAACTCATTTGTCTTTACCTTTTCCCCCTTTTATTCAAGGTCTTTTTCCAGTTGTGTTGCCAGTTGGCACTTGGTATTAATCCCTCCTTGCCAGGGAGGCTCATCCCCAGGAGTCATGTCCCACGCTGGGGGGAAGGTAATGCATTCATATGCTGAGTTTGGCTTAGAGAGAGGCCACATTTAAGCAACAAGGAGGCTCTCAGGTGGCAACCCTTAGGCACCCCATAACAGTAAGCTAAGTTTCAGTTACAAGAGCAAAGACTCATAAGGGTAGTCATCAATAAAAAGAACTCATCAGTGGGTCATCCTCTTTTGACAGACACTGTCCCTGCACTCAGAGGACTATTGCTGCTCCCTTGGAGAATGTAGCAGAGCTTTCCAGGCTAGGAATTCAGATTCCCTCATTTATTGTGTGATTGTCCACCCACCATGACCATGCCCCATCTTTTGATCTTTTGAACAATTTTGTATATCTTTCACGTATATTCGGATGAACTAACTCCCATGAATCCCTCCTCCCAGACACCCCCCACCAATAATCCCCTGCAGTACCCATTGTAACCCTTCTGTGATCCAAATCTTCCATGAACATGTAGTCCATAAAATAATTTCTTTTATTTCATTATTTATCCAGTCATCTGTTAATGGCTATTGGCTATTACAAATAAAGAATGCTTTCTTTTCTCTTGGATTAATACCTAAGAGTGGAATGACTGGTTCATGTGGTATATGAATTTTAAAAAATATATATGTTTAACTTTTTAAGAAACTGCCAACTGTTTTCCTAAGTCTTTATATCATTTTACATTCTCACCAGCAGTATATGTAGCTGCTCTACATCCTTGACAATGCCTGATGTGATGTTAAAAACAATTTTTTTTAGCCATTCTAACAAGTGTGCAGTGGTTTTCTTATGCATCTTCTTACTTACTAATGATGCTGAGCATCTTTTTCCGTTTTTATATCTTCTTTGAGGATATGTCTATTCAAATCTTTTGCTCATTTTTTATTGGGTTTATTTGCATATCAGCATTTTGAGTTCTTTATATATGCTGGATACAAGTCCATTATCAGATGTATGATTTACAAATATTTTTCCCAGTCTGTGGCTTATCGCTTTATTGTTTGAACAATGCCTTTCACAGAACAGAAGTTCTAAATTTTAAAATTAATTTATGTTTCGTTAGAGAGGGTGTAGGTTTACAGATAAATCATGCAGAAAATGGAGAGTTCCCACACCCGCACACACTCAGTTTTCCTTATTTTTAAAACTTTGCATTAGTGTGGTATCTTTGTTACAACTGATGAAACAGTATTATTTTAATTATACTATTAACTATAGCCCATACTTTACACTAGGGTTCACTGTTTGAGTGTATAGTCTTGTGGTTTAAAAAGTTTTTAAACTCTAGTAATGTATATGCAGTCTAGAATTTCCCCTTTTAGCTACATTCACTAATTACATTCACAATGTTGTGCTACCATCACCATCATCTATTACCAAAACTTTCCCATCACCCCAAGCAGGATCTCTGTACCACTTAAGCAATAACCTATTCCCTGCCCCTACACTGGCCCCTGGTAACCTGTATTCTAGTTTCACACTCTGTGAATTTGCTTGCTCTAATTATTTCATATTTATCCTTTTGTGTCTGGCTTATTTCACTCAATATGCTGTCTTCTAAGTTCATCCATGTTGTAATATGTATCAGAACTTCATTTACTTTTACAGCTGAATAATATTCCATTATATGTATGTACCACATTTTGTTTATCCATTCATTCATTGATGGATGCTTGGGTTGCTTCCTTCTTTTGGCTATTGTAAATAACCCTGCTATGATCAGTGTGCAAATATCTGTTTGAGTCCCTGCTTTCAGTTCTTTTGTGTATATACCTAGAACTGGGATTGTCAGGTCATACAAGAATTCTATACTTAACTTTCTGAGGAATTGCCAAACTGTTTTCCACAGAGGCTGCACCATTTTACGTTCTCACCAGCAATGAATGAGTTCCTGTTTCTCTACCTCTTCTCAACACTTGTTATTTGACTTTTTTTGAATAGTAGCCATTCTAATGGGTGTGAAATGGTGTCTTCTGTAGATTTGATTTGCATTTCCCTAATGGCTAATAATGTTGAACATCTTTACATGTCTTATTTTCCATTTTTATATCTTCTTTGGTAAAGTGTCTATTCAACTCCTTTGCCCGTTTTAATTTTGAGCTGCCTATTTGATGTTGAGTTGTAGGATTTCTTTGTATAGTCTAGATATTAAACCCTTATCAGATATGTAGTTTCCAAATATTTTCTCCTATTATGTAGGTTGTCTTTTCATTTTCATGAAGAAGTCCTTTGATACACAAAAGTTTTAAATTTTGATGACGTCCCATTTATCTGTTTTTTCTCTTGTTGCTTATGCTTTTGGTATAAAACTATTGCCCAACACAAGGTCCTGAAGATGCTTATCTATGTTTTCTTCTAATAAGTTCATAGTTTTGGTTTTAGATTTAGGTCTCTGATCCATTTTGAGTTAATTTTTATGTGTGGTATATGGTAGGGTTCTACCTTCATTCCTTTGCCTGTGAATATCCACTTTTTCCAGCACCATTTTTTGAAGAGACTAGTCTTTCCTCACTGAGTGGACTTGACATGCTTGTCAAAAATCGATCAGCCATACCCAGCCAAGCAGTACAGGAGAGCACTCCAGCCTCTCACCATGGACTGACCCATCAGTCCCACCCAGAAGGCAGGCTTCCATAACTGGACTTTTTTGCAGTGGTAATGCTGTCATCTGCACCTCAGGGCAGTTTGGATGGGCCTGTGTGCAGGGCAGAACAGGGCCAGATGCCTGCTGCCCCTCCCCCCAGGGTGCTGGATTTTCCACTTCAAGCCTTCAGGAGCTGGGCAGGGATGGGGTGGCAACTGCTGGCAACACCACAGACATACCTGGGAGAGTTCAGAAGCACTTGTTGCTTGGTCCTGCAGGCCCCTCCTTTCAGATATTCTGGCATTTCTTTTCCCTGGTAGGCATGGAGGAGTGGGTTAGAAAGAGCAGGGATGGGGTGAAGTTCACCAAAGTCCCCTCTATAGGACAGGCCCAACCAGGTGACGTCTGCCCTTGCCATAGCAACAAGATACCTGTCACAACGTCCACGTGTTGTTGGTGAGTAAGATGTGACTTCTGAAGGAACGAGTCCTTGGGTAGCAAGTGTATGTTTGGGAGGATGGCACAAGTCTAAGTAGTTCATATAGCTGGAGATTTAAACCCCCTTTGGCTGGGGCAGTCTCAGTTCTCTGAGCTTCTTCCAGGTGAACATCTCTCTTTGGCTCTGGTTACTTGACTTTCCTGACAGTGTGGCCCCCAAATGCCAGTCTTCACTTCTGCCTCAAATGAAGAAAGCAAAGCTGCTTTCTGCCCTCAGGCCAGAGGAGACACTGGCCACTCTAGACTCGCTGAAAGGAGAAAAAGAATAGCAGGAAGTAGTTGAACATATTGATGAATTGAAAAATGAAATAGACTTAATGAACAAGCCAGAGAGGAGATTTTGAAAGTAAAACAGAAATATAGTAAACTCCACAACTATTCTTTCTGAAGAGGTCAGAATTGATTGCCGAAATCCTAAATTTTGGTGTGACAGCCATTGTCAACCTTCCTCAGATGTCTGCACTGCCTGGGGAGCAGGATGAAGAGGTGCTGCACTATTCGACCAGAGTTGACGTGACAGAATTGAAGATATTAAATCAGATTACAGAACAGATTTTTATTTTGATGAAAATCTTTACTTCAAAAATGAAGTTATCTCCAAAGAATTTCATCTGAATGAGTGTGGTGATCCATCCTCAAACTCTACTGAAATCAAATGGAAATCTGGAGGGGCCTTGACGAAATGTTCAAACACAGAATAAAGCCAGCAGGGAGAGGCAGCACGAGGAGCCAGAGGGCTTCTTTCCTGGTTTACTGACCATTCTGATACAGGTGTAGATGAGTTAGGAGAGGTCATCAAAGATGAAATTTGGCCAAATCCATTACAGTACTATTTGGTTCCTGATGTGGATGATGAAGAAGGGGAAGGAAAAGGTGATGATGATGATGATGATGAAGAAGAAGGGTTTGAAGATATTGATGAAGAAAGGGCTAAGGATGAAGGGGAAGGAGATGAAGAAGATGATGAGGGAGAGGAAGGCAAGGAGGATGAAGGAGAAGAGGACTGATAGCACACGGATGGATTCCAACCTTCCCTTTTTAATTTTCTCCAGTCTCTGGGAGCAAGCTGCAGTCTTTTTCCCCCTCAGTCACCCTGTTTTTTCGAGATCTCTTTTCTCTCCTTTGCACATGGTTCTCAACTTGTTTGCGGGAAAATACCTTGAGCAGAATGCAGTGGGAAAAGAGTCTACCCCTTTCTGTTCCAAATTCATTTTTATCCCTTCCTGTCTCAACAACAACAAAAACTTCATGGAATCAACACACCACCGTGCTCTGTGGGAAAAAAGAAAATCCTCTTGCTCCCTTCACTCTGCTAGAAGCTGGAATTCCAGCTTTTCCCCTCCTTTCTCTGTATATTGGGCTCAGAGATGACACTGTGTCTCTGTGAATATGGGCAATTACCAACATGTATCTGTCTACTTCCTCTTATTTAAAAAAAGAAAAAAAAAAACTTTTAAAAATGGGGTTATAGAAGGTCAGCAAAGGCTAGGTTTGAGACATTTGGGTAGGTTAAATGGGCATTTTGACAACATGACATCTCCTTTGGCATGTTTAATTGCGATGTTTAATGGACCACCCTTGCAGTTTAAGACGGCACTTTTAAAATAAAATTCTCTCTGATGATGACTTGAGCCCTGCCACTCCAGGGGAGAGTCAGCAGAGCCTTATTTGGAATTGACATTCTGTATTGTAATTTTGTCCCTGTTTGTTTAACTTTTTTTTTCCACCAGAAAGGAAAGATGATGCTCAGTTTTAAACGTTAAAAGTGTACAAGTTGCTTTGTTACAATAAAATTGTGTACAAAAAAAAAAAAAAAGCCACTTGGAGAAATGTACATGGAAATATTAAGTGTTCAAGGACTGTGATGCATACAGCCTAGTCTCAAAAGTTTAGAAAACAGATAGATAGCCAGATATATAGCTGATATATAGATAGATAGATAGCCAGATAGACGGCTGATAGATAGATGGGTAGGTAGATAGATAGGCAGCAGATAGATAGATAACAGATAGATGGTAGATAGAATGCAATGATAGGGCAAAGGTGGGAAAATGTTAAAAGTTGGTGGATCTGGGCATCTGGATGGGAGGCATATGGGAGTTCTCTGTATGGGGTTTGTATTATTTTTGCAACTGTCCTGTAGGTTTGAAATTATTTCAAAATAAAATACTCCCCCCAAAATCAATCAGCCATAGAGGTGAAGGTTTATATCTGAATTCTTAATTTGGTTCCATTGGTCTATATGTCTGTCCTTGTGCTAGTACCATGCTGATTTGATGACCATAGCTATGTAATATGTTTTAAAATCAGAAATTATGAGTTACCCAATTCATTCTTCTTTTCCAAGGTGACTTTGGCTACTCAGTGCCTCTTACCATATAAATTTGATGACTGGCTTTTCCATTTCTACAAAGAAGGCTGTTGGAGTTTTGATTGGGATTGCATTGACTCTTTAAGTCACTTTGGGTAGAATTGAAATCTTAACAATATTTAATCATCTAATCCACGGACACAGGTTGTCCTTTCATTTATTTAGGTCTTCTTTGATTTCTTTCAGCACTGTTTTTAGTTTTCTGTGTATAAGTCCATTACATTTTTGGTTAAATTTATTCCTAGATTTTTTATTCTTTTAGTTGTTAGAAGTTACCAGTTTTGATGAAGTCCAGTTTATCAATTTTTTCTTTCATAGATCATGCTTTGCCTAACCCAAGGTCACAATGATTTTCTTGTATTCTTGTAGGACTTTTATGCTTTAGGTTTTTACATTTTGGCCTGTGATTCAACTTGAACTAATTTTTGTAGTATGATTTGGATCAAGGTTCATTTTCTTATGAATGCCTACTTGTTTGAGAACTATTTGTTGGAAAGACTGCAATTTTTCCATTGAATTACCTTTGCACTTTTGTTGAAAATCAGTTGATCATATATGTGTGAGTCTCTTACTAAATCTCTATTCTTTTCCATTGATCTATTTTTCTATCTTTACACCAATACCAAACTGTGTTTATAATTATAACTTTATAATAAGTCTTGAAATCAGGTACAATAAGACCTCTAAATTTCTTCTTTTTTTTCCATAATGGATTTAGCTATTCTAGGGTATTTTGTATTTCCATATGTTTTAGAACCAGTCTCTGAATTTCTATAAAATGACTTGGGATTTTGCTTGGTATTGTGTAGAATCTATAGATCAATCTGAGAGAACTGACAAATTACCAATATTGACTCTTCTGATCCATGAATACTGTGCATCTCTCATCTTAATTTCTCTCAGCAGCATTTAGTGTTTTTTAGTGTTTAGGGATGTCCTTGATGGCCTCCCAGCTCCAGCTCAACTGAACTTGGCCTCTGGCATCTCTGCAGCCTGGAAACTCTCTCCAAGCAATAAGATGGGACAATTAAGGTCTCACCCCATTTGCTTCCTCATGCTTAGGGTCACTGTCATGTATTGCTCAATGTCCAATGTTTGAAAAATGTTATTTCATATATTTTGCTTTGTTAGTTGTTTCAGGTGGGACAGTAGCTCTACCTGGTTTGGGCCAGAATCAGAAATCCCCTTTTTGGAATTTAATAGCAGACTTTCTCCTGCTTAGATAGTGACACAAAATAAACTTGAAGCTGTTCTTTTCTTGTTAATATTCATAGACCAAATATCTGATTTGTAACAATGCTATATGATAAACTTGAAAGACAGTGCAGTGTAGTGAAAGAATGTATTCAACAATGAGTTTGTCTGTAAACATTTTTAAAAGTGCACAAACTTATAATCACTGATATGCAAATTAAAACCACAAGAATATGGCACTTCATTCCTACCAAATTGGCAGAAAATGGAAAGGTTGGGTGATAACCAAGCATTAAAGAAGACGTAGAACAACTAATCTTCCATTCACTGCTGGCAAAATTAGAAAATTGGTACAACCACAGTAGAAAATATCTTGGGATTACCTAGAGTTTTAGCCTAGATTGTTTAAAAAACAAAAACTTGGGGCAGAAGTTTCTTTGTTAACACTTTACTGGAGAGCACAATCCCAGGAAGCAGGAATGAAGAAAAAGGGAGAGTTGCATTACTGAGCTAACCACTGCTTCTTGTCAAGCACATTTGTGATAGATACTTATAACAAAAACCAAGAACATAGTTAATACAAAAGTTTGGATGGTAGTTACTTCTGGGAATAGGGAGGGACATACCATGGGGGAGAGGCATACAAGAAGCTTCTAAGAAAACAGTGATATTTTATTGTTGAGTCTGGGTGGACATGAGTTTTCTTTTTTTGTTCTTTGAATTGTACATATGTGTTTACACATTGTTTAAAAAGATTTATTTTATTTATTTATTTCTCTCCCCACCCCTTGTTGTTTGCATTCGCTGTCTGCTCTCTGTGCATGTTCATTGTGTGCTCATCTTCTTGTTTTTTTCTTTTGGAAACTGGACCTGGGACCTCCCATGTGGGAGGGAGGCACTCAATGGCTTGAGCCACCTCCACTCCTGCTTGTTGTGTCTCTCATTGTGTTCCCTTGTTGTGTCTCTTCGTTACGTCATGTTACATCATTTCGTTGCATCATCTTGTTGCGTCATCTTGCCGTGCCAGCCAGTCGCATCAGCTCACTGTCTTGCTCATCTTCTTTAGGAGGCACCAGGAACCAAACCCGGGTGGTAGGTGGGTGCCCAACTGCTTGAGCCACATCAGCTTCTCTATACATTTAGTTTTGTTGTGGGTTGAAGAGTAGTCCCCCAAAATATGGCCAAGGCCTAATCCCTGGTCCCTGTGAATGTGACCTTATTTGTAAATAGAGTCTGGGCCCTAAGTCCAATGATTGATGTGCTTACAAGATGAGAGAGATTTGGAGATACAGAGGAGACACAGACACACACACTGAGGGAAGGTGGCCGTGTGAAGACAGAGCAGAGATTGGAGTGATGTGTCTACAAGCCAAGTAATTCCAAGGATTGTTAGCAACCACTAGAAGCTGGAAGAGGCAAGGAGAGATTTCCCCTAGAGCTTTCAGAGGGAGCATGGCCCAGCTGACACCTTGATTTCAGACTTCTGGCTGCCAGAACTTTGAGAAAATACATTTCTGTTGTTGTAAGCCACTAAGCTTGTGGAAGTACTTGTTATGGAAGCCCTGGGAAATGAACACACACACACACACACACAGTGAGGTAGGAAACATGGGTTCTTGTCCCACATTGACCTCTAATAAGCTGTGTAACTTTGTACAAGTACGTTTAAGTGGCTACTCTGTTCCTAATGCTATGCTAGTCATTGGAATACAATAGTGATGGTGATCAAAAGCAGACATGATTTTTGCCTTGGTGAGTTTACACTCTAGTGGGAAAGGCAGATGTTGATCAAATGATTGCAAAATCAAATATAAAATGTTAGCCTTGATAATGCAATAAAGGAGAAGGACATTGTGCCATGACGAGGTGCAACACAGGCCTGACCTGGTCTGAGGGTCAGGTAAGCTTTCCCTAGGGAAGTGCTGGTGTCAGCATATCTGAAATATGAGTAGGCATTAGGCACATATGGGGATGGAAAAAGAGGATTTGGAACCAAGGGAGCAGCATGCACCAAGGTCCCACCGGTGATGCTAGGTGCGAAGAATTGAATGGAAGAGTGTGGTGGGAGCTGAGGCTCAAAGCCCCTCCTAGGCACAGTACACAGAATGATAAGCAGGTTAGATGCAGACCTTGTCTTCTTGAAACTTACAATCTAATGGGAAGACAGACCAAGGATCAAATACTTAGCAAATACATAAAATATTTGCTAACGTAATCAAAACTGTAATGAGATATCATTTCACGCCTATCAGAATGGCCACTATTAAAAAGACAGAGAACTACAAGTGTTGGAGAGGATGTGGAGAGATAGGAACACTTCTTCACTGTTGGTGGGAATGCAGAATGGTACAACCACTATGGAGGACTGTTTGGCAATTCCTAAAGAAGTTGAATATAGACTTGCCACGTGACCCGGCAATACCGCTACTGGGTATATACCCAGAAGAACTGAGAGCGGTGACATGAACAGGCATCTGCACACCGATGTTCATAGCAACATTATTCACCATTGAGAAAAGTTGGAAACAACCCAGGTGTCCATCAACAGATGAATGGATAAACAAACTGTGGTCTATTCACATGATGGAATATTATGCAGCTGTAAGAAGAAATGAAGTCGTAAAGCATATGGCAACATGGATGAACCTGGAGGACCTTATGTTGAGTGAAGCAAGCCAGACACAAAAGGACAAATACTGTGTGAATGCATTACTATGAACCAAATATATTGTGTAATATATTGTTTGATTAAAAAAAAAAAAAAAATTTACATGTATCCATTACATTTAATTGAGAAATGTATATATTTATTCATCTGTGTTTACTTTTTAGTTTTTAATTGTTTATGTTTTCAATTATTAAATGTACAAAATAAAGTCAAAATAAAAAAAAATTAAAAAAAAGAAGTAAATCATACAAAGGACCTAGTTGTATGAAACCAGGGGACAGTGGTAGGGGAGGGGCCTAGAAAAGGATTCCAGTTGAAGGCAACAGTATATGTAAATGCCCTGTGGGCAGAAAGGATTTTATTGTATTCAAGGAAATGAAAAAGCAGGGTGACTGAAATATGGTGATCAAGAAAGAGAGAGAGGGGAGCAGGTGTAGCTCAGTGTTTGAGCACCTGCTTCCCATGTACGAGGTCCTGGGTTCAATCTCTGGTACCTCCTTATAAAAAAATAAAGGAGAAGGAGAGGGAGGAAGAAGCAAAGATGAGCTGGAGAGAAAGATCATGACTGTCCGGCTACCATATCTCCTAACCCTCTGGCCTCCCTGATCACTCTTTTCCTGGCAAGGAAGGATGGCTTCCTTAACCATGGAGCCGTCAGTAAAATGAGAAATTAGTGGATGATTCAAGAGGAATTTCCAAGCACTTGGTTAGGACATGGCTGATGGTAGTTTGGGAGTCGGAGGTTTTAAGGATTCTCACTATGTTTCTGGCATAGGAGGATATCAGTTACTGAGATAGGAAGCCTTGGATTTCTTTTTGTTTTGTTTTGTCATATTTGATGGCAAATAGTGCAAATGAATATAGGCAGGCTTTGGAAAGGCTATACACTCTTTTTTTGACATCCAATTGAAAATGGCACTTAACCAGTTAAAATCATGGATCTGAAGCTTGTGAGAGAGCTCTGGATTAGAGATATACATTTGGGAATGGATAGTCCTGAGAATGTGAGCCTGGGTAAAATCCAGACTATAGAGTGAGAAGAAAAGAGGACCCTGAGCTTTGAAGAACTGCACCATAGAATGGCCAAGTAGAGGAGATGAGTGGAGAAAGGAGAGAAGCGTGCGGTCAGAGGCAAGAGGAAAATGGAGCACGGCACCCAGAATTCAAAGAACGGGAGCTTTGAAGAAGGCAGATGACCACGAGTTTCAAAATGCTGCTGAAAGGTCAAGTCTTTGAAGTAATTGAGGACTGAAATATAACCATTGAATTTCGTAACACAGGCATCATTGCTGACCTTTGCACGAGCTGTTTTGGGATGACAGAAGAACCCAGCTCAAGAATGAGTAAGAAGGGGAGGAATGGAGACAAGGTCTATGTCTAGCCAGAGAGACCTGTGGGGTTCTGGGAGGGGGAGGGTTTGGTATATTTAGCTGTCGATGGGAAAGTTATAGCTGAGGGGAAGTGGTCACATATACAAGAACAAAGAGGGAAAATTAATAATGCATGGTCACTGAGGAGATAGGACAAGGGGTGAATGGCTTCAAGATGGAGGAATGATTGCCCTCGACTCCAGCGGGAAAAGAGAGCAGGTAAGTGCAGATGTGCATAGGTATACAGGCATGGCAAGGGCAAGTTGATGGAGTTTCTGTCTGATGATATCTATTGTCTCTGAGAAGTAAGATATGAGGCCATCTTCTGAGTGAGGGGAACTTGGGGGTGAGAATTGGATCCTGACTCTGGAGATTTGGGATGTAGATTTGGGAGAAGATGGGGCCCAGGATGTGACTGTGGGAAGGATGGTGGGATGAAGGAGGAGATCATTGGCAGTGAGGAGATCAAGGGACTGAGAGGTCAGGGTGAGTCATTCATGTGAACATTGAATTCACCCAAATGGTGGGGCTAGAGCTGAAGCAGTAGATGGTGAGCCTGGAGCCAAAGTCTTCTATAGATAAGAAAGATTGACCAGGGGCTCAGCTAACTTCATGGCAAAGAAGGGTAAGATGCATGCTTGAGATATGTGTTTTAAAGATGGCAGTGTTATGGTTTCTTCCTTTGTACAATGAGGCAGTTATATTAGAAGAGGTCTAAGATTGTGAGTCATTCATTCATTCATTCATTCATTCATTCAATAGTTCACCCTAGCACCATGCCTGTAATGTAATAAGGCATCCAAAAATGTATTGGATGAGTATATTGAATATCAAGTATATTTTAAAAAAACCCTAAGTTCGGCTTGCAGACACAGGGGTAAGTGAAAAAGTCTCTCAGGGAGTTCACAGAGTAGTAAGAAAAACTGGCATATTAAGAAATTAATTGCAATAGTGGAAAAGTGTCACACTAGATCTATATCCCATGTAGAAAGGAGAGAGTAATATACTTTGGGGGAGGGAGTGGGGAACCTGTTGATGGGTGTTGAATACAAGCACCCTGGGCTTGTGAACTCTAAAATTCTGCCAGCTGTTGGACGGTTGGGAGAACACGAGATTAGCCAAAGTGGCTTGAAGCAGGATGAAACAGGGCTGTTGTGTTGAGGTTTGGGATCTGCCAGTCCCTCCTTGTTTGACTTAACCGCGAGAAAAGAAGCCAGGGAAGAGGTTCACCAATTCACCAATCCTCCCAGAGTCTCGGTGAAAGCAGACTACCCCGAGCCTTGCCGTCGCTCAGCATCCCTGTCACCCCTTCGCCGGGCCAGGCACCGGGTGTACATTCTGAGGAGGGCATTTCCTGATTGATTCTGTTCTGCGTCCCCCGTTCTCAGCCATGTACTCAGGAGCCCACACAGCCCAGCCTTCCCACCAAACAATTATCTGCAGTGTTAGAGAATTAAGGTCACTGCCCATCCCCTCTAGGAACCTTTGCTTCTGCTGTTCCCAGAAGTGGTACAGCGAAATAGTTTCCTTTTTCTGAATGTGGGGGTGAGCAGAGAAAAGCTCTGCCATTTCTTTTTCTGTCGATCCTCCCGTGGCCTCAGGCCAGGGCTGTGTGGGTAGCTCCGGCTCCTGGAGGCTGTTGGCTTAGTTTTAAAAACTGCAGCACTTGCACAGCCATTTGAAATCCCATTTGTCTGGTTTTAGATCATTCTGTTGGTGGCATTTTCCCCACACTGGTCTACAAATGCAGGTTTGTGTGTGTGTGTGTGTGTGTGTGTAGGGGAGGGGCCTAGAGCAAATGACTCAGGGAAAAAATCGAGTTAATTCATTTTGATGTTTCAGCAATAGAAATTTCAAGCTAAGCTTGAAACCATTTCCTTGCTGGAGCTTGACAGTGCAAATAATTAACCCAAGGAAGAGACAGCGGCATGTATCTTAGAGAGGACCCTGAATTAAGTAGCGGCTGTGCTAGATATCAAGGGACGTGTAATTTCTCTTGGGAGGCATGAAGTGGCTTTGATGTTAACTATTAGCTTTCAAGAAAACTCAGGATTAAAAAAATAATAGAGCTAAGATTAGAATCTTCAGTATGTAATCAGCTCTTCACATGCTGTATTAGTAGTAAGCTAACACAGGTTTAATTGCATGTAATAATATTCAAGCAGTTTTGGTTGGAGGTAGAATATAAATCATTACTAATATGAATGTACAAGGTCATTCCATGGTCTTGTGCAAATGCAAAACATTTTCAAAAATATTTATTTTTACATTTTACACCAACTATTATGTTAATGTTTTAAATTACATTATTTTAAATTTTACATTTAACTTACAAATTTAATACAATATTAGATATGAAAATAATAAAATATACAACTGTGTACACATACCCACTAAATTTTTGAAACATTAAAAACAGATATATCCTGGAACTTTATTAAAGATGTGAAAAAAAAAAAAAAACCGCATTAAAAAAAAAAAACAAAAAACAGATATACAAAATACTCTTCCATGGTCAGAACTAAATAAAAAGTTTTGAGTGAAATAGTGATCCCCTGTAGTAAATGCCTATGCACAGACTTGGAATGGATACCATGTATATGGATGTTTAAAGTTTTAATCTAATCTAGGTTGGATTGAGATTGATATTTGAGATTCACGCATATGGAAACCTGTGGAAAAGCTCATTTGTTCCCACTACTATATAGCTCCGCAGGCTTTGTTTTCTTAACCCATTCACTATTCAGGGGTGAGGGACTCCTCTCAGGGGAGAAGGTGAGCCGTGCATAAAGCTGGGACCTTCCCCTCCGTGAAGGAGTTCCTTGATAACCTCCTAGGACTGATAATAGGCAATATAGCTATCACCCCAAGATTTTGGCATGGATCAGAATTGTACAAAAATGAAATCAATTTCAAGACTATCGTGTACACAGGGCTGAAAATTTACTTTCCATACTATTTATCATCCCAAATTATGTGCAGTCACAGTGTTACCTATCACAGATTCTGCTGTGAGATAATGAAATAATGAATGCCAATAGTGAAATGAAAACGGGCACTGTGATAATAAAATGCCAACCACCTAGAGACCCCCAATTTTGTATATAAATGCCCTCCCACCATCAAATTCCCAAGAAAAGCTTAAAGCTCACCTCACCTTTAGCTTCTCCATTGTTATTAACAGTGTATTGTATGTAAGGATAGATCAAATGAATAATCAATGTAATTTGAAAATGTATCTACATTCCCTGTTATATTATTACCTTTTACCGACATATAAAGTATCTTTGCCAATTTGCTTTCGATTTTTAGCTCCAAGATTTCCTCAAAGTTAATGTTCTGAGACCCCTGATTTTGAAAGTCAGGACTCTGCTTTTTCTGCCTCTCTAGAGGTGGAGTTAAAAAATGTGGGAGATGGCATGAATGGTGTGTGCAGGGCTCACATTTCAAAATTGTTTAAAATTCTTCCATTTTTATGAGGTTTGATAAGTCTGGATAGATGAAACTGTTTCTAAAAGATATGCATATGTTTAGCACCGAAAATGACTTCTTTCCAGAAGTCAAGAAGTCTGGCATCAAGAATGGCTCAGGTGGGCTAGAGAACTGCTAAGGATCTTAGACCAAGGAAGTAGTGCACAGATATACTGCCCACCCAGGGCCCGCTGCGGGGTCCCGGTGTAGGAGCTCATATTGAAGTAGGAGAAAGAGAACATCTGTAGAGAAAACGAGAAGAGTCATTTTAAGGATGCTTTGGGGAATATGGACTAGTTGGTGGGAAGGTGCAATTATATCACTTCTCTGTAACAGCTGACTGCAGTGTTTATACTTGATACCGGAATATGGCTTTTTTAGCCTAGTGACAGTGCTTGTCTATACTTGTTGTAATGGTAACAACTTCACCGCCCCTTGGTTGAATCCATAAAAACCCTAAGCTCAGAAGCAGGGAGAAAGATTTCAGGCCATTAGGCACTCTGATCTCCTGCTTTGCCCTTAGCAACTAACTCTTCTCCCTTTGAAACCCAGTGTCTCAGAAATCGGTCTATGGAGCGCATCGGGCAGAGAATCCCCGCTTTGATCAGTAACATGGCGAATGAATGAATGAATGAATGAATGAATGAATGACTTTTGACGTTGGAGGGGGATGGGCAGGTTTTAGTTTAAGTAATAAATGTTAAGAAGAATATCTGATAGTGAAGGGGGGGTGGTCCTCGCCCGGGTTCGTGCGCTCGTCGCAGAACAGACAGACGGGCCGAGCTCGGCTAGGAAGGAAAAAGGATTTATTCGCCACAGGGAGACCGGAGACGTACAAACTCAGATCAACCTCCCCCAGCCACAGAAATTCAAATATTTTACACCATCGGCATGCTAATGAATAATTGGGGCAGAGCTGGTCACAGGTTCCTTCATTAAGAAACTTTAAAGGTTGAACGTTACCAAACCAGGGTAGATTATAATCATTATCAGAGATCAAGATTCTGGGATATGAAAGTAGACTAGAGGTCAGTCGCGAGGTTTTCCTATGGATATTAAACAGGCGGGTGGAGTGGCCATGCACAAGTCAGAGGCTGAGTTTCCTGCAACCACAAACAGGGATGAAGCCTGTTTAGAAGGACCATCGTAATGGCAGGTCTAGGGTAAATCCAGCCAGTTTCAGCAATTTCAGATATTAGCCTTTTGCGATTTTTTAAAATAATTTAAAGGCATAATTCTTAAACCTCAGTTACAAAGGTTCAATACAATGCCTCAATATTTAAGCTATACTGGGTTTTTCTAGTACTACGATAGAAAGGGTTCTGAGGACACAAAATTTAGAGGAGCGTTCTCCAGGGAACGCAGCTCTTTTAGACTGGCCAGCGCAACCGCACACGATGGCTCTGAGGCCGAGTGCCAAGCAGCAGCCCAGCAGGGGAAATGGAAGGCATTTTTGCCATTGGAGGAGGAGGTGACTTTTTCAACACACAGTTTCATAACTGACATTTTTCCCCTTCCTTAATAAATATTTCCACCCACTTGACCTTTGCAGCTGATCTCCTAAAATACAGTCCACTGTTTCTTGCATAATGAGCACCTCTTCGACATAATAGCCACGCTTGGACTCATATCTGGGTAGAAAACATTCCCCTTGGAAAATACAGAATCAGGATGTTTGTGCTGAAAGAGGCCAGAGGTGCCTGTTACGTTCCTGCCTCTTTCAGTGCGAACCCACAAAGAAAATACAGCAATTTTGTGAGTGACCATCCATAACTCTACTGCTGGTGAGAGATTAATAACTTACATATTAAGGTTTCTCTGAAAGGATATAGAAGGCAAGTTTATCGTACACCTGTTACTCATGGGGAGATAGCAGTACTCTGTAGGAGTTATGTCCTTGTAGAAAACATTTTCCTATTCCCATGAATTGTGCTGCCTGAGTCTTTATGAGATCTGCTGACTCATCAGAGGTAAATATACAAGGCCTCCATGGCATCCCTGAGTGATTCACAACAGTCTTCTTTGGATTGTGAATAAGTAGGAAAAAAATCTATAAATGGTATTAATAAGCAACAGTTTCAGACAACTATATCACAGAAATTATTCCCCACACGTTCATTTTTCATATACTGTGGCATTTGTGAGGATTAGAAAGCAGGCCAGCAGTTGAGGGGGAGTTGGGTGGGCAAGAGAAGCCAGACCAGGCAGGCTTTGTATTAATAATCATAATAATAGCTAAAATTTATTGAGCATACTATGTGGAGTACTCATCCAGCACTTTACGTGTATTAGCTTATTTAATCATCACAATAACTCTATAGAGTATGTGCTGTTTTAATGTCTATTTTACTGCCGAGGAGACCGACTTGCAGAGAGGTATGTCCTCAGCGCCGCGGGTGCAGGGAGAGCCCGAGCTCCTGTCGCTATTCTGTCTGCATTATTACCAACAGGCGTTCCGGACTTGAGTCTAGATGCAAACAGAAGCCATGAAAGAAGGGATGCTCTTACTTTGTGACAAACATAAAGCTGCCTCTGAAAGAGATGGTTTTGGGGAGTTGAGCCCACTCTCTCTCCCCTGTTGTGATAGCTTTCTAGTCTTTTCTATAACAGTAGGCTTCTGGTCTCTCTTCTCTATTGCATATTGCTTTGAATAAAGTCATCCTTGCCTGTTTAAAAAAAAAGATGATTTTTTTAAAAAGATGTATTGTTCACCTCGGCTTTCTCTCTCCTTTCAGTCTCTCTGTTTTGTGGTTTTAGACTAGACTCTCCTCTTCTTCCTCCACTCCTCACCCCCCAGCTTTACATATCCCAACCCCACCTTTCCTACAAGATCCGGTTCAATCGTGCCTCCTTTCACAAAGCCTTTCCCAAGTCCCCTCGGCCAGAAGTGACCTTTCCTGGCTCAGCTCTTAGCGGTCGTCTTGTGGCTCGTGGCTTTTCTAGCCTGAAGTCTAGTCACCTCTGTTACTGTCCTACGAGACTGTGCCCCGGCCTGCATTGCCTGGTGCCCCCTGAAGCCCTGGGTGTAGCAGCTCCCGGGGCTGCAGGCTCTGACCGTGTGGGGTGGGCAGTTGAGAGGAAACCTGTCTGTGCACAGGGAGGTGCCCTGGGGATAGACCTATGGGTTCAAGACCCCGCTCCACCACTGACTAGCTGTGGGGTCTTGGGAAGTTACTAAGGCTCGGTTTTTTATTTCATTTTGAATTTAGGAGTACTAGTATTACTTACCTGGTGTGTTCGTTGTAAGGATTAAATGAAATAGCATATGTGCTTGATATGTATAAGACGTGATAAATGTCATTAATTAGCAGCAGCAGCATTATCTGTGTGTGCATGCCACCTCCAGGACGTGCAAAAATGACTTCTACGTCAAGCAGTGAAGTCTAAGTGTGAAGTTCTGGGGAATCACTGGTAGTTACAGCAAAAGCTATATAGCGTGTTAGATGATATTGTAAGGACAAATGCAAATCCAAAAACAATCATAATAAAGGGCATAATTCTCCCTGTTGAACTTAGAAGACTCCCTCCTCTCTCCTGCCTTAGTATTTGCTTTAGAAAACCTGTACTTCAGGGAGCAAATGTAGCTCAGCAGTTGAGTACCTGCTTCCCGTGTATGAGGTCCTGGGTTAGATCCCCAATACCTCCTAAAAAACCAACCAACCAACCAACCAAACAAACAAAAAAACCCTGTAATTGTAAGTTCTCCCTTTGTCCTTTTGAAATGTAACCAAGGAAGACATCCGTATCTCCCTGTGTCCTGGGAAACTGGAAGAGATTAGCATAACTACCAGGGGGGCTCTCCAAATTGTAAACCTCTTAAAGATCAGGCCTGGCCATTTTTAATATCAGGAGAAGCCACATTTGAATTAACTCCTGCAGTTTGCATGCTGAGGGGCCTCTTTTCCATTTTCCTTCTCTATGACAGAGAGAAGAGGAAGAAGACTGGAGCTTTGATTCTTCTGCCTGACTGGCCAGGGCCCCAATGACTAATTGCTTTGTGTTGCAAAATCAATGGCAGCAACCAATGTCTTTATCAAAATGGGAGAGAAGGCCGCAAAGGTGGTACTTTCCAAGAAGAGTTGGGAGGAAGCAAGGATGGCAACAGAGAGAGAGAGAAGATAAAGGATTTCAGAGCCCTCTTGAGTGGGATCTGATGTATCGTTGGGAGAGAAAGCTCCTGGAGACTAGGTGTACTCAATGTGAAAGGAAATAACCTGTTACAGGAATGCCCTAGGTTTTAGGGTCTTGGCTACATTGCAAGACATAACGCAGAGTGTGCTAGGAAAATGAGGCCAGTAAAAGGAGTTTCATAAGAAACAAGAAAAGAGATAGTATATTCTCCTGTATTAGCCAAACCAGTGCTGATGCAAAGGACCAGAAATCTGTTGACTTTTATAAAGGGTAATTTATTTGGGATAAAAGCTTACACTTACAAGGCCTAAAGAGTCCAACTCAAGGCTGCTTTCTCACCAAAGTCAGTGGCCACGTGTTGAAGCAAGACGGTCTCTGATCTCTGCCTGGTCTCTCCCTCCTGGGCTTCCTCTTCCTCTTAAGGCTCCGTGGGCCCAGCTTCTTCCTGATCTCAGCTGCGGGCTGGCTCCGGGCTTGTCTCTCAGGGCTTCCTACCTATTCGCTGCAAACTATCAGGCGAGTGGCGTGTCTCTCCCCAGAGCTTTAGCTGTTTGAGCCTTCTTCCTCTTCTCTGAAGTCTGTGGAGCTCTCTCTCTTCCCGTGTGTCTTCTTGAGTGAGTGTCCGTTTATGTCAGCTCACCAGGGGGTGGAGACTCAAGCTGAGTCATGCCTTACTGACGTGGTCAAATCAAAGCCCTAATCTTAGGTAATTTAATCAAGGGCCCCTCACCTGAATCCAGTATAATCAAAGGGTATCCCAGAAGAATAGATTACTTTGCAAATATAATCTTTCTCTTTTTCGGATTCATAAATAATCTAAAACTGCCACAACACCCAAGACATGGGTGTGGGAGTGCTACAGGGTGAGACGTACCACGTGGAGCCTGGGGGCAGGTCTTTTTAAGGCCATTCCTCCCCCGTCCCCAGATTAAGGCAGGATCTCAGCTGTCTGCTGTCCTTAAAGCAAAGGGTTGTTTTTTCCCTTCACCTGCCAGCTGTCAGGGAACCAATAGGGAGGCCTTTCTGTTAGGAGGTATCAGTGACTTCTTTTGAGCCCAGGAGTTCAAATGGGACCTCGTGACCAGGGTCTTGGTGGGCTCTTCGGCTGCAACAGTTACAGCTTTGTCCTCAAGCAGCTGCCTCCCCTCAGGAGGTTTATGGGTGGGGTCTAGTGGCTAAGTTCTGACCAGGGGGTCCCAGCTTTACTGTTTCCTATACAAACCTACCTTAAACCCACGGGGCCCGTGGCAGCAGGGCATGAGCTCCAGGTAGACAGATGAGGCGCCGACATGGAACTTGGGCTCCCTTTTCCTCCACGCCCCCTGCCTTACTCCTCACACACTCACCTCACACAGCCACGAGACAGCCACGAGGCCCAGGGTTGTATTGTTCTGCAGCTTCTCTCTGTGAAAAAGACTCTACCTGCCTCTGCCAGACAGAATGATGTAAAGCTTCCGAGAGCCCAGTCAGCCAGAAAGGTGGGAAGAGGTGGCAAAAATACAACTCCGGAGCCAAGTGGGTGATGGTTGCTCATGCAGCCCACAGTGAAGTAGTCAGATGACACCAGGGAACAAGAGGGAGTGCAATGGCGGCTGGGAAGCTGCGCCCGAGGGCACACTCTGGCCCAGAGCCCAGGGTCTGGAAGCCCCAGGGGAGTTTCCTTTTGGCTGCAAGTCGTCCTGGGCTCTGCCTCGCCCTGCAGGAGGCGCTGCACAGAACTCTGCTAACTTCTCACCCCATCTAGACCAAGCTCTGGTTCTTGTTGAAGCCAACGGTTCATTACTTTGGAGATGGATTATTACTGTTGGAGATGGGATAATGTACCCCACAAAGGAAAAGGCTTAACCCCCGGCCCTGGAGCTCGGAACCTATTTGTGAAGTTTCTCAGAATATGTCGGTGTGAATAAGGGTGTGCAGGTGAATCCGTTTGTGAACAGGGTCTTTGGAGATCTTATTCAAATGGGTGAAATTGAGTCAGGGTGGGCCTTTAGCCATATGATGGGAGTCCTTATAAGTTGACAAATTTCAGATGATTCAGTAGAAGCCAGAAGTCAGCAGAAACCAGAGGAGCAGATGCGACGAGAGAGAGCTTACCGGGTGACGGGGGACTGCCAGAACCTGCAGGCTCGGGGAGAAGCCAGCTGTGCCAATGCCTTGGTGGTGGACTTCTAGTCTCTAAAACAGACACCGTAAATTCCTGTTGTTTAAGCCCACCCCTTGTGTGGTATTTGTCATAGCAGCTCTGCTAAACTAAGGCAGTTACCGAAGTGAAGGCAAGAATGAAATCATCAGTTTTCGTTTTTGTGATCTTGAGATGTTAGCCTGTCTTATTTAGATCAAGACTCTTCTTTCTGGTTATCTCTTCTCTGACTTCCAGGCAGCTGGGCAGGGCTGCCCTCTCCCCTCCTCTCCCATTCTACTGTGGACAAACTGCCCCGAGTCACCATCTTCTTCCTTGGAAGCTGTTCCACGGGTCAATTAAAACAAAATGGCTGCCTGCATTGAGCGTTGCCAGGAGGCACCCCTTACCTGACAGGATTTTCCAGAAGACAAAACAATGGATCTGCGGGGACTTTCCAAGAAAATGGAACAAAGGGGGCCTCCTCCAGAATTGCAAATAAGTAACACCTGGTGATAAGCCACTTTCAGTCCAGAAGAGACAGCTTACGGAATGCTGTATAATCAATGTATATCTGCTCCCCACTTTGTGAGACCGCCCATGAAAAATGGCAACTTGATATCAGCCAGTTGGAGCATTTCCTTGCTTGCTTCTGCGTTTGCTCTGTATATGCTTTCCTTCCCCTTCCCATTCCCTGGGCATAACTCACTTTAGGTTTAGTGCTGTCTGATTCATGAACCTTTTGTTGCCTGTATTAGTCAGCCAAAGGGTGCTGATGCAAAATACCAGAAATCTGTTGGCTTTTATAAAAGGGTATTTATTTGGGGTAGAAGCTTACAGTTACCAGGCCATAAAGCATAAGTTACTTCTCTCACCAAAGTCTGTTGCCACGTGTTGGAGCAAGATGGTGGGTGACGTCTGTGGGGGTTCAGGCTTCCTGGGTTCCTCTCTTCCTGGGGGCTAGTTCTCTCCGGGCTCAGCTGCTCTGCTCTTTCCACAAGGCCAGCTGTAGACTATCAGGCAAACAGCTCGTCTCTCTTCTCCAGGCCTCACTCTGTCTGATTGAGCCTTCTCTCCTTCTTCACGTATCTGCTTCTCTATGTATTTAATTCCCAGGCTCCAGGATGAAAATTCCAACTGTCTACTCTGCCTTGTCGTTTTCTCTGAGTCCCCATCCACCATGGGGACCCAGTCAAAGCCTTAATCATAATTTAATCAAGTAAGAGTGAAACCTCTGAATCCAATACAATCAAATGTACCCAGAGGAACAGACCAATCTACAAATACAATCCAATATCTATTTTTGGAATTCATAAATAATACCAAACTGCTACATTGCCCAAAATAAACTTTAACAAAAATTTTAAATACCCCGGTTTTTATCTTTGACACACCCAAGGGCCTGAACTGAATCTGGTTTTCCTCTCATGACAACTCCTCCCTTCTCCTTCCACAAATATTTGCTCCCATTTATTATCTCCCCTTTCCCATCTATAATTGTTTTTCACACTGGCTCATTATCCAAGGTCTAGCTAATGTCTCACATGCTTATGGATTTTCTGAAGCTTTCTCCCTGCCAGTGCCTGAGGTCTCAAGTGATAGAGACACCTCTGCTTTCCCTAGAGGACAATGCATTGAGGCTGTGCTTCCCTCTTGTACCTTACACACTTTCTCTTTTTCTTTCGGTTTCCATCCTGCGGTAATGTGTCTGCAGTCTCTGGTTCGCCTGACTCCTTTTTGGTTTCTTCTCTATACCTCACTGCTCAGCCACAGACCCTTGGACCAATGCCACACTTCAGCCCCGACCCTGGCCCCCACTTCTGGGGTGCTGCACCCGGTTTAGATCGGCACTAGGGCACCCCACTGGCCTCGGAGGGAGAATGGGCATGACTCCCTGAACGTGTGGTTCTAGGAATTGCTTTTCTTCTCCCCAGTCCTGAGGCAATGCCAACTTGGATCTCCCATTCCAAGCCACCTGCTGTGGATCTGCACTGACTGCTGCTAAGATTTCCTGTGCGTGGAAACTTGCATTGCTGCCCGGACAACCCCGCCCCCCGGGGGGGGCCCCCCCCCCCCCCCCCCCGCCACCACCACCACCAATGCCCATGAGTGCATCTGCTGGTGAGGACAGAGCCCTGTGCTGTACAAGAGTTCTAGAACTCTGCTGTGGCTCTTCCAGGCCAGGCTGCACTCTGCAGCTTGGGGCTCCGTGGGCCCTTTGCAGACCTGAGAGGGAAGCAGGCCAGCCAGCACACCCAAGTGGCACCAGGGTGCTACAATCGCCAACAAGCAACTGACCGCCTTGCTTTCTTCTTCAGACGTGGTTGCAAACGCGGGGCTCTAAATTGTCTGGGAAGCACAGCTTGCCAATTCTGTAACGTCCATCTATCAGGGAACTACAGAGACACTCCTCTGGCCAAGCAGCCGTCCATCCAGGTGCCTCGTGGTCCTCGTCCTACGTGGCAGGAGGTAGCCAGGGGTGCTGGCTGCAGACCCTGGCAAGGGGCAGGCCGAAGGCTTGGAGCTCCGGGGCTGGCCCTGCCTGTACAAGCCGGTCAGGGAGGCCTCAGAGAAGAGTGAAGGATGAACTAAGTGGCCAGAGCCCGTGAAGGCCCTCAGGCTTTCCTAACTCAGACTGGAAAGCTGAATTCCTGTGCTTTCATCTCCTCCTCTGCCCTTCTTCATTACTCTCGTAGTGCTGGTGTTAATGCCCCTTCCCCCAGGGATTGTGAAATTCATAGTATGTGCATTTTGCAAAAACTCCTACAACTTCCTCAAACAGCTTTTGACACACTCTCGGTACAAATGTCCAGTCAGTGGCAGAAAAGTTGGTTCAATTCTGACTTTACCCGGAGTAAGGCCGGACCCCACAGGTTCAGGGCCATCCTCTACAAGAATGGGTTTCAGGCACCTGCCGCAGGCTGGGGTCCCGGCCCACCTGCACTTCCAACCAGCTGGCTAAAAATTCAGGGCTTCCCACCACCCCTTCGGGTGCGGAACTAGCTAGACTGACTCACAGAGCTCACTGACTGCGCTACACTTGCTGCTGTATCTTTATTATAGTAAAAGGACACAAATAAGAAGTCACAAGAAGAGACGTGCTTTTGGGAGGGTCTCAAACACCAGCTTCCATGTTCTCTCCCCATGGACTCAGAACGCATCCTGTCCTGGCACAGAGAAGTATTGTCTCCATCCCAGGAGCTCCCTGGAGCATCAGGGTCCAGTTTCTTTGGGGTTTCATTATTAGGCATGATTGATGGGATCAGTGCCCACGTGGCTGACCTCAGTCTCCAGTGGCTGACAGATGGGCTCACAGCCCACCCCCTAACCACAGGGTTGCTCTGTCTGACTTCAGGTCTGGCTGGCCCCACCCATCATCTCATTAGCATATGAGCTCTCAGGTTTCTTGTCATGGGAAGTTACAAAGATGTAGAGGTTACCTGGCCAGGAAGTAGGGAAAAAGACCAGCCAAGTTTTTCCTTCTGCTATACATAGGGACAGGGACCTTGTCCTGTGTACCATCGTATCCCTAAACAAAATGTGTTGTCTTACCTCCTTGGGGAGGTAAAGGTTTCTTTACTTTTCTTTTTTTTTTTTTTTAAGATTTATTTTAATTATCTCTCCCTACTCCCTCGTTGTTTGCACTTGCTGTATCTGTTCGTCTTCTTTGTTTCTTTAGGTGGCACCAGAAACCAAACCCAGGACCTCCAATGTGGGAGGGAGGCACCTAATTGCTTAAGCCACCTCTGTTCCCTGCTTTGTTGTGTCTCTCATTATGTTTTTCCTCTTGTGTCTCTTGTTGCGTCATCTTGTCACATCAGCGCACCGTGCCTGCCCGTTGTGCCAGCTCGCCATCCTGCTCGTTCTCTTTAGGAGGCACTTGGAACCTCTGCTCCCTGCTTTGTGTGTCACTCATTATGTTTTTCTTGTTGTGTCGTCTTGTTGTGTCAGCTTGCCGTGCCTACCTGTCACACCTGCTCGCTGTCTTATTTAGGATGCACCAGGAACTGAATCACGGACCTCCCATGTCGTAGGCAGGAGCTCAATTGCTTGATCCACATCTGCTTCCCCTGCCAATGGTTTCTTGTGGCTATTGCCTCTGACTACAGGATCCAGCAGGGATGTGAAGGTCCAAGCCTCTGGCAAGCACACTGCCAAGAAGCAATGCCTGGAATTGGCGGCAGGTCACTTGGTCTGGGGGTGACAGGTCAGTGGAAGTATCCATTACTGTCCTGGGAGTCTTCCCACCCCTGCCTGTGTCACAGCCTGACCTTCCAGTATGGATGGGAAGACATGACCTATATACCGGTCCAGATCAGGAAACACTTTCTGCTTTGGACTCTGGAGCCGGGATAGCTTTAGAGACAAAGCTCTGTCCTGTTCAAGTTGTCTGTGGGCAGGAGGACATTAGCATCAGATCTTTCCTGCTGGCTAGTATCTGGAGGAGCTGCAGGCCACCCAGAGATACCTTTAGGGCATTGTTATATGGCTTGAATTCTGTGATCTAAAAGACATGCTCAAGTCCCATGAACTCCTTTGTGAATAGGATCTTGAAGACCTTTAATTAAGATGAGACCAACTGGATCAGGGTGGACCCTACTCCAGCAGGGCTGGTGTCCTTCAAGAAGAGGACTTTGGGGCAGAGACCCTGACAGCTGATGCGCTTCTCAGCCTGCAGCCTGCAGCCTGCGGGAGCTAACTCAAATGTGGCCTCTCCCAATACTAAAAATAGCCAGGCCTGATCATTAAGTGCTTTTTAGGTTTTTTTTTTTTTTTTTTTTTAAAGATTTTATTTATTTATTCATTTATCCCCCGCCTGCTGCCTGCGCTCGCCGGGTCAGCCAACCACGCCATGCAGGCGGGCCCGCCCTCACCAGGAGGCCCCGGGAACCGAACCCGGGGCCTCCCATATGGTAAACAGGAGCCCCACTGATTGAGCCACAGCCGCTTCACAGGTTATTTGAATACTCCTAATTGGGATATGATAAAGTCTGATAAGAGGGGAAATGATATATCTTAGCAGTTACACTTTCAGCAGGCCAGAAAGCCTGACAAAGGACTTCTGGAGTCTTCTCCCTCCTTGAACTCTTAGCCTTTGCTTAGAGACAGGGGACAAACAGGTGCCTGGTTCAGAGCCCCCTTGAGTGGGATCTGATGTATGTTGCTGGGAAAATACAATTAAAAACAAAAGCTCCCAATCCAGAAAACCTCTCCACAAAGAAGAGAAAGAAAACCAGTTTTATTACTGAATTGGCATTCAACCAGCATGTGATGGATCACAGGCACTCTGCAAAGAGATTGCAAAGCAGAAAGCCAGCTGCCCTCTTCATGTGTGAAGGGGAGACAGCCACCACACACATGTTCTCAAAAGGCGGCCCATGCACGTGCCATGGCCTGGGAGCCCCTCCCCAGACATACTGACCCAGAGCCTGCATTGTGAGAACAGGTCCATGTGATCCCAATGGAGATTAAAATGGAGCAGCCCTGGTTTGCATCACTATATGGAAAGAAAGGTGGAGCATGAATCGAGATTTGAAGATGGCCACAACCCTTGAATTTCACCTTAGGATAGAAGTACAGCGGATTCTCGTTATTCGTCCTTTTGGGGTTATTTAGGGTCGTCGGAGGACAGGCATAAATTCCCACCTCCGGTGCAGCAAGATGCTCCGCCTTCTTGTTTCCTCCCTCCTCTCAAACTGCAAACAGTATTTAAATGTTGCTCTAAAACGTTCTGAAGGCAATATCTAGATGGGGTTCCACGGGGCAGTCTCTGAAAGGTTGGTGAAACAAAGGACTTCCTAGGGAATGTTGAATGCAAATTGAAGGAGGAAGCAAACATATAAGGTGTCTGAACAAAAACACACATAAAGCAAGTTCAGTTATTGCTCAGCTGACCAAAACGTGACCAGATGGCATTACTTTCCTACCATTTTTAGCTGGAAAATAGTTTTGCTGCATGGACAGTATGAGCCAAAGATGCTCCTGAATTCCAAACAACTGACTTATAAACAACAAATCCCCATTTGTAAATTTGGGGATTATAGTAAATGAATCATCTCACTGAAGAGTTAATGAAAGAATAATTATGGCTTTGTTTACAGCGATGATGGCATTCTCATTATATAAGAAAATGTTCCGTTTTTGAGAGGATATTGAATTATTTAGCAGTGAAATGCCTGGTGTTTGGGATTTGCTCCTAAAATTACAGCAAAAATGAAAAAGATCTTTAAATAAAATGAATATAGTTGTTGAAATTAGGTTGCTGAAAATTAGGCAATGAGTTCATAGAGTTCCTATTATATGAAGTGTTAAAACATAATAACTAATTTTCTATCAGGTGTTTTCTTGACTGACATACCTGCTCTAGCGCAGTTTTGGTCAAGGACTAGATTAACAATGTTTTTATCACCTATTTCCTTACTTTCTTAATCTGTAACAAATGCATGTATGTCTGCCCACCCCACTCCCTAAAGTTCATTATTGCTATTTAATGGCCTCCTTGAAAAGGAAGATCTTGTGCTTCAGTGTGGAACTGATGAGAAGAAATCATTGCTTAAATGGTTAATTGAATTACATTGTTATTATTAATTATTAAGTAAGCAAATTAATCACAAAGACTATTTTAGTTTCATGTCACCCTCCCTTTCTAGTTGGAGTTTCCATGGATTGTTGTTGTTCTGGGGTAATTTCTTTTTTGGACAATTTCTGGATTTTTATAGCAGTAGCATTGTTCTCTCAGCAGAACAAAGCCTGTCATTTCTAAACGATGACCTATCTGAGTTTTAACAAGGCAGGTCTTGGAAGAAAAAAAAAAAATCTGCTAAGTGGAGAGTGTACTCCAAAATAGACATACCGAGTTATTTAAAGTTTCTTTTTAAAAATATTCAGAGAACTTAAGTTAAAACCTTATCAACTTCTCTGTCACGGATAGCTACTAGCTGGACAATGAAAAGAAACTTCCAGAGATAACGCTGCTTCTAATCTCATTTCCCTCCCCCCAATCCCTTCCCCACCTGGGAACCTTTTTTCACACACCTGTGCACTGACAGCTCATCTCTTTCTTCCTTTCCGGAACTTGTCTTCAACAGCAGCTGGAGCTCCAAACCTGGGAAGAACGACTGCAAATTCCCCGCCCACCCCGTCTTCCCTCACCCTCCCGTCCTTTCCCTCTCCTTCTCCCCTCTTACTTCCCAGGCTGACAGCTTCAGGCTTTTTCTTGGGGTTCAAAAGATACCTTCCGTCAGGCCCCTTCAGGTGACGTCATTCTTTTTAAAGTTAGGCCTCCTCTTACCATAATTTTCAGTCCACAAATGAATTTTACTAATCTGCAGTATTGGCACTAAATAGTCTACTAATGTGGCTGATGCAGTTAGCCTTGGGAACTATTTTATTTTGGAAACAAATGCACATTCATCTCACATCCGTGGAGAACCAGAGGTGAGATGTTTACATTTTCAGCTATTTTACCGTGATAAAGACTTGGGAGTGTTTTGGGGCTTTTCTTTTTTACTGGATGAATATATGCTCAGGGTTATATGTTTTAGTATACATGTATGCACTGGGTCCTTGTAGGTTAAAATGTACCGTCGAGCTTCATCGTTTGTAGGCTCCATGCTTGCAAATTGGCCTGCTCGCGAAAATCAATACCAAGGAGGCTCTCCCGGTCATTTGTGGACATAAGCAGAGCAGCGAAAAGTCTCGGCACATGCACGCTCCCAGCTGAGACTGAGCAAGCTGACGCTGCCCTCCTGTCTCGGCTGTCCTGTAAATAAGCGTCCCTTCTGCAGTCTATTCAGTGCCACGCTTTTCACGCTTTCGTGCTTGTTGGTGGCGATGTGGCTCTTTTTAGTGGTCCCTAAGGGTAGCGTTGAAGCCCTGTCTGGTGGTCCCAAGTGCAGGAAGGCTGTGACGTGTCTTAAGGAGAAAACACGCGTTCCATAAGCTTCGTTCCGGCAAGCGTTAGAGTCAACAATATATGTTAAATAAGGGGTCTTGAAGCAGAAACACATATAAAACAAGTTTACGTGTTTATTAGTCGATGGAAATTTCGTGACCAGAGTTTCACGGGAGCCCAGTGGTTCGTTATCTGCTAAATTCAGAGTTCGCAGCAGCTTTGCAGTACAGAGCTACCACGAATGATGAGAACTGACTGTCTTACCAACCACTGCGTGACTGTAAGGTCAAAATGTATTTTCTGATGGGCACAGAAAGGCTTTGCAAAAGATGATGTTTTCCACTTAACCTTATTTGCAGCAACGATTTACCTAACTACTTATTGGGCCTAACTAAAGAACAACAAGTCAAGAATCCATGGAAGAGCATTTAGATATTGAAGGAAGTATCTTTTTTCACTCCCTATTCTCCAGCTTAAGCAGATGACAGCTTATACAAAACTTTAAGTGAGCTAGACGGTACAAAATTGAGGAAATTCAATTTGAGAATAACTTTAGGTCTCAGAAATCCAAAGAGGTCTATTCATGAATAGCCTTCGAAGACAAGTAAGGTACATCTTCTTAGTCAATTGGCGTGTTTGTTTGAAGCTCAAATAGAGGATTATTTGTTGCTCGGTATACCATTTGTTATTTTCCACTGACCTACCATTAGGAGGGTGTTTTTCCTGTATTTTGCTTAATTGATGCACTAAGTTTTTTTTAACTATTTGCAGTTGTTTGTGGAAAAATTACATTTTTCATTGGGTTCCAAAGTTTTGTACATTATACAAATGGATTATCACATATCTTTATATCTTACTACAAAACTTTGTGTACACTCGAATGAAAAAAAAATTTATGATAAACTTAAAAATCTACCTCGTTTTATAAAATTTGTGACATTTAGAATACCTGCCTGGGTTGCTTTCAATGGGCATATTTTTAGAATTCGGGTGATATTCAGGAAATCGAATGTATTTCTAAAGAAGAAGAAGAAGGAGCTCCTCAAAGTTATATAATTTTTATTCATAAAAGTGAAACACTGTATGTATTTTTGTTTTACAACAAACTATATAATCCCTATAAATCTGATAGCAGTGGAGATAGTTACAATTCCAGTATCTTTTTTGTTTGTTTTGCATTTTAGTAAACATTATTAAAAAACATATCTAGCCATATATTTATGTATATTTTTAAGCATTTTTAATGTCACATACTAAATGGTTATCAAACTTCTTTAGGAGTATATTACCAATGGATTCTCTTTCTTTTCTCTTGTGCATCCTTCACAATTAGAATAAATATCATTAATTAATATGCTTCTCTGAGGTCAAATTTTATTTAAAAAAAAAAAAAAAAAAACTATAGGAGAAAAACCCTACATAATTTTTCACAAAAATTAGGATGTTTGGAAATAATTGTTGGAATACTAGGCAGTTTACTACTTCTAAGTAGCAGTGGAATCCCAGGGGAAAGAAACTTTCCAGGTATAGGAAAAGCTATTACTTAGGCTTTTTTTTTTTCAAACAAGGTCACATTCGCAAGCATAGGAGACTTTTACATGTTGCCCCTTTCTTTCTTCTCCTCCTTTCTGGAGCCAGTGGGAATTGGCCAGAGAGCCTCATCTCTTTCTCTTGGCTTCCTTCTATGGAACCTCCCTGGCCAGCTGGAGCTCTTTGTCCCCATGTCAGAATTCAGACAGTGCCATTTATTGAAGCTTCAGCACCTCACTGTGTGATGTGATGACTCCAGCCTCTGGCGCAGGCCGCGGTCCCCGGAGCACAGAGGCCCACCCGCCGCTGCCATGGCTTGACCTCCTTCAAAGAGCGTTTCTATGCAGGCATGAAACCTGCCTCCCATCAGCATGGCTGCTGGTGGGTGGGACCCCACTAAGAGCTGTGCTTTTGGACTTTAATGTTTTGGTATTTTACTCATTTCTTTGTTTTAAACTGTTCCATTTCAAAATTCTGAGTATTTGATTATATAGTTAGAATGTGTGAGCTTTTAATTGATCTGCAATTGGTATTTTTCCAAATTATGTAAAGAAACCACAAGAATATTGTGCTATATGTTGTCACTGAGCTCCCAGATATCACTGCCATGCACTGAAAATTAAGAGTGTATGTGACTTTTGGAAAATTTGTATACTCTTTAACCTTAATCAAATATTTTATTAACATTTAAATTAAAATATATGAATATTTTAAAATCAGATTTAACAATCATTTGAAGTGGAAATCATTGACCTAAATTTCCAAATAAATGCTTATATATGTTCTCGGTATAAGAAATAAGATTTTTATGCTAAATAATATATACCATTTTCAGGTATAATAAAATTATAATCTCAAAGCTGAAGCTGATGGAGAACCACTTCAAATTTAAATTTAAAAAATAAATTGACCACTGAATTGCATACTTGAAAGTGGTTAAAATGGGAAATGCTATATTTTATATATGTTGCCACAATAAAGATTAAAAGAAATAAGTAAACAAACATGTAAATAATAAATAAATTGAAATTCTTGCTTCACTAAGACCCAGGGCCAGAAAACTCAGTTTCCCCCAGAAGCCACCAGAGGGAGCTGTTGAACCCTAAACTAAATTTAGTCCAGGGAAAGGTCCTTTGAACTTAAAGCAACAATAAACCTTTAGGAACAGTTGTTCAGATAATCTAGTCTATAAAATTTACTTGCTATGTAATGAACAGTTGCACAGGTATTTTCCCAACTAAAACAAAACTTTATGCTGATACGATTGAAGTGATGAATGCACAATTGTATGATTATACCAAATACCATTGATTGTACACTTTGGATTGATTGAATGCTTTATGAATATGTATCAATAAAATTGATTTTTCAAAAAGCCATGCAGATAAATAAGAGATACTGCAGTTAAGTTCTAGTACTTAAAAAAAAAAAACCTTTTTAATTTGAAATACTTTCGAATTTACAGGACAGTTACAAAAACAATAGAAACCACATTACAAAACTCCAGCGTAGCCCTATACCAGCTCTGCCAATTTTTGCCACACTTAACCATATCATTCTATATCTGTCTGTCTGTGTGTCTATCTATCTATCCATCCATCCATCTACCTACCTACCTACCTATCCATCCATCCATTCTCTGAGCACTTGAGCGTAGTTGAATGCATCATGCTCCTTGAACACTTACTGCGATGTACATTTCCTAAGAGCAAGGATACTCTCTTCTGCAGCCACCTTTAGTGCAGTTACCAAGTTCAAGAAATTTAACATTGATATAAAGCTTACAGTCTATATTGAATTTTTTCCTGTATTAGTTTCCTTTGAACATTTTTTCCTACCTTGCCAGGTCCCATCCAGGATGATATATTGCATTTAATTGTCATGGCCTCTTTGGTTGCTCTCCTTTTTCTTTTTTTTTTAATTGTGGGAACATAAATACAACCTAAACTTTCCCATCTCAACCACTCCTAAGCATACTTACCATTCAAGGGGATTAATCACATTCTCCATATTGCAGTGTCCTCACCACCTTCCATTACTAAAACTTTCCTATCCCCTCAAACAGAAAACCCTGCACCCATTATGCATGAACTCCCGGTCCCCCTTGCCTCCTGCTCCCGGCAACCTGTACTCTTAATTTCTGACTCCAAGGGCTTGCAGATTGCCCGATATTTTCTTTGTTGTTACCCTGAGGCTTCAATTTAACATCATAAATCTGTAACAATCTCCTTTGCTTTGGTTCCAACTTAAGTAGTGTACACTAACTATGCTTCTCTACCCATCCATTTCCACGCCTTTATGCAGCTCTTGTCACAAATTACATGTCTGTACATTGGGTCAAAATCTACTGATTTATTATTACACTTTTTTGCATTTGCCTTTTAGATCCTGTAGGAAGTAAAAAGTGGAATTACAAACCAAAAATACAATAGTACTGGCATTTATATTTGCTCATGTCCTTACCTTTACTGGAGATCTTTAGTTCTTCATCTAGCTTCAATCTATTTCTATTGTCTTCTTTCAACCTGTAGAACTTCCTTTAGCATTTCTTACAGGGCAGGTTTAGTGGTGATGAATTCCCTCAGCTTTTGTTTATCTGGAAATATCTTAATTGCTACCTCATTTTTGAGAGAGAGTTTTGCCAGATATAGAATTCTTGGTTGGCAAATTTTTTTTGCTTTCAGCACTTTAACTATGTCTTCCCACTGCCTTCTTGCCTTCCTGGTTTCCAATGAGAAATAGGTATTTCATCTTATCGAGGTTCCCTTGTACGTGACATGTTACTTCTCTCTTGCAGCTTTCAGAATTCTCTTTTTATATTTGGCATTTGACAGTTTGATTATAATATGCCACAGTGTGGGTGTATTTGGATCTATCCTTTTTTGAGTTTGGTGAGTATTTTGGAAGTGTATAGTCATGTCTTTTGTTAAATTTGGGGAGTTTTCAGCCATTAGAAAAAAAATTCCCTCTGCCCCTTTCTGTCTTTTTTATTCTTCTGGGACTCACCCAATGCATATATTGGTATGCTTGATATTTTAATAGGTAATTGCTGGAATTTAAATTCTGAGGCATATGTTCCTTAAGCTTGTATCCAGTTAGCGATATGACAGGGCTTTTCTCCAATGCCAGGACCTACAAAAAAAGAAGGAGCAGAAACAGAAGCATTTCAAGTCTTTGCAGATTGACCTCTGCTAGTGTTCTGCTTCAGAATTTATCCATACAATGATCTTGTAGAATAGCTCCAGGCCAAAGCATAAGGGCCTCTAAGATTCTTTCTGGACAAGCCTCTTGTTTTGAGCATGCACTTGTTGCTCCTCAGAATTCCTCCATTTACACAGATAAGAATGTTTCCTCTTCCTTAGGACACAGTTTCCTCACTGCACTCTTACCCCAGGCAGCGTGACTTGACTGCTCTCCCACAGCATCCTGTAGGAGACCTGGATGAGCCTTCTTCAGGTAGTGCAAGTTCTGGGAAGGCAAGGCCCTCAGGCCAGGACCAGACAGATTGGGGCAGACGTACATGCTCCCAGTGTGTGCTCAACGGGGTTTCTCTGCTTCCTCCGGAAGCAGGATAAGGGGTCCTCACTGGGGGCGCAGGCCAGCTCTGCACCAAGCAGGTGAGGGGTGAAGGAGAGGCCAGCCAGCACACCACAGATCCTTCCACCTTTAAGCTACCTTTCTCTTGATTCTGCATGCACTTTGTTACTGCCGTCCTTTAACTGTTTCTTGGAACTTTGAGAAAGATGTTTCTGCCAGTTCTTGATAGTTTTTCAAAGCTGAAGTGTCTCACTCCACCATCTTGATCATTACTCAATCCGTGAATACTTTTGAGTGCATATTATTTCAAAAAGAGGAAACAAAGATAAATTATTCGAGTTGCTCGTAAACGTGTGTATGCCTGTGTATATGTATGTTTGTATTAAGACATAAAACTTGATATATAAGACACAGAAGAAAGAAACAAAACACTATGGCGTTTCCAGAGAGATAAGGCATCATCAGGTGGGGAGAATCGAGAAAGGCCAGACACAGGAGGGGTGTTTGAGAAGGCACTTGGTGGACCTCTGGGAGAGTGAAATATTATTCTAAGTAGGGAGACAATGTAAGAGTAAAAAAAATTTTGAAGAACCCTGAATAATCCAGTTTGCTAGAAGCATAATTTGCTTGACGGTGATCAAGAGAATATGAGGCATGGGGAGTCACTGTCCACTGGGCACAGAGTTTCTGTTTGGGGAGATGGTAAAGTTTTAGTGATGGGTGGTGGTGACAGTAGCATAATATTGTGCATGTATGCAACACCTCTGAATTGTGTACTTGACAGTCGTTAAAATGGGAAATTTAATGTTGTGCATATGTTACCACAATAAAAATTTAAGAAAAAAATATAAAAACCTGTAGACTTATACAACACAAACAATGAGCCCTAATGTAAACTGTGGACTTTAGTTAATAATATAAAATAATAATATTGGTTCGTCAATTGTAGCAAATATACCATTCTAATGCAAAATATTGATAATGGGGAAACCTGTGTGTTGGTAATGGGAGTGGAGGGTGGGTATATGGGAACTTTGTACTTCCTGCGTGATTTTTCTAGAAACCTACAACTGCACTAAAAACGTTAAACATTTAGAAGAGAGAGGGAGAGAGAATATGAGGCAGAGAAGGTAGGCCCAGCTGTATTGTGATCACTCATGAATCCCTGGAAGACTTCCTTTTACCTAATTGCTTCCAAAGTCAAAAGTTTCACTCAGTGAAATCTTAAACTGAGAATACGGAAGAGTGAGTGGGAAGCATAAGTGAATTATCTGTGCTTTCCTTAGATAGGCTTGGCCTCACCCCCATAAAGCATCCTAAGAGTGTTGTAGGTCAGGGGTGCTTTATGTGGATAAAATACTATCATGGGCATTATTTGCTAAAAAATCCCTTGAACACACACTGCGCACAGCTTCTTAGAAGATCCCAGTTTTCAGGAACTATATAGTTCCCTGAATCTGATGGAACATTTCTAAAATCCTCAAAAGTAAGAGAAAGTGATCTTTAGAAAAAGATTGATTAATAGTTGGATGCTTTTAATAAATTTATTACAATAGAAATGACTACTTGGAGTACTTGAGGTAGTTTTTAAATATCAAATTTCTAAAAGAAATTTTTAGAGCCAAAACAAAACAGAAGCTGGCTATAGGAAGTGGAATGAATTTAGCTCTTGAGTTTTTTGGCAGCCAGTGTGTGCGGGGAAGCATGCTAGGCCACATTGCTTTCATTTGATGAATAGATCTGCTGGGACAGACGTTTTCCTGGAATTAAACTCAAGCAAAAAATCACAGTGGAGGATCCTATATAAAAGGAACACTGGGTAGCTTGCTGGACAACTTCAATTGCTGTTTTTAAAAAGCACATACGTTGGTAATGGATGGTGTTGATGGTAGCACAACGTTGTGAATGTGATTAATTAACACTAAATTGTGTATTTGTAAGTGGTTAAAGAGGGAAATGTTAGGTTATGTAGATGTTACCACAATAAAACAAAAAATAACAACAACAGAAAACACATGCATAGAGGTTGTTCAGACATACTTTGAGCTTCTGCAAAGGCTGTAGATATTAAATTAAGGCATAGCTCAGTAAATTCATTTGTCAAGGGCAGGCACAAAATAATCCTGATGCTTTGCTTTTTGATGATCTAATTCAGAGACAAAATTAGGGCACTAATGAGGGATATTTCATAGGGTCTGAGGGGGGTAGGTGCAATAATGGGCCCCAAAGATACCTATGCCCTCATCTCTAGACTCTATGACTATGTTACTTTACGCAGCAAGGGAGAATTAAGTTCACAGATGAACGGGTTTGCTAATCAGGTCTCCATCTGCAGCCAGCAATGGGAGATGGTCTACACTCACCTCTCTTTTGTGTGCTGTAGGCAAAGGACCCCACTCCGTCCCCATCTGGAGCAGATATGGCAGTGGGGTGGTCCGGGTGGCAGAAAACACACATATCTAGCTAAGTAATCTCCAATGCTTGGGGCCAGAGGGGAAGGAATGTGCAAACCACTTCTGCTAGGGGATGTGTTTTACCTCAAGGCACTCCAGAGAGGGGAGTCAGTCTCCATTTATCATTCTGTCCTGGGAGCCAGGTTGACACATCTAATACTGAGCACAGGCTTTACTTGTGGGTCGCAGGGCAAGCTGCACTTGGACAGTCCCATTTATTTATTTTTTTATTCATCCATTTGGTCACTTATCATTTACTTATTTATTTATCTGTGCACACTATTAGAATTGCTGACTGTGGGGGAAGCCCTTTGGTGGATGACTTTGACATTAGCATTAAGGACTGACCTGCTGCTCAGGCCTCCAGCCGCAGCAGCCTCTTGGGAGATTTAGCACAGACCAAGGTCTTGTCCTTTGCTTTAGTGGTTTGGAAACTTGATTCTATCAGTTTACCTGTTGTTGCTCTGACTCTAGCTAATGAAGCTTATAAACCAGAATTCTAATGTATTGATTCACAACAGGAGATAGTTGTGTCCACTCTGCAGGGTCTTGCCAGATACGAAGATAAGGGGGCAAGCACATGAGAGACAATAAGCATGCGTGGAGAACTTTGAATTTGAAAAAGGAAAATTAAGTGACCTAAGAAAATTAAATGGCCTTCTGGCTACGGAAAATCTGATGAAATTAATATTTCCAATAACTGAAATTTCTACCATAAGGTAGAAATCCAAAATGTTCAGTTAAACAATGAACATACGTGGAGCAGTTATGACTCCAGGCATTCTCTCTCTCGCCCTTAACAATGCTCAGTCAATGCTAGAACATTCTCTTTTTTGTGTCTACATGCAGCTTCTTCAGTTAATTCCAGACCTGAAGACGTAGACTTTGGACATCCAGTTGGACTTCTGGGTTTCCAAGGTATTCTCAGTACCATATTTATAAGCTTTCTCATTAGGTGGGACCTTTCTTTGGGTTACTCCTTTCCTCTTTTTCCAGGTAATTCTTAACTCAGAGCTGCCCTCTGTGTGCCGAGTACATGTCATTGTTATTTCTTAACAATTACAAGGCCTTAGTAAGAAGTGGAAGGCTGCACTGCCATTGATTTCACAGGATGTGCTTATAGGTAACTGGATTTCCTTTTGTTGGTTCCCAGGAATGGCTTTATGTGAAGAAAGGTTGTTTGCTTATTTCCCTTCTGTAGTAATGGATATTTCACTTTCAGGGCACCAGTCTCTGTCTTTTGGCATTTGATAACAAATGGAAATCCCCCCGACTTGCAGGATTTGACTGTACCATTTTAGAGCAAGACCGTTTGCCTAACCTCCATACTTTGTGTGAAGCCACCAAATGGAACAAAACTGCTCTGAAAATAGAATTTCAAAAATTTAATAAAAAACAAAAGCCAGAAACAGTCAAGTTGAGAAGCATTTAGAAAGCAGCTCCTCCATATTCTCCATATTCAAATGTGCAGCAGATTCCCCTCTCTTATCGTTGAAAGCTAGATCTTGAGAGTATCTAAGATAAACTCTTCATTTCCACTAATGAGTATGCTAATTTGATCTTTGTACAGAAGTCTTTCTGGCTCCCTTCCTCTATCCAAAATGTGCTGCTAACTTACTGGTTTCATCTTAGGCTAGCAAATCGACTATTCTAATTAACCCAGATGTGGAAGAAGGAACTAAAGAGAAATCGGACTTTGAGCAGCTGTTTCAGGCTTCCGTTTCCCGGGCTCCTTACAGCTCCGGATGCCCAGTACTGCCTGCTGTGGGAACCCTGTGCAGGGCTGAGGAGCCGCCGATGCTCAGCGTCACCCCTGGTCTCACACCCAGTGGAGAGAAAAGCTAGGCTCAGGATATTGCTTAGTGCGTTGATGGAGAAAATTACCTTTGCCCTGGCTGCTTTTCCATCCATCACGCGGCAGGTAAGTCCTACAGTTCAATCCGGGTGATAACTTTAGGAAATTGGTGCCTGGAGAAATTGGTTAAAGGAGACTAAGGTAACTTGGCAGCTAATGGAGCCACCCAGTTTGCTTGACTAATTTATCAAGAATAGTTTTTTTCACTACCACAAGAAGGAAGAAGGCGATAGGGAGTTTCCAGTAACAAATCCTTATTTATGGAAGAGGAGACAGTTAATCTGCGTTGAGATTCTGAGGATTCCCCACTATTCCTTCCTGTTGTGGGTGAGCTTTCAAAATTGAAGCAGTGGCTTCCCCCACCCACAGAAAAATTCCTTTAAGGAGTCATGAGACCATCAACATTCAGAACTGTTTAAAAGACTGTTTAGACTTCTGGAATGACACTGGGAAATTCTTGGATTTATGGTCTGGGACAAGAAGGAGATCAAGACTAGGAAATGAAGTGGTACAGCAATCTAAATTTCAAGCCTGGAGGAACCTTCTTTACATCACTTATCTGTTCCTCTTAATACAGTTACTGCCAAGTGGAGAAGTTTAATGAAAAACATTTATAGTTCCTTCTGCTTTGGCTCAAATACAATGTAGAAGACCAGATTCATTTCAAATAGTTTGGGTTCAATCATTTAGTGTTAAATGCTTACTTAAGAGACTGCAGCACTCATTGTTGCTTAATGTTGAATGAACTCTAACAGGTCTTGATAGATAAAGTGATTTGGAGCACAGCTCTAGTTCTCCATTAATCCAATCAATCTAATGAGAGTCTAAATGATGTTCTCAAGCCACAGAAACTTGGAAGAGAGTGGTAGGAGCCTTAAAAGCCGTGTGTATAGTCTAGTCTTTTGAGTTCCTGGGCTCACGACCTAATATAAAAAAATAAAAAACAGATGTGAAAAAAAAAAAAAAAAAACATGCCAGAGAAATATGACTCATGGGTGCATGACACTGAGTTGCACAGGGTTCATATAAGGCAGCAGTTCTCAAACTTTTTTGTCTTAGAGCCCCTTTAGAATCTTGAAAACTGAGGACCTCAAGGAGCTTTTGTTTGTAATGAGCTGTATCTATTAATATTTACCATATTTGAAATTAAAAGAGAAATTTTAAAAAATACTCAATCCATTTAATAACTGTAATAGTAATCCCATTACATGTTAACATAAATAACATGTTTATGAAAATAATTATGTTTTCCAGAACAAAAGAAATGAGTAAGAAGAGTGGTACTATTTTGCATTTTGGCAAGTCGTTTTAGTGTCTGGCTTAATAGAAGACAGCTGGGTTCTCAGATCTGCTTTTGCATTTGATCTGAATGTGTCGCAATATATTGTCTTAGTTGAAGTACATGAAGAAAATCTGGCCTTACAAAGATATGTAAGTGAAAAACGAGACTTTGCAGATAATGGTGGATTTGTTTGAGTTCCTTGGCAAGTGTAGTTTCTTAAAGACTAACTGCAATATGGAATCTGAAACCACATCAGTTTCAGATTCATACTCAGTTACATTAAAATCTATCTCCCACTCCCAATGGATCTTTCATCCATGAATGATTAGGTGAAATCATGCATTGGTCTTTTGAAAAATATTGGTTCACTGAATTTATGCAGATCATTGAAATGTTGACATATTTCTTTATACAATGGTGGAAAAAAGAACATATGTTAATATCACTTGTTACTATCTCATCACATAATTCTTTAAATATTGGTAAGCTGTCAAGCTCATGGTGGTAGATAAAAGTTTTCAAAATTCTAATTTTTGCTTGAAACTTGAATTTTATTATTGGCAATAAATACCTTCTGTTGTTTTTCTTTTCATGACAGTCTTGCTTGGTTCATTTTTAGGAAAATATTCAACAAATACCTAAGTCTGAATAACTATAGTTTATCTGTCAGTCAATCTTTCAAGTAAAAATAATGTACCATATAAACAAAGGCTTGTCATTCAAACAGTTGTACAAGTGATTCTTCTTGAGACAATCATTGTACTTCTGGATGCATAGATATGTGTTTTGAGTATATTCCATTTTGGCAGGCAGAATATTAAAAAGACATGCACTCAAAGGTTGAGATTTAATAAAAGTTTACGTTTTATTAAATTTTAAAAGTTATTACATCATCATGAGCGCTCTTAAGAGAAACTGACTCTTTTTTTAAAACTGCAAATACAGGACCGTGAAGACTATAAAAGACTGTGGGTACCATTGAATAGCACTGCCTTGATTGATGCCAAGGCACCTGCAGTTTTACCCACCATCACTTTTGCGCCATTGGTAAGAATGTCAACACAGTGGAAAAAGTCAAATAACATCTTGCTATTTTATTACAGAAATAATTTTTATCTCTAGGACACCTTTAAAGGGTCTCAGAAACCCCCAAGGTCCTATGTACCCTACTTGAGTACTACTTGATTTAAGACATCTCAGCTATTGCTCTTGTAGAACCACACAAACTTCCCAATTTATCTAGCTATGGAAGACATTCCCATCAAAGCAAATTGAATTGGACTGTAGAACTTCCTGCTCATTTTTAGCTTATCCAACTTCCAGTTTCCTAATTGTCAGATTCAAGTAACAGATTTTAAATATATAATATTTAGCTCTTCTGAATGAGGTGTCATTTAAAGTATATGGGCTATTAACATCATTTTCCTACTGCCATTTGTGTTACATTTTGTATTTGTACCCTAAGGCAGAGCTCAAATTTATTCTTAAATAAATGGCAACTGTTAGTCTGTTGAATAAATATTAAGCCTCTAAACCAACTTCTAGCTTTGACAATTCTAGTAGTAGCAAGTTTTCTTTCACTATTCTAGCTTAAAGTTCTTAGTTCTCAGGAAAATACATCTCCAATAGTGAAGAAGTTTTGAAGGAAATTAGTTTGATTCAAGATCCCAAGGAAAGGTTTAAAAAAAAAAGGGTGGGGTGGAGAGGCTTTGTGCTGGTCAGGATTTTAGCCTCTTGGACCAGACTAACATAAGCAAAAATAGAGTAAGCTGTAAAGCAAAAGATGTAAATGATGTAATGAAATTGGAGATCAATCTTAAAACCTGAAGTTTCTTTTTTGCTCTCATTTGCTCATAGCATTTATGAGTTCATTTTCTATTTTTAAAAATTGTGATGGAAATCCTAAAATTTAAGTTAACACTTTGTAATTATACAAGTGAAAGATTAGACACACCTTGGTGTGTGAGAAGCTAGAAGATACTAATTTTCCTCATGCTATTTGGATGCTATTCATCCAAAGGAGTTTAAGTTGACTCACAAGTACGGTGATAAGGTCTTAGAACTGCATATAAAAATTGAAGACCAACTTCCGGGAATATGGCAGGCTAGAAAGACATAGGACTCTCTTCTCTCCCAGAAAAATAGCTAGAGGACAGGCAGAAATGACCTGGAAAAAAACTTTTAGGATTTAGGACACCAAGGGAAGGCTGGACACTGCCCAGAAGAGAGAGGGGCAGAAGAAAAGAATCACAACCACAAAACTGTGAGTTAAAAGCCACAGCTGCAGCTACTGGCAAGCTCCCCCACCCTATAGACACTTTTGAATTCTCAGGCCTCCAGGCTGGTTGCTACAGACAAAGGGGCTGCAGGGAGCCACCTCCCCAGGAAAGGGGAGAGAGAGGAACACAGCCTAAGGCTGACTTAGCTTTTGACCCACAAATTTGGTCTGCTGTGTCTCATGAACCTTTCCAGATGGGGTGGGGCTGCACCATTGTTTGCCCTGGGAGCTGGCAATGGGACTAAAAAGATCCGACCCTCTCATTCTCCCTTTCTACTGACTGAGACTGGTGTTGAGGATGCAGAGGGGAGTGGAATTATTTCCTACCAGGGAAAAGGGAGGGGGCTGCCAGCAAAGGTTGGAGAACTGCCTCTGAGAAATTTCGAATTATGATGTTCTTAGCCTCCAGGCAGGATCCTACATTACATTGATCCAGTTGGTGTTGTAGCAAGCACACACCAACCAGGCACTGAACTGAGAGGGCTGCCAAAGAGTGCCATCTTCTGGAAAACCAAGGAAGTGCACATGAGGAAATTAAACAAATGTTCATGGGGCATTGTTACAGTGAGTGGAGATCCACACAATAACAAAAAGAATATTGAATTCCCATCCTGGGGAGTTTTGCTGCATTCTCTGATGGGACAGAAAGAATCCCCCGAGCATTGGGACAGTGCCTAGTTAAGGAGGATGGACCATGGTGCTGGGCCCTTGATATTGATGATTGTACTTATAAACCTTTTCTTTTGAAATTGAAACTTAGCCTAGTATTATATGTTGCCTAAGAGTTTCCTCCTGAGGGCCTCCTTGTTGCTCAAATGTGGTCTCTTTCTAAGCCAAACTCAGCATATAAACATACTACCTTCCCCCCAGCATGGGACATGCCTCCCAAGGATGAGCCTCCCTGGCACTGAAGGCTTATAACCAAATGCCAACTAGCAGTGCACCTGGAAAAAGATCTTGACCAAAAGGGGGAAAGGGTAAAGACAAGTGGGTTTATATGGCTAAGAGACTTCAAAGTGAGTCAGGAGGTCATTCCAGAGGTTATGCTTATGCATATCTGAGCAGGATTTCATTGACTGCCACAGTAAATATTGCCTCAAATAGTGGGGATCCTGAGGGCTCTAGAGACATCCAGACACTCTAGGCAGAACAGACAGTTCAGGAGTTTGGTGCCCTGCCATTGGGTCTTACCTTGGAATTTATGCTTCCCAGTGTGACTGAGTTGGACTTTTTTGTGGTTTCCCTACACATGGCTCTTCTGCCCCTTCTATTTGAACCTATAATTAGTACTATACTCATAGGTGTATATCCAAGAGACTTAAATCTTTGTTCAGTTCATGTGCCATTTGAGCCCTGAATCTCAACAGAGTTGCGACAACTACTCTCCAGTTCATTGGACTCATTCAGGACTACTAACAAGGTGATGATGATGGACAATGCCCATCCCAAGGAACAGAGAGAGTCTGCAACTGCAAGTAAGATAGTTCCATCCATCTGCCCCATGGGATCTAAGCCCCATCTCAATTAGAGGCAGAGTGGCCACCACCATCCCCAAATCCTCAAGATTGGGGAATGAACAGTGGACTAAAGTAGACTTACTATTATTCTACCATAGACTTATTTTTATTCTAGCAATGGAAGAACTTTTATCATTGATGTAGAGGCAGTGGCCACCGGAGGTTCTGAGGGGAGGGAGAGGGAAAAATAGGTGTAATATCGGGGCATTTTTGGGACATTGGAATTGTCCTGCATGACACTGCAATGATGGATACAGGTCATTATATATTTTGTGATAACTTACAAAATTGCATGGGACAGAGTGTAAACTATAATATGAAATGTAATCCACAGTTAGTGGCAATGCTTCAATATGTGTTCATCAATTGTAACAAATGTACCACACTATTGAAGGATGTTGTTAATGTGGGAAAGTGTGGGAAGGGTAGGGAGTGGGACATATGGGAATCCCCTATTTTTTTTTATGTAACATTTATGTAATCTAAAGTTTCTTTAAAATAAATTAAAAAAAAATTTTTTTTTAAGTAAATTTGTTAGAGAGGCTTTTTCCAGCCTTTATAGCCTCCATCCCCAAGGCCCTAGGAAGCAGGTCTGCAACCCATTACTGGGTCCAGGGCCCAGGTCTGAGCAACTAACAGGAACAATCCTAAAGACCCAGAACAGCAAGAATCAAAGCCAAGAATCAAAGCACAGCTTCCAGCAACTAAACCCCTACAAAAGAGAGTAATTGAACATCTGAGTAAACTCACCATCCTAATCAGATGCCTAGACATTAACAAAAAATTACAAGCCATGCTAAGAAAATGGAAGAAATGCGACTCCCCCCCCAAGAATATATCTCCTCCCCAGAAGAGACACAGGATTTGAGAAAACTAATCAATGAGATGGACACAAATTTCCAAAATTAAATTAATGAATTGAAAGACAATATGGCTAAAGAGATAAAGGACATTGAGAAGACATTGAGGGAACACAAAGAAGAATTTGGAAACCTGAATAAAAAAGTAACAGAGAATGAAAGATATGATAGGTGAGATTAAAAAAACACATTAGAGGCATACAACAGCAGATTTGAAGTGGTAGAAGAAAGAATAAGTGTTGTAGAAGACAGAACAGCTGAAATTGAAGGGAGAAAAGAACACAGAGAGAAAAGAATGGAAAAAAACTGAGCAGGGGCTCAGGGAGTTGAATAACAGGAAACGTGACAAATATACATGTCATGGGGTTTCCAGAAGGAGAAGAGAAGGGAAAGGGGACAGAAAGAGTATATGCGGAAATAATAGCTGAAAATTTCCCAACATGCAGCAAGATGATTACATAACAGGAGAGAAACTCAGGGAAGAGCCAAGACGAGATGCGCTGAAAAACCAGGAACTGGGGTGGCGCAGGTGACAGGATGCCTCTCTCCCACATTGGAGATTCCCAGGATTGAATCCCAGTGAAGACAGGAGGAGAGGGATGAGAGGAGAGGGCAGGAAACAGACACGGAGAATTGCCCAACGAATGGACATAAAATAGCAAAAACAGGGAGCAGGGGGTTAAAATGGATTAAAAAAGTAATAAATGAATTTAAAAAAAACTACTAGATGAAAATGTAGGGAAACATCTTACAGATCTTGTGGTAGGTGGTGGTTTCTTTGACCTTACACCCAAAGCACGTGCAACAAAAGAAAAATTAGATAAATGGGACCTCCTCAAACTTAAACACTTTTGTACCTCACAGGACTTTGTCAAAAGGGTGAAAAGGCAGCCGACTCAATGGGAGAAAATATTTGGAAATCACATATCCAATAAGGGTTTAATATCCATGATATATAAGGATATCATACAACTCAACAATAAAAAGACAAACGGCCCAATTTAAAAATGGGCAAAAGGCTTGAATGGATAGTTGGCCAAAGAAGAAATATAAATGGAAAAAAAAAAAAAACACATGAAAAAATGTTCAACATCACTAGCGATTATGGAAATGCAAATCAAAGCTACAATGAGATATCATTTCACACCTATCAGAATGGCCACTATTAAAAAGACAGAGAACCACAAGTGTTGGAGAGGATGTAGAGAAATAAGAACACTTATTCACTGTTGGTGGGAATGTAGAATGGTACAGCCACTGTGGAGGACTGATTAGAAGTTCCTTAAGAAGTTATATATAGATTTACCATGTGACCCGGTAATACCGCTACTGGGTATATACCCAGAAGAACTGAGAGCAGTGACACAAACAGACATCTGCACTCTGATGCTCATAGCAGTGTTATTCACGATTGCCAAAAGTTGGAAACAACCCAGGTGTCCATCAATAGACAAATGGATAAACAAATTGTGGTCTATTCACATGATGGAATATTATGCAGCTATAAGAAGAAATGAAGTTGTAGAGCATATGACAACATGGATAAATGTGGAGGACATTTGGTTGAGTGAAGCAAGCCAGACACAAAAGGACAAATACTCTATGATTGTGCTACTATGAAACAAATTTATTGATTAATCTAGAGTTAATAACTTGAATATGGGTTGCCAGATAATAGAATGAGGTTAGAGAATGGAAAGTTAAGGGTTAACTTGTACAGAATTGGTAAAAAGGATGTGTGTTAATCCTTTTTTGGAAATGAATAGAAAAGGCGAAAGCCCAACATAATGTTTGTAACTAGCAGTAATATTATGTGGGCATGAAAGTGGTTTAAAGGGAAAATCTCAGGTCATGTATATAACTAAAAGGGAGGCTAAAAAATGTAACATGGGACTGTATAGCATAGTAAAACCACATGTAAAACATGAATCTGGGAAAAATTGCATATATAAGACTGTTTTTCTTCAAAACCAAATAAATGTATGTTACTACTACAAGATGCTAATATCAGACAAAAAAACACCACATTTTGCTAAGTGAAAAGAAACCAGACACATATTGTATGATTCCATTTATATAAAATGTAAATATAAATCAATTTATAAAGATGAAATTAGATTAGTGGTTATGTAGGGATTGGGAAGGACTGCTAACGGATGTGGAGTTTTTCTTTTTGGAGTAATGAAATTCTTCTAACATTTTTTGTTGTGATGTCTGCACAACATTGTGATTATGCTAAAAGCCATTGACTATACACTTTGGATACATCATATCGTATGTGAATATATCTTAATAAAACTTATTAATAAATTGTGCAAAATAGCTAGAAATAGCAGCTATGTACGGCGGGGGAAGCATAGAGGGATTGAGAGATAAAGAATTTTCTTGTTTGTTTTTTTTTGTTTATTATTATTATTGAAATAATGAAAATGCTCTAATAATGATTGAAGTGATGAATGCACGACTATGTGATTATACCAAATACCACTGATTGCACACTTTGGATGAATTGTATGCTTTATTAATATGTATCAATAAAATTGATGTGTTAAAAAAAAAAAAGAATTGAGGCTCCTCACCCTTTAGACTGGTGCCCCAGGTTGCATGAGGACCTGTTTTCCTGTCTTCTTCTCTGTGTTTGATCCTCTTCCTGCTGGACCATTCTTCCCCCAGGATCAGGGACTATCTACATAATTTGAGAGGCCCAGTGCAAAATGATAAGGCAGACCCTTCATTCAAGCATTATTATAAACTTTAAGGAGGGAACAGCACAGCATTAAATAAATAGGAACAGCTTATAAAGATATACTCTGAGGTCCCCAAATCTAGAGATATTTGTATGTGATTGTCTTTTAGGGATGTTTTAGTTGCTCCCCGGCCCATAGGTGTGAAACCTGCACCTGAGAATGCTCTGAGCCTCGAAGACAAGGTGGAGCCCAGTTCTCCCTGCTCCTTTCTGCTTCTCTAAAGCTTAGCTGTTCTTTAAGATCATAGTAGATAAATCTCATTTCTTCTGTGAGGCCTTCTCTGACTTTACTAAGCAACAATAGTCTCTTTCTTCTCTCAATTCCAATAATGTTATTGTCTGTACCAAATGGCCCTTAGTAGATGCTGATAATTTTAAATTAATTGCCAAGTAAGCACTTGCTACTGTTATTTAAGCTAATTGGGAACAGGCTCTTTGACTAGTACTATTTTAGTTTGTTTTTCCCACAATCTAGCAAAAACAAAGTTTCTTAATCTGGGGTTCCTGGATTACTTTACTGGGGTCATCGTAAGTGAAATTGTGGGTGTCTGTATATATGCATTTTTCAGAGGTACATTTCACCCAACGGTTAATAACAACTAAGATTCCAAACAAATATACTCTGGTGTTTTGTGGATTTTAAACCCAAGATCTGATCTAATGTGATCAGGTAAGGCCACACGGACAGTCTAATCCTTCAGCAACTCAACATAAAAGCCCATCCTTCCTTGATTGTGCCAGTGAGTTTTTAGGTGCTCAGTTCTGTAGTTCCGTGGGAATTCCTGCCATCTGGTCACCTTCGAAATCCCAGGGAAATCTGTGTTTGAAAGAGAAGCCTTGGTTTATACCTCGAGTCCTTTTCTGCCTCAGCAGCTCTGTTTCCACTGATGCAAAACCTCTGATTAGGACCAGGGAAGCAGGACATGTGATGATATTTTATCTTGGTGCCTCCTTTGGTTCTGAGAAGCAAGGCCGCTTCTGATACCATGATCGGCAAACTTCTGTAAAGGGCAGCTTGTAAACATTTTAGGCTTTGCAAGCTGTAAGGTCTCTGTTGCAACTACTCAATTCTACTGTTGTTGCACAAAAGCAGCTGTAGACTATATGTAAACAAACGGGTGTGGCTGTGTCCAAGTGAAACTATTTACAAAATCTGGCCACTGGCTGCTCTTGGCCCATGGCAACCAAGTCATGGCTCCCTGGGACCAAGGAATTCCCAGGTATAATCAAGAAGCATAAAACTGAAAAATTGAGTAGGTTGTCTGGGCTTTTCAGTTCTCTGCATTTCACCATAGCATGTAATTTAATCTTGGCAAAAAAAAAAAAAGGAGCATACACATCCAAGGGAACCAGCTCGTCCCAAGTAATGACCCAGCCAGGCAGCCCAGTGAGGTTGGCATGGAAATAGGGAAGATTTTTCTTATCACTGTTTCGGTTCTCATGCACCCTTTACAGGGACAATAAAAAGGTTATTGTTTACAGCAATCACAGACCAGAAAAGGGTAGGCCCATGCTATAAAATCCGAATTGCTCCCTGATCTGCCTCTCTCTAATTAGTGACCCTTTCTTTCTCTCCCCCATGCAGATGATGAATAAAAGGTTTACAGTGTATGATGTCACAGGGGCTCCAAAAACAATCTCTTGATTGTTCCATTTTAAATTCTCCCAGTCCCAGAGCCTTTGTGCCTGGCTGTGGCTGCAGCTTCTGGTCACCCATCCAGGGCTCCTACTCATTGAACATGTTTTGACAGCTCCCTGTTTAAAAAGACTTTCCTGGCAGGAGGAAGCCTGGTGGAGGCGGAAATGGTAGGTAGAAACTCTACGGCGTCATTCCTAAGAGAACGTCTTTGATTTAGTTGAAGCAGATTTACAATATCGTACAAGTTTAATGATCTGAAGAGGCAGGAGGTGTTTAGATAGCTCAACTTGCAAACCAGAATAATTAAAAAATAAAAAAAAAAAAGCTTGGCAATGCTTAATCTTATTTAGCTTCCTTTTTATTATCCAGTTGTATAAAAAGGAACTTCTCTTTTTTATGCTCAGTAGGAAGTCTTGGACCTCAAAAGCAGACAGCGGCTTCGTTGATGCCACTTTACCCCAAGAAAGCACCCTTCTGGTGACCTCTAGCACTGTCGCCACCAAAGAGAGGCTGAGCTCCCTGACTGTTTTGGTTTCCTGGCTGCTAAAATAAATACCAGACAATGGGTAGGCTTAAATCACAAAAATGTATTGGCTCCCGGTTTCAGAGGCTGGAAGGCCTGCTTTCTCGCGGGGTTGGTAGGTTTTGGTTGGTTGGCAGTCTTTGGGGTTCCTGCATTTTCTGTCACATGGCAATGCACAAGGCCGTGTCCTCTCCTTTCTCTTCCAAGTTCCGTTGACTTCCAGCTTCTGCGTGCTCCCTGTGGCTTCTTTTTTGTGTACAGATTCCTGTGCTTACCAGGACTTCTGCCCTATGTGACGAAGGCTCACATTCATTCGGTTTCGGCACCTTAACTAATAACATCTTCCAAGGTCCTATTCTCAAATGGGTTCAGGCCATCAGCACTAGAACATGCCTTCTGTGGGGGACATGATTCAACCCCAACAGTGACCTTTCCCTCTTGGGACACTAAACTTCTTTGTCAAAGTACAGTGATGGTATTTCTGATGAGTTGAAATCAGGATGCATGCCATTGCCGTAGAAGCAAAGGCTGGACTGTGATGGGCCAATCACAAGCACCTGTTGGTCAAATTAGCATTTTTAGATTAGCAATTCCCCTAAACTTCCACTGAAACCCATTCAGCAGAAATCCCCCAAGCTCAGACAGGACTTGAGATGATGGGTGGCCAAACCAATGGCAAGGGTCCACTACTCCAGCCAAACTGGACAGAGTGTAGAACTCTATCCCGGAGAATGAACGGGGAGGGGGGAAATCGTACTTACTGCGCACTCACTATGTGTCAAGCTCTGAACAAGGAACTGGATGCATCTTATGCAAGCATCACAAACCTTCCCAACCCCCCACCCCCCACCCATTTTCCCAAATCAGGAAATTGGAGCTTTGAGAAGTTCCATTCCAAGGCCTTGCAGGCTCTAAGTAGCTGTACCAAGATTTGAAACAAAGCCTGTCTAAAGCTTAAGTTCACACTCTTTAACAGTGCCCCAAGTAGTAATGAGAATATTGAGCAGCGAAACTAATAGTACTACCATAAGGGAAGCTAGGCAGAATTCCACCTTTGTGCTTGAGCATGCAATAGGGCTGGAGAAGAAGTTAACAGCATTAAAAGACAAGATAGCCATCGGGGCCCGAGGAAGGCAGAGGCGGAAGACAAAAGCCAGGTGAGCATCTGTTTCATGAAGCTCAGTTTTAATAGGGAGGAATCACCTGAAGAAAATCCAACTAGGGTTTATCTGTTACAGGTACAAATTGTGCCAGCTGAAAGGGAAAAAAAGAAGGGCACTTCAACTTTAAATCCTTTAGTAGTCTAAATCTGCTCATAATGACTTTTGCTGATTGTTAGACTTCCTTTATAAAGCTCTTCCCTCTCTTTTGAAGTTAGAGGTGACGGTCAATCACAGGCGACTTTACACAGATTAAATCATGACATGAAATAGAGCTCTCTAGTTGTAGTCCACCAGGAAACACTGGGGACAGACACAGTGACTTGGTGGGGCGAGCAGAGAGGTGGTTGGGGGAAGGTGTCTAGTGTATCAGAAGGTGTAGACCTAAGTAGTTTTACCTTGAACAACAAACGCAGCAAAATATGAATGCCAGTCTGTGCTCATGTGTATGAGAAAAGCATGGTGAGGCCAGAGTGCAGCTAAAATGGTTCAAGTCTATTCCCTTAGCTCAACTCAACCCACATTATGATCAGAAACACACCTGAATGGGGGAAGAAGGGAACGGGGAGTTTCTCTTTGGGGTGATGGGCAAGTTTTGGTAATGGACGGTGATGATGGTAGAACAACATTGTAAATGTAATTTACATCACTGAGTTGTATACTTGCACGTGGTTAAAATGGGAAATTTCATTTGTATGTGTGTTACTACAATAACATACATACAGCAGAACATTTGAAAAGCTTGCTTCTAATAATAAAAATGGCATGTGCTCTTTGTAGAATCTCCTGGCAATTTCAGTGTTATAGTTGCTTGGATTTTTTTTTTTAAATAAAAGGGTTTTTATTTGAATTTTGGACTTAGTAGTCTTTTTTTGTTTTTTCTTTTTTGGGATGTGTGTGTGTGTGTGTGATAACAACATCTTTTTAAAGGTCATTTTCCCAACTAACAAATTCTGGTTCATGTCAGGTTAGCATGATCTGTAAATGCCCCAGAATCTGAATCCCATGTGTAAATAGCCCCTGTAAAAGATGCTGGTATACATTATATAAAATTAAACAAAAAAGTAATAGTTTGTCAAATAGCTTGTAGGCCAATTTGGGAACACACAACTAAATGTGGAGCTGGGCTAAGGATTGTGGTAGTGTCGATCTAAGAAAAGGATTTCTTTTTATTCTCTTTTGTGTGCCCCCCCCCCATAGCTCATATTTTTCTGCCTCCAAACTAGGTAAAAAAATAACCATCAAAGAGTAATAAAGACCCACAATTAAAAAAAAAAAAAAAGAGTAATAAAGAACAGAGGTGAGGGCTGGATGTGGGAAAAGCAGTCATTAGGATGGACAGTAGGTCAGGGATGCCTAGGTCTTATTCTCACTCCTTCAAGCCGATGGCCACAAGCATGCTGGCTGAAAGAGAGGAGGAAAACAACGAGGCTGGTAGAGGAAGCCTGTTCTCAGCTGGAGAAAAGGGCAGTGAAAACTAGCCAACTACTTCTTTGCAAAGGCCAGTTGGAATCATGGTGAGTCATAAAGGTCAAGTTCAATGTATTTGGCATACAGCCTTCACCTTTTTACCAGCTTATTTGGAAAACGTTGCTTAACAGAGCCGATTTAGAAAACATGGTAGGGGATCCCTGGCTCTGGGGCTCTGGTGTGGGACACAGAGGTGGCTGTGTGTGTTCTACCTTTTGAGGCAACAGGACCAACTGCAGTTGATTGATAAATCTTCCATCGGGCACATTTCGTGAGAAGTCCTGGCATCCTACGTATCACCTGAGTGTAGGCTGTGGTGGATTAGTTCAGATTGTGGGAGAGAAAGGGGGTTTCAGAAAGTGCAACTGGGAAGGGCAATGGCAAAGTTCTAGTCTTCATAGAACGATCCAAAGGCCACCTTCTTAAATGCTGTCTATTTACAATATTGCAGTTTTCCAAGCAAAACCAGGTCCAGGTGAAACCATGGGCCTTGACCCTCACAAGCCACTTAGAGCAGAGAGTGGCACGCAGTGCGCATTCGCACACGTGCCTAGCTCGCCGTCTCCCAGCACTGGCACACCAGGAGTCACTTGGTGTGTGGATCATCAGGAGATAAATATCGCTGAATCAACTTAAAGGCAGACCTTCTCAAAATTCACTGTGCATAAATGTAACATAAAGAACTGGGTAAGCATGGAAATTCTTAAGTGTCAACCCCAGAGAACTGCTGCTGTCAGCCAGTGATGAAGCTTGGGAATCTGCATTTTATGAAGCACTCCCAACTGGTTCTGACGCAAGGGATCTGAGGACCCCACTTAGAGAAATGCCATTTATATTATATTACATTAAAAATGGTTTCTCAGAAGTCTACTGTTTGTTTATATTACAAGTGCAAAGCATTAACAAATTTGTCAGGTGATCGAACATTGCAGATGTGGTATGATAATGTCTATGCAAATTATTTGAGTTGATAATTAAGACTTTTGGCATATGTGTCTTGGTTAACAATGCCTATGTGGCTCAGTTGAATAGAACATACAAATTTATCAAATCTCAAACATTTATTTTTCACGTTGGCATGGTCCTTTCTCTTCAGCTTATTGTAATAGAGAAAAGTCAACAGCCTTTCTGAATTTTCACTCCATGTTGCATCTCATTCAGTGGCACAGCCTTGAGCTTAGCTGCCTCACTATGGACATTTGCTTTTGCAATGATAAATGTGCAGGGAATTATGCAGCCAAGGGTTAGGTGGAACATGGGAATACATGTGTTCAGTAATGAAATGTTGTCTTTTTTGTAATTAAACACTGCATCTCCTCCTCCCATCTTGTCAGCCTGGGAGACTCAGGAAATAGTTTTGGCAACAATTTGACAACTCAGGGAAAAGAGAACACTGCAGCTCTTGGATTCTGAACCTTTAATTGTTTGATAGTTACACACATAGACATTTATATGCACACACATGCATGCATACACACCAACATGCATGTACATCTGTCACACACACACATACATACCATGCACACACACCCACAAAGTTTTGGGTTCATAGGTAATTTCCTGGTTAGAATCCATGATTGTCAACTTGGAGGAAAATAGCATGCTTCTTTGGAGTATAAAGTACTCAGTGAATTTGTCCCCAAATTTTATGTTGCGTGTAGCTTTAAATGGGGATATTTTTTTTCTCATAGACTTATGCCATAGGGAAATTACAGAATGTTGGACAATCCAACTCATGGTGAAAGGTCACATTTTTGCAGCACATTTTTGTAATTCAGTGCTGATTCATCACACATTGAAATTTTCTAATAAATGTCCTTCCTGTCAAAATTGGAAAAGACAGTAAATGGAACAAATGAAATCACCCTCAAGACAAGGAACATGAGGAGAACAGAGAATTACCAATTTTTAACTGGTTGGAAACCTTGGAAAGCACGATTTTCTTCAGTTTTGATTGCAGGGCTAGAGTGTAGATGATAAGTTTATGTTGGTAGAGCATTTTGCATTTCCCAGAGTGCTTTAATAGGAGGTAGAAAAGGAGAGTATGGGTATTCCCATTCCCCACCCCTAACTCTGCCCCCCTGGGAAAACTAAGGCACCAAGGACGGCTAAGGAGCTGCTGAGCAGTGCCCTGGGGTTGACCTGGGGTAGCCTCCCAACCTTGCCTACCAAGTGGCTCCCTGCTTCCTTCTTAAAACCCAAACCCTGATTCTTTACTTTGCTGTTTTGTCTTTGGACTCATTCTCTAAATATAAAATCCAGGCCTGTTTAGTTTAAAAGATTTTCTCCTTAAAAATGACACTTTTACATAGCACTCTGTATAATTTGTATCACTCATGGTCAAATCTTTTGACAAAGTTGTATCTGTTTCTTTGTCATGCCTTTTGGAGATTAGCAACTGGAAAATTGTCTTCTTTGAATAATTTATTTCCTTTTATCAAATAAGAACAGTTGTGTACTGTATGTCTTTTTTAAAGCTTACAGATGAATTTAATATTCAGCCACGGCCTTTGTATTTTCCTAAATTAGCTTTCTTCTCCTTCCTTGAGGTTTTAAGTTTTGTATTTCAGCTTTATTTTTATATGTACCTTTTATGATGAGCCAAAGCTTTTTGGGAACAATTAGGGTGTATAAACTTTGAATTAACATTCTTTTACCCAAGTTTAATTTGCTGTAAAGTGAAAACATCAAATACCCTAAACAATGCGGTAAAAATCATTAAATGGAATTGTGAGGATTATGTAATACAAACTTTTATGGTTACAAACACTACAATAGTAAATCTTATGGAACAAATTTAGCGTATAAAATGATACTGAACTATGCTAGGTTTTATGACAAAGGGTAATGAAGTAAAATCAATGTGCATAGGAAATTAAGTTAGCAAGGGAAGTTAACAAGGAAGAATGCTAAAGTTTAATTTTAGTTTTGAAGTATCTCACAGCAATTCAGACACAATATCGTGGAGGGAAGATAATTTTTGTACTTTATGGGAAAAATAGACTGAGCCACACGGTTACCGTGATTCATTCTTATTCTAGGCTCTCAGCCCATGTTCTTTCTCTGCAACTAGGCTGCCCTTTCTCTCTTACCAAAGTCATGTAGTACGACACCATGGGCCTCCCAGTCAGACTGATCTGCCACTTCTTAGGTGTGTGGGCTTGGCCAAACTGATCCCACTCTGAGCCTCAGTTTCCTAATTTGAAAAAAAAAAAAAATGCGATCATATACCTACTTCAATGGGCACTTTTTTTTCTCTAATTAGAGCAGTTATAAATTTACAGAAAGATCATGCAGAAAGTACAGAGTTCCCATGGAACCCCTCACACACACACAGCTTTTCCTGTTACTTACATTTTGCTTTTGTGTGGAACCTTTGTTACAATTGATGAAATGATTTATTCCATTGTTTACATTAGAGTTTACTCTTTGTGTTGTACAGTTCTATGGTTTTTTAAAAAAATTTTATTCTAGTAACATACACAATATAAAATTTCCCATTTTAACCACTTTCAAATATACAATTCAGTGGTGTTAAATACAGTAACAATGTTGTGCTACTGTCATCACCATCTGTGACCCCAACTTTTCCATCCCCCCAAACAGAACTTTTGTACCCACTAAGATTAACTCCCCATTCCCCTCTCCTACCACGGCCCCTGCTAATCTGTATTCTAATTTCTGACTATGAATTTGCATATTCTAATTATTTCATGTAAGTGAAGTCATACAGTATTTGTCCTCTGTGTCTGGCTTATTTCATTCAAAATAATGTCTTCAAGGCTCATCCATGATGTCACATGTACCGGAACTTCATTCCTTTTTATGGCTGAATAATATTCCATTACATGGATACACTGCATTTTGTGTAACCATTCATCAATTTAACCTGAGTTGAACATTCAGGTTTCTTCTACTTTTTGCAATTGTGAATCATGCCTCTGTGAACACTGGTGTACAAATATCTTCAACAGATACTTTTGGCAATTAAACAAGATGATTCATGAAAGGAAATTAGCAGAGTGCCTGACAGAATTTTCCTTGAAATGTGAACTGTATTTTGTAAAAAATACATTTCATTATCAATTCTGTGCAGAGCCTATATTCTATATTTTTAAAAAACAAACTTTTGTTGCAGTATATCATGCATGCATAAAAGTGCACAAATAATTAAGTGTATGGTTCCTTGGATTTTCACAAAGTGAACACACTCACGTATAATCACTGAGATCAGGAAACAGCCCCAGCAGCAGCCCTCCTGCCCCCTTTTATTACTATGCCATCCTGGAAAGGTGCCCACTATCCTGACTTCTAACAGTGTGGATTTGCTCTGCCTGCACATGAATTTTACGTAAGTGGAATCACACAGTGTGTGCTCTGTTTGTGAGATTCGTCCATGCTATGTGTGGCGGTTTTCTGTTCATTCTTATTCTTTCAGAATTGCCTAACACCAACATTTATTTATTCTACCTTTGATGGAAATTTGGGTTTTTGATTTGGGGACATTATGAATAAAGCTGTTAAGAATATTCTTGTGCATGTCTTTTGGAAAACTTGTACATTTCTATTGGATATATTATACATTGGGATGTAATTGTTGATCCGAATGTATGCATATGTTTTAGTAAATACTCTCAGTTTTCCAAAGCAGTTGTGCCAGTTTATACTCCCAATACAGTGTGTGGAAGTTCCTCTCCATCCTCATCAACACTTAGTATTCTCTGTCTTTTTCACTTTGGCTATTTTATGCGACACGGCTGTGGTAATATCTCATTATGCTTTTAATTTGCATTTCCTAGGTGACTAACGCATCTGAGTTTTTTATATATACTTTTAAAAACCATTTCTGCAGAGTGGGTGTAGTTCAGTGTTGAACATCTGCTTTGCATGTATGAGGTCCCAGGTTCAATCCCCAGTAACTTCTTAAAAAAAAGCAAAACAACAACAAAAAACATTTATTTTATTTCATATAGTTTAAATAAAATAAAAACACCTGTTGTGGTGGTTTGGAGCTATATGTACCCCAGAAAAAACATGTTCTTAAATCTCATCCATTCCTGTGGGAATGAATCCATTGTTTGTAGGACCTTTTGATGAGGTTACTTTAGTTCAGGTATGGCCCAGCCCAGTTAGGATGGGTCTTAATCCTATTACTGGAGTCCTTTATAAGTGGAATGAAAGTCAGACAGAGAGAGAAGCCACGGGAAGCAAGAAACAGAAACCAGTGGAACCTGGAAGAGAAGGGAGAGACCAGGGGATGCCGCCATGAGCCCTGCTATTTGACAAGCTATGGACCAAGGATCACTGGCAGCCAGCTCCAGAACACCAGTCTTCATGGAGAAAGCATCACCTTGGTGACACCTTGATTTGGGCTATCTTTTACCTCAAAACTATGAGCGAATAAACTCCCATTGTTTAACCCAATCCATTTTACCATATTTGCTTGAGCAGCCCCAGAAATTAAAACACCTGTATACACCAAACAATACACGCTTGAACATATAAAGCAAAAACTATCGGAGGGGAGCGGATGTGGCTCAAGCGGTTGAGTGCCTGGGAGGTCCCGGGTTCAGTTCCCGGTGCCTCCTAAAAACAAAAAAAAAAACAACAAGCAAACCAAAAAACCAACTCAGGAGAGCTGATGTGGCTCAGTGGCTGAGTACAGGCTTCCCGCATACAAGGTCCCAGATTAAATCCCTGGCCCGGTACCTAAAAACAAAACAACAACAACAAAAATCAAACCTATCAAAAACATAAAAAGAGAACTTGACAAAGCACAAATATAAAGGAAATTCTAAATATTCCTATTTCAGAATCCAGCAGCTCTAGTAAACTTTAAGTAATCAAAGAAAAATAGGATCTTAGTAACATGTCCATAAGCTCCTGTAATAATACATAAAGAAATTTGCATCCTACAAATAGAGAATATAAAATATTTCCTTATGTTTTTTTTTTGTCCTTTGAACTTTACAAAATTCAATTAGATACTTGATGGTAAAGGACAGTTCAAGTAATTCAAGAAAGAAGAAATTTTAGAGCTATCATTCTCTGATCAAAATTCAATAAAATTAGATTAATTGTATACAACCCAATCTCACTTAATTAGAAATTAGGAAACACACCCATAAAGTAGCCCTAGAGCAAAGAGGAAACCAGGGCTGAAATTACACGTTATTTTAGCAAGCAACACAAACGAGGAGACCTTATCCTAAACCTATGGAATCCAAGAAAAATTTTATTTAGAGGAAATACCTTTAAATACCTTCTTCATTATAGAAGGAATTGAAAAGATACAAGTTATTAGAATTCATATTAAGAAATGAGGGGAGGCAACTGAAACACTTGCATATTGCTGGTGGGGGTATAAAATATTATGTCCACTTTGAAAAAGGTTTGTCAGTTCCTCATAAAGGTGATCATCCTCCCAGGTACTTGTCCAAAGAAATGAAAATGTATGTCCATAAACAGGCTTGTTCATTGAAGCTCTATTCATAATGGCCCCAATTTGGAAAAAACTCAAAGTCCACATATAAGTGAATGGATTAATAAACAATGCTATACACATATAATGGAATATTCTGCCACCATATGAAAGGAATGGACTACTATTACATGCCATAACAAATAGTCTAAAAAAATTAAGTTGCACGAAAGCAAGACACAAAAGAGTACAGGAGGTGCTATTCCATTTATAATAAGTAGCTAGTATAGGAAAAACTAAAATATGGTGACAGAAATCAGAAAAGCAGTTGCATTGGGGGGACTTTGTCAAAACTCATCAAAAGATATACTTAAAACTTTACTATTTCGTTGTAGGTAAATCATACTGTAATAAAAAGATATATATGCAAAGAGAAGAAGGAAATGAGGGGAATAAACCCCAACCCAAAGCAAAAGGACTTAAGAAAAGGATGTTGCTTAAGATAAAAGTGAACTAGACATGACTATTAAACCCTTCGCTGTTTAAATTCAGGATTAGGGTGAAAAACTGTCTGAATCCTCACTCTGGGCATGATGAGGAGCTTGGAAACAAGTGCCTCTTTCCTGTGGTTATTTAGCTTCCTTCTCTGCAAAATAATAAAAATAGTAATAATAATTATAACGATGCCCAAGACAGCATAGGTGGTCATAGCAAGTTTATAAAATGTAACATTGTTGCAGTGCAACTTTAGCAGTGGACACTTGATATGCTTATGATGCTAACTTCAGAGTTTTAAAGATGTGACATTGATCTGCTGGGGGGTGGAGGTTCTGTTTATCACAGAGGCCTCCGTATCACAAGTAAAAATTCTGAAGAAAGTACCTGATGTACCTTTTCCACGGAAACAAAATACAGCTATCTGTAGGAGCCTGTACTAGCTAAGAAGAGGCAAATTTGAGTATTTTACGGTTTGCAGACACGTTCAGATGCTCTCTGGACCATTTGCAGAAGTCATCAGATTGATATTAATCATGAATGTATGAGAAATTGTTATAATGTTAAATACAGGAGATATTAGGAACAGACATGAACCTGATCTTTAGTTGATGACAGAGAACTAAAATCTTCAGTGAACTCTAGTTCCTTGAAATCTGATCATGCCGCCTGGTCAGTTCCTAGAAGCTGAATTTTCCAGCTGGACCAGTACTCCCAAGAAATTAAACATCCTTGTTACGAGAGGAGAATGTTAAAAAAAAAAAAAAAAAAAAGCCACCTTGAATAGTTGGGGTGCCTTTTATGTTTCATAGGGTTTGAGGATGGCTCGGACCCAGATGCCAGCACCCAGACAGGGCCACCGTCCCTGCTTCAGGCCAGCCGCCAGGAATGGAGGGAAGGGAGCCAGAATGGAGTCAGCCGGGAGCATTACCTGATGCCCAGCACGGCAGTTGGCTGGGTGTTTCAGTCTTGGAAATGACTCAGCAAGAGGTGAAGTCATTCTCTGTACTTCCGTCTCAGCCACAAGTTCAAATGCAGGGGTGTTCGTGTACTTTCTTTTTCTTTCTTTTTTTTTTAAATATATATATACTTTTAAAGATACTTAGATTACATAAATGTTACATAAAAAATAGAACACACCTCCCACATTTTCCCACATTAACAACATCCTTCATTAGTGTGCTACGTTCGTTACAACTGATGAACACATTTTGGAGCATTGCCACTAAGCATGGATTATAGTTTACATTGTAGTTTACACTCTCTCCTGCACAATTTTGTAACTTATGGAAAGATATATAATGGCCTGTTTCTGTCATTGTAATGTCATTCAGAACAATTCCCAAGTCCCAAAACTGCCCCCGTATTACACCTGTTCTTCCCTGTCCCTGCCCTCAGGACCTCCAGTGGCCGCTGCCTCCACATCAGTGATAAAAGTTCTTACATGTACTTTCACAATGTTACCATAGAACTTGCCTTTGCCCAGCTCCACGTTTGGGATTCCTTCCCAGCGTTGCCGATCCATATGTTGAAGCTCTCGGGTTGTGTCTGTATTGGCAGGATTCTGTTGGCAAGGAGCCGGCGTTGCTTACATTTTGGCAAGCTCAGTAGTTTTTACAACATTCAAATACCAAAATTAAGGGGGGAGGGAGCCTCCTAAACTGGTGCTGCTCTAATGTCCTGAAAACATTTATCTGCTACTCAAAAAAAAGTGCCATTTGGTAACTGTTGCACTCAAACATCTAAATCTTGTTAAGTGAAGTTTTTTCCAGCAGGTTCGTACTGGAAGTCACTGGGCGTGTGCTGGGAGTAAACCTGTGTCTCGGTCCAGATCTGCCATCAGCTCTTTGCCTAGCCTTGGGGAAACTTCTCTCCCTGGATTTCCTCAACTGTATCCTAAGGGACAGACAACACACCCTCTAGCACTTCCAGTGCTGACCCTCTTAGATTCCACTTCCTATCCCCACCTAGCTCTTATCTTGTGGCACATCCACGTGACCTGCAGGAGGAAGTGAGTGTAGGAAGCAGTTTTCAATCATGTGGACTGGCCTTGCCTTGACAAGGTACATGACGTCATCCCTGGGGCTGGAGCCAAAACTTCCCAAGAAGCCAGGTTCTTCCCGTCCTCCCTGTACTTGTCCCAGCCCTTCCTGATGGGATCCACTGGCACCCCTCACCATCCCTGCCACCTCCAAAGCACCCGGCTTTGCTAGCCTCTCCTGTCCTTATCAGACACCCCTGCAGTACTGCTTTCAAACTTGGTCTGGCTTGTATTCCAGCCACTGTAGCAACTGACCAGCTTCATGTGGGGACAACCGGACAGGTCCTGCCTCAGGTTCACACTGGCCGTGCCCCATGCCTTCTGCCCAGGGCTTCTCTGATGATGCCCACCCAGGCTTGGGACTCCGTGGGACCCACTTGGTGCTTGTGCAGCCTGGAAGTTGGGGTGGTTACGCCTCATGGTATGATCAGTAGAATGAAGCTGATGGGTAAATGCTTCCCCATCTCCCTGCCGCCCAGAGATGTTGGGGTAGATACAGTGGAGCCCAGAGCAAAGAATGGTCCCTGCTGGGGGTGAAGGGGTAGGAGAGGCTCAGAAGAGATTCTGTTGAGGAGATCATATAAGGTGGACATTAGGATAACTGGTGGCTTTGGGGATGGAGAAGCGGTGGTAAATGGGGGTACCAGGAAAAGGCAGCAGCCTTGTGAAAGACATGGCAAAGAGCCTGTTGATAGGTTTGCCAAGACCAGAAGGAGGAGAAGAGGTGCTGAGAGGGACAGAAAGGCAAGGCTCCCGCCAGACCTCGCCAGCTGATCTCAAGGTCCCTTCACCCAGGCTCAGAGGCTTTGTCTCTGGCTTTTAGCTTCCTTGGGTGCTGTCGAGCAGGTGTCTTGTTTCTTGTGGACAAATCAAAGCGTTCCTAATTTTCATCTGAGTTTGTGTGTCTATAGACACAGTTTGGTCTTTTCTCACCAACCCAGTCACACTGGGCATTCAGTGCTTCTCCGGTCTCTGTTCCTAATGCAATTCCAAGTGGAAGAAAGGGAAGAAGCAGCATGATTCTAAAGGAGCTCAGGGTCTCAGTGGACACCCTGATCTTAAAGTTGTCCTTAGGATCAATCTTATATTTAAATTCCAAATGACCAGCACGTACGTTCAGGGTCCTTACCGTTGACATAGGCAGCTAATATTTTTTTCTTCATCTTAATCCATTATAGGAGAAATAAATGTTCTGGGAAGGTCACCCAGAATCTCCACCACAGCTTCTCCCCTTTTCAAATGAAAATCAGTCACCATGGATACTGGCCTGATGACAAGGAGAGGTGGAAAATGCAATAGGATGTTACTATAAGGACCCCTTTTGATAGTAGAATGTGACTAAATTACTGTATAAAAGACACATTTTATTAGAGGAACAAACATATTCAGCATCTTGACTTTGGTCCTCACAGCTGTCTTCTCCTTGCTGGAAAGCAGGCCAGCACCTAAAGGGCCTCTCACCCAGCTTTCTCCTCTTTTCTCCACTAGCTCGTTGTCTTGCTCTCAGCCATGCCCACTTCATTATTTTTAAGACGTATCTCCTATTTTCCATGGAAAATTATTCCATTGTGCTTCCTGGTAGGGATATTTTGTGACTGAGAACCTTGGGTTTGGGTGTTTCTTCCCTCTTCTTTATAGAGAAATTACGCTCTCATGCCTAATTCTCTTGAATTCTCTCTCCTCTACTGCTGCTCTCTGGGTTAAAAAACAGAAAGAGTCCCTTTGATCATCTTGTTTTATGTTTATGAGACCTGTCAATACCTGCAGTGCAAAATTATTTACCTCTGTGGTATTTTCATTTCAGATATAAAACATATCAAGTGTTTGAGGAGCCAAATATTGTGCTTGCTTGCATTTTATAATCATGAGCTTGGCGTGAGTTAAGTTTGCATAGAGTTTCAGAGCTAGGGTAAAGTAAAATATGTTTTCTCAAAATCTGTTTTGACCTTCTTTTCCTTTAGGCTGATGGCCATTTCTTTTAGACTTGGGATACTTGTACCCATTTTTGCCTTTGTGGCCTGCTTGGGCAGTGAATAAGCTGTGGAATAGAAAATAACTGTTGAATGTGCTAAATTTGGTGATGACAGAGTCCATAGGAGTGAAGATGCTGCCTAGACCTCAGTCTTCAAACCGTGCCTTTGGCACCCAATTCCAAGGTAGCTTGTGATTCCTGTCCCTACTCCTAATCCTTTCTTTTGCTAGGCTTCCTTCTTCCAACAGCCAGGGAATTTTCTCAACAGTTCATCCTTTTATTCTCAGCTCCTCTTAAGGATGGTTTCCCTGGATGCTTTTTTAATAGCTTTAAACTAATTATTTTGAAATAATTTCAGACTTAAAGGATAGTTGTAAAACTAATACAAATCCCATGCAGGGAATGCCAACATACCCCAGCCCCCACAGACACCCAGCTCTAACAATTTTAACATTTTGCTATATTTACAGTATCGTTCTGTCTATCCACCTAGTTATCATTTACCTACTTTCTGCACATTTGAGAGAAGCTTGCACACATCATGCTCCTTGAACACATACTATGTCCATGCACATTTCCTAAGAACAAGGCTATTTACTTATGTCACCACCTTAATTGTAGTTGTCAAGTCCTCGGAGGATTTTGGAGGCTGCTAATAATTCTAGAAAAGGCTTTAGAAGAAGAACGATTCTCTCCTGACCTTCCAGATCCCAAGCCTGCCTCTGCCCTGCCAGTCAGCATTATTTTGCCAATGACCAGGCACCTCTTGCTCCAGTCAGTCTGGTTCTGCCCACCCCCCACCCGTACCCCACATCCCCATAGCAGCAGCTGGTCCCCGCCTCTGCACCTGTGCTCACACTATTCCCCACCCCTGATACCTCTCCTCTTTCCCACCACCTTCCCATAGCCACACCCAGCTTTGGGCAATCTCTCCCGCCATTCCAGCTCTGGCCTTGGGGCTCCTGGCACAGTGGTAAGTACAGCAAGCAGCACCTGGTTAACTATTGACTGGGATTTCACGAGCTATCTTGCCTCTTCAACCAGAAAATAAGCTCTTTGAGAACACCCCAACCCTCAGGACTGAGAGAAGATAAGGAAATATCCCACAAGCCACATCATAGTATTTGGTGTCAGACACTAAATGTTGGAGTTAGAATGGATATTGTGAGTCATTTAGTCAACTTGCTCATTTAATATGCAATTCCCCAAAATGTGGAGATCTCACAGCTTGTGAAGAAAAAGAGGACTAATTTAGCAAGAAAGAAGCTGAGCGATCCCAATACAAGGAGAAAGAAAATACGTTTAAGCTGAAGAAAGAATCAAAGAGCAAGAGAAAGAGACCTTGTCCATTACTACTTATATTAATAGCACGCATTGCCCACTGCTCCATGAATATCCGATTTCCTGAATTAGATGAATGATATACTGTTTCAGCTTCCTGGCTGATAAAACAAGTACAATACAGTGGGTTGCCTCAAACAATGCGAATGTACTGGCTCTTGGTTTTGAGACTAGAAGTCCAAAATCAGGGCATCAGCAAGGCGCTTTCTCCCTGAAGACTGTGGCATTCTGGGGCTGGCTGCAGCCTTGGCTTTCCCGTCACCTTGCAATGCGACGGCAGTGTCTTCTTTCTCTTCAGGTTCCATTCACTTCTGCTGCTCCCAAAGTCTTCTCTCCCTGTCTGAGTTTCACTCTGCCTGTAAAGGCCTCCAGTAGTCCGGATTAAAGCCCAAGCTATTCAGTTGACCCCCACCTTAATTGAAGCAACATCTTGAAGAGATCTTGTTTACGGTGAGTCCATCCACACCAGAATGCGGCCCAAGACCAAGAACGCATCCAAACTGGGGAGCACAATGCAGTCCCCATCACATACTATCATGGATTGCTCACCCCAACCTCATATCTGACCTCCCAAAAGCATCATACAAACTCCCTGAGGACAGGGACCACGTCTTAGACATCTTCCCCTGGTGTTCACAGAGTGGGAAGCACATGGTAGGTGTTTAATGAAGTCTGGGGCACCAGCACTGTGCCAGGGCTAGGAAAAACAATGATCTAAGCCTAATAGCTTCCCTCAAGGAATGTATGCTCTGCTCTGAATACCAGACTTGGACTCCCAACAGTAATATAAGGCAGCAGGAAATAGGTGCTACACAACATAGCAACACACTGTGGGAGTGTGGAGGAGTGATTAGCTGTGGGGAAATCTGGACGGACATCATGGAGGAGGTGGTTTTTGAATGGAGCATTGGGGGAGGCGATGCATTCCAGGTGGAGAGACCAGCATGGGACTGTGAAAATGCTCAGCATGTCTGGATATAACTAGAAGGTGGATGTGGTTTAGACGAGGATGTGTGGTACTGAAAATGAAGTGCAAAATGGTCTGGAAAGGGAGTTGTTCCTACATCATGGCAGGCTTTGAATGCCATGGATTTTCCATTTTATTCCGTAAACAACATGAGGAGGCCACAGTAGGTCTTTGAGATGAGGAATAATGGACCTTCTGGACCTTTTCTGTGTTTGGGGAAGAGCATTTTGACAGCAGGGTGGGAGCTAGAGGTGTCAGAGATGGGGTCAGAGAAACCCGTGAGGAGTATGATCTAATAGTTCAGATGAGGGAGGCAGAAGGTTTGGAGCAGGAAATGGCAGAGGAGGTGGGCAGAAAAAAAATGGGAAAATTACTTTGTGGAGACAGAATTGTTCAGACTTACTTCTCAATGGTAGATGGTGGATGGGAGCTTTTTTTTTTTCCCCATGAAGCAATGCCATGTTAGGTGCATACATTTTATCAGGTCATCAATTTATCAGTTAGGTTGATAAAGAATGAAGGACAAAATCCGGAAGATCTCTGCATTTAGATACAAATATCTAGTGAACTCTAAGCCCTTGAAACTTGTTCTCCGTCACAACCCATTGTATGACTAAGTTGGAGAAACAATATTCAGGTAGAAATGATGCATAGGGCTTAAGAAATAACACCACCCATTAAAAATGTGAAATTGGGCAAGCCATTCTAACCCTGGGTCTTCGCTTTTGTCTGAATTTGTCAGGGCTGCTATGACAAATATCACACGGGTTGGCTTTAAAAGAAGGCATTTATTGCCTCATGGTTTCAGAGACTAGCAGTCCAAACTCAAGGTGTAGGCAAGACCATGCTTTCTCTCCAGACTGTGGTTCTGCTGCTGGCTTGCTGCAGTCCTTGGAGTTCCTTGGCTGGCATCGCTGCCTCCTGCCACATGGGGCTCTCTTTCCTTGTGTCTGCTCTTCTGCTTTCCACTGACTTCCACCTTCTTCCTGTGTGGCTTTCTCTGACTGTGTCCAGGGTTCTTCTGCTTATAAAGGACTCCAAACCCACCCTGATTCAGATGACCATACCTTTAGTAAAAATAGCATCTTCCAAAGGTTGAATTTACAACGGGTTCACACCCGCAGGAAGGCAGATGAAGATTAAAACCCTGTCTTTGTCGGGGTACGTAATTCATCCACCATAGCTTTCTTACCTGAACATGAGGCAGGGTGACCTAGACTGATATCTGAGCGCTTTTTAGATCCACTCTGCAGGGCAAAAGTGCCGCCGACAGAGGTGACGTTTAGGAGGGTACTTCTCTGTACGGCCACTAGACGTCGCAGGAGCTTGCAGCTGCTCGCAGCCGCAGGGCTGGCATTTCTGAGAATCTGAGAGGCCTGGAGCCTCCAGAGAAGCAGTCCCCAACCCCCCACCACCATCCCACTCCCCCAGACCTCCATTTCTCTACCCACAATCCCCACCCCAGTGGAGAATGACCTGGGCTCCATCCAATTGTCACCACCCCTGCTGGCTTTGACATCCCTGAGCTTAGGAGACCTGCGGATGTGACGAAGGCAGTGTTGTGGTTTCTATGTTTGTATTATTTGGGGCTGGTGGCTCAGTTATACTGACTCAAGAGAAGAATTTTAAGAGACTCCAACACAAAAGCTGAGTTTCCTCTATGGCTCTTTGAACTGTAACATTTTCAAGAATGGATTGTTATTGTATATGCCATGAAGTAGGAACTTAGATGGGATTTTTTCGAAAAATAAAGGTACTCACAAAGGAGAAGAGTTATCCTGGATAATTTATAGGCTTAAAGTACAGAAATCTTTAAAAATCAGAGTCCCAGGCTTATTGCATGTGCCTGGGGGCACAGCTTTGTCTGTGAGGAATCACTTTGAAAAATAGGTTCCCTGTGCTCAGGGGCAACCTTGAAGTGTGGGAAAGGGGAGTGGGGAGCAAGATGTGAGACACCAACAAAGAGGATGCTTCAAGGACAACATAAAAGAGTCACTCTTACTTGACTTCAAACATCAGGAAGTCTCCGTGTCCCCATCCCATCCCACAACACCAAGTGATGTCTTAGAACGCTGATTGATCGAGTAACCAGAAGACGAAAAACCTTTCAGGGCAGATTGAAAGAGAACTTCAAATCCATTTGGCAAGAATCTTGCATAGATAAATGTCAATTTGAGCAAAATTAGCTCTATTCAAGTGAATTCTTAAGGAGGAGGTTTCCAAGGAGCAATCTCTAAGTTACTATTGAAAGCACCAGTGGTGAGCTATGAGAAATACCAGTGTGCCTGAGGCGACTTTTCCAACTTAGTGTTGGGGTGTGACTGTAGGGTAGTGCAAGGACCACAACACTGACAAATCATGCCATAATAAGGTAAACTTATGATAACAATCTGTCCTCCAACATTAAAAAAATGAGTGGATTTAGCCAGCTACCTTTTAGCAGGTGGTTATTGTGACTATCATTTTGCATTCATAGTTCAGAATAAGGTGATGGTTATGTGTTAGATAAATGTTAGGTAAATGCTGTATCTTATTATGTAAAGTGTTTTGTGTATTTGGAATAAAAAGAGGTATAAGGGTGTCACATATTAATATTAGCAGTTTGGACCATTTGGAGAGTATGTTAACAACAGGCTTTACTGATGTAGAGAACCAGTGTATTTCACTATCAAAAGTCCTGGAAGACAGTAAGCTAATCTCTGTAATAGGAGTATGGGGTAGAGGGAGCTCTTGGCATTTCATGGCCATTGAAACAGTTGAATAGAATAAATTAGTCCCTTTTCACCAAATGAATGCATTAGTAATTAATGAAGCAATAGAAGAAAGCACTCAGGACAGGTCCACGATGGCATCTAGGGCACATGCACCGTCAGTGCTCTGGGTCCATGGAGGGATATTTTAAGAGTTACAGGAAGGGGCAGGTAAAGATCACATTCGTGGCTAACCAGACAAATCTGTTTGGATTCTTCAAATAGCCAAGGAAAAACACTTAGATTCATTATTCCATTTCCATTCAAGATGTGAGATAAGTTAAAACCTCTCCCTACACACCCATAGCACTCTATCCTTCCGTCCTCAGTGCGTCACAATTACTTATTTAACTCTTTGCTTTTTCCGCTAGAACTTAAGCTCTGCGGAGCTTAAACGATCACAATAGTTTATTACTGTGCCCACACAGAGTCCAGCACAGGGTCAGCTGCACCGCAGGGGAACAGATGGAATGAATGAAAGAGATGGTTTTCTTTCAGCAGACTTGCCTTCTGAATTGTGCATACTCAGTACTTAAAAGACTGCTACCCACTTCTGTGTGTTTGGGTGGGGGAAGGAGTGAGTAGGAGTAAGTAAGTCTCTGTGTGTCTGACAAGATTTCAAAGTCGATCTGGTCACTGGCCCAATTTTGCTCCTCTAAGGTTCTGCTGATACGAATGGAATGGCCTTCTTCACTTAACAAGGCTTCCAGGGCTTTGACTTTGGGTATATGGGGGAAGGGGAAATGAAACTTCTTAATCTAGCCCATCTCCTTCTCATCCTTGGCCTGGGACATGCTGTGGTCCCACCTTGGCAGTGCTCCTGAACCTTCCCTCTTTGGCTACGTCTCTGGAATGTCACTTCTAGTCAGACAGCTTTTTGGCACTCTCAGATGGAGAAGCTCTCAGTGGGCCCATGTTGACTGGCTGCCTTCTCTGAGAACTGCGATCACATCCTTGTCCAATGAAATTGTCAGGTGAACTTTGCCCTGGCTGGGTCTTTGGCTGAGACTTAGAGTGAAGGATTTGTCTGAGCCTTTCAAACTGAGGTGGCCATGGAGAGCTCTGCTCAAATGTCAAATAAGTTAAAGCACTGAAAGATCTGATTGAGGGCATTGAATTTGATTTACCTTGAGGATGTCCCCAATGAAATGAACCCCTATTTCATTGTTCTCCCAGTCCACTCCCCCTCCTTATCCCCAAACTCAAACCATCACTGCAAATGTTGCTTTCTAAAGACCTATTCCTAATTCCTAGCCTTTTGGAATTTCCATATTGTATTACTTTCCTAGAACTGCTATGAGTCCATGAGCTTCAAATAACAGAAATGTATTGTCTCACAGTTCCGGAAGGTAGAAGTTCAAAATCAAGATGTCGGCAGGGCCGCGCGCCCTCCGAAGGCTCTAGGGGAAGATCCTTCCCTGCCTCTGGTGGCTTCTGGAGTTTGCTGCCCATCTTGGGTGCAGTGCATCACTCCAATCCCTGCCTCCATCATCTCATGACCTCCCCGCTTTGGTATCTGTGTCCCTTCTAATAAGGACATCAGCCATGATGAAGTAAAGGCCCTTCCTACTACAATATGACCTCGTCTTAACTAATTCCATCTGCAAAATCCCTATTTCTGAATAAGGTCACAGTCTGAGATATTGGGGATTAGGACGCCAACATATCTTTCTGGAGGACGCAATTCAGCCCATAAAATACATGATAGCGTGTCACTGCTTTCTTTCTTCTCCTCTGCACACTGTGATCCTAAGCCAAGGCTGTGGTGGAGGGGGGTGGGTGTCACAGCCCTGCCTTCCCCTTGGGTGTCAGGGTGAGGGCCAGGAGACAGGAAGTAGACTGAGATCTGCACCAGATGCCACACTGTTTTCTTTTGATCTGCGCACCTGCTGTGGCTGCCAAATCCCACATTATTGTGCCTTCATTCATTGGACACTGCAGCAAAGGGACAGAGAATACAGAAAAGAAATGTTCAGGTCAGATTCAAACTTGACAAGCTGCTGTCAACACCCAGTGACGTGGAAGCTTCCTATGCTCAGTCGAAGGTGAGCTCTCACTTCACTGTGCTGATGTCATTTGAGGGCTGTGTTTTCATAATTAGTTCTCTCTACACAATTGCAATGCCACATAAATTAACAAACAAAACCCAGAAAGTTTGCTTTGGGTGACATCTTTTACTCTTGAGGGGAATGCAGGATTCCAATGTAGCAGGATATCTGTGGCTCACAGGTGTGGTAGTCGGTTAGGTTGCAAGGCTAGAGGAATGATAACAGCAAACATGGGCACTGTGCTCCAGGAACTTCCTTAACCTCTTTAATTACACCACCTCATTTCGTCCTCAGCACCATCCTACGAGGTCATTCTGATAACCTCCATTTTGCAATTGAAGAAATTGAGGCTACATGGAAGGGATTCACACGGTCCACTTAGCATGGCTGTTGTTATAGGGTAGAAGAGCAGTTGACACCTGCCTTCATGTCGTAAGTGGCACATGTTATCTAAAGTAATAAGTAATGATCTGCTTAGAGGTTCTGGCAGAGCAATTGTCAACTTGATTACTCTCTTGGTTTGAAACTCAAGGCCTGGAAAATGCCTACATAATTATGAAATTCAAGTAATTTTTTACTTGGTTATTTTAAACTTTGATTAAAAACATGCCAGATTAGTGAAGAATAGCTAATTAACTGAGAAATTGGCTAGTTCTACTTTCTTATGACATATGTAGAGGTGGACCTATGATGTAGCAAAACTTATTTTTGAAAAAACTTTCCAGAATTTCTTCAACCTAATGCACATTATCTTAGAAAGTCATCCTTCTTGGAATGCTGTATATATGTTCTCTCAACTGACAGTGCCACTGCTACCCACATAGACCTGTGTGGTGGTTTGAAGCTGTGTGCACCCCAGAAAAACATGTTCTTAAATTTAAAATCCATTCCTGTGGGTATGAACTCATTATAAGTAGGATCTTTTGCTGGGGCTACTTCAGTTAAGGTGTGGCCCACTTCAATCAGGATGGGTCGTAATCCTATTTTTGGAGTTCTTTATAAGCAGAATGAAATTCAGAGAGAGAGAGAGAAATCCACAAAGGGAGCAGCCAGAAGCTGAACATCAACAGAACCTGGAAGAGAAGGGAGAGGGAGAGACCAGGAGACGCAGCCGTCTGCCTTGCCATGTGACAAGCTAGCGGCAGCCAGCCCCACAACACCAAGTTTTGGGAAGAAAGCATTGCCTTGATGACACCTTGATTCGGACATTCTTTTAGCCCCCGGACCACGAGCGAGTAAATCCCCATTGTTTAACCAGACCCATTTCGTGGCATTTGCTTGTGCTCCTTGGGGCATGAGCCGCGATCTGCTCAGTGCTGTTAACCACAGTGCCTCGTGCTTGGGAAATGGTGAGAGTCCAGAAGAGACGCCTTTGATTGGTCTAGAAAATCATTCTCATTACCAACACAAAGCTGCACCTTTTCTTGCCCATTTGATAGCCGGGCTTATTCACCACACTTGAATTCAAATAGCTTCTGGCTACCTTAAAAAAAGTATAACTTATTTTCAGAGGATTGTAATTTGGCATCAAGTTATTTAGACACAGTTTCTGAGGGTGATTCCCCAAAGAGGAAGAAATTAAAAAAAAAACATTTTCGAGAGCCTATTTTACGCTCTTTTAGTTTCCAGGCTGCTAAAAGAAAAAACGTAAGACCAGGAATGGCTTAACAACAGGAATCATTGGGATGGTTTCAGAGGCTTGAAGGCCTGCTTCCTCCCGTGTCGGGATCTGCTGGCTGGACGGTTATTTGGGGGTTCCTTGGCGTTTCCTTCACCTGGCAAGGCCCCTGGCGGCATCATTTTCTCTTCTGGCTTCCGTTAACTTCCAGCTTCTTGCGCCTCCCATGGTTTCACTCCTTCTGACTTTCCTCTGCTTATAAAAGACTCCAATAATTGGATTAAAACTCAACCTGATTCAGTGGGGCCACACCTTAACTGAAGTAACACCTTGAAGAGAACTTATTTTCAGTGGGTCCACACCCACCAGAACGCGGACTAAGACCCAGTACATGTCCAAACCTGTCCAAACTGGAGCACACAATTCAACCACCACACGTGCCATGCACAAGTACTTTCATCTGCATTATCTCCTTTAATCCTCCATCAGTTCTATAAAGTAGATATAATTATGTCCTTTTTATACTTGAAGAAGCTGAGGTTTGGAGAGGTTAAGTAACTCCCCCAGCGTCACACAGCCAGCTAACCTGCAGAGCAGTGGAAACATGGGCGGTAGAGATACACGTTACCAGCAGGAGGCTTTTGAAGGAGAGCATGCTCACTTGCACATACAAATTCCAACAGGTTTGATCAGTGCTTTGCAGCCGCTTTGGCACATTGTTGTGTCTTAATGCTGATGCAATTCTTGGAAGAGTTGTCTGATATTCTAAGTCCCATGGCCGCTTCGTGTGGTCTCAAAGTTCTTACTTACTGAGCCCTAACCCAAATCATAGTGGGTCAGAGAGATTGTGCTCTTTTAAGGAACGACCGAGGCGCCCAGGGCCTGAGCAGGGTGGAGAGCGGCCTGCCGATGTCCTGATGGTGTCTTCTCAGGCCTGGGCCTCCAGGGAGTCACAAGGCCCTTCTGGGCGCCAGCCCTGCCACTCCCCTGAGGTCTGTGCAAACCTGACCTCATCACTTCACTTCTCTGGAGCCCACTTTGCCTACTTGCCTTAAAGGGGGTGTTGGATCCAGGGACTTAAGTGCTTCTACCCAGCTCAAACTTTCCACATCCTTATACAAATTAGGCTTGAGTCTTCTCTGGCTGGTGTAAGGGGGGTCCCTGAACTGACAGGAGGTGTCGTGTGTGTGTGTGTACACGTGCATGTGCACGTGCATGTGCACATGTGTGTGTGTGCACTGTGCATGTGTTGGTGTGTGCGTGTGTTTACGTGTGTGCGTGTGCTTGTTATTGCTCTTTACCCTTCACATTCCCTCTGTAGGATTACTTAGCAGCATCAGCTTCCTAATCTTTGACTTTGTGGAAATTTGAGTGGGGACTTGGAGACTGCTCTCCAGTTGTTGCTGATGGGAATAGGATCTGCCACGGGCCAAAGCCGGCTCCTTTCCCTCTGGCCTTTGATGCCCTGCGGGTGTGAGCCCAGGCCAGTGAGCTCAGGCCCGAGGCACACTTCCCTCCCTTCCCTCGGGGCTGTGTGCCAGCGGCTGGGGCCCCAGGGCTTTCCTGTGTAGGCAGGATAATCCATACAGACCCCACAAGCCACTCCACTGCGTGGGAGTCCTCCCAGGAAGGCCTCATTGCCTCGGCCGAGAGGGTGGGTGCCCTGGCCTTCAAAATGCACCTGGGCCCAGGTGACTGGCTTCCAGGGACCACAGCCCTTCCCCAGAAGCTGCTTCAGTTCCCCTTATTTTGTGACTCTTGAGAGCCAAAGAGCACCACAGCTGTCCACCAACTCTCAGGAAACAAACAGAAACACACCGCCTGTGCCTGCAGCTGGCTCCTGTGGAGAGGCCAGCGGCCGAGTTCCGCCGAAGCCTGGCCACTGTCGCCTGCACTTCAGGGCTGTAGATATAAAGCAGGTCTCCGAGCCACCCAGCACTCAGGCCCCCACTGGGCTGCTGGTGCACTTAGAATACAACTCAGAGACCGTCCTGGCCACCAAGGCCTGGCACCGTGGGGCCCCGAGTGCCCTCCTCGGTCCCCTCCCCTCTCCTCGCTCAGTGCTGCGTCCCGGCCCCCTGCTCTGGACCCCTCACAGCCTGAAAACTAAGCTAGGGCTAGTTTCCTGCCAGGGAGTCGCCCGCTCCTTGCAGGTCTCTGCACAGATGCCACCCCTCAGGTAGGCTTACCTGACCACTCTCCTAAAATAGCAGCCTCGGTCTCTGGGACCCCCCCCCCCTGGTGGACCCCCCCCCCCCCCAGCGCTAACCAATGGCCCTGTTTATCCCCTTGTCAGCTCTACCAGGGGGGCTTTGTTTTCTTCACGTCTGTATCCTCATTGCCAAAACACCCGCTGGTGCAGAGAAAGCACTCAGTAAATATTCACTGGACAAATGAATTAATTATTGTTAGCCTTGGTCCATGCCCAGGCGAGGAGCCCCTCTGGCCTATCGCCGTCCGCTCTGCTTGACCCCAACCTGGCCCGAGGGCCTCAGCAGCCTTCCCTCCAAACATTTACTGCTGGACACTCGGGAACCCATGTTCTCCCTCACTCCCTCAGCACTAGCTCTTCCCCCTCCCTCTCTGGCTGAGCGGAGCCCTGGCTGCCACCCCGGAGCACAGCTTCCCCCAAGCCCCCTCAACAGGAGGCTGCCCTTCCTCCCACATCCTCTGTGCCTCAGGGTCCAGAACTCCCCTTGCTTCTGTTTCACCTTTTGTGAAACAAAACAAGACAAAAACCTGCTCTCTACTGCACCTGCCCGCGGATTACAAAGCTGCCCCTTGCTCTTCGTTCTGCCCTGAACTGGTGTTCCAGTCACTTCATCATATGCCGGGGACTTTGGCGCTCAGCTCACGTCCCAGCATTCCTCTGGGAACTTCATGTGGATGTCTCAGTCCACGACCCAGCGTCTTGGGTGCTTGTCTGCCTCCTCTGCAAGGGCCTCCTTCTTCACACACATGGCCTCACGCTCTCCCGTGACACACCTGGAGCTCACCATGCCTAGACTCGCTCAACCTGTGACGTCATAAATTGAATTACCCTGTTCCCTGATCATAACCTCCTACCCTTCCAGCCTTTTCTTCTGCTATTCTCCACCATGCCTGTTTTTCACCCTCATCAGTCAGAATTTGACTTCCAGACTACTTTCCCCTGTGAATTAACCACCCCATTAGGATAATTGAATGCATTCTAAAGCTCACACTAGATTAGCAGAAAAATTTGCCAAAAAAAAAAAATTACTGGAAATGACTACCATCTCATGGTTCCAAAAAGCCCACACTTTGTGATTCACTTACTAGATTATATTCATGTATAAAACATTAAAATTAAATCAAAGGGAAAAAGTAACTCGCAGCACAGAAACCTGGCAGGCACACCTTAACCAGGTGACAAAGGCTAATGTTATGTACTGTCACGTGGATACCATGTACCCCCGTGTGACAGGATGAGGACATAACCCAGAGCTCACAACCTGAGTCTAACCATGAGAAAAACATCAAGCAAATCCAAACTGAAGAACATTCTACAAACTACTTGACCAGTACTCAAGACTGTCAAAGTCATCAAAAACAAGGAAAGACTGAAAAACTGTTACAGAGCAGAGGAAACTGAGGAAACATGAGGCTAAAGGCAACATGTGCCCTGGGATGGGATCCTGGGACAGAAAAAGAATGTTAATGAAAAAAAATTTTCATTGGATCTAAATAAACTCTGGAGTTCAGGTAATTGTAATGTAGTAACCTCAGCTTCTTAGCTTTGGCAAGTGCATCGTGGAAATACAAGGATGTGACAACAGGGAAGCTGGCTGAAGGGCAGACAGGAGCTCTGTGCTGTCTTTGCAACTTTTCTGTAAATCTAAAATTATTCCAGAATAAAAAGTTAATTTAATCAAATGAAATCTGGACTCCCCTTCCAACCGCCCCAAGAATCTCTTTCGTCTCTTCAATCAGGTTCCCAGTGCAGGGCTCTCACGAGGACAGCAGACCCAGGCTCAGCCAGATAGTCCTCACCCAGGGCACCGTTCTGAACCCCAGGGCAGAACCTGCAGGAGGAACCAAAACTGTGGTTGGGGGTTCAGAGAGGCCAGAAAGGGGAAGGTGAATCTATCCATCTGTCCATCCATCCATCCATCCAATAAATCAATATTGACAACCTAGTCCATACCAGGCACTGTGCAAAATGCTGGGGAGAAGGTGATGAACAAATCAGACGTTATCCTTCCCATCTCAAAGGTTACAGTCTAGCAGAGAAGACAAGTAGACAGGCAAACACTGTGTAATGTGATAAGCATTCTGATGGGGTAATTGTAGGAGCATAAAGAAGAAAAAGTGAGACTTTAGGCTGAGAAGATCTAAGAATACTCTAATCCTTGGTAGTAATTATACCTTGCATTTATACCACACTTTATAATTTCCAAAGTTAATCATGGAGCAGTACAATTCCAGAATGCTGTACTCACAGGGGGCTGTCTGATAGCACACACACAACATAGACTCAATGACAACTGGACATGAAGAGAACTTCTTCTCAGGTGGCATTCCAGCAACCAAGAGCTGTGTCCTTCTTGTGTAAATGACGACTAAAACCCCTCGGTGTGCTGGACTTCAGAGCAGGGGCTTTGGTGTGGGGGAGGGGGGAGCTGTGGGGTGCAGGTGGAAGGGAGGGCACACATCAGAGGCCTGTGAGGCTCCTTAAGCTCCTTCACTGCACAGCTCTGCAGTAACAGATCCAAGAAAGCACTTGGAGCTCTCAAAATGCAGTCATCTAAAACTGTTAAAACACGGAGAACCCAACTGAGTATTCAAAACAGTGTGGAATAGGAAAGAGAATTAGTGGTTAACAGGGAATCGGGACGATCAAAAATACAAAATGCTCTCAGGACTGGGAGAGAGACATTCCTTAAGCCATACCTGGTTCAAGATGTCAGCCGTCTCATGGTGAGGGGATGGAATGAGCCTGAGACCCACGTGGCATTTTGCTGTTTCATACATATTTCTGATGAAGCTAATAGGTTGGTTAACCATACATCATTCTCTTTATAGCACTATGGGGTCAGTCATTCTCAAATAATTCTTTTTTAAATCATTGTAATTCTTGAAGTATAGACCCAGTCATCAAATTGCTTGGGTTCAAATCTTGGCTCTGCCACTTAACAACCCAGGTGATTTGGAACATTCACTTAAGCTCTCTGAGTCTGTGTTATGGGTCAACTTGTGATGATTATACTCTTCATAGGGTTGTTGTAAGAATTAAATGAAGATTATACTCTTCATAGGGTTGTTGTAGGCACTTGAAGCATTTTGCATAATGCTGTGTACAAAGTAAGTGAGAAATAAATGTAATATACTGGTATCATTATTATTTATTGTGTACTGTTAAAAGTAGGAACCTGCAACACACTTTTAGGTTCCAAGTAGGCCTCAGATAATGATTAGTTGAGATAGTCACTCTAACCAGAATGTGCTGGACCAGATAAAGAACTGCCCCTGCCCATGCCCACCGGCAGAGGTTGGTGAGTTTTAAACAAGGTTTGTCCCTGTCTACATATGTCACATTAACCATTCACATACTTTATTTCATTTGGTCCTCATCACAGCTCTTTGAAACAAGTATTATTTCCCCTGAGTCATAGATGAGGAGTCTGAGATCCAGAGTTTGAATGATTTGCCCAAAGCCATGCAGCCAGGAATGGGCAAAGCCAGGACTTGAACTTTTGTTCCTGATTTCATGCCCAGGACTCTTTCCATGATGAGCCAGCTGGTTGCCAAACAGGCTCGCCACTTTGGGTCTCCCTGGGACAAAACTTCCCATCAAAGCAGAGACACTCCTTAAAGGCAGAAGTGCCTCACAGCATGGAGGGTGACAGTGGGTGCCTGGTGGAAGGTGTGTTCACAATAGCCCTTTCCATCACTGGTCTCCATGGGCCATAAGGGGTCCATTTGAACCATTTGTGCTTTCTCTCTCCCTCAGCTCTAAACCAGAGAGTAGCCTTAGTGAGCCCAAGTTTCCATAGTGGACTTACAATGTCAACTTCACTGTCAACCTTCAAACTCCAGCAGTCACCTACCTTCTGCTGCAACCACGATTTAAAGGTTCAGGCTAGACCTGGCCAGCAGCCATGGAACAGCAGCCCCTGAAGGGACAAACAGAGCTAAGGGGAGGCTGGGATTGCCTTTTGCAAGATAATAACTAGAGCAGTCTCTATTAAACTCATGGACTTAATGTCCAATGTATTTCTTTCCTGAAGGTAAGAGCTTGCGGCTAAGTTGTAAGCAGATGGTGGTGGCTGTACTTCTTTCTGTTCCCTCCAACCCACAATGCCAGTACCTGTCAGCACCGTCCCCACCAAGATGTACAAGTTCCCCAACCCTGGTACTGTCGCCCTTCCCAGACCCAACTTCTCAGTCTTTATACTTTTCTCATCACTGATCAAAATTTAACTCATTTGTGACTTTCATGAGTAAACACCAGAATCCAGGCAGGGAAACTCCTGGAATTCCTGTTAATCTTAGATCACTGCCTCTTGCTTCATGAATATGATTCTTGAACTAGAAATACTGTCTTTAAATCTGGAAAGATTATGATTAGGTTAAGTAAGGATTTATTCATTAAATTTTAGAGCATCAAAACTATGTGGCTCAATAAAAAAACAAGATGTAGACAACAACTTATCTAGTAAATATTAAGCCCAAATTTTTGTATAAGGAAAAATATAAGTATGCTCAGCAAGGTTATATACATAAATTTGGAGATAGTGGATTTGTAATAAATATGAAACGTTCATTGCTATAGGAAGTTGAGGCTAATATTTCTTCTGAAATTATTAGCCTAGAAGGCAACCTTTATGCTCTTTCACCAAATATCTTATTTCTTCCTCAGGAACTGAAGAGTGAGCTAAAATAGACTGCTGATTTAAGCTAGTATGCACTGCTGTTTGGTCCAGCAATTATACCTGCTGACCATAATGACTCTCTGTTTAATCGTTCATTTTTAAAATTTTTGTATATTACCAGTTCAATAATTCTTTCTAAAATTTGATCAGAATCATGACCAGGTTTCACTGGCTATGGTGAGAGGGAGAAAGCTGGGAAAGGACAGAGTTAAGGCAAGAGGGGCTGACTCCCAAAGATTGGACCAACAGTCCAAAGCTCAGTGGTCCAAATGAGGGTTCCATCGGGGCCAGCATTCATATTTGCTTAAGATTTTTGCGGTGGAGAGAGGGGAACATTCTGGTGAGTAACTCACTGGCCTCAGTAAGCTGAGGCAGAGGTGACAGTTGGAGGACACTATCAGAGCTCCAGGTCCATCATTCACTTGGACAGTGTCCCAAGTATGGACTGTGTGTACCGGGAACAGCGTTCACCGACAGCACGATGGTAGCTGACCAGAATGGTCCTGGCGTCAGGACTCATGTTGCAGGCTTCAGAAAACCCAATCCAACTGGCTTACCCAGTGAAGATGACGCACCAGCTCAAGCGACTGAAATGCCTGAGGTGACTCTGGTTTGATGAGCATTTCTCTGACTCTTGGCCTGGGTTCTTCCCACACTGCCTCCCCGAGGACAGTGAAATGCCTGCAGCACTTCCCAGGTGTCCCACTGAAAGGGAGGGAGGGGAGGGGATGTTCTTTCCCAGAAGCTCACAGCATACATCTTCTCTGGTCTGTTTTGCTAATGTTTTGTCACGTGCCTACACTGAAACAATAATTGTGGTCCACTCTGAACCAACAGATTAGCTGGTTATTGATTAGCTTTGGCTGGGATCTTGGATATGCCTATGGGTCAGGCTTTAGGACAACGCGGGAACTAGATGTGCTTAGAAAACCAGTGCTTAAGCCTAGCCATATAAGCGGGTTGAGCATGGCAGTATCATTCCTTTTTAGAAGGGAAGTCTGCCTCTTTGAGTCACAGGGGCCTATAACTCATACTAGACACATTGGAAGGAATGGCAGCAAGACCAAAGGGCAGGAAGCCAGATATTGTCAGAACTGACGCAGAAGCTAATTGGAGTTCAGCCTGCGTTGATGTCAGTGCATGTAACTTAAGTGGAATTGCAATGATAACACCTCCGTGGTTATTGGTGCCAGGCTTTACATGCCAGCCCTTTGCCTGCATGGCTATATTCAATCCTCCTGACAGCCATGTGACGTGGGCCTGATTTTCCAGAATTTACAGGTGAGGACATGCCTCACTTATAGTAGCTAAGTAATTAATTTCTAAGCGCTTTGCCCTATAGACTTAATTGCTTCTCTAAGGTGGAACTCAGGCCAACAGGCCCTAAGGTGTGAGCCTTGGTTGGATTCAGCCCCTTGTGATCTGAAGCTTGTTCTTGTGGTCTTTGCACTATGTCAAAGTTCAATATTAGTTACTGATATTGTCACTGCTAAACTTTTCATTGTTCTCTATGTGTAATAGTGTTTAGTGAGGAGGAAGTTATTGATATTGCCACTCGGTTTACAATCTTTCTGGAAGCCCTGTGCTCTGTTTCAATGTTGGCAAAAGTTCTAACATTGCAACACTTTAAGGAATTTTTGTGTAAGGGAAATCTCTCCATGTGTGCTTTATAACAGCTGCCCCTGGGAGCTCTAGAAGCTGGAGGACTTAAAGAAATGAGGATCTGCAACCGGTTAAGGCAAAATAGTGCTGATTTTGCTGGCATCATGAATTATGTAGCATGTGTTTGCTAAATTAATAATTCAATTTGTATGCCATCTTCTTTTTTTTTTTTAATAGAAAATAAAAGAAGTTCACGAGTCCAATCAAGGATATTAAGTAAGAGTGAATTGGAGAAACTACGAAACTGAGTATACAAGTATGCTAGATAAAAAAGTTGTTCTCTGACCTAGGGTAAATGTTTCCTTAGAATTATAGGAAATGGCTTGTAACCAACCCTACAAAAAGATCTAGAGTTACTAATGCAAATTTATTTTTAAAAGCTCCCAAATCATTGCCAAAATAGTTATCACTATTTAAGTACCCATCTGCAGAACTATTCTCAATTGAAACTCTTTAGAATCTTCATGCCTGGATAAACTCAACAGAATCTTTGCAGGGAGATAAATGGAAAACTGCGTATTTATCTTCATTGGGCATGTAGATGGTTAACATTCAAATTCAACCTTAGACAGATTGATGTCCACAGTTTGTGCTCATGTGGGGGCTGAGCGTCAGCATCCTGTTATGTACGGGCTTCTGCTGCATCCCTTCCCTTCCCTTTGAGATGGACTTCATAACAGTTGTTTAGACTCACTGCCTCCCCTTCTGTACCTCCCACACATGCTCATCTCAGTTCATTGAATTCTGGCTTCCATTCCCATGATTCTGTTGTAACTTTGTTCTGGAACATCACCAATGACTGCTTGACAAACTAGAGGCACTTTTCTTCCTCCATCTTCTGAACCTCCTATGCCTGTGACGCTCTTGGTTGCTCCAGAAACTCTCTCCCCCATCAGCATCCACTTTTCTCCTGGTTCTTCTCTTAATTCTTTGGCAGCTCCTCCTCAGTATCTGTTGTTGGCGCCTCTTCTTTAATCACGTCCTTAAGTTTTTTCCCAGGGTTTCATCCTTGAGAATTTCACCCAACATTAAATCGAATGTACAAATGATTCCCTAAAGACCTAGTCTCAAAAAGACCTAGCTCCTGAATTCTAGATTTGAATCTCCCTTTAGCACCTAAAACTGAACTTGTACAACATTGAATCCATTGGTTCTTGTTTCCATGAGTTTATATATTTGTTTAGGGATCATTGATAATTTGATGATGTCATGTTTTCCCATCCAAAACAATGGTGGGAGCTTTTTGTTGTTTTTCTAGGTGATGTTATGGTTGTTAAGTTTAAGAGTGGAGGAAGAGTGTACATTATGTTGGAAGGCCAAGGGGTGGACTGTAGCAGGCATGTGTCACGGCTCTGCTGCCTTGCACATATTGCTTTTGCTATTTTGTAAAATTTCCAGATTTATGAATGCTACTACCCCATGATTAAAACCCAGAAAACTCACTTTGCCATACTACTTGTCAGTTAGGTACAACAAGGTCTTACACTCCACCAGTCAGATTCACCTGCATGAGATTTCAATATACAAGTTAGAACTTAGAAACAGGAAGTTCCACATGGAATTTAGCCTTGCTGTTAAGAGTGGCAGCTGAGGCATGCAATTCTTTGGGGGTAGTGAAATTGTTCTCACATACATGCGTCATTGGTGCTGTTGGCAGTGTCAGTTACTACTGCATCTGTGTAAGTGGTGGCATTTAGTACTTGGTGAAATCAAATGCATGGTTTTCTCATGATTCTGGATCTTTTCCTGGAAGTTTGGCCATGAGCCTGGTTCTCAAGCCCATCCAATAGCCTTTATTTCTGCTAAAACAGCCAGCCAGTTTCTGTTGCTTGCAACAAGGATTTTGACTAACATATCAGTGAAGTATGGGAGGGAGAAATAGTCTTGAGCAGAAATTACATGCAGGGGCACCATGATACCCAGTTAAGCTGTGAGCTGAACACCTGTGGTGTGCCAGTCATGCAGACCACAGTATGAATGGAAACCCACGAAGATGTGCAACCGCTCAAGGCCCAATAACATTTGCTTCTGCATAGCTGTTATTATCCACCTCTATCCTGATCCTTATCTCATATTGTATTTTATATATAGCACATTTTCAAACAACATTTTGATAAAGTACAATCTATTTATCAAATTTAGTTCTATGTTTCATGATTTGTTTGTATTTTTTAAAGATTTTATTTATTTATTTATTTATTTATTTATTTATTTATTTATTTATTTATTCATCTCTCCTCACCCTCCTCGTTGTTTGCGCTTGCTGTCTGCTCTCTGTGTCTATTCATTGTGTGCTCGTCTTCTATGTTTTTTTTTTTTTTTTTTTTAGGAGGCACCAGGAACTGAACCTGGGACCTCCCATGTGGGAGAGAGGTGTCCAGTAGCTTGAGCCACCTCCACTCCCGCTTGTTGCATCTCTCATTGTGTTTCCTTGTTGTGTCTCTTCATTTCATCACCTTGTTGTGTCATCTCATTGCATCATTTTGTTGTGTCACCTTTCCACACCAGCCCATCATGTCAGCTCACTGTCTTGCTTGTCTTCTTTAGAAACCAAACCCAGGATCTCCCATGTGGTAGGTGGGTGCCCAACTGCTTGAGCCATATCCACTTCCCTGTTTGTATTTTTTGTTGTCCTTTTAAAAAAAATCTTTGCCTATCTAATGATCACAAATTTTTTTTCTAAAGGAAATTTATAATTTTAATAAAAGTATATTAACAAACACTGAGCCCTTAGCACCAAGCACTGTCCTGCCCTAAACGTGATCATCAGAGCAATCCCATGAGGCAGATTATTATCATCCTCACTCAAAAGACGAGGAAACCTAAACAGTGAGAAGTTAAATATCTTGTCCAAGGACACGCAGCTAGGAGGAGACAGAGCTGGGATTAAATCCAGGTCTTTCTAACCTAGAACACCATGCTCCTAAACTGTACTGCTTTATTGCCTCTATAATTGCAAATCCAGGTGATGGTTAGTGTTGGGGATTGACTCATGCACCCCAGAGAAGGCATGTTTACATCCCAATCCCTCGTCCTGTGGGTATGACCCCATTTGTAAATAGGAACTTGGAAGATGTTGTTAGTTCAGGTGTGCCCTGAGTGTGGGCCTTAATCCAATGTGGCTGAAATCTTTATAAGCAAAAAGTTGGACACAAAAAAAAGAATCTTGGGAAGCAGCCAGAAGCTGAAAGTCAATGGAACCCAGAAAAGAAAGGAAAAGATGCTTTCATGTGCATTGCCATGTGAAAGAAAAGCTAAGGAGCCCAAAGATTACCAGCCAACTAAAAAATACCAACCCTGGGAGGAAGCAAGCCTTCTAGCCTCTGACGCCATGAGCTGATAAATTCCTGTTGTTAAGCCAATCTGTTGTATGGTATTAGCCAGGAAACAAAAACAGTTAGTCTGGGAATTTTAAAGATCTCCAAGGTTTTTATTGGTGTTACATTGCATCTATAAACTAATTTGAGGAGAATTAACATCTTAACAATATTGAGTCTTTCAATTCATGAACACAGTATTTCTCCATCTATTTAGTTTTCTTTCAGCGTTTCTCTCAGCAATGTTTCATAGATATCAGTGTTCAGGTCTTGCACATTTACTCCTAAGTAGTTAATAGTTTTCATCATATTGTCAACAGCATTTTAAAAAAATCGATTTCCAATTGTGGATTGCTACTGTAGAGGAATATATTTGAATTTTGTATATTGATCTTGAACTCTGCTTCCTTACTAAACTTATTCATTAGTTCTAGTAGTCTGTTTCTATAGATTTGTTAGAATTTTCTACATAGAAAATCTTGCCCTCTGTGAATAAAGGTAGTTTTATGAATTCCTCTTCAATTTGTATGCCTTTTATTTCTTTTTCTTGCCTTATTGTACTGGGCTAGAACACCAGTCCAGTGTTAAATAAACATGATAGAGGAAAGTATTGCCTTTCACCGTTAAGTATAATATTCTCTGTGTGTTTTTTTCTAGATTTTAATAGTTTATTTTAATACTAATAATATGACTCTCTCTTATATGGCACTGTTTTAGTTTCCTCATTGCTAAGGTAAATACTATGCAATAGATAGGCTTCAAGTATGGGGAATTTATTGGCTCATGGTTTTGAGGCTAGGAGAAGTCCAAATCAAGACATGCTCAAGGTGATGCTTTCTTCCTGAAGACTGGCATTCTGGGGCTGTCTGCCGGTGATCCTTGGTCCTTGGCTCCTCTCTCACATGGCAATGCACATGGCCTCTCCCTTCTCTCCTGGGTTCCATTGACTTTCAATTTCTGGCTGCTCCCTTTGTGGCTTTTCTCTCATTTGGCCTTCTCTATATGATCTTCAGTAATAGGATTAAGACCCATCCTGGGCCACAAAGGTCATATTTCAAGGTTTGCACCTACAGGAATGAATTGAATTTAGAACATGTTTTTCTGGGGGTACTTACCTCCAAACCACCACAGGCACTTACTATGTATCAGGCATTAATCTAAACTACATTAACTCCTTTAAACCTTGCAACAATTCCATAAATTGGGGGCTATTAATATTCACATTTTACCATTGAGGAAACCCAGGACTACAAAACCCTCATAGGAATTAGGGAACTGTTCCCAGCAACTTGACTCTTGGTGGGAGATTCAGGAGTCACATGCCAGCAGTCTGGCTGTGGAGCCTCAATACTCTATGCCACCTCTGAGTATTCTGCCTTTGGATATTGGTCACTGCTTCTCATGAAGATTATACTGATCTTGTTGCTTCTTGTTTAATGTGCTGTGTCTGTTGCCTGGAATGGTGTGCCTCCTGACCTATTTAGTTTAAATGCCTTTCCTCTGAAAGGCCTCTCTTGACCACCCAATTATTCCTTTTTTTGGTAAAATTTAACAGCATGTTATATTTAATCCAATATATTCAAAATATTATCATTTCAACATGTTATCAAAATAAACATTATTGAAGTATTTTACATTCTTTTTTTCTCATTAAGTCTTTGAAGTACAGTGTGTGCTTTACACCTATAGTACTTCTTAATTTGAATACTAAAGTTTCATCAGACATACTTGATCTGTATTTAAATTTCATACAATTTACAATTGAAAATGTAAATTCACATGTCCAAATTGTTCTGAGCATTCTCTCCACCCCCCTCCCAGGAAACTTTTTTTAAATTGTATTAACATATATATATAACATAAAAGTTGCCATTTTAACCATTATTAAGTGTACAAAGAAGTGGCATTTATCATCTTTACAATGTTGTGCTACCATCACCACCTTCTATTTTTTTTTTTTTTTTTTTACCGGGAGGTCCCGGGGATCAAACCCAGGTCCCTCCATATGGGAGAGGGAGACCCAACCATTTGAGCCACATCCGTCCCCCTCACCACCTTCTATTAGCAAGAATTTTTTATCACTCGAAACAGAAATCCTTTATCCATAAGCAGTAACTCTGGAATCCCCCTCCTCAACTCCTTAGTAACCAACCTCTAATCTACTTTCCGTCTCTGTGCATTTGCTGATTCTAGTTCACCCAGTTACTCTTTACTCAATTACCTGTTTTAAATCCATACATAGCCCTTACTACTCTCTGGCATATTAGTATTCATTTACTTTTCCTTTATAACCAGGAAAGCATAGATCTTCACTTATTTTACACTGTTATAGCTCTACTGCCTAGAATCCTCTTTAGCAAATAATATGTACCCAACAAATATTTGTTGACTGAAACAATGAATAAGTCTGGATAACAGAATCTTTTGATCATAATTTTACAAAAGAGTAAATGTTAAAAAATAGAAAATATTTGCTAAGGTTTTAAAGAAACTCAAGAGTTAAAAGAGGAATTGCTAAAATGTTCTCTAATTTCTAATGACCACATGATATTCTGATACCTTCTAGCTGTGTTTGCTGATTAGATTAGCTATAATGCTGGCATTGTTTCTACTTTATGGAATTGGAAAAGTTATGACAAAGTTGCTTATCCAGCTTTGTAAAAGTTAAGTATTTAGTTCAAAGGCACTTGAGGATTGTCTGTAATTTCAGCTGGAGTTAAAGTGGGTGAAATTTTTTTCATCTAGACCTCTAAATCATGAGTGTAAATGTTACCTGGACAGGAAACTCCTTCCTTCTCTCCTAGTCTCAGGGACAATTTGTGTCTCATCATGCTACCTCTGGGTAGGAAGGAAAGCAGTGTGCTCAAAATCACTTGCTACCTTTCTATCTCCCTTACCTGAATTTTCTTTTTTTGCAGAAGAGAAATTTCTATAGAAGAAAAAATTTCCATAGAGAAATTGAGACCAAAAATAGTCTAGAATAGAAAAAAATCTAAAACTAGGAAATAGATGGAAAACACTCAATTTTCTCTTAGACCTTCAGTTCCTATCACTATTTTGAGAATGTGCTGCCCAAACTAAGCTGGCCATTTTCTTTTTCTCTCACACATAAACATACTTTTCCACCTGTAAAATAGAGAAAATGTTTACTTTCAAATTCATTAAGATAACAAGTACCATTGATCTACATTCTGTTTTTAATGTTTTTCATTGGAGTAGTTATAGATTAATGGAAAAATCATACAGAATGTGCAGAGTTATCATATACACCCCACCCTAGTTTTCCTTATTACTAACATTTTGCATTAGTTGGTACCTTTGTTGCAATTGATGAACCAATATTATTATAATTACATCTTGTCCATAGTTTACATTACGGCTCACTCTTTGTGTTATACAATTCTATGGTTGTTTTTTAAAAAAATTCTGGTAACATATATACAACCTAAAATTTCCCATTTTAATCTCTTGCAAGTATACAATTCAGTGGTGTAAATTACATTCATGTGTTGTGCTACCATCACCACCATCCATTACCCAAACTCTTCCATCGTCCCAAACAGAACCTCTATATCAATTAAGCACTAACACCCCTTCCCTACCCCCATGGAACAACATTCTTGACTGGAAATTTCATAGTGATCCTCAAAATTTCGTAAATACATTTTTGTGTTTTAGTCCTTTAACAATTGCTACAAATGGACTAAATGCAGGGCTCACACAACTAAGGTTGAAAATTCACATCCCAATATGCTGTAAATTGGAATATTTACTTTGCAGCTCGGGGCTAGGAATCCTGTTTGGAGATGTTCAATCAAAATCTTCTTTATATCACCTCAGAATAGAAATACTTTAACATATTTAAAGAACTGGCAAAGAGCAAGGATACCCACTTGCCTAATTCATGGACAGGAAATACATTCCACTGAGAAATAAGTTATTTGATTTTCCTCGTTAAAGTTGGATGAAATCTAATGTCCATACTGATGATTAACTTTGCAGACTGGACTGCATCTGGGAAAAGGGCAATTCATTTGTGTATGCCAGTCGTATGTCCTAGTGCCCAGTGGGTGCACAACCAATGGGTGGTAACAAATGACTAATAAATCAATGGTGAAAGCATGTGTGCAGTTGGGCAAAGATTGACGGGAACAGCAAATGAAAATAGGTGATGCAAAGGATGGTAAAATTCATGGATTTTTGTTGTTTTGTTTCTTTATTCTTGTTTTGATATTTGTGCAAAAGTGAACCAAAGTGTTTTGTTAACTGAGAGGAGTATCAACAAACCAGCAGAATCTGGGATGTGAAAACAGGCCATAAAGGTTCTTGTGGCTTGGACTGCACATGGATTGGGGTGATACTGCAGAGGGTATAAAAAAATAGAAAGTGAGGCAATGAATGGGTCATACAGTGAGAGGGAAAGGAAAAAGGGAAGGAGAAGGGGAGTCTGCTCATCAAGATGAAAAAATCTAGAGACACAGAGTATCACACTTAATCAAAAGGACGTTTTGATTAAAATGAAGGAAAAAGCCAAGCAGAGGCTGGCCCAGAGAGCAGAGTTCAGCTGAGGTCCGTGCTGGAAGTGCAGATGGAATTCTGCTAGTCTTCCTCAATTACTGGCCTGATGGGCTGACTCGCTCCATTATGGGCCGAGAGACCCCCATTAACCTTGTGATGTTCTTAAGCATGACTGACTTGCCATTAGATAGCGGCCAACTCTTTGCCTTTAATTCATATGTTATTTAGGGGACTCTGGCTTTCTCGTCAAGCCACGGTTTTCACTAACTCACTATTACTGTTCTTTGTTAAAATACCACCTCTTGTGGATGAAGAGAAAATGAAATACTGTCAAGAAAGGGCACCATGGTTCAAGTTAATAAGCGCAAACTGATTTTTCCACTGTGTAGGCAGAGCCCCTCTTCTGAATGTGTTCCATTCCAAAAGTTCTCTGAACCTTTGAATGAATTCTCCCATGGGAAATGTAAACAGTCATTAGAATCCCAGCTGCAGTCCACAAAGAGCTGATTTAAGTCATAATAGAGCTGAACTATAGTTACAGGAGTGACATTTTTTGGCCCCAAATTGGGATCATGGTCTGACATGTTCACCTGTGCTTCCTGGAATAAAAGAGAAGAATATGGACATTGGATTTGTACAGGGATATCCAGGGTGTACTGTATTATAGCACTTCACATGGGGTGCTGGAGACTCTGACACTGGGAATTCCTGTGTTTCCAAGGGAAGTGTGTGCCCAGCTCCGTCTTGGACCATGCCTCTCCCTGCTGCTCTCTGACTTCCCAGCCTGAGGCCTCCGAGGCAATCCCCACTGTGCTGCCATGACATATCTGCTCTAGGCCTCACAACTCATTTGCTCACTCCACCGGTTCTGCAGAGCTCTCTTCCAGGCTCCATCCCAATCCAGGCTTTGGGAATAATTCCAACCTTGATCAGAGGTCACCCAAGGCTTGGCTTAGGACCAATGTTCTTGCTCATTCCACACTAATTTGCAAACTGGTGAGTCTGGATTACACTGCCTTCCTTTAACCCAGGGCCTGTCAGGAGTTCCCTGCCTTATTCCTGGCCCTGAACCTGAAGTTTGGTTTGGGCACTTATGTCCAAAACTGTGTGGCCGTCTGCCCACCCATCTGCTCCTCCCCCCACCCCTATCCACTCTGCATCTCCGCTTGTGCTTGCTCTCAACCCCTAGCTGCCCCAGTCTAGCTTATTTGCAGATTCCAACAACTTCACCTTCAGGCTTAGTGCTGCCCAGTTTCTGAACTAGACAAGGTCAACAGAAGCTACATGACGGACAGTTCTGACTCGACAATTTACCAGCTGTGGGACTTTAAACAAATTCATCAAATTTTCTAAAACCCAGTTCTCTCTTATGTTACTAAGTCTAGAGTGTGGGTCATTTATATGTTCAAGAGGTCAGACTGCTTTTTTAACCTTTTTATAAAACTTCATTTATATTAAGTTGATAACTGTGTTACCTTAATCAAAACCTTGGGACTGAAATTATTAAATCCTGGAACTGTTATTAATCAAATTTGTTCCTCCATTAAACCTGCAAAACCATGGTGGTTGCAGTCAAAAGATTAATGAAAAAGAAACATTTTCTTTTCCCTGAAAAAAAAAAAAATAGTGCTGATATTTCTAGTGTTTCCTACACGCCAAACACTATTGTAAGGGCTTGATATGTGTTAGCACATTTAAGCTTCACAACAATAGTCCAAAGTGGATGCTACTATTATTCCCATTTTACAGATGAGGAAACAGAGGCATGGGGTAGTAAAGTAACTTGCTTAAAGAAACACTTTTAATAAGTGCTGGAAGCAAGATTCTAACCCAAGTTACTCTTTGAGAATTCCTGGTTTGGATTTTTCCATTTGGAAAGTTGGGGCCTGGCTGAACTTTCTTTGCTACTCTGGTGGCTGATTGCTGACAGGCAGTCTTATCTAAACGTTTTAGCTGATAATTCTGATTTGCGACTATGTGAGATGTGCAGATGGCTAATGACTCTGATCCTGGGGGATTCCTAAGGGTTTGGGGTCTCAGGTGAGACCGGGAACTCAGGCCATTCACAATAGCTCATAAAGTCACCCCAGCCAGCACCTCTAAAGATTCTAATTCTTTCAAGTTGAGGTCTAACAGCTTTTCTTGCTTAGGGATTGATCTGTAGTTTTAAACACCCATGTCTCAAAACAGAAATGTCAACAGAAATGAGAAGTGATTTCATGTTGGAATATTTATGAACACCAAACTAAAGGAGAACATTGAGAATCCCAAAAAAAACTTGCTTCTTGGGTTCCTTTATCTAAAATTGGCAAATCTAAATCCTAAACCTTTTTACATCAAAGTTAATCATCCCCAGGCAACAATATATCTCCTTAAAGTGACAGTATGTCAAAACAGAAGCACCTAGGATAAAACCCTTAAAACATACCCCAAGTTTTATGGCTATAAACAAACAACTTAGAGCATCACAGCATATTGGAAAGTCTCCTGCCATGGAATGAATGGACTGTGAAGAGAATAAGTGCATTCCAATGAGTTATTAGGAACTAAACCAAAAAATTTGACATGCTGCCTGAGCCCAACCCCTTAACACCGACTCAGGCCCCATTGCTTCAAAATGAATAAAATGCTCAGAAGGCACATTCTCACCATAAAAATAGAGTGGGGAGGAAGGGAAAACATGATCATGGTGCAAGCATTTGAACTGGGAATCTGATCCTTTGGGTAGTCAATCGGGCCAGACGCTGGAATCCATTAGCTTTGACACGCCATATGTCATTCAGAAGGTAATTTCCCCTTAAATTTGCAATTAGATCTGGGATTGGCCCATGACCCTGTTGTCCCAGAGTATTAATTATACTGCAAGACATACTGTGTACCTTGCCCTGGAAGCAACGGGGCACAGCTAGAGTCATCTTCATTAAGTTATACAGAATTCCAAAAGCCCAAAGCACTTATTATCTGTTCCATGTATTTAAACATTTGATTTTGTTCATTTAACACTTTACTCTCTGCTGTTGTAGATTGTTCTTTGTTTCATTAGTGTAAGTTTTATCTCTCTCCAAAGATCTTGAAGACTGGAAAACCATGTCCAACAAACCTCTTTTCTTTCCGCCTCATCTCCTATGAACAAACCAGCTCCCTAGTGAATTCTCGATAATTTCTTTTATCATTTCTAGGGTTCTGTTAGAAACTAGTGAGAAAGGAAGAAAAGTTCTGCATAGATGTAAATATGTTTTGTTCCAGTCATTCATTCAAACATCTATTCTCTGCCAATATTATGTGCTAAGTATTGTGAGTTTAAATATGAGTTAACACATTAGTTGTTACTCTCAAAGAATTTCATTTGGCCCTGAAATGATCAAAAGGATGATTTGACTCATATCAAGTAAATCTATCCAAGCCACCCAGTAGAGATCGCCACCTTTTTTTTGGATCTAAAGTACAGTGTTGAGTTGTTAATCATACAAAGTTCACCAATAGTCTGTACAAGGACCTGCTCTTGTTTCACTTTATTTTTTTCCCACTTCGTGCCCAATCCCCACTCCTACTAACCCATTTCCCTGCCCCTAAGCAGCCCCTGCAATATGTTTGGCACATGCCCTTGGATATGTGTGCATATTTGAAAAATGTAGTGTTGTTATGTGTTCGTACACATTTTAAATTTACATCAATTGTATTGTGCTGTAGATCTCATTAGGTGCCTTCCCCTTTTTAAAATTAGACACTGCGTTTTAAAGACCAGCGAGTGTTGCTGACAGTAGCTCTAGTTTATTCTTCTATCTGCCTCACAGTCAGATGCGTCTGCCACATTTTTTATTCATCTCTTCCCCTAGAGTAAAGCCCAAGAAGCTTTCCACTTTCCACATCCACAAACAGTGTCATGATGAACTTTCCCTTGGTCTCTGGTGCTGGTGATCTTTGGGCGTATTCCTGGGAGTGGGATGCATGGGTCATAGGACATGTCCTCACCTAATTTCACTAAGTGCTGTAATAGTGCACTCAAATGGTGGCAGCAATTCCACTCACATCAGCAGCCCCTATGCTTTCTTCATGTTGGTCAGGTTGGTTTCTAAAATAGTAACAATAATAATGTCTAATACCATTTATTGAACAAATATCTGCCAAGCTCTATGCAAGTCACTATACATACATTATGCAACACACTTACACTGTCTCTGGGCACGCAGCAACATCCCCTGGACAGATGAAGATGCTGAGGTTCAGAGAGGATGATTACTCACCCAGGGGCATTCAGCTATACCGATGCAGAGGCAGGATTTGAACTGATGTCCGCCACTGGTGCTGAACGCAGCATGATTTGAAAGACACGTTGTAGCAAATGTACCAGGTTAGTGTGATTAAAATAGCATGACTATTTCTTGACGCTGGTGAAGAACTAGCCCTGAGAAGATTGAGGAGCCCTTTGGAGAGTTTTGACCACCACAGTGGGCTGCTCAGAGAGGCATGGAAATTTCTCTGCTTAACCAGAGCAGAGATAAAAACAAGATCTTTGCAGTCTTCCCATGTCAGAACAGCCACAGAGAAACAAACAAACAAACAAACACTTCTAAGCAGTCTCACTTTGGAAGGGGCTGGATCCCCTGCAGACTGTTTTAGAAGGATAGCATTTTGTTCACTTGTTTTCAGGGGTTCAGAATATAAACCTTGTCGTTTAATGGCACGTGGTAGAATAACCAAAACCTTCTAAACTAGACTAGAATTGATAGCCTCCACTTGAAAATCAACAAAACACTTTTAGGGATGCACAGACGACTGAGGCCCGCCCCCAGCCTCGAGATGCTTATGATCAAATAAAAGAAAGACGTCAAGAAATAATTCTGAAACCAAGTAAATTCTGTCCCAGCAAACGGTGAGCTCCGAGGGGTCATGGAATGAAAACAGACGCTTGGTTGCATCTGTTGCTTGCAGCCCCTCTTGACGGCCTGGGGGGTCAGATGAGTTCCCGGTATCTAACAAAAGGTGCAGATACCAGCGCGACATGCCCAGAAATCAGTCCAGTTCTGCTTCTTCAGACTGTGAGAAAACTGTGACCCACAAAGCAGTTGATAAGTGGGTGGAGTGAAGGGCGATGGGCCTGGGGGGGGTCAGTGGGGCTGCAGGTCAGACTGGGGCAGACCACAGGGGCAGTTCATTAAAGAGCATGGGCTGAGGGTGGGGCCAGCCTCTCCGGGAGGATGCTTAACTCTTTGTGGTCGCAGGTGGTAGGCGTTTTGGTGGCCTTTCCTGTATTTCTGAACCTGTCCTCCTTAACCATTTGCTCAAAGAATAATATTACGCGTGTCGGGGGAGCTCATTTTGTAACATTAGTCAGAGTGGATTAAAACATTGCTTTCTTCTTATCTGTCCTGCGAGGGTTGCTTGCAAAATCAAAGCGAGTCACTTTTCAAACAGAAAGACCAGAACAGGTGCTGCTGGTTTGAAAAACTGTCTTTAGCCTAACAGTGATTAGAGCGATTCCATTTGCTACTTTAAAAGTGAAAAAGTGTTAACTGCACATTTCCTGGCTTTTCTTTCCTTATAAGGGAGCAAGCAACCCCCATCTTGAGGCGCAGGTGCTTCTCTGACATTTTCCTGGAAGCAGGGTAGGGGCCCAATTAAGCCCTCCGTGACTTTGTGCAATGTCCATTCATTAAAGCAGGTGCGCGAGCCCGTAGCGCCAGGCACGCACCTCGGCTGCTGTTCTGAAAAGGGAAGGCTTTTCCTGATTTCAGTTTACCCAGCACTTTCCTCCGGCTCCTCCGAAAGAGAAAGGGAGCCGGAGAGCGTGTGTGCCGTGACTGGAATCCTAATGAGCCTCCCATACCTGTTCCTAATTATCCTCTGTCGCTTAGCAACGTGCTTGAAGGCGGAAGAAAGGAGCTTCACAATTTAAACTCGCCGGTAGGATGTGGGTGGAAATGGGGGCCCAGCGCGTGCTGGCGCCGGAGGGGGCATTCGCTGATGGGGAGAAGGGTCTCCTCTGTGTGCACCTGTCCTGCTGCTTTTGAGAGGTGAGGGAGAGAGAAGCTGGGCCCAGGAGTAGAGCAGGAGCTGCTGGCAACGACACTGCCAAGATGCGTGACCGCTGAGGGAAGGGCCTCTGAGTCTTTCCTTCTGAATCCTCCCTCATTTGCTTCTAAAGGTGTGCACAGTCCGCTGACTATGGAGTCTAATGTGCCGAGCCCACTCTGAACTTGGGCTCTGTTCCAAGCTCTTTGAGATTCTGCACAGTTTTCCTTTGAAAAGTTCAGGGAAACTGTTTTCTTCTTCTTCTTATATATATATATACTTTTTTTTTCCTTTTGCTTTTTTTATTTTTTCCTATATATACTTTTTTTTTTTTTTTAATTAATTTATTTTATTTTATTTTTTTACCGGGAGGTCCCGGGGATTGAACCTGGGTCCCTCCATATGGGAGACAACGCCCACAACCATTTGAGCCACATCCATCCCCCGTATACTTTTTAAAATAAAAAAAAAATACTTAGATTACCTCTTATTCTTCTTAAAGTAAGAAATACACTATATAGTTCTTTAGCTGGACATGAACTTTTGACGATGACTCAGCATCAGTCTGGAGGGTCTCCAGTGGCCCAATATGGGGCTCGGGGAGCACAAAGTGAGAAAGATAGCTTTTAAAAAAATTATCATGGTAACAGATATAACACAACATTTTCCATTTCAAGCATTTTTAAGTGTACAATTCAGTGGCATTAATTACGGTCACAATGTTGAGCTACCATCACCACCATCCATTACCAAAACTTCCTCTCTCTTCCTGGGGCCTCTGCCACGTCTAATGAGCTCTCTCTTCCTCTGTGTTCTTCTCTGTGTGTCTACTTCTGTGTGAGAGTCTATCAGCCCACCAAGGGAGTGGGGACTCAACCTGCACACCCTAATGCCATGATCAAATCAAAGCCCTAATCGCAACATAATTTAATCAAAGACATCTCAGCTGAATCTAATACAATCAAAGGGCATTAGGAACAGACCAGTTTACAAACATAAGCAAATATCTTTTCGGAATTCATAAATAATGTCAAACTGCTACGTGGTGATAATGTGCAAAAGCACTTATTTCCATTCCAAAACTTCAAGATCAGCAGAAACCTAGCTTGACAACAATGCATGACAAAAAGATTTTGGGATTTCATTGAATCAGAAAAAAATTATAGACCACAGGGTGTCAGGTTGATCAAAACTTAATAGTCTTAGCTGTGTCTAAGAAGCTGGGGATTCAGGTGAAGGAGGAGGCAGTTCTTTTGTCATTAGTGTCCAGTTATGGGCAGGCTTTTAGTTTATTGTTGTCTGCTCGTTGTCTGTTTTTTTTTTCTTTAGGAGGCACTTGGTTCCAAGGGCTCCCTGCTCGTTTTTTTTTTTTGTGTGTTTGCTCATTGTCTTGCTCATTGTTTCTTTTTGTTGTCTACTTGTGTTTTTTTTTCACTCGTTGCCTGCTCATTGTTTTTTCTAGTTATCTGCTTGTTGTTTTTGCTCGATATCTGCTTGTTGTTTGTCTTCTTTAGGAGGCACCAGGAACTGAACCTAGAACCTCCCATGTAGGAGGTGGGGCCTCAACTGCTTGAACCATATCCACTCCCCACCAGGCATGCTTTTTAAAGCATATCCCTGAGCCACTTAAGAAGGTCCAGAGGAGGAGTGCAGATTCCAGGGACTGGGGCTGTTCAGTCCAAAGAAGGCTGAGGGGCCTTGGATCCAAGGAGAATGCAAGCCGTTGGCAACAAGGTGCCCATCTGTGACTCTTCATTTACTTCCATGTGGGCTGGGCCCCTTTTCGGGGGAGGGCTTTCCCACTATACTCTGCAGAACTTTGCTGGGGCAGGTATCAACAACCTGCTATTTCTGTATCAGCACAAGTAAAGTCAGCATTTCTGTGGGACTGTTAGACTTCTTGTTCTGGTCCTGGACAGAGTGCCTTTCCTGGCCCCTAAGTGTTACTGAGCCCCGGGACACTGTTACTATTGCAAAGCATCCTAACCAGCCTGAGACCATATCTAAATACACAGGACAGTGTAATTTTTATTTTTAAAGGAGCTTTAGATTACGTAAATGTTACATAAAAAATATAGGAGATTCCCATATGCCCCCCTCCCTCCCCCTCCCACATTTTCCTACATTAACATCCTTCATTAGTTTGGTACATTTATTACAATTGATGAACACGTATTGAAGCATTGCTACTAACCGTGGATTATAGTTTATCTTATAGTTTACAGTCCCACACAATTTTGTAGGTTATGACAAAATATATAATAGCATGTAGCCATCATTGCAATGCCATGCAGGACAATTCCAATGTTCTGAAAATGCCCCCATATTACACCCATTCTTCTATCTCCCTCCCTTTAGAACCTCTGGTGGCCACTGCCTTTATACAGATGATCAAAGTTCTTCCATTGCTAGAATAATAATAAGTATATGTTAGTCCATTGTTCATTCCCCAATCTTGAGGATTTTCAGATGGTGATGCCCACCCTGTTTCTAATTTAGAGAGGCCTTAGATCCCATGGGGAAGATGGATGGAACTATCTTGTTTGCAATTGCAGACACTCTCTGTTCCTTGGAGTGGGCATTGTTCATCATCATCTCCTTGTTAGTTGTCCTGGGTGAGTCCAGTGAGCTGGTGAGTAGGTTTTACAACTCTGTTGAGATTCAAGGCTCAACTGGCACATGAACTGACCAAAGATTTAAGTCTCTGAAACATATATTTAACAAGTATAGTGCTAACTATAGGTTAAAATAAAAGGGACAGAAGAGCCATGTGTAGGGAAACTACAAATGAGTCTAATTCTGTTACACTGGGGGGCATAAATTCCAAAGTAAGACCCACTGACAAGGTGCTGAATTCCTGAGCTTGTCTGCCCTGCTTATAGTGTCTGGAAGTCTCTAGCACCCTCAGGAGCCCTGCTATTTGAGGCACTGTTTACTATGGCAGTCAATGAGATCCTGCTGAGATGTGCATAAGCATAACCTCTGGAATGACCTCCCAACTCACTTTGAAATCTCTTAGCCACAAAAACTCATTTGTATTAATATTTCTCTCTTTTGGTCACGGTCTCTTTCCAGTTACATCACTATTTACCGCTTGGTAATAATCCCTCGGTGCCAGGGAGGCTCATCCCCAGGAGTCATGTCCCATGCTGGGGGGAAGGTATTACAGTTTATATGCTGAGTTTTGCTTAGAGAGAGGCCACATTTGAGCAACAAGAAGGTTTTTAGAGGTAATTCTTAGGTAATATATAATACTAGGCTAAGTTTCCAATTTCACAAGAAAAGGTTCATAGTACAATTGTCAATATCAAGGGCCTGACTTCCTTCACTAGGCACTGCCCTTGTACTCAGGGGATTCTTGCTGTCCTAATAGAGAATGTAGCAGAACTCCCCAGGATGGGAATTCAATATTCTTTCAGTTATTGTGTGGGTCTCCACCCAGCGAGACAATGCCCCATGAACACTTGAACATATTCATATGCCTTAGAGGTATGCCCCAAGTGAACCCTGCCCCATGCATACCCCCTTCATCAATACCCCACATCAGTGATCTTCCCCTGCCACAGTTGTGACCCTTTTGTGATTCAAAACCTCTCCAAAAATGAAGGCAACAAAGTAACCAAATAAAATTAATAAGAAAATGAAATAATAGTTTAAAAAATAACAAATAAAATACAAAAAAATTTAAAAATTGAAATAAAAAAAAGGTTTTTAGACATTGTCTTTCGTCACTGTAAGATCTGTTGTCTTGTATGTTCAGTGACATTTTCTTTTGTATATTCCCCCAGTGTCTTATTGTTTTCATTTTATCTTCAAAAAAGCTTTAGGTTACAGAAAAGTCACATGGAGAATATAAGGGATTCCCATATACCTAACGTCCTCTCCCTTTTCCCCTCTCCCCTATTAATAACATTTTACATGTGGATGGTACATTTATTACAATTGATGTACAAATATTGAAGCATTTCTACTAACCATGGCCAATCGTTTACATTATGAGAGGGGGAGTAAGGTGGGGGGCTTTGGGTTGACTATCCATGGAACTGGGGGGAAGGTTGAGGGAAGGAGCAAGTGAACTGGAATTTGCAGGTCTGTGGTTAAAACTACAGCGTTGGGAATGTTCTTTTGGCAAATATGGCAGGGGAGGTTACTGGTGTAGGGTGTTGGGTGGGGGACAGTATATGGGACAGGGTGCACCTGGGGCATGCCTCTATGGAATATGGAAGTATTCTTCTTGTCATAGTGTAGTATCTCAGTGGGTGGAGGCCCATATAATAAACAAGAAAATATTAAACTCCCACCCAGGGAAGTCCTGCCATATTCTCAATTAGAGGGACAAGAATCCCTCGAGAAATAGGCAGCACGTAATAAAAGAAAACAGACCAATATGTCAAGCCCTCAATATTAGTGCAAGTAACTATGAATCTTATTCTTCAAAAATTGAAACTTAGTGGTTACTATAGGTTCCAAGGGGAGGGAGACGAAAGAATAGAATAGATGGAAACAGGGCATTTTTAGGGCATTAGAATTGTTCGGCATGATCTTGCAATAACAGATACAGGCCATTTTAAATTTTGTCAAAACCTATAAAAGTGTATGGTCCAAAGGACAGGCTGTTTAGAACTCAGTAGGCTCAAGGAAGTTTTCGTGGAAGAGAGGGGAGTGTAAAGGAGGGTCAGATTTAAACAAAAGAGCAGAGGAATATTATTAGCCAAGGTATGGAGTAGATAGACAAGTTTGCCTGGAAAAAAGCAGTTTCTGTAACGAGTAGTAGCAGAAGGCCGTAGGAAAAGGTCAGGCGATTGCAAGCCAGGAATGCCACACGAGGGTGTTTGACTTTTGCTATGCAAGGGAGGGGAAGAGTTGTTGTGAGATTTAGCAAATAAAAATGCAGGATGCCTGGTTAAATTTGAATTTCAGATAAACAACAAAGAATTTTTGTGTGTGTCTTAAATATTGCACAGGACATAGTTACACTAAATAAAATGTGTTCATTGATTATCTGAAATTCAAATTCACATGGGGGTCCTGTACTTTATCTGGCAGCCCCGAGCAAGGGGCAATCACTAGGGCTTTATGAGCAGGGGCACTACATGTCGAGGGTTTTGGACAGAGTCCTCTGGCAGCTCTGTAGTGGCTTAGTTAGAGTAGAAAGATCCCCAAAGGAGGCTATTGATGGGGAAAATATTGCAATGAACCGGGCTTGACCACAAGGACTTAGGTCTGTCTTCTAGTAAACATATCAAAGAAGGGATGGATTCCAGGGAAACGTTCAAAGGTTCAATCAGTCGGTCATGGCTGGAGGCAGCAGAGAGAAGGAGGCAGAGGTGCAGGCGCGTGGAGGTTGCAAGGATGCCTTCGAGGTTTTGAACACGTTGCTGGAGCATGAACACATGGCTGGAGCAGTCACAGAAGAACGAGTTCAGAGGAAGGGTCCGTTTAAGGGGAAAGGAGCTGGAATTTTGAGTTCTGTTGAACCCTTCTTGATGGTACACACCACGTGGAAAAGTTCAGCAAGCAGTGGGAGAAGCAGAACTAGGAGCATCTGGTAAGAGCTGTGGATTAGGTAGCCCCTTGACGGTGGGGGTAGCAGAGGCAAGCCAAGACTGTGGGTGAGTTCTTCAAGGGAGGGGCCGAAGCCATTCGGAGAGGGAGTGTCCACTACACGATAAATAGAATCGAGTCCCATCTGGGCTAACAGATGAGTCTGATTTCCCTGTGGCCCAAAGTAATTAAAAACGTTTTCATTTAAGTTTTCAAGAAAGGCAGAATGTAAACATGGAGAAACGGTTGTGAGTATTGCTAGGCTCCCTCCCAAGGGCAAAGTGGGGTGCAGGCTAGAGGGATACATGGGCTTAAATCTCTGGATACCTGGAAAGACAATGAGGTTTCCAAGGACTGAAAGGAAGACCTGGCAAGGCGGCAGCTCCCTTGGCAATGTTCGCCCTGGATCTGGAGTGAAGAAGGGGAGGGAGCTGCCATCAGCAAGAGGCAGGAGGCCGCCCCCATGTCCCGCATGGCCTCTCAGCCGCAGCGGCCTGCTGGTCTGGTATTTGGATGTAGCTTCTGGTTTTCTCTCCATCAAGGACACTGGGAGAAAATAGACAGTGACCTTTACTCATGGACAACATCCAGGGACTTAAAAGTAGTTTCATTTATTGGACTCTTAATCTGATCCCTAAAGTTTCTGGCTCCTTGAGTTGAAAGTCTTTGAGTTTTAGAAATTCCAGCTGAATGTTAAAGATTTAAGAGAGTGATTCCATTGCACAGTCAGGGAGTGGTGAGGACAACATAAGACATTATATTAGTGAAGATAGAGATGGTTTTGAAGTACCCTGCCCACGTCCCTCTTTTACCTCGCAGTCCCTGTCCTCCACCCCCACCTCCACCCCCACAACTTCTTTAGGTCACAGGAGCTATGGGGAGGCCTCTGGGCACCCTGGGAAGTTCTTTGATCTCCAACTTGGCAAGTTTCCCACTGAGCCGAGCTTGCTGGGAGGCCAACAGGGCTCCTTCCCGCTCTCCAAGCCCCTCCCTCCAGAGCTGCTGCAGGTGACAGAGCTGAGGTGGCTCTGTCAAGGCCGAGACAGGGCGGTGGCTGATGGGGTGCAGTTCAGATGAGCCGCTTCCCAGATCCAGCCCTGGGGGCCCAGGCTCCCTTCGGCTTCTCTCCTGGCTGCCTTTGTGCAATCGCATTTAGTAATAATTATAGCCTGTCTTGAGAGCCCTTGTTTACCCTCTAATACAGGGGCTCTTAACAAGGGGTCCATGAGCTTGAATTTAAATTCAAAAAAACATTATTCCTTGAGGACAAGTTGGTGTGGGTGTGATATAGTGACTAAATAATACACATTATAGGGTGGACTTAGTAAGGGGTCCGTGGTTTTCACCTGACTGGCAAAGGGGTCCATGGAACAAAAAGGGTTAAGAACCCCTGTTCTAATATGTGAATTGGTCAAATGCGTAACTGAGATTAAAGTATACGGGGTCACACATTTCTAGCTTTGCAATCTTAATTCATTAAGAGATGGAATTTTATAATATAAAGGCATACAATGAGACGTAATACCAGGAAACAGGAAACTGCCCTTTGTGAAATGCCTCCTCTGGGGCCTTGAGTCCCCAAAACAACTTTCAAGGTTGATATTGTTTCCATTTCACAGAGGAAGAAACTGAGGCTCAGAGCATTAAGGAGTTTATTCAAGGCCACGTGACTCCTCAATATCTAATTTAGGATTAGAACATAAGCCCAGCTGACTTCAAATTCAGATAAACTCTGTTTATTTTTCTTCCCCTTGAAATAAAAATTTACATGAAACTGAGCATGTAGCTCTGGACATTTACTGCTTCTCTCTAACTGAATCCTTGGGTACTAAATATTGATTGTCATATCAACAGCCCAGAAGACGGACACAATCTTAGACCTCCTAGCAGGGAGCAGTTGTACTTATTTTTCAAATAATATCACAAACCCACCTTTTAAATTTCCTTTTTTTGTTCCCCTAATCGAGGCTCTGAGTCTTTTACTTCCAGAAGGCCAGCTTTAGAAACTCAAAGGCACTGGGTTCTGCTCCTTTCTCAGCACTCCGTTTCCAGCTGTGCGAGTCTCTAAGCCAGTTTCCCAAGCTGTCTCTTCTCTTCAAGGAGCCTGCGGGGAGGGCTTGGCACCAGGGTTCAAACTGGCAGTGCACATGAGTTCATCCATTCCTGCGAAGCAGGGTAAAAGAAGATGAGATGAAAGGAGTTGATAAATGTCTGAAGCCAGGGAGGTTGTCGTGGACCCAGCCAGGTTTTTGACAAACAGAAACCTGAACAAATACTGATGAGGGTGGGAAAGAGCCATTGAAAACTTTGGAAGCCGTCTCAAGACAACAGGGCCTTTTCATTGATGAGGTGGTCTGTAAATAGATGGACTACAGCATTTTCACTATCCTATAAACATTTCTGCAAGGGAAAAGACACACACACAAATTGTTTCTAACATCTGCCTGGTTTCTCTCACTTTATCTCGATTTTGTGTTACTTTTTAGTACTCCGGACCCGTATTTATTAAACGACACTGCGTTCCCTGAAACAGTGTGCTGATTTCCCAGTAACAGCTTACTAAGTGGCTAGAAATATTGGCACGGATGTTTTTCACAATTACACAGGACTTGCACACGCATGCCTCCTAGTTAAGTCTCACAATACGGTAGGAAAACAATTGTAGGTATTTTCTTTTTTATTTCTGTTGACTTGAAGTGCCAGAGGCAAAGGATTTGTCTCTTTTCATATATTTAGTAAGTAGAGAAGTCCAGGCTTAATGATAGGTCTCCTGACACTAAATCTAAGTGACTTTTTCGTTTGATAAGCATTATTACAAAATGCCTCGTGTTTAAGCCAGTAAGTTCAGTGTTTTGATAGAATTTGTATAATTGTCATGTGTCTTCCATGAAATAAGCACGAGCCACTTGAAAGCGTATATTGAGTATGGTCCACGCAATATTTGCAATATACTAAAAAATTGTGTTGTTTATCTGAGATTCACTAAGCAGCCCATTTTCTTGTTTTGTGTTTTGCTTGTGTGTGTGTGTGTGTACTAAATCTGGCAACTCTACTCTAATTCTTCTGATACTAGGTAGATTTCAGTCCCATTGTATGTATTTGTAGATCCACTGATGGACTCGCATCTGTTTTCCATTGTAAACTTACATACCTTAGTTGCTTTGCTCTGCTCTTGCCAGGGTCTTAGGCATGTATCCCTTTCATGAATTCTATTTGAGGTTGATGGGGTTCTACTTTTATAACTCCAGCTCACATTCCCTTGTCTTTCTTCTCTCTGGGAATGGCATCACCTCCTGAGCCTTTACCACAACCTCCCTTCTCCCTCGCTGCCCACATCCCAGCAGTGGCCATGCCTTTCCAACTCACGGCTAAACACGGTTCGCTTTCTCTCCATTCCCACCATCCCTACCTAGTAAAGTCACCATCACCTTTTGTCTAGGGTCCCACCATAACCCCCCCTCTGTTCTCCCTGCCTCTTCTCAAACCTTTCCCCTTCCAAACTATCCCCAGAGTGCAGATAGGTGGGGAGAACTTTCCAAAGTACAAATCTGACCGGGTCACTGCCCGGTAATGAATTTCATTTCTCTTACAATAAAGTCCAAAATCCTCAGCATGATCTTCAAAGCCCTCACACTAGCCTCTGTGCTAAGCTGTCCGGGGACAAGAGTGAGCCAAACCCATGGAAACAAACATGGACCATGACATATTGTGAGTCCTGATGAAGGAGGTGGACAGGTGTCTTCACTGGGCACGACGGGAGTTGTACTGTAGAGACAGTGGCAAGGGGAGGCTTCTGAGAAAGTGGCATTTAAGCCCAGACCTAAAGTATAAGACAGGAGCACTCAAGCAGGTCAGGGGAGGGGAGGGAAGGGGTTCCAGGCAGAGGGAACAGAGTAGGTGAAAGCCTGGAAGTAGGAAACAGGTTGGAATCTGAAGAACCAAAACGCCTGCGTAGGTGGAACAGAAAGAGCAAAGGGGAACTGATCAAAGGTGAGCTTGAATCAGTAGGCAGGGCCATGGCCAGCAGTTTAGAGTTTATTCTGTGGGTACTGGACAGAGTGACATGCTGTAATGGAGAGGTGCTGTAAGAGGGCAAGAGGAGTTGTGGGGAGATCAGCTGGGGGACTGCAGGAGAGACACGATGTGGACCAGGATGGGGTTGATGAAGCTGGAGGGGTGTGGATGGACTTGACAAGTGAAATGACTTGATGAGACTGAAACCTAAATCTCCTCTTTCTCAGCTTTGTTCTCCAATTCGACCCAACAATTGCATCAAGACAGATTTTAGAAGCTACATTTTTTTCCTTGCTTCCACCTGCAGTGGATCTTACAAGTGATTCTCTCTGTGCTCAGTAGCTTGTTCTGTCCATGAGGCCAGCTGTAGACTAATCAGGAGAACAGTTCGTCTCTTTTCCCGGGGCTTTCTCTCCTTCCTTATGACCAAGCTCCTCTGTGTGCTTACTTCCCGGGGCTCCAGCTCAAAACTCAGCATCAGAACTCCAACTCTGTCTTTTGCCATGTCTTTTATCTGTGAGTCCCCATCCCTTACCTCTTCCATCTCTTTACCTCTTCCATCAAACTATGGACAGGACCAGCTTTACCTGACTCAGAGAACATCGTCATGTGGAATTCAGACATGAGCTCTTTCTTGCATTACTTTAGTACTTTGCCCCTTCCAGGGACTTGTTAGCTGAGTATCTGGCCAGTGAATTCTTCTTTTACATGTGGATTAGTTTAGCCACTGACCTTACCTGCTGCTCATTTCAGAGCTGAAGACAGTGGACAGCAGTGATGAGGGAGGACCAAGGAAGTGAATGAACAATCCAATCCACCATGAAATATGCGTATTTCTGATAATTTGGAGGTAGGGAAAGTGACATATTATTAACAAAGGCCTTTACCCTGGGGGAATTGCTTAAAAGAGCCTTTTCGATTCGTGGGGGAGGCTCTAATACTGAGGGTCAGAGGCTAGGGCCAATCCTCTGCAAAATCTTGAGGCAGGTGATATTTATGGCCTTTTCCAGTTTGTGGTAGATTGAGTTATGGACCCTAATTTAGGCATGTTCTGAATCATAATCTGCACTCCTGTGGGTGTGAACCCAATTTAAACAGGACCTCTTGATGATGTTATTTTTAGGTAAGGTGCAGCCCAACTGAATGAGGGTGGGCCTTAATCTGGATTACTGGAAGCCTTACAAAAAGGACCCAGAAGTCAGAGAAGTGAGAAAGGAGAGGACGTGGCCACATGAAAGGAGGCAGAGATAAGGAGTGCAGTAAGCTAGCACCAGACTGCTACCAACCCTAGGAGGAAGCAAGACTTCTAGTCTCCAAAACCAAGGGAAAATAAATTCCTGCTGTTTAAGCGCCCCCCATATGTGATATTTGTTATAGCATCCTGTCAAACTAAGACAGTGCCAGCATTAGGTGCCTCCACACTGCCCAAGGCCTAAAAAATCTCCATTCTCTCCAGGATTATTAGGCTGCCTGGGACCACTTTATACATTTGTCTTCATCAAACGTAACTGCCTATAAATTCCATCTCCTCAGATCCAGGATTTATAAGGATCTAGGTAAGCAATCTGACTAATTTTAACAAATAAAATAGTGTTAGCCCTCCCTTGTAAGATACTGACCTTTTATTTAAAAAAAAAAAAAAACTTTATTGAGCTATAATTCACACACCATAAAAGCCACCCATTTAAAGTATACAATTCAGTGGTTTTTAGTATTTTCAAAGAGTTGTACATCCATCACCACTATCAAATTCCAGGACATTTTCATCATCCCAAAAAGAAACCCCATGTCCAATAGTTGTCACTCCCATTTCCCCCTTCCCCAACCACTGACAATCACTAACATAATTTTTGTTTCTATGGATTTCCTATTCTAGATATTTCATATGAATGGAATCATACAGTAAGTGGCCTTTTGTGTCTGCCTTCTTTCACTTAACATGATGTTTTCAAGATTCATCTAATTGTAGCATTTATCAGTGTTTCATTACTTTTTATGAATGAATTATTTTCCATTGTATGGAGAGGCCACATTTTGTTTATCCATTATCCATTGATGGATTATTTGGGTTGTTTCCAACTTTGAGCTATTATTAATAATGCTGCTATGTTAATTCATGTACAGGTTTTTGGATGGACAAATGTTCTCAGTTCTATTGTGTTTATACCTGGGTGTGGAACTGCTAGGTCATGTGGTAACTCTATGCTTATTTGATGAACGACCAAATTGTTTTCCAAAGTAACTTCACTATATTACAATACCACCAGCAGTATCTGAGGCTCCCAATTTCTCCAAGCCCTCACCAATACTTGTTGCTGTCTATCTTTTTAATTTTAACCCTCCTAGTAGGTAGAAGTGGTATCTCATTGTGGTTTTAATTCATTTTTCCCATATAACTAATTGTGTTGGGCATCTTTTCATGTACTTATTGGCCATTTATCCATCTTCTCTGGATAAATGTACATTAAAATATTTTACCCATTTTTATTGGGTTATGTGGAAGGCTGAATAATTAGCCACCAAAATATCCTGTTCCTAACCCTGGAACCTATGAGTATTACCTTATATGAATAAAGGGTCTTTGCAGGTGTGATTAAGTTATAGATCTTGAGATTGGGGATTATCCTGGTTTATGTAGGTTGGCCCTAAATGTAATCACAAATATCTTTATAAGAGGGAGTCAGTGAGAGAGTTGACTACAGACATAAGAGAAGAAGGTTTTGTGACAGAAGCAGAGTCAGAGAAGCTGCTATGCTGCTGACTTTGAAGATGGAGGAAGGGGTCATGAGCCAAGGAAAGCAGCGGTAAATGCTGGAAAAGGCTAGAAAACAGATTCTTCCCTTATCTTATCTAGGATTTCTGGCCTCCAGAACTTTAAGAGAATAAATTTCTGTTTCTTGAAACCAGCAAGTTTGTGGTAATTTGTTTTAGCAGCAATAAGAAACTAATAAGAGATTTTGGTACCTGGAAGTGATGTTCTGCTGTAACAAATACCTAAAAATGTGCAAGTGGCTTTGGAATTGGTTAATGCATAGAGGCTGGCAGAAGTTTGAGGCACATGATAGAAAAAGCCTAGATTGCCTTCAACAGACTACTGGTTGAAATATGGAACTTAAAGGCTGTCTGCGAGGGCAGGGGAAGCAGGAAAAAGCATGGTAGAGAAAGTCTATATCATCTTCAAGAATACCCTAAATCATCATAGGCAGAATGTTGGAAGAAATATGAATACTAAAGGTGCTGCTAGTAAGGACTCAGAAAAATGAGCAATGTATTATTGGACATTGGAAGAAAGCCGGTCCTTTATATTTAGTTGCAGAAACAGCTTAATTGTGTTCTTAATTGTGTTCTGTGGAAAGTAGAATTTTTAAGTGATGAACTTGGATATAGTAGTGGTTTGGAACTGTATTTTTGGGCCCCAGAAAAACATGTTCTTAAAAGTAATCCATTCCTGCAGTTGTGTGAACCCATTGTAAGACCTTATGATGAGGTTACTTCAGTTAAGGTGTAGCCCACCTCAGTCAATATGAGCTTCAGTCCTATTACTGGAGTCCTTTATAAGCAAAATGAAATTCAGAAAGATAGAGCAAATGCCCCGGGAAACAGGAAGCTGAAATTCAATGGAACTCAGAAGAGAATGGAGAGGCAAGGAGAGGCCACTATGTGCATTGCCATGTGACAGAGGAGCCAAGGACCAAGGATTGCCAGCAACCAGCCCCAGAACACCAGTCTTAAGGAAGAAAGTATCACCTTAATGACAGCTTGATTTGGACTTTTTTCCAGCTGCAAAACCATGAGCTAACAAATTCCCAATTGTTTAAACCAACCCATTGCATGGTACACCTTGAGCAAGTAAAGGAAACTAAAACAAATATTCAGCTAAGGAGATTTCTAAGCAAAGTATGGAAGGTGCAGCCTGATTTCTTCCTGCTGCTTATAGTAAAATGTAATAAGAGATAAACTGAGTGGAGAACTAATAGGCAAAAAGAAACCAGCGCTTGATGATTCATAAAGTTCTAGATTGCATAAGATGAAAAAATTAGGAGATTGTGTCAAAAAAAGCATGCTTTAAAGAGAAAGCCAAGGGTGTGGATGGATAGCCTTTTGCTAGTACTCAGGAAGGCTCAGGAGATCAGAATATTCAATCACAAAGAGGGATCTTTGAAGAGATTTAGTGTGTGACTCATGGATCCCTTTAATAATCTCAACACAAGCCAGGAATAGGCTAGGAGATTATCAAGGAAAGATCTGTGGAGGACTTTCTTACTAATGGAATCATTTTCCATGGCATGCAGAGAAGACCCACATGATTTTGGAGGCTATTATACCAGCAGAAATATTGCCAATTTGGATTGAAAGGGTCAGAGAAGAAGAATTGATGGAAAGTTGTCAGACTTTCAAAATTCTCCAGCCAGGAAGCAAGCTGTTAAAAACGACTCAGCTGAAAACATGTGCTATCCGTCAATCACTCCAAGAGCTTCTGATCCAGAGGGCAGAGCCTTAAGACACATTATTCTCAAACCTTGAATCTTAATGGGATTTTCCTTGCTGGATTTCAAAATTGCTTCCTCTCTTGCTTCTATTTTCTCTTATAGAATGAAAATGTCTGTAACTGTTGTCCTATTCCTATACCATCATTCTATTTTAGGAGCAGCATAACTTTTTTTCTAGTTTCACAGGCTCAGATGGAGAGAATTTTGCCCCAAGATGTATCATACCCAAAGTCCCACCCATAGCTGATTGAGATGATTTAGATTATGAGATTTGGGATTTTTGAATTTATGATATTTATAGGAAATTTTGGAATGATTTAATGGGTTTAAACCTTGAGGGATGTTGGAATGGGATGAATGTATTTTGCATATGGAATAAACATGAATCTTTGGGGACTAGAAGCTGAACAATGGTAGGCTGATAATGGTCCCCAAAGATATGTAAATCCTAATCCCCAGCACATGTGTATATTACCTTGTATGGCAAAAGAGGGATTAAATTGAGGATGTTGAGATGGGGAGATTATCCTGGACTATCTGGGTTGATCCAAAATGTAATCACAAGTATTCTAAAAAGAGGGAGGCAGAGTAAGACTCTGCTACAGAAGAGGAGAGGGCAATGTGACAATGGAGGAAGAGATTGGAGTGATGCAGCCTCAAGCCAAGGAATTCCAGCAGCCACAAGAAATTGTAAGAGGAAGGAGCATGTTGACATCTTTAGTTTAGCCCACTAATACTGGTTTCAGGCTCCTGGTCTTCAGAGAATAAATTTCTGTTTTTTTAAGGCATCACATTTATGGCAGCCACAAGAAACTAATACAGTTTATTTATCTTTTTTATTGTAAATTATTGAATTATAAAAATGCTTTTTATGTTTTGGATACAAGTTCTTTATTAGTTATATGATGTGCAAATATTTTATCCTATTCTGTAGGTTAGCTTTTCACTTTCCATACGTTTTTAAAATTGTTGAAATCCAGTTTATTTTTTCTTTAATGCTTATGCTTTGTACTTGTACTTCTTGCATTTAGATCTATGATGCATTTTGAGTTAACTTTTGTATGTGGTGTGAAGTAGAGGTCTTAATTTACTCTTTTATACGTGAATATCCAGTTGTCCCAGCACCATTTGTTGAAAAGACTATGCTTTCTTGAATTGTCTTGGTGTTCTTTTTGAAAATCAATTGACCATAAATGTAAGTGTTTATTTCTGGACTCTCAATTCTTTTCCATTGATCTATATCTATTCTTATGCCAATACCACACTGTCTTGATTGCTCTAGCATTATATGAAATATAATATTGGGAAATGTGAGTCTTCCAAATTTGTTTTGTTTTGTTTTGTTACATTAAAAAAGTTTTTTGAAGATACTTAAATTACATAAATGTTACACAAAAAATCTAAGGATTCTCATATGCTCCCCTCCCCACACCTCTCACATTCTCCCACATAAACAATATCCTTCATTAGTGTAGTACATTCATTGCAATTGATAAAATGCATCCTGGGGCATTGCTACTGAACATGGACCATAGTTCACATTGTAGACCACACTCTCTCCCACACAGTTCTGCATGTAATGGGATGATATAAAATGGCCTATATCTGTTGTTGCAATGTCATTCATAATTTGTTCTTCTTTTTGAAGATTGTTTTGGCTATGCTAGGTTCCTTGAATTTCTACATGAATTTTAGGATCAGCTTATCAATTTCTGCAAGAAGAAAAGACTGTTTTGAATGTGGAGATCAATTTGGAGAGTATTGCCATTTTAGCAATAATAAGTCTTCTGATGAATGAGCAAGGGATATATTTCTATTTATTTAGAGCTTTAATTTCTTTCAATGAAGTTTTGTCATTTCAGTGTATGGTTCTTTTACTTCTTTTGTTTAAAATATTTTGTTCTCTTTGACACAGTTGTAAATGGAATTGTTTTATTAATTCATTGCTAGTGTATAGATAGAAATACAATTTAATGTTTCCATATTTATCTTGTATCCAGTAACCTTACTGAATTTGTTGATTAGTTCTAAGGTTTATTGTAGGATTCCTTAGGACTTTCTATATGTAGTATCATGTCATCTGCAATAGTTTCATTCTTCCTTTCCAATCTAAATGTCTTTTATTCCATTTTGTTGCATTTTCTACTTCTTTTTGAGTCCATTTAAATAGTTTGTGTTTTTCTAGAAAATTTTCCATTTCATCTGCATTATGAAATATGTTGGTATATGATTGTTCATTGTATTCCCTTATAATCATTTTAATATTTTTGTGATTGGTAATGATGCCCCTCCTTTCATTCCTGGTTTTAACAATTTAAGTCCTCTTTTTGTCTCTTGGTTGACATACCAAAATATTTACCAATTTTGTTGATCTTTGTAAAGAGCCAAAATTTGGTTTCCTTGATATTCTCTGTTGTTTTTTTATTCTCTATTTCATTTATTTCTACACTCATCTTTATTTTCTTCTTTCTGCTTTCTTTGGGTGTAGTGCACTCTACTTTTCTAGTTTCTTAATAAGTGAAGTTAAGCTATTGATTTGAGACCTTTATTCCTTTTTAATACACACATTCGCAGCCATAAATTTTTCTCTAAGCACTGCTTCAGCTTCATTCTATATGTTTTAGTAGGTTGTGTTTTTGTTTTAATTCATCTCAAAGTATTTTCTAATTCTTCTTGTGATTTTTTTCCTTGACCCATGTTTACTTAGGATTATGTTATTTAGTTTTCACATATTTTTGAATTTCCTAAATTTGCCTTTATTATTTATTTCTAACTTCATTCCATTATAATCAGAGAACATACTTTATATCATTTCAATCATTTAAAATGTATTGCATGGGAGGAGGTTCACCTGGGGCATACCTATAAGGCATATAAATGTGTTCAAGTGTTCATAGGACATTGTCACAGTGAGTGGAGATTCACACAATAACCGAAAGAATATCAAATTCCCATCCTGGGGAGCTCTGCCACATTCTCTAATGGGACAGCAAGAATTCCCCAAGTACAGGGGCAGTGACTAGTGAAGGGGATGGACCATTGACAGGCCCTTGATATTTGATGACTGTACTTATGAACTTTTACTTTTGAAATTGAAACTTAGCTAGTATTCTAGAGTGCCTAAGAGTTACCTCCTGAGAACCTCCTTGTTGCTCAAATGTGGCCTCTCTCTAAGCCGAACTCAGCATTACCCTCCCCTCAGTATGGGTCATGACTCCTGGGGATGAGCTTCCCTGGCACCGAGGGATTACTACCAAGCAACAACTAGCCATGCAACTGGAAAAAGACCTTGACCAAAAGGGAGAAAGGGTAAAGACAAATGAGTTTATATGGTTAAGAGACTTCAAAGTGAGTTGGGAGGTCATTCCAGTTCATTGGACTCACCCAGGACAACTAACAAAGCGGTAATGATGGAGTATGCTCATCCCAAGGAATAGAGAGAGTCTGAAACTGCAAGCAAGATAGTCCCATCCATCTGCCCCATGGGATCTAAGCCCCCTCTCAATTAGAGGTGAAGTGGGCATCACCATCCCAGAATCCTCAGGATCAGGGAATGAACGATGGACTAGAGTAGACTTACTGGTATTCTACTATAGACTTATTGCGATTCTAGCAATGGAAGAAATTTTATCATTGATGTGAAGGCAGTGACTACTGGAGGTTCTGAGGGGAGGGCAATGAAAAAACAGGTGTAATATGGGGACTTTTTCGGGTCTTGGGAATTGTCCTGAATGACAAAGCAATGATAGATACAGGTTATTATATATCTTGTCGTAACTTACAAAATTGTGTGGGAGAGAGTATAAACTACAATATGAACTGTAATCCACGCTTAGTGGTAATGCTCCAAAATGTGGTCATCAATTGTAACAAATGTACCACAGTAATGAAGGATGTTGTTAATGTGGGAAAATGTGGGAGGGGTAGAGAGCGGGGCATATGGGAATCCCCTGTATTTTTTTATGTAACATTTATGTTATCTAAGTATCCTTTAAAAGAATAAAGTATATTAAAAAAATAAAAAATGTATTGAGGCTTTTTTTGTGGCCTTCCGTGTGGTCTATTCTAGAAAATATTTCATGTGCACTTGAGAAGAACGTGTATTCTACTAATGTTGGGTGGCACTTTCTATAAATATCTTCATATCTAGTTCATTTATAGTGTTGTTCAAGATTTTTATTTCCTTGTTTACTTTCTTCCTAGTTTTTCTATGCAATATTGATAGTGGGTATTGATGTCTCCAACTATTAGTGTTAATGGTCTCTTTCTCCCTTCAGTTCTGTGAGCATCTGTATCATGTATTTTGTTGTAGATGCAAACATGTATATAACTGTAATGGCTTCCCAACTGATTGACCCTTTTATCATTACAAAATGTCCTTTTTTGTTTGTAGTATAAACTTTTGCCTTATAGCTCATTTTATCTGATATTAAAATAGCCCTACCACTCCCTTTTGGTTACTGCTTGCAAGGTATATCTTTTCTGATCCTTTTAATTTTAACCTATTTGTGTCTTTGAATCTAAAGTGTGTCTCCTGAGATGGCATAGATGTCAATCATATTGTTGTTGCTGTTGTTATTGTTGTTTTTATAATACTTTTTTTATTTTTTAAAAGATTCTTAGATTACATAAATGTTACATGAAAAATATAGGGATTCCCATATGCCACACTCCCCACACCTCCCACAACCTCCCACACAAACATCCTTCATTAGTGTGGCACCTTCATTGCAATTGATAAAGGCATCCTGAGGCTTTGCCACTAAGCATGGACCATAGTTCACATTGTAGACCACACTCTCCCACACAGCTCTGCGTGTTATATGAAGGTATGAAATGGCCTATATCTGTTATTGCACAATGTCACTCAGGATAATTCCCAAGTCCCGAAAAAGTCCCTGTATTACAACTGCTTTTCCCTCTCCCTGCCCCCAGAGCCTCCAGTGGCCACTGGCTCCACATTAATGTTGTAATTCTTCCATTGCTAGAATCACAATATGTCTATAGTAGAATACTAGTAAGTCCATTCTAGTCCATAGTTCTTTTCCCATTCCTGAGGATTCTGGGATGGTGATGTTCACTCCACCTCTAATTGAGAGGGGGCTTGTATCTCATGAGGAAGATGGATGGGACTACATTGCTTGCAGTTGCAGCCTCTCTCTGTTCTTTGGGATGATTGTTGTCCATCATCATCTCTTTGTTAGTTGTCCTGGGTGAGTCCAATGAGCTGTAGAGTAGGTGTTGTAACTCCACTGAGGTTCTGGGCCCAGCTGGCACATGGACAGCCCAAAGACTCAAGTCTCTTGGAGGTATACCTACAAACTCCAGCACCAAGTATAGGTTTAAATAGAAGGGACAGATGAGCCATGTGCAAGGAAGCCATGGCTAACTCTGTCACTCTCAGGAGCACAAACTCCAAAGTAGGGCCCACTGGCAAGGCACCAAACTCTGGAGCTATCTGCCCTGACCATAGGACCTGGGCATCTCCAGAGCCCTCAGGAGCTCCACTATTGGGGGTAGTATCCACTTTTGCAGTCTATGAGATCCTGCTGAGATGTGCATAAGTGTTACCTCTGGGATGACCTCCCGACTCACTTTGAAGTCTCTTAGCCATATGAACTCATTTGTCTTTACCTTTTCCCCCTTTTATTCGAGGTCTTTTTCCAGTTGCATTGCTAGTTGATACTTGGTAGTAATCCCTTGGTGACAGGGAGGCTTATCCCCAGGAGTCATGGGGAGGAAGGTAATGCATTTATATGCTGAATTTGGCTTAGAGGGAGGCCACATTTGAGAAACAAGAAGGTGCTCAGGAGGCAATTCTTAGGCATCCAACAACAATAGGCTAAGTTTCAATTTCAAGAGCAAAGGCTCATAAGCATAATCATCAATATCAAGGGCCCATCAGTGGATCATCCTCCTTTTCCAGTCATTGCCCCTGCACTTGGAGGACTGTTGCTGCTCCATTAGAGAATGTGGCAGAGCTCTCCAGGATGGGAATTCAATATCCTCTTCCTTATTATGTGAGTCTCCACCCGCTGTGACAATACTCCATGATCATTTGAACATTTTTATGTACCTTATATGTATGCCCACGTGAACTTCCTCCGATGTTTCCCCCATCACTGACACCCCACACCATTCTGCCAATCCATTCTGCCAATCTCTGCCTTTTGATTCTAGTGTTAAGTCTATTTACATTTATTGTAATTCCTAATGAGACAGGATTTTTATCTGCCATTTTGCTATTTTATCCGATATCCTATTGTTCTTTGTTATCACTATTTTTCTATGACTGCCTTCTTTTGCATTTAATGATGTCTTCTAGCATGCCATTTTAATTCCTTTGTTTCTTTTATTCTATCTTTTTTGTTTGTTTGTTTGTTTTGTTTTGTTTTTTACCAGAAGGTCCTAGGGATCGAACCCGGGTCCCTCCATATGGGAGATAAACACCCAACCATTTGAGCCACATCCGTCCCCCTATTCTATCTTTTTAAAAAAGTTATATGCTTACTGGTTGTCATAGGCATTAACATATTAACTTAACAAAACCTAGTTTGGATTAATACCAATTTCATTTTGATGACATAAAAAAATGCTGCTCAAATAAAGCAACGTTCCCCATTGCTGATAGTATCATAAAAATTACATCTTTATACATTGTAAGTCCATCCACACAGTATTGTAACTACTGTTTTATACAGTTGTCTTTTATCTCAAATAGGTTACAAAGGGTGTTACAAACAAAATATATTTATCATATATGTATATCATTATCACATATAATATCATCGATATTTTTCAGGCAACCTGGGAGCCTCCTGTAGCAGTTTGGCAGTTTGATATAGTTATGAATTCAAAAAATAATTATTGGATTATGCTTGTAAACTGTTCTGTTCATCTGGGCATGATTAAGTTATGATTAGGGGTTTGATTGGGCCATGTCAGTAGGGCACTGAGCCCCACCCCCTGGTGGGTGGGGTCTCAAAGATAAAAGACATGGCAAAGGACAGAGTTGGAGTTTTTTTGAGTTGGAGTTCTGATGCTGAGTTTTAATGCTGGAGCCCGGGGAAGTAAGCACACAGAGGAGTTTGGTTGTGAGGAAGGAGAGAAGGCCCCAGGAAAAGAGACAGAGCTGTTCTCCTGACAGTTCACAGCCAGCCTTGTGGAGAGAGGCAAAGCCTATACAGCCTCACAGTCTACAGCTGACTTTGTATAGGAAACAGAGGAGCTGAGCCTGGAGAGAAATGGAGCCCCGGGAAGAGAGGAACCCAAGAAGCCTGAACCCTGGCAAACATCGGCAGCCATCTTGCTCCAACACGTGGCCATAGACTTTGGTGAGGGAAGTAACTTACACTTTATGGCCTGGTAACTGTAAGCTTCTACCCCAAATAAATACCCTTTATAAATACCAACCGATTTCTGGTATTTTGCATCAGCACCTCTTTGGCTGACTAATTCACCTCCTAAGGGAGATATTGTTAGGAAGAGGATGCTTGGTGTCTCTGAATAAAATTAAAAGCACTAGATAGTTATTCACTTAGTCATATCGCCAGCAGACTTTTATTACTTCCTTATTCTTGCATTTATTTCTTGAATGACTACAATTGGTATTGCCTGATTGATAAGAAAGGATAATGGTTGACATTTTAGACAAAAATGAGCCAAGAAGAGCAGAATTTTTAAAACAGTAGTGATAATGAAATAAAGTGGAAGCAATTAAGAGTTAGAGAGTTTATGAGAAGAATAATTTAAATCTAAGATTATTCAAAGATAATTAGAAAGCCCAATTTTAGGACCTGTTTAAAATGGACCATTTTTAACACTATTAGAAAATACCTCTAAGCTTTATGTTGGGCTCTGACTCTTGAAAATGTATTCTTCTATTGATATACTGTGTAGTCCCCCTTTAAACTGCTACATGTTTGTTGGTTTAATATTTCTACATGTTTTAAAGTTGTAGCTTATAAAGAAAGTCATTTATAGTAATCATTTTCAGGCATTTTTTAATGTGAAGTGTTATATCTCTTAGATGTTATTGTGTGAACTTACTGAAAATTCTTGTAAGAACTAAAATATTGTTTGATTAAGCCTGAAGTCCTGATACTAAGTTGAATTATTAAATACGTTGGTATCCACTCATTAACAATAAAGATTTCCACTTCCTTTCAAACAGAATCTGAAAGCACAATAGCAGGCCTCAATAATTAGTCTTATTTTCCAGAGCATCCTGGTAAAACAGTGAGAATGATCACATTTAGTTAGCAAGGTCACATTTTATGTGAATTATTTCCCAAAGCAATAAACAATCCATCCATTTTCCACCTGACCCTAATAAACAGGCACTATGTTTCATAGGGTTAAGAGGTCAGCACCACTGAGAAACATTAATGGGAATCTGCTGTGTGCCTTTGTGACTGAGCCTGGGTACAAATGTGTTTTATGAAGGGTGAAAAGAAAAGTCTTTGGGTTCATGTAACTGTTCATCCTTCCTGAACTGAATAAAACTCAGGAAATTCTGAAATTCAGTTTCTAGTCACCAGTATCCCACTATTTTCTGCCATTAAGGATGCACATACTCTACAGCAATTTGCCACTTTTAAGCATAAATACTGCATGATTTTATTTATATGAATACAGCAAATTCATAGAGACAGACAATAGATTAGAAGTTAAAAGAAGATGAGGGAAGGGGAAAAGGGAGAGTTGTTGATTAGAATGTATAGACTGTGTGGAAATTTTGGAAATTTAAAAATAAAGTTAACTTTTTTTAAAAAGGCAAAATGATTAACTAGGATAAAGGAGATATGGCTTAGCCACCATTCATGTGGGGAAAAAAGAGATAGAGAGACATTATAGTGATGTAAGTTTTCTTAAGGTAAAATGACTTCCTAAAAATTAAGATGGGTGCAAATATTCTCGCTGTCCTGATTTTGTGATAATCAGGGTAGGCTAAACATTCGCTATATTAGAAACCATGCACGTGTCCCCAGACCTAGTCTTTCTCCCTAGGTCTGGTTTTTAGAATTCTGGTGATAAACTAAGACTGATTTATTATATGACCATCCTGTATGGGAAATGACTGTAACTCTAGGTATCTTTGGTCAACCTTAAGAGATATAACAGGGAAGGATGTGGTTCGGGTGGTTGGGCGTCCGTCTCCCATATGGAGGGACCTGGGTTTGATCTCCAGGACCTCCTGGTAAAAATTAAAAAAAGAAAAACATAGAAGTTGCACGGACCACCAGGCCCCGTGCGCAGGTGCACCACCAGGCCCCGCGAGTGAGTGAGCCCCCCAGGCCCTGCAAGCCACGCAGCAAGATGATGGCATAACAGGAGAGTGACACAAGGGAGAGCCAAGACAAGACGCGCCAAAAACACAGGAACTAAGGTGGCGCATGTGGTAGGACGCCTCTCTCCCACATCAGAGCTTCCGAGGATCGAATCCCAGTGAAGACAGGAAGAGAAGGATGAGAAGAGAGGGCAGGAAACGGACACAGAGTCGCCCAGCGAATGGACACAAAAACAGCAAAAACCTGGGGGAGCTGGGGGTGGGGGGTAAAAATGGATAAAAGTAAATAAATAAATAAATAAACCCTTAAAAAAAAAAAGTATAGGGCAGTAAGATACGGACTATAGTTAGTAGTAATACTTTGACGATGCTCTTTCATAATTTGTTACAAATGTTTCACAACAACGCAGGGTGTTTGTGGTGGGGGTGATGTGGGGGGGCCCTGCATGATGTTATGCATGTTTGTTTTGTAAGTTCACAATGTTTAGTGAACGCTTATTATGTATGTTCATGTATGAATGATACACTTCAATAAATTGTTTTTTTAAAAAAATTAAGATGTCTCTTAGAAATAATTTACTAAATGATTTCAACCAGATGTAAAGTTCAAGTGTATATCAGAGATCCCCAAAGAATACCTAGAAAGGTCTGGCCCAAATGATTCATTGAAACCCAATTGACTTGTCTCTTCTCTGTCAAAAGGAGCAATTGTGGAGAGAGGTGATGCCACAGAGAGGAAATGAAAGCTACGGCTTGGTAGCTGTGAGGAAGCTGCTAGATGGGTTTATAAATATTTTCTATTTATCTTTATTTTTTTAATGTTAACATTTTAAGAAAGGTCTGGCTGCTTTAAGAACCAAGAGGTGGTTTGTACCACTAAAATAGAAAACATATATGTGGGGAAAGAGCCAGGCTGTGGTTATAATTCATAGAATAGTGTTTCTCAAGGTCTTGGAACTCCTGCAAGATCAGCTGTTTAACAAGCAAGATGCTTGTCAAAAATGCAGCTTCAGGGAGTGGATGCGGCCCAAGCAATTGAGCGCCTGCTTCCCACATGGGAGGTCCCGAGTTCAGTCCCCAGTGCCTCCTAAAAAGAAAACAAAGCAAAAAAAAAAACTAACAACAAGCAAACAAATGATAAACCAACTCAGGGGAGCCAATGTGGCTCAGTGATTGAGCGCTGGCTTCCTACATATAAGATCTGGCATTCAATCCCTGGCCCGGGTACCTAAAAAAAAAAAAAGCAGCTTCATGGTCTTTCCCTGCCCTGATGAACTGATATCTAGGGCTTGGGATTTGTATTTATGCACTCTAAAATGTGAGTGCCACCAACTGAGAACCTCATAGAACTCCTGTTTTTCACTTAGTATCCCAGTTAGCATAAGAGGTAAAAACAAAACTAGCTTCTAGCACAAACTAAATACCCCTCTCATTCTAAACTCTTGTAACCTCTGTATCTGGATATTTTCTTATATGCATGTCCTAATTCTCTTTCTCCTTTATTTGGGGAGAATTTACTTCACACAACATCCACTGAAGAACAGGTCCATGAGGAGAACTCAGCCTCCTCCGAATTACATTATAGAGAACTCTGTAGTGTAAACCTGACTTGAAAATCACAATTCAAGTGAGTTTCGATGGGAATTATTAAAGCTTGTCTCCCATTGTTTGTAGGCGATTTATATATGTGTGAAGATGAAAGATAGATGTCACTTATGTTAGTACATTAATAAAAATTGGTGCTTAATGTTCTTTTAGAATTTTTGGCACAAGTACTAACCCTTCTTCCCTTTGCTCCTTAAAACTCTCCACCCCCCATTCCCAGACACACTCCCACCCAAAACCCCATACATGTATTTTGGTGCCTTCATAGTTCTAGATTTAATATGAAAGGCATTTTTAAATGAGAGAATATAACTTTTCAGCAAATATATCTAACACTTGTGGAACAGTACAGACCAGAATGCATAAATGTTTATATTGCAAAAGTATATTGACTCAACCAGTGAAGGCTAAAGAAACATTGGCTTTTAAGTAAAATGTTAGAAAATATGCATATTTATAATCTGCACTGTGAATTTAAAAGAAATGTTTAAAAAAACCACTGAAGTGGTTAAGTCCATCCTTTTGAGAGCTTTTAATAGGACGAACTGTATTATCATCTTATCTTGTGTGGAGCAAGTTGCTGTATGGTCCATCATGAGAACAGACTCAGGCACCATAGAAACTTCCAACAAATGACCCCTGGACTACTTACATGGCACAAGGCTCCAAATGAGCAGGGGAAGAGATCCAGTTGTGGCTGGTCTCCCAGGGAGGCCACCTGCTCGGGTCAGGGTTGGTGGGTGCCTGTTCTGTACATTTCATATAATGAAATCATGTATATGTGGCCTTTTGTGATTGGCTTCTTTCACTTCCAATAATGTTTTCGGGGCTTATCCATGTTATAGCATGTCAGTATTTCCTTTTTATGGCCAAATAATATTCATTTGTGTGTATATTCCATGTTTTGTTTATCCATGCATCAATTGATGGGTATTTGGGTTATTTCTCCTTTTTGGCTATTATGAATAATGCTGCTATGAGCATTCATGTACCGGTTTTTGTATGCATATGTATATGTTTTCATTTCGATTGGGGATGTAACGAGGGGTGAGATGGCTGGGTCTTTAACTTTTTGAGGGTTGCCATCACACCAGCAATGTATGAGGACTCTGGTTTCTCCACATCCTTGCCAACCCTTGCTTTTGTTCGTCTTTTTGTTTATAGCCATCGTCTTGGGTGTGAAGTGGTATCTCATTGTAGTTTTGGTTTGCATTTCACTAATGAGTAAAAATACCAAGTATCTTTTCATGTGCCTATTGGCCATTTGTATATCTTTGGAGAAATGTCTATGCAAATACTTTGCCCACTTTTAATTGGATTATATGCGTTTTTATTGTTGAGCTTTAAGCGTTCAAATATTCTGGATAGTAGTCCCTTTTCAGATAGATGATTTGCAAATAATCTTTGGATTGTTTTTCACTTCCTTAATATACCTTTTGAATCAAATAGTTAAGTGTTTTAGTTTTAGCTCTTACATTAAGGTCTTATGATCCATTTCTAATCAATTTTTTTATATATTGTGAGGTAGGTGTTGTCCCAGCACTATTTATTGCAAAGGACATTCTTTACCTATTTAAGTGTCTTGGCACCCTTCTTGAAAATCAATTAGTATTTTTATTCCAAGAAATGTGAAATGTGAGATTAACTAAATGAGTAATCATGCAGTATTCCAATCCTACCATCCCCTGGTCTTTGAAAGCCAAAATTCTTGATGTGGAACAAAGTAGTTACAAATGTAATATAAAAGAGAGTAAGATTGAAAAAACAAAATAAAAGCTATGTGGTCTTGAATTTGAATTGGAAGTCTTAGTATAAACTCATGAGATATTTTATCTCTGAAAAATAAAATGTTTCCCAATTCTGTTCAATGATGTGGGCTAGAAATAAAGAGGATCCTTAAAGGCCACACTGCAGTCACGAATTATCATTTCCCTCTAAAAGAAGTAGAGCTTCTTGGAGAAACGGCTGCTTCCAGGTCTGACATAAGAAACATAAAAGATCAGTCGGGAACATTTTGTCTTTCCAGATAGTATAGAAGCTATCAAAGATTACAAGGGCAATGTCAAAAGGAGTCAGAGGGGGAAGCGGATGTGGCTCAAGTGATTAGGCTCCCGTCTACCATATCGGAGGTCCAGGGTTCAATTCCCGGGGCCTTCTGGTGAAGACAAGCTGGCCCGCACGGAGAGCTGGTGCAGCAAGATGACACAACAAAAAGAGACACAGAGGAGAGACAATAAGAAATGCAGCAGGCCAGAGAGCGGAGGTGGTGGAAGAGATTGGGCACCTCTTTCCCACTCTGGAAAGTCTCAGGATTGGCTCCCAGTGCCGCCTAAAGAGAAGACAAGCAGACACAGAAGAACACACAGCGAATGGACACAGAGAAGCAGACAGTGAGCACAAAAACAATGGTCGGGGGGAGGGAGGAATAAATAAATAAATCTTTAAAAAAAAAAAAAAAAGGAGTCAGGGGCCAACATGAAGAAATGCCCACTGAACAGAGGACATTTTGAGTTTCACAAAGAATATTGATTGCAATTGATTAAAACCCATCAAACATATGCAAACCTATGAATCATAAAGATATTTTTAAAAACTAAGTGTTCACTGCAGAAAATAAGGAATCAATTCATTACCTTGAACACTAGAAAATAATGGGGGAAAACCAAGCATTTATCCTCCTTTACCTCTACATACCCTACCACTGGGTACAATAAATAAGAGTAACCATGTCTTTATGAAAGTATTACAGTTAACAATGGGAAAAAATGGAGGAATTAAAATATCACCACTTTGCAAATCACAATGAAATTGAAGTATCTTGTGCTATCCAGTGGGGTGGCCCCTAGTCACATGTGGCTATTTAAATCTAAATATTAATTAAGTAAAATTAAAAATTTAGTTCCTTAGACACACTAGTCACATTTCAAATGTTCAGTAGCCAAATGTGCTAGTGGCTACCATATTGGTCAGTGGAAATGTAGAACATTTCCTTCATCGTGGAAAATTCTGTTAGCAAGCACTGTTTTGGGCACTGAGCATCAACATCTACTCACATCATAAGGAGAGTGAAAAGCGGACATTGCAAGCCTCCTGATGAAAAACCACAACTCTACTTATAATCTTGCACATGGATCAACCTGAGTTGGATCAAACTTCTGGATCCAGCTTTCAATTTACAAGAAATACAGAGGGCAGGGTAGTATGCTGACTGGCATCATGAATATGCAGTCAGAAAAATCCAGATTGTAGGAAATTCCACAGGTCAAATGGCCCAAGTTCTTCAATGGATAAATTATAAGAAAATAAAACGAAGAGGCGGAATCTGCAGATTAAAAGAGACAATTTTATAAAACTGTCAGGACTAAAGTATAGTGCCTGTGGATAGGCACTTGTATGAAAACCTTATAAGAAATGATTCTTATAAAAGTTGGGCTGTTGATTCCTGATGGGACAGGGGCTGTGATTGGGATGGGGCGCCGGATGCATTGGCAAATTCTTTTTCTTTCCTGGCAGTGGTTATAAAAGTGTTCACCTATCATAGCTCCTTAAGCCATTTTTTATTTTCCATGGCTTTCTCTATCAATGTTTTATTTTATAATTAAAAAAAAAAGGAACCTAGTTCCCTCATCAATGCCACTAAGCCTCTGACAGATTTATGATTTATGATCTTTACATTTCATTACCAAACCTCTTTACTAAACACCACCTCTATTCTCCACTGCATTAACATTCAAGAAGATTACATTCTGCTCACTCTAAGGTGCCAAACAGCTCTCTAAAGATTTTTAAAAGCTTTTCATTTTCTCTTGCTGTCAGCTTATGCATGTAGTTTTCAGAGGAATTTGCTTTTCCATAGCTCACGTGTGTTTAAATGTGCTTGTCTAGACCTTGTTCTCAGCTTGCTCGCACTCACTCTCTTTCTCTCTCTCTCTCTCAACTATTTTCAACAGAATATGTCACCTTCTACCTTTCTTTGTCTTATAATGATAGAATATTCTGCTAGATCAGGAAAGATGATTGATTCTAGCCCACCCCTTTTACTGTTCACTGAGGCCCATAGAAGACGAAATTATTCACCAAAGGCACAGAACTAATTTGGAGTGAAGCTGGGGCTGGATCTCTAGTCCCCTAAGCCTCCACTTCTGTTTCTCTCCTAAAGCCCACCTCTTGGCTAGGGCATATTTTGTTTCTACCTGAGAACCTCCCTCCTACTCTGTCCATAGTTTTCACCTTTGTTGGGAAGATTCGTCTTACCATGCGTCTTCATTCCAGTTTTCCTCCCTCCTTACGCTGAGTGCTTTGATAGGAATTTCAGTGGTGCGTTCTTGCATTCTCTTATTTTTTTAAAAAAAGTAATTTCTTTTGTTTTTTGGAGAAATCTAACAAGTGCACAAAGAAACATGTGCAAGAATGTTCATTGTAGTGTTGTTCCTAACAGTTTCAAAATTACTAGAAAAATAGGCAAATAATACTGATATAGTCATGTGATTGAATACTGTACAACAATGAAAATGAATGGGGTGCAGCTCCTTCTATAAACATGGGTAAATCTAAAAACTCTTACATGGAGTGTAAAAAGCAAGTTCTGGAAAGAGATGTATAAGTATTTATGGGGCTTGCAAAAGTTCAACCAGCAACTGGAAAGACTGCAGTACCTCAGTTCAATTCTGACTCTGCCCAGTCTCAGGCCATGCTCCACAGGTCAAGCTCAGCCCTTTGGAAGACTGTCCTCCAGGAACCAGTCGCATGTTTGGGGGCCCTGATCATCTGCACTTCTAAGCAACTGGCCACAAATTTGGGGGTTCCACCACCACCTCGATTTCAATAATTTGCTAGAGCTCCCTGAAAGCACTATATTTATTATGATGACTATATTTTATAAAAGGGGAACAAATAAGAAGGAACCAAAAGAAGAGATGCAGAGGGCAAGGTCTGGGATTGTCTCAAATGCAAGTTTCTGTGTGCTTTCCATGTGAAGTCAAGACAATCAGCCTCCCAGCACAGAGAGGTATCTTATCAATCATGGAAGCTCATCCGAGCTTTAAGCATCCCCCACTTATATGGGGTTTCATTATGTAGGCTTGATTAGGGAGATGGGTTGACATGATGTGGCTTAAAGCCCCAACACCCTAATCACCTGATTGGCCTTTCTGGTGGGGCCAGCCCCCACCCTAAGACTTACAGGTGTGGCTGGCTCCCCTGGTCGTTCGTTAGCATATGGCATGGTCCTGGGGCCACCATGAATAACAGAAGACACTCTTACCAAGGGAGATTCCAGGCGACAAAGACCAGCCAAGTGTTAATTATGCTACAGTATCATATCATTTACATGAAATTCAAAAACATGAAAAATACTCTCTAAATTGTTTATTGATACCTAAGTATGTATTACATTATTTCTATAATACTTGGGAATAATATCACTGAATTCAGGGTAGAGCTTACTCCGGTGGGTGGAGAGAGGTAGATGAATTAGGGAGAATATATATTATAATATATAACATATAATAATATCTAATATAAAAAGTTTTATTATAGGAATTGGCTCCTGTGACCATGGGGATTGGCAAGTCCACATTCTGGAGGGCAGTCTGTAAGTTGGAAACTCCGATGAAAGTCAAGTTGTATGCCCCAGGGGAAGCTGGCTGACTGAAGTGGAGGCAGAAATTCTTCTTTCTGACTTCTGAAATCCTCAGATCTGGCTTGTAAGGCCTCCAAGTGATTGGATGAGGAGACTCTCCTCATAGCCAAGGGCAATCTCCTTGTTTGATTGTAGATGCAGTCAATAGCTGATAGAAGCAAATCCATCTACAAAATACCCTCATATTAACAACCTGGCCAGTGCCTGCTTGACCAAGGAACCGGACGCCATCACCTAGCCAAGCTGACATCTGAAGTTAACCGTCACAGACATTTATACCCCTCTATGGACAGTGTTCATCCTTTTTCCTAAGTGTAGCATAGCATCCTGAACTGATGTTTCATTATTGCTGTGGGGAAAAAATAACAAATGTGATCTCCTTCATGTCAAAAACGATGCCTCTCCTGGTAATTAGCTGAGCAGGAGTTGCTCAGAGTAGGGCTGATTTCAGCACTTTCTGCTGATGAGTTGCTTTCTTTCCTTCAGCCTTTCTGGTGTCAGTGGCCTTAAATAGTCTTTCTATATTAAAAAGCACACAGGAAGTGGGCCTCCCTCTCGAGCTAAGCTCTGCATCAGCGCTTCCACTGCCGGCCACTGATGTTTTTTATCCTACAGCAGCAGCTTCCCGTCTTCCTTGTCTTAGGTGCCACCAATCCCTCTAACAGAGAATTTGATAGAGTCTTTACTCTAAATCCTACCTCGATTTGGCAGGGTCTAGTTTGATTAATCTAATTAATTTGATAGACTCTAAAAGTCCAGCTTCCTAAAGAAGCATATCCACAAACTTTTTGGCCTTTGGCTACTCTTCTAAACATTTACAGAGAGTTTTAAGGCATGAAGCAAACATCGCAGCAAAGTTTTTGGTAATGAGTTTTTTTGCTGTGTTGAAAATGCAAACCAGCACAAACACTACTTATAGTGACCTGACCATGTGGAGACTCTGACCTGTGTCCTCCCTGAGCCCCCTCTATGCACAGCCCGAGGAGGTGGGGTGGCAGAGCGGGCCTCTCTGCTTTCTGAGGCTACCAATGCACATGACAAGTTTGCCTCCCTGGCAACTTGCTTGTGAAATACAGAGTCTCCTATGAAGGCTTTCATGCAACTTGAATCATTTTGGCAAATTAAACTGAAATTAGTCACCAATGTTTACAGCAGCATTAATCACAATAGCCAAAAAATACGGAATATTATTTGGCCATAAAAAGGAATGCAGTTCTGATACATGCTACGTGGATGAACCTGGAAGACATGCTGAGTGAGATAAGCCAGACATCAAAGGACAAATATTGTATGATTCCACTTATGTGAAATGTGTAGAAGGGGCAAATCTGTAGCGGTTAAATGAGAGAATACCATAAAGCACTTGGCCCAGTACCTGACTTGTGTTACACAAAGGGCTCAACAAGTGGCAGCTATTATGATTAACTGTCATTTATCCTCGATCATTTTAGGAAAAAGTTAGAACTTAATTATAACTACTCTTCTCAAATTTTGTTTCTTTGAGATACCTTTAGACAAACAAAAGCCTTTTGGGGATTTATCTGCTGGTACACGAGGAGAAAGAAAGCAGGGCATTGTCTTCTCTCTTCCCTCCCTCCAGCCACACACGGATCTATTGACCTTGCGACAGCTGGGCCGGGAGGAGGGTGGAGGGCTCTGGGCTCCAGGACGGAGTACTGTCGGGGGGGCAGGGCTGGGTAGCACATTGCCAGGCAATTTTCGGGGCGGGGGGAGGGCACCTATTGCTGAAGAAGCTGAGCGAAGGATCCAGTTCTAATTCATGGGCTCAGATGAGGTACTCATCGACAAACAAATTCTTGTGAAACCTTTTGACTAAGCAAACAGAGCGAATAAGGTCTCAGACGTGAGCCAGGCTCCCCCGAGCTCAAATCCCACGTGCTATCTCCAAGTTGTGGTTCTTTGGGTGAGAGTTGCTTAACCTCTTTGAGCCTAGGTTTTCACATCTTTTAAAACAGAGAAAATGATGAATAACAGGGATAATGATGAAAAAGTTTTGCAAATGGTTAGTGGTGGTGGCAGCACAACGTTTGTCAATATAATTAATGCCACTGACTTGTACACTTAAAAATGGTTAAAATGACAACTTTTACAGTATGACATATATGTGTATGATGCCACAATTTTAAAAAGGGAAAAAACATAGAGATAATAATAGTATCTACCTCAAGGATTATTGTGAGAATTAAATGGGTTAATCATACGTGAAGTGTTTGGCACCAGCTAAGTGTTTGCTATTATTATTTTCTGTACTTTAGGCACCGTGGGTAAGGGGGAGATACAAATGTGCTTTTGATGATACTAAAAATGAAATTACTTACGTGAGGAAACTGTTAGAGAGCAAATATGTAACGAGTTTGAGATCGCCCATGACAAGCTGCCCACCAGCTACGCACGCGCTGAGAAAAGTCCAGGTATGGAAAGAAAATAAAGACGGAATGGAACCTTTTTAAGGAAGAAGTGTTTGGTGTTTGACAAAAGGATCACTTGATTTCTCTTGATGTTACTTTAAAAGGTCCTGGTTCCCTCAGTCTGTAAAATGAAGAAGTGATTTAGCATGTCCAGTTTTTAAAAGGTTTTGATTTGAAAATTCCTAAAGCTAGTATACACCTGCCAGTCTTTAAAACATATGTATAGGGGAGCAGATATAGCTCAGTCGTTGAGTGCCTATTTCCCATGTATGGTCCTGGTTTCAATTTCCAGTACCTTCTAAAAAAAAAAAAAATATATATATATATATATATGTAAAATATACACACAAACACTTAAAATATTATAAAACATATAAGCTTTATATATATTATAAATGCTTATATTATATATTATATAAGTTTATATATTTTTATATATGTATTTATATATATATAATCTCCAAATATCTTCCTGCATAGATATTAGACATACCTTAGAGACAAGAGTTTCTTAGAAATAAAAGGATTCCTATTCATTTACTCATTTATTCATTCATAGTGCCAGCGAATGGGAACATATGGAATGCAAATGAAGTATGAGGTAAAGGTTCTGTCATTGAGCTAAAAGTCCAATTAACAAGGCAAAATTAACTCAGGTATTTATCTAAGTACTAGAAGAACAGTGCCTTGCACATGTTAGGTATTCAGAAATCAAGATTTTAATGTGTTAATCAATTAGTTAATGTTCTGAAATCTTGACTGGCTTGCTCTGGATGAATCCTGATTTCCCGGCTGGTTCTGCCTTGCTCTCTAGTTCATTCTGGCTCACACCTGTAATAGAACCCCCCAGCCACAGCTATGTACACGATGCTCTATATTAGTACTTTTTGTTCCTCTCTCTGTGCTCCCCCTTTCTCTGCCCGATGAACTCAGACCCACCATGTAAATGGCTTGTTGATGTCACCTTTTCTGCTCCCAGGCAGAAGGGGTGACTTGGTCTTCTGACCTGCCACCGGACTGGTCCATACCTCCGTGGCAGGACTTAGTGGCTTGTACAGTTTTTTTCACACTTCAATTTCTATTCAATGTCAGAGTCATCCTTGGATCTGCATCACCAAGCATGGTGTGAGCGAGCATTACAGAAACTCAATAAATGTGTGTTGAGGGAGCAGATGTGGCTCAAGCAGATGAGCTCCTGCCTCCCACATGGGAGGTCCCAGGTTCGTTTCCTGGTGCCTCCTTAAAAAAAAAGAGAGAGAGAGAACAATCAGAACAAACAAACTAACAAAAACCAATTCAGGGAAGCTGATGTGGCTCAGTCTTTGAATGCTGGCTTCCCACCCAGCCCCCGGTACCTCAAAAAAAAAAAAAATTATATATATATATGTTGAATGAATGGAAAAGGATGCTCTATGATGTAAGAGCTAAAATAAGCCCACAGAGGATGTGTTGAAGAAGGATGGAAATGGAGAGAGGGATCAGTGTTCCTGAAAAGAAGAGAGAAGTTCTTTCTTTTTCTAATGAATAGAAATTTCTGCCATCTTTCATCTCTCATCTGTCAGGAACCAAGAGGGATTTTTCTCTATACTCAGCTTTTCCTTGTATATGAAAATGTACAGCATTTTACCACTGAAGTCGATGGAGAACCATGACAAATTTTTTAGTTTCCTTTTTTTTCCCCTCTCACTGAAGTCGAGCAATTGTGCAAGAGACTAACCCTTTTGGTGGCTCACTTAGTGGTGGGGTTAGCCACTGGCACACACAGAACAAGACTCACATTGTGTGTCTCTGGATCTAAGAACCAACAATTCAATAATTGTTTGTTTCCAGAATAGAACTCCCTGGTACCAGGGCCAACAGAGTTGGCACTCATTCCAGAGCAAACTTCACAAACAAGTTCAAGGTGAGGGCCATCTCCAGTCTACCGGGATCCCAAGTTGCAGATATAAAACCAAGAACCTGCCAGAAGAAATTGGAATAAAAGGTCATCTTGTAGAGAAGGAGAAAACAAAAGAAAAATCTTGTTCCTAAATTCATTAGAGATTCCAGATAAAGCAGATAAAGCAGGTCAGGTGAGTCTGAACAACTGTGGACAGGAACTCACAGGCAAACCGTGTGCTAAAGTCTGGGGACCCTTCTGAACGTTTGGGGGATCTACCGATAGGATTTTAGTTGCATTTCCTCTCTGAAAGCTATATTTCTGGGAACCTTCAGATTAAGCCAAATGTGAAGGGAAGATAAGAACAGGGAAAAAAGAGCAGAGAGAAAGAATTTATGCTTGCCAGAGAAGTGGAGAGAATAAATAAAGCTTTTACAATTATATCGGGGAAGGAAATACTAGAAATTAGATATGTTAAGTAAAGGAGGAGGGTGAAATACAAGATGCTTACAAATGGCTGGATACTCAAGTACCCTTTTGAAATCTCCCTTTAACAAACAAAAACAGTTACCTGGGTAGTGCTAGTGAAAATGCCCAATATACATAGGTACAGTGAAAGCTTTCCCCAGAGGGGGCGAGCATTCCTGATCAAAGCTCTATATATAGTCCCAAGAACCAGAAAAATGGTTTGCTGAATTAAAAAAAACAACAACAACACATAAAGCCCAAGTAAAGGAAAAAAGCAAAGTCAAACCTACTAGCTTTTCATTTAAATAAGCTGGTTTTCTTGGACACTATTGAAAACAAGAAGTGTCAAAAAACAAAACAAAAAACAAGTAGTGTCAATTCTGAGTTAATGGAAATTCATAGAGAAAAATTATCTTCTCACCAAAGGTACCTTCCTTGCCAACTCAAACATTTTATATTTACATATCTCTGAATTACAAAATTAATATAGACTTGATGCAGGACACTTGAGAAATGAAAAGGCACAGTCATGGTCACTGTATAAGCTTTCCTTCCCTTTATTTCTGAAATTTCATTTAAGTTATATATGAACATGATTTCAAAAAATTGGGGAGTAGAGAAGAGTTACCCCAATCCCCAGGGGTAACCTCTTTTAACCATTTCCGTTTTAGATCTTTTGGTGGTAATTCTCAAAACTCTAAATAATATCATTATGTCGTTAATTATTGACATTAGCTTCAGACGATATCATTTGAGTCTCTGATATGAAAACTACTCATTGATACTCTCCTTGCCTCCTCCAGTGTTAATAATAAAAAACCTTTGTGCCTAGATAGTGCACCAGAGCCCCCCAGTGTCAGAGCCCATTGCGGGGCATTCTGGGTGTTTAGGATCTGCTTCTGAAGGCGCTTAGAAACCTCTCCCTTGAACGGGGAGTAGGCCTGGGAACTCTGTGCAGGCAAGACCTGCTGCCTTAGGGACCCGCATTAGGGTGGGTTTGCAGGGAGTTGCTCACCCCAGCAGCCCTAACCCTCCCTGGGCAATTTGCCTAACTTCTCCAAAGAACCTGCCAGTGTGGGTCCTGGGAGTTCATAGCACGAAGGGCTGGGGCAGATTGGGCAGGGTTCCCCAGGCAGACTTCCAATTTGTTCACGACTTTCAGCACCTTCTCTTGTTCTCATTCTTTAAGCCTGTTGGCCCCAAGCCTGGAGCTTCCCTGGGGTTTTGCCAGGAAGACTGGCTCCCACCTCCCATCCCGCCTCCTCCTGCAAGTATTCTGGGCTGAAGTTTAAGCCTCCCAGTTTCACCCATCAACACGCCTGCATTTGCTTTGTCTTCTAGAAATGTTAAAAAATCTCTCTTCCACTGATGATGTTCTCCATTTCTCGTCCCTGTTGTGGATTTATTCTCTTTCACCTTCCTCTTCTGTCACTTTAGTGGGCCATTAGAAGGGAGGTGCAGCATTATATAGTCATGTCCTGATTTCGGCCATCCTGAAGCAGAAGCAGAACCTATGTAAACCTGGGAAAAAACACCTCCTACTAGACATAGTGTTTTGGAGCCTGCTTTTTTAAACGTAGCAATATGTTTTGAAATGCTTTCTATATCATTATTATGTTTTAAAATGGCTGCATAGTGTTTTCTTCTATATATAGCCTATAAATTACTTAACCAGCAACCATATTACAGGGCATTTAGGTGGTTTGTAAATTTTACTATCAAATAAATGTACAATGAGTATCTGTGTATAATCTGTGCACATCACTGACTATTTCCTCGGGATACATTTCTAGAGATGAAATCATTTGACATACATTGCCAAATAACTTATAGGAAATTTATACCAATTTTTCACTGAACATTGCTATACTTGTAAACATTGTTAATTTGGTAGGCCAAAAGGCAATCTTTTTTTAATTGTTTGACCTGCTTTATCACACATCTATCCATTTATCCACCCCTCTACCGTCCATATTTTTAAAATTTGGGGTTGGTGTTGCTCAGTGGTTGAGTGCCTGCTTTCCATGTACGAGGTCCTGGGTTCAATCACTGGTACCTAAAACAAGAAAAAAGGAAAAAGAAAAAAAATTGCTTTTAATCAGCATATTTTGTTTTGAATCCCCTAAACCAGGCTGGAGAGATCTACTAAAATCACACAACTAGAACCATTCTTCTCTTTATTTTTTCCTCCCTTCTCCTCATTCCTGTTCCTCTTTTCCCCATAACATCTGATACTTTTTCCATCTCTACAAGGAAGCTAGTTCTAGGTGTCTCTTGTAAGTGATATACAATTTTTGTCCTTGTGCATCTTGCTTGTTTCACTGAGAATGTTTTCCAGGTTCATCCACATTGCAGCATGCCTTATAACTCCATTCTTTCTTATGGACAAGTAATATTCCGTTGTGTGTTTGTACCACCTTTTGTTTATCCGTTCATTTGTTGATGGACATTTGCGTTGTTTCCAGTTTTTGGCTATTGAGAGTAATGCTGCTGTACACATTGGTGTACAAGTATCTGTTGCAAACCTGTTTGATTATATTCTTAGAAGTGAGTTTGCCAACTCAAATGGTAATTCTATATTTCACTTTTTGAGGAACCATATTGCTTTCCACAGCGGCTGCACCATTTTGCATTCCAAACACCAATGCACTAGAATTCCAATTTCTTTGCATCCTCTCCAATCCCTGTTATTTTCTGTGTTCTTAACTGACAACCATCCTTGTGGGTGTGAAGTGGTATCTCATTGTGGTTTGAATTTGCATTTCTCTAATGGCTAATAATGTCAGGCATCTTTCATATGTTTATTGGCCATCTATACGTCTTCTTTGGAAAAGTGCCTATTTAAGTCTTTTGCCCATTTTTTAATTGAGTTGTTTGTCTTTTTGTTGTTGAGTTGAAGGAGTTCTTTTTTATATTCTGGTTATTAAACCCTTATCTGATGTATGGTTTCCCAGATCCTAGGTCATGAAGATTTCCCCCTGTATTATCTTCTAAGAGTTTCATACTTTTAGCTCTTATATGTAGGTCCTTGATACAGTTTGAGTTGATTTTTGCATAACTGCATTATTCTGCATGCGGATATCTAATCTTCCCAAGACTATTTGTTGAAGAGACTATTCTTTCCCCCACTGCATATGCTTAACACCCTTGTCAGAAACCAATTGGCCATAGATGTGTGTGTCTATTTCTGGCTTTTCAATTTTCTTCCACTGATATCTTTGTGCCAGTGCCACACTGTTTTGATTGCTGTTACTTTGCAAAACAATTTGAAATTGGAAAGTGCAATTTCTCCAACCCTGTTCTTCTGTTTCAAGGCTGTTTTGGCTATTTAGGGTCCTTTACAGCTCCATATGCACTTGGGGATTGGTTGTTTTGTTTTGTTATTTTATTTCTGCAGAAAAAAAGACTTCAGGAATTTTAATAGGGATTGCACTGAATTTGTATTTTGTTTTGGGTGATATTGACCTGTTAACAATGTTAATTCTTCTAAACCTTGTAAAAGGGCTGTCTTGCCATTTATTTACATCTTTTTAAATTTCTTTCAGCAATATTTTGTAGTTTTCAGTATACAGTCTTTTGTATCCTTGGTTAAATATATTCCTAGATATTTTATTCCTTTTGATGCTATTGGGTTGTTTTTTGTTGTTGTTGTTTTTTTTTTGTTTTTTTTTTTTTGGAAATGTTTATTTCTTTTTAGGAGGTCCCGGGGATTGAACCTGGGACCTCATACATGGAAATCAGATGCTCAACCACTGAGCTACACCTGTGTGCCTTTTTTGATGCTATTGTAAATGGAATTGTTTTCTTGATTTCCTCTTCAGATTGTTGATTGCATGTGAATATTCTCACTGTCCTGATTTTGTGAAATCACGGTAGGCTTAACATTTGCTATATTAGAAACCGTGCGTGTGTCCCCAGACCTAGTTTTTCTCCCTAGGTCTGGCTTTTAGAATGCTGGTGATAAACTAAGCCTGATTTATTATATGATCATCCTGTATGGGAAAAGACTGTAACCTTAAGTTATCTTTGGTCAGCCTTAATAGATATAGTAGGGGGACGGATGTGGCTCAAATGGTTGGGCGTCCGTCTCCCATATGGAGGGACCTGGGTTCAACCCCCGGGACCTCCCAGTAAAAATTTAAAAAAGAAAAATTTAGAAGGCGCGTGGCCCCAGGCCCTGTGCGTGAGTGCGCCACCAGGTCCCATGCGTGGGTATGCTGTGAGGCCCTGTGAGCCATGCAGCAAGATGATGACGTAACAGGAGAGTGACACAAGGGAGAGCCAAGACGAGATGTGCTGAAAAACCAAGAACTAAGGTGGCACAGGCCGTAGGACGCCTCTCTCCCACGTCGGAGTTTCCGAGGATCGAATACTGGTGAAGACAGGAAGAGAAGGATGAGAAGAGAGGACAGGAAATGGACACAGAGAGTTGCCCAGTGAATGGACACAAAAACAGCAAAAGCGAGGGGGGCCGGTTAAAAATGGATAAAAGTAAATAAATAAATAAATCCCTAAAAAAAAAAAGTATAGGGGAATCAGATTTTTGATTGCTAGTGTATAGGAACACAATTGTTTTGGTGTGTTGATCTTTTACCCTGACTCTTCACTAAATTCATTTATTAACTCTAATAGTTTTCTTTGTGGATTCCTTTGATTTTGCAAATAGAGACCGTTTTACTTCTTCCATTCCAATTTAGCCACCTTTTTTTTCTTGCCTAATTGCTCTGGCAAGAACTTCTAGTACAATATTGGATAGCATTGGTGAAAGTGAGCATCCTTGTCTCATTCCCGTTCTTGGGAAAAATTTAAGTCTTTCATCATTGAGTCTGATATTAGTCGTGGGTTTATAATAAATGGCCTTTATCTGGTGAGAAAGTTTCCTTCTATTCTTATTTTATGAGTGTTTTTATCAAGAAAGGTTACTGGATTTTTTTTCAAATGCCCTTATTGCATCTCTTTAGATAATCATGTGGTTATTTTCCATCATTCTATTTATGTAGTGTATTACATTGATTTTTTTTTTTTTAGTTTTTTTTTTCCCCTTCTTTCTTTTTTTTCTCTTTATGTTGATTTTTGTATGTTGTTCATATACTGTTTTCCTGATTTTCTTTAGTTATTTGTCCTAGTTTTCTTAGATCATTGATTTTATTTATGAGAGTTGTTTTAAGGTCTTTGATTAGTAATTCCAGAGACTGCATTTTCTCCAGAATATTTTGTATCAAATTATTTTTTTCCAGTGACTGAGCCATACTTTTCTGTCTCCTTGTATGTTTTGTAATTGGGGGGGGGTGGGATGGGGTGGGAACTGGATATTCTGAGTATTGTGTTGTGATCGCTCTGGAAATTTGATTCTCCTACTCTTCAGTCTGTGAGACTAAGAAAAAGAAGAAAAAAAAAAGGAAAGAAAGAGAGAGAGAAGAAAAAGGAAAAGAAAAAATACTAACAAACACACAAAACACCCCCACACACACATACACAAAAAGGTAAAGAATGAAGTGCACTGCCGCTGCAAATCTCTGGTTATGTGCTGGTGAGAAGCCAAAAGCTGCTGCTTTTGAGGCTAAAATGTAGGCTAGCATACCTACCACCAGACCCCAAAAATGTAAAGCACAGAAAGGAGAAAGAAACAACCAAGAAAAGAGGGGTATTGGGTGGGTTGGGGGAAAGATACGCCAAATGTAAGATAAGGACTATGATTAGTAGTAAGATTTTGACAATATTCTTTCATAATTTGTAACAAATGTCTCACAACAATGCAAGGTGTTGGTGGAGGGTTGATGTACAGGACCCCTGCATGATATTATGAATGTTTGCTTTGTAAGTTCACAACTCTTACTGTACACTTATTGTTTATGTATGTTCATGTATGAATGATATAAAATAATAATAATAATAGGGTGGGTTGGGGGAAAATACTTTGGTTGGTAGTAATATTTTGAGGATGCTCTTTAATCATTAGTTAAAAGTGTTTCATAACAATGCAAGGTATTGATGGTAGGGTGAGGTATGAAAGCCCTGTATGATGTTACGTGTTTGTTTTATAAGTTCACAATGATTACTATATACTTATTGTTTATGTATGTTCATGTATGAGTGATATACTTCAATAAATTACCAAAAAAAAAAAAAAAGAGAGAGAGAGAGGGGTACACTGGCTCTTTAGTCCCTGTGTGAGGCCAGATGACACTGCTTCTGAAAGAAACCAAGGCTAGCGTCTGCACTGGGCCCTCAGAGGTCTACCACACTAAAACAGCACAAGAGAGAGAAAGAAGCCCAGCTAATGAGAAAGTGCACTTGGTCTGTAAGTCCTGGTAGATGCTGGTGTGAGGCCAGTACCCGTTGCTGAGAGAGAGCCAAAACCCAGGCCAGAGCCTGTGCTGTGTCCTCAGGGATCTGCCAGACCAGGAAACGCCCAAACACAGAAGTTAGAAAAACCAGCACCAGCACTTTATGAACAGGAGAATACTGGTGGGAGGCTGGAAGTGCTGCTGCCCAGAAGGCCGAAACTGAAACCAGCTTCCATGCTGGTCCCCTATGAATCCCCCAGACCGGCCTCGACCCTTGTGATGGTTAGGTTCGTATGTCAGCTTGGCCAGGTGATGGTGTCCAGTGGTTTGGTTAAGCAAGCACTGGCCTGTTTGTTACTGTGAGGGCATTTCGAGGACTTAAATTATCAGTAAGTTGATTGCATCTATGGCTAATTGCATCTACAATTGACTGAGGAGACTGCCTTCAGCAAGAGAGATATCTCACCCAATCAGTTGAAAGTTTTAAGAGGAGAAGTGATGACTTCATCAGTCAGAAGAGAGAATTCCCATTTCCACTTCGGCCAGCCAGCTTCTCCCGGGGAAGTCATCAAAAACCATCGGAGTTCCCAGCTTGCAGACTGCCCCATGGAATTTGGACTTTTGCATTCCCATAGCCACATGAGACAATTTTTATAAAAATCTCATAATGTTTACAGATATCTCCTGTCGGTTCTGTTTCCCTGGAGAATCCTGACCAATACAGTTCTCAACCCCAGGTTTTAGAGGAGGCTTCCTCTGTCAGCCCTGGCCCCTGCCAGGCCCTCCCGGAATCCGGGGATGTCACGTTACCGCAGTGGCCCCCATTTCTGTGGCTGCTGCCATGGGGCTAAGCAATGAGAACTGCTCACTGGTTGGTGCTTTTCATTGCAGAAGCTGAACTCTGGGCAGCCTCTCTAATGATCCTGTGGTTGTTCTAAAATGTCCATTCTGGTTCCAGGGTTACCAACTCTTCTAGTGAAGGGAGCGACTTATAAAACTTCCTAGTCCGTCATTTTGTGCCTGCATTCCTTTTATGTTAATTTTTTTGCTGACCTAATTGTAAACTATATAATTCCAACCAGAGGGGGGATAATGGCACTTTGTTACTTTACCTTTCCCTGCTGGCTACCCACAGAGAAAGTGGGGAATAATAAACTTAGCGTGTACAGAGCCAAGCAGCCCTGCCTTCGTGGCTGCTGAGCTTGCCTGTCCTGGAGCCTCTCAGCTCTGCCCCGGTCTTGAGGGCCTGGTCAAGAAAGGGAAAGGGCAGAAGGAAGAGGGATCTAGACCAGGCCTCATTTCCCCTTGTCCAGTGGGTTCTATAGGAACAAGGGAGACATTAGGACCAACCTTGGAGTGGACTGCATTTTAGGGCCAGGGTTGACCAAACTAAGTCCAGATTCACCTTAATAGTGAAGCAAGTCCATAGATCAACCCCAAACCCCTTGAGCCTTCTGGGAGGCTGTTGAGACTAATTGCTTCACTTAAATCTGCATAAGCCCAGAACATTTGTTACTCCCTGATCTGGGCCTAATTCTCCTGACACCTAGGGGAAGATGGTGAGTAACTGATGATTTATTATTCACTCATCAAACCTCTTTTGAGAACCTATCATCTGTCAGGCACTGTCCCAGATCCTGGGGAGATAGAAATGAAATAAACATGCCTCTACTGGCAAGGTGAGTACAAGCTACTTGGGGGAATAAATAATGTAAACTATGATAACGGACTGATAATTTTATAGCCCATAAAGCAAGCCATGTACAGGAGGAACAATTCTTCCCAGTCAATAACCAACTTCAGGTGAGAGTAAAGAATTGGGTAAACTAACACTAATGCTTCGGACCTTTGCTAAAGACTGAAATATGTTCTTATCATGTAAATATAGCATGTTCTTGACTACCTCTTTATCAACAAAAAAATGAGAAACTAGAGGGGAAAAAAACTATTCTAACAAAATAAACCCTGATATCTTCCATCCTCTCCATCCCTTTTGCTTGAATCTTAATTCAGATCCTCATTGCTTTTCCTAACATGGATCCCCACCCCCCAATCCTAATAACGGGTGTCAGAACAATCTTTCTAAACTGCACATCTGATAAAAGCCACTTCCTTGCTTTAGTGCCACCCCCCTCCCGCATTGCCTGGAGGATAAAGAACACATTTATTTGCATAGCTTACCCAGCCCTCAAGAGACCAAACTCCTGCTCCTTTCTGGCAGTTCCTTGCATTCCGGCCTCTTTCAACTCCTACAAGTTACCCCAACCTGTCACGTTCTTGCAGAGCTCCGTAGCTCTGCACCTGACGCCTCCTTGTCTGAAACTCCCTCTCCTGCAGCACGGACCCCTTTGTCAAGCCTCAGCCCAGCTCCCTCCCGCTGGCTTCTGAGCATCCCGAGCTCTTGGGGCTGGTCCATCTTGTTCGCCGTTGAACATTCAGTGCCCAGAAGAGCGCCTGGCATTTTGAATTAATGAATTAATGCACAAATGAATGAAAGAATGATTGGCCACGACAAAAAGATAGAACTTGAAAACATTTTTATCTGTACTTTTTTGTTGTTGCTGTTGTTGTTGGATGCAAGATCCATGGGATGTGGTCGAAATTTTTACATGGTTTTCCAGAATAGGGGAGAAAAAAGGCCGCAGAAATAATAGATCATAGCACATGCTGTCAAGAATCTGATGGTTTAGGGGGAAAAAACTACAATGATACTAAAGAATGATGATAAAAGCTCCCAACTAAGCTTCCCCACCACTCAGCTAAGGATTTTATTTTTAAAGACTTGAAAGTATATAAAAAATACCTTTCTATTTGGAGGTCGTGAACCCTGGGCTAGGACTCAAAAGACGGTCCTCTGACTTTGGCAAGCTGCTCTCCTTCTTGCTGATTCCTCATCCGCTCTGTCAGGATAATAATGCCTGTTCAGTATGAAAATATCACACTTTGTCTTTCCCTGCTGATGATCAGTTGGGTTGTTTTCAGTTTCCCAGTATTTCAAACAATGCCACCTAAGGGATTAGCTATTACGAGGTGATTAAATGTTTGCTGAACTGGTGAGTGGGAGAAGATGTACCATTTTAATTTACAATCTCCTGACAAATTGTGAGTTTGAGGACCTTTTAAATGTTTATTGGCCATTTGTGTTTTCTCTTCTCTGGATTTACAGTTTATCACCTTCATCCATTTTTCTGTTGGGCTATCATTTTCATATTGAATGTATGGAAGCCTCTATTGCTTCCAAATTTTTATATAGTCAAAGTTTTCATTTTTTTCTTTATTATTTGTGCTTTGTCTTGTTCCAAAAAATCCCTCCCTCCCCCTCTGTCAGAGTCGTTCTGTTGTCTTCTAGGTTTTTTTCTTAAGGTGGGGCCTCATGCACGGGAAGCAGGCACTCCACCACTGAGCTACATCTGCTCCCCATTTAAATGTTTTTTATGTTTCTGTTTTGTACTCTTAGTTACGTCTTTACTCTAGCTAGAACTATGTCTGTTTATGGAGTGAGGTAGGAGTATAATTTTCCTTATATGGTGGCCAATTATCCTGCTGTCATTTATTGAGTGGTCCATGGTTTCTATTAATTTGTAACATCATCTTTGTCCTACACTAATTTCTCATATACTCATGAATTCATTTCTGGATTCCCTATTTATTCCATTGGTCTAATGGTCTCTGTTTCTATACCACACTGTTTTAATCACTTCAGCTCTATTGTAAATATTTATTTCAAATAAGGCAAGCCCTGCCACTTCTTCAAAATTCTCTTTGGTTTATTATTTTCCTGTATGAGTTTTAAGAGCTTGTCAACTTCCCTTAAAAAAAAAAAAAAATCCTATTGCCCTTTTGATTGGAATCACACTGAACTTTAGATTACTCAGAAAAAAATTGCTGTCTTTATGATACTGTATCTTCCTATCCAGGACCTGGCAAATCTCACCAATTTTTAAGATCTTTTAATTTCATTTCATAAAATTCTATTCTTTTCTATGCAAATACTTCACATATCTTTTGTTAGAATTATTTCTAAGTACCCATAAATTTTGTTGTTATAGTGAATAGGATTTCTTAATAACCTATTCTAATTGTTGCTGGTATATGGAAATGCTATGATTTTTGTAAACATTTTTTGAGCCAGCAACCTTGCAGAATGCTCTTACTAAGTTTAATAGTTTATTAGTATTGTCTTTTGGGATTTTTAATTTAGATGATCATTTTCTGTGTAATAACAGCTTTTTCTTCCTTTTCAATCCTGTGCCTCTCTTATCTTTTCCTTGTGATATCCTGCTGGCTAGAACACTAGTATAATTTTGAATAGAAGCAGCAAAAGCAGGTATCTTTGCTTTAAAGGAAAGCTCCTAATATTTTACCTTTAAATACAATATTGGTGCTAGATTTTTGGTAGCTACACTATATCAAATTAATAAATATTTCTTGTTTGCTAAGAGTTTTTATGGCAACATAGATGTTGAATTTAATTAGATGTTTTTGCCATATCTAATGAACCAAGGTTTTTTTTTCCTTTTATCTTTTAATGAAGTGAATTTCACATAAGTTTTTCTAATGTAAAACCATCCTTGCATTTCCTACTTAGTCATAACAGCTTTTTAAAAATATAATTTTGGAATTTCTTTACTAATATCTTATTTTGGCCATTTTGTGTTCATGTTCATAATTAAGATTGACTCATAATTTTATTGTTTATTCTGTCCTTGTTTGATATTGGCATTAAGGTTTTACTATATTAATCCAATTATTTGATGAGCATTTGTGCTTTTTCTATTCTCTAGAACATTTTGAATTACTTAAGGATTAATTTCCTCGAAGCTTTGGCAAATGGTAATTCTTGGACCTCATCTTCTTTTACTAGCAGCAGTATTTTTATACAGTTGATTACTGTTTCCTCCTTGATACACAATTTTATGCAACCTCTTTACTTGGGTCCTCTTTCTTGGTTTTCCTCGTATCTCATTTAAGATGGAAGTGTCCTTGCCTTTCTCTGTTCCTGCCCTTCTTGCTTTCTTGAAGACCTGTGGCCACGTTAATGAGAGGAGACCAAAGAGGATGCCAGAATGCTCTCCCCACCCAGGTCAGTGGGGCGACTGGCATCCCAGACAAAGCCATATGATTTGGCCCAGACGTTCTCTGCTTCCCCTGCCCCTGAACTCCTCAGGCCAGCTAGTTACTCTGTTCTTGGTGCCTCCACAGCACATTATTTATACCTCTACAGCAGCTACCACGGTGTACTATAATTAATAATACATGTGTTTCATCTCTCCAACCAGAAAGCAGTCTCCTTGTACAGTGTACCTGAGTCATCTTTGCAATTTCCGTGCCCATAGAGTGCCAGGTAAAAAAAAAAAAAAAAGACAAAGTGAATATTCTCGCTGACCTGATTTTGTGATAATCAGGGTAGGCTAAACATTCGCTGTATTAGAAACCATGCATGTGTCCCCAAGACCTAGTTTTTCTCCCTAGGTCTGGCTTTTAGAATGCCGGTGATAAACTAAGCCTGATTTATTATATGACCATCCTGTATGGGAAAAGACTGTAACTTTGGGTATCTTTGGTCAACCTTAAGAAATATAGCAGAGGGACAGATGTGGCTTCAGTGGTTGGGCATCCGTCTCCCATATGGAGGGACCTGGGTTCGATCCCCCAGACCTCCCGGTAAAAATTTTTTTTTTTTTTTTCTTTTTTTTTTTTTTCCGGTAAAAATTTAAAAAAAGAAAAATATAGAAGGCACATAGGCCACCGCCACGCGCAGGTGTGCCGCCTGGCCCCGTGCGTGGGTGCGCTGTCAGGCCCTGCAAGCCATGCAACAAGATGATGACGTAACAGGAGACTGACACAAGGGAGAGCCAAGACGAGATGTGCTGAAAAACCAGAAGATAAGGTGGCGCAGCCGGTAGGACGCCTCTCTCCCACATCGGAGGTCCTGAGGATCGAATCCCGGTGAAGACAGGAGGAGAAGGATGAGAAGAGAGGGCAGGAAACAGACACAGAGAGTTGCTCCGTGAATGGACACAGAAACAGCAAAAATGAGTGGGAGGGTAAAAATGGATAAAAGTAAATAAATAAATCCTTTTAAAAATGTATAGGGGAGGAAGATACGGACTATAGTTAGTAGTAATACTTTGATGATGCTCTTTAATGATTTGTTAACAAATGTTTCACAACAATGCGGGGTGTTTGTGGTGGGGTGATGTGTGGGATCCTTGTGTGATGTTATGCATGTTTGTTTTGTAAGTTCACAATGTTTACTGAACACTGCTAGTTTATGTATGTTCATGTATGAATGATAAACTTCAATAAATTGTTTTTTAAAAAAAGACAGCCAATGTTTTTTGAATAAATGAACTAAATGTTCTGAACAGTTAAACACAAACAACTTATTACATTTATGAAGTGCTGCTTGTTAGAGTATTAGTTTCTAATCAGGAGGTGCCAATATCACAACCCTACTCTCTGTCTTGTCAAGCTTGATCTGCAGTTTCCTTTTATTCCCTTCCTTAGTAGGTTGGGGGCTCAGTCTCCCTCTGAAAGTGCTTCAGTGTCTAGTTGCTATATTAGTAGGTTTTTTGCTGCTCTCACTGCAAATTCTTACGCATACATATACTCTCTTGTGCTATTCCCACTTCTCTGTTGCTAAGAGCCCCTGTCTCTGTTTCAGACATCCATGAGAACTGTCTGGAATTCTAAAATTATAGTTCATTCTGACAGACCCCATTTAGCTGCAGGGGTTTGTCTTAGTTTGCCTGAGTTGATATCACAAATACCACAGACTGGTTTTGGTTTAAAACAGGAATTTATTGACTCACAGTTTTGAGGCTAGGAGAAGTCCAAAATGAAGGTATCAGCAAAGCTTGCTTTCTCCTCGCAGACTGTAATATCAGGATGCTGCCTGCCAGTGGTCCTTGGGGCTCCTTGGCTTTCCAGGCACACGGCAATGTCCTCCCCTTGCTCCCTGCTGTGCCAGTTGCCCCTGGCTTCTGGCTTCTCACTTCTCCCCATGGCTTTCTCTTCACAAGGCCTCCAGTAACCTGGATGAGGGCCCACTCTGGTTTGGCTGGCCACACCTTAACTGAAAAGGAAACCTTCAAAAGGTCCTATTTGCAATGGGCTCTCACCAGGGCGCCTGGATTAAGACTGAGGAAGTGGGTCCCTCTACCTACCACTGGGCTATTTGCCCTGATGACTTGGGTTCCCAGGGATAGCATTCCCTAGGGAGAAAAACAGATGATGGCTTTGAGGTACATCCTATTTCTCTTCCCTAAAGTGCTCCTCAAAGTGCTTAAAAGGCTGTCAGGGGGGCGGATGTGGCTCAAATGGTTGAGTGTCTGCCTCTCATATGGAGGGACCTGGGTTTGATCCCCAGGACCTCCCAGTAAAAATAAAGAAAAATATAGAAGGCGCGTGGGCCGCCAGGCCCCATGCGTGGGTGTGCTGTCAGGCCCCACTGAGTCACACAGCAAGATGAGGATGTAACAGGAGAGTGGCACAAGGGAGAGTCAAGACAAGACGCACCAAAAAACCAGGAGCTGAGGTGGCGCAGGTGGTAGGACGCCTCTCTCCCACATCAGAGGTTCCCAGGATCGAATCCCTGTGAAGACAGGAGGAGAAGGATGAGAAGAGAGGGCAGGAAACAGACACAGAGAATAGCCCAGCAAATGGACACAAAAACAGCAAAAACGGGGGAGGGGGGAGGTGGTATGTAAAATGGATAAAAGCAAATAAATAAATAAATAAATCTTAAAAAAATAAAATAAAAAGACTTGTCTGGACAGTGTCCATGTTAATTGCCGCCTTTGTAAACTACTCCGTGTGGGTTATGTGCATATGCCAAGGTAAAGCATTACATTTTCACATCAGTTATTTCATAGCTTAGGCAAAAGTTATTTTGGCTCAAATCATTCTTAGCAGGAACCTTAATTCTTTTTTTCCATTGAGAATTATATAAATTTATTTCTGTAAAGCACCTATTCTATCTTTTGAAATGAAACAAGAAAATAAAGTGAGTTACTTAAGCACCAAAGCAGTGTGTTATAAGTTTGTGTAGGGTTCTCTGTGATTTTGGCTTTGCTCTCTCAGACAGATTGCTTGGGTCATGAAAATCTTTTCTACAAATCTGAATGTGGAAAAATAATTTAGCTTCTCATTAGTGCTTATTAGAGAAGTGCAAAGTGTTTATATGCAGTGTTAATTGACAAATGTAGACTTCAGATAAGTGTTATAACTCAGATATCTTGCAAGGCAAAATAGTGGCTCTCCAGAAACAGCTTTTAGAGAGACTGCTTGACGTCTTGAAAATCTACAGAACTTGTTGTTCCTCTTTCTGGCGGTCTGTCAGATCCCGATGGTGAATTTTCCTCATTGCGTTGTCAGACGTAGAACTGACTGCAGACCCATAAGTGAGAATATAGAAGCTATTTCAGTGTGGATGTGTGGAGGGGGGTATGGGGGGGGTGTGGAGAGAAAATTCTAGATGGTGCTTTACTTCAGCAGGCCATTTAGTGAACAGAAAAGGAAAAACAGTCCACATTTGGGCTTGGGGTTTCCCCCCCGCCCCTCTCCTGACCTATGGGCCACTGACTGGACAGAGCACTGCTATAAAACCACATGAGCTGCAATTTTTAAAAAATTCAGATGATTTCTTGGTCTGCACTGTCTCACAGTGTAGACAATAAAATATTCCATCAAATATATTTTGATATGTCCTTTTTTCCTTTTTGATTAGTTGCTGCACAGATCTTAGGAAATTATGAAACTCCAGGAGACGTGTTCACCTTCCAATTTTCTAGAACTTTCTGGAATATGTCATTTTTCTCCCAGCCTTGCTACTCCAGAGAAAGATTGTTTGTTTGTTTGTTTGTGGTACCAGGGCCAGGGAATGAACCTGGGACCTCCCATGTGGGAGGTGGGTACTCAACCGCTTGAGCCACATCTGCTCCCCTGAGTTTGTTTTGCTTTTGTTGTTGTTGTTGTGTTCAGGAGGCACTGGGAACTGAACCCAGGACCTTCCATGTGGGAGGTGGGTGTTCAATCGCTTGAGCTACATCCCCTCCCTAGAGAAGGATTTTAATTAGTCTTCTGGGCTGAAGCCTCCCTGAAATTGTCTATCTCAAGTACCTTAAAAAGAAAAAGAAGGGTAGGAAAGAGCAAAGGAAGGAGGGGAGGGAACCCTTCCAAATCCACTCCTCTGTGATTACGTCCTTTATTGCACAACAGCTGTCCTCAATGATTGCAGCAGTTGGAGATTTGCAGTTAACCATTTCATTTGCTTATTTTTGGGCTGCATAGAAATAGCCCCAGTTGAGAAGCCAGATATGAAAGCAGTAGCTCTGTGTTCCCACACTTCAGTTTTTTCTCTGCATGTGTTCTCATGCCCCATCACATCTCTTCTTACCGATAATGACTAGCACTCTCTAACTAATTGATCAGGTCATTTCTAATTCACAGCAGGAAGATTTACAGAGGTGCGGAATGTCCATGTGCCACTTACGGTAGTTACAAAAGCTGCATATTGGGCAACTCTTGGTATATGTGGATCATTAATCACAGCAATGAACTTGATGTCTTCTGGAACTAAGAAGTTTCTATCTCCATGAAGCTGAATTCACTGAAATTTAGCTCATTGCAAAACATATATCAAGGAAGCAGACGTGACTTGAGTAATTGAGCCCCTGCCTACCACATGGGAGGTCCCGAATTTGCTTCCCGGTGCCTCCTGGATAAGATGAAAAAGACAGTAAACTGGTGCGATGGGCTGGCACAGCGAGCTGATGCAACAAGATGACACAACAAGGAGACACAAAGAGGAAACACAACAAGAGAGGCAACAAGGCAGGGAGCGGAGGTAGCTCAAGCGATTGAACACCTCTCTCCCACTTTGGAGGTCCCAGGTTCGGTTCCCGGTGCCTCCTAAAGAGAAGATGAGCTGACAAAGAGAGCACACAGCGAATGGAAACAGAGCAGACAGCGAGCGCAAACAACGAGGGGGGGCGGGTGGAATGAATAAATAAAGTAAATCTTTAAAAAAGAACATAAACATATATCAGATGTGGCATGTCCATTGGTCCTGATTCTCCTCCTTTAACCGCAGTCCTGATCACTTGGGGGCTTGTTAAAACACAGCTTGCTGGGCCCCACCCCTAGTCTCTGATTTAGGCCTGGGTGCAGCCTGAGAATTTGCATTTTCAACAAGCTCCCAGGTGATGTTGGTGCAGCTGGTTAGGGACAAACTTTGAGAACTATTGTTAGATTGTAAGCTCCTTGAGAAGAGGGACCATCTTCTAGTCTTTTATCTCTCTATAACCCCTTCCTTACCCTCTCTCCCACAGACTGACTAGCACAAAATTATCTCTCAATAACCAATGATAACAAAAACCAACTTGTATTTACTATTAACCATATGTTAGTCCCTGTGTTAAGAACTTTACAAGGAATATCTCATCTAATTCTCACAGCTCTAACTTCTATTCCCATTTTATAAAGTAGAAATTGAGCCTTAGAGAGATTAAATAATTAGCTCAGAGTCACACAGCCAGTATGTGCTGGGGCCAGGAAAGATGTTTGTCGAGTTGAATTGAATTGCAAAAAATAAGATTCCTGTGCAGTATTTCCTTTTGGTGACTGTTTTCAAGTTCTTATTTAATCCTTATCGGTCTAGGAATATTTTAAAAGAAGGATATATTATATAAATTGAACAGAAAAATATTCAACTTGTTATTGATGGAGAAAAAAAAAATTGGTTGAACTTGCCTTTGCAAATGTTACTTTTTCTCAGCAGCTGCTAGAAGTTTCCTTGTAGAACAGGATGTCTAGGAAATCTCCGTCCCTAGGGCATTTATCAGACCCTAAGGAAAAGCTCCCACTGAGCTGAATGTCTGTGATAAACTTTGCACCATGTCAGTGGCTGTCAGTAAAAGAAAGGGTCCTCAAAAACAGACGATGACACAGTTAAAAGAGCAGAGCCCCTCTTAAAGGGTTTCCCAGTCTGTTTCAAAGAATCACAACTCATTGCTGTGGGGAATCTTATCTCTGGTCTTCAGGATAAACAGTTCTACTGAGAGCTAAAGTGCCTGTTCCATCCCCGACCAGCACAAAGCCTGAGCCAACTGGCAGCCCCATGCAGGACAGAGAGCTCTAATTCCTTCTCTAGGCCAGCCTATGGCTGAGGAGGAAATGCTTTGAGAGAATGTCCTAATAATAAACTGTGTGGCACTTCGACGTAATTCCCATCAGCACGACCATCGAGCATCAAGTGCTAAAGTTTTCCTCAAACAGCTTGCAGTTTCTTGGTTATTTTTCTTCCAACACAGCAATGAGAAACAATCACCAAATGGCTGTGGTTTTGTTTTTTGTTTTTTTTCAGTCGATCTGTTTATTTCACTTGTCTTTTGTGAGACAGTTGATCAGAGCCATCCTGCTGTGATTTGTGTCTGGCATGAAGGCAACTCTAAACTCCCATCTCCGTCTATTGTTTCTTCTCCCCAGTGCCCTCAGCATCTGGGATTCTGTTGCCTCACCTGGAAGAAGCAGAATTCTGCCACTGAGCTTAACTTCATAGTTAATGATTATCAAGATATTGGTGTGTGGCTGCAAGGAAATATTGCAGAATGCAAGAGTCTCCTTGCTTTTGCAAATGAGCACTTCTGGGCAGGTAGCCTAGGTGACTTGCTGAGGTCATGCTGTCATTTTGCTTCTGGAAAGATTTATGGCTTAAGTTGCATTTCTTTGCCTTTGTTCCTACCGTGTATACCAGCAGTCAGAGCCACAAGAAAAGTAAGTTTGTCCACATTTTCCACATGAAAAGCATGGTCTTTGGGGTCAGATTGCCTGCATTCAAACCCTGACTCTGCCACTTAATTGCTCTGTGACCTTGGGCAACTTACTCTTCCTCTCTGTGCCTCTGTTTTCTCACCTGTGACATGGAGCTAGAGTACGTAGTTCATAGGGTTCCGTGAGAATTAAATGTTATTGCTCCTGAAGTTCTTAGTCTGGCACAAAATAAATACTCCATAAATGCTTGTTGTTAGTATTATTACAAATACTTAAAGTTAAAACCAAAATATTCAGCTGAAAAAAAGTCGTGCATTTTTTCAGAGCTGGAGGGGCTGCCCAATGTTTAGGCATCCATGCCTATAAGGCACTTACAGTCTAGTGGAAAAGACAGGGCCAAGCCTATTTCCAAGTGGAACACGGTGAATTTTTCACTGTGTTTTACTTAGAAACATGCACTTAGGAATTAGACTGTCGAGGAAGAATGGATGGCATTGATTGTGGAAAGCTTCCTGGGGTGGTTGACCTGGAGCAGAAAAACACAAGATAACAAATGGTCCAGGAGGAGTGGAGTTGTCCCCTGCCTGCTTGCTTGCTTGCTTTAAAAAAAAATTTTTTTTTTTTAATGTTTCTAAACTGTAAGTGCAATGAAGGCCCATTGGGGAATATACAGGAATGTTTAGGGCAGAAAGCAAGTCACTTTAAACTCCTCCACCCAGAGATAACCATAGTTGATCCCTTAACAAATTTCCTGTTTTAGGCTTTTGAGATAACCTGGGCAAACTTTGGCCATGGGAAAGGAAGGGTCAGTTACCCTGTGAGATGCTTTCCCTGCCACGCCTGGGGTGGCCCTGGTGTGGGGTGGAATGGCACTGTGATTCTGGGACCCATTGGTTCACACCCCTGTGCTCACATAGAGCAATGGAATTTGCCAGAATTATAACCAATGTTCCCATAGACCTGACTAAGTATGCCCTTTTCAAGCACAGCCATTTGGAGTTATAGTCTAAGCATCAAATAACATGTAAATTCACTAAAGAAATCGGTTATCTGAGTTCATACAGAGAACATGGCTGATGATAAACTGATTTTTTTTTTTTGGTTTGGGTTTTCTTTTTAAATACCCATTTTGGTATTTTATCACTATAGCCTTAGGCTCCCTCTCATTCCCCATCTATGAGATTAGGAAAGTAATGGCCACAATTCTTTCTGTAAATTCCACTCTTTCAAAAGATAATGTAAATCCCTACCCTCTGCATGATCTGAATTAACACAAAGTCAGGGTGATGAAATGCCAGCCTGGTTTCCAGTGGCCTTGACCCTTTATAGGTAATGGGAGTCTGAGTTTGTGGGATGGCAGAATATCAGATCTTCTCCAATAGAGATTTAGCCGTTCTTAGAATTTTGGTGGAATAGACAATTCTGGAGGTATTTGTTCAGAGGATCCTCTTTGATTGTTTCTAAGCATCAAACAAGTCTGACTGAATATGGACATTCAACCTTTTCAAAAGCTAAAATGCCATTTGACTGACGTTCTCAAGTTTCACTTAGTTTGGTATTTTGTAGATCTCACTTTTGTCCTGCATAATAAACAAAAGGAATATATTTACTACAAGTTATATCTTTTTTATGTGTGTTTTTATATAATTAATGTTTCCCCCATTTTATTAGTTTCTTACATTCCATATACACTGGTCCAAATGTTGGCAATGGAATCAGATGTTACTAGACAGTTTTTTGTTTTCTTCTTTTCCTCACAGCCTGTCTACCCAGATTTGTGAGTGCAAGTCCCTAATTGGGGTCAAGGATCATTTGTTTGAAAGGAACCAAAAGTCATTCAAAGGCTGAGTAGGGGTGGAAGCAACAGGGGACATCTTAGAGAATGCAGTGGCAAGGCAGTGTCCTCCCCACCTTTGTTTCTCCCGAAGGCCTCATTGTCTCTCTGTTTTGCTGTTTGTCTCCTCCTCTCCTCCCTGCAAACCCCTTTTGTCTCTAAGGCTCTCAGCTTCTGTTCCCCCATAACTTAAGCTTGCATTTAGAGGCGTCGCTTCTGGACCTGACATGACATGGCTCAAAGCCCACCCCTTCTGTATGCTGCAGCAGAGGAAACTATGGACTTGATGTCAGGGGGTTGCTTCCTCTCACAAGTGGGAAGAAAGGACGCTCGGGGTCATGGACCCTTATGACTCGGAGCAGAACTTAGGTAGCCCCCTCTCCTTCCTGATGAGAATCACCTCATTGCATTGGGGAAGGGCCTCAAGTTCCAGGGAAGAGGCAGGGAGGAGACAGCAATGAGAAGAACTGCCGGCTTCTTACCAGAAGCAGGTGAGTGATCCAGTTAGATAGGTGATACTTTTCTCTTTCAGCATAGATGGAAAATGCAAATGATTCCCTGAGGGGGTCGCATGGAGCAGCCTAAACTTTTTCACCAAAGATCCAGTTGGTTAGAGGAGCAAGGGAGGGTTAAAGAGGGACATCCGTCCCCCTAGTATGAATTAATAGCCAGGGACTCTCTTTCTCCCACTTGGCTAATATCTTCAAGATTCAACAATGGAATATTACTCAGCCATAAAAAAGGAATGAAGTGCTGGCACATGCCACAGCATGAATTGACTTTGAAGATACCACATTGAGTGAAATAAGCCAGACACAGAAAGACAAATATTGGATGATTCCACTTATATGAAATAGCTAGAATATGCAAATTCATAAAGAAAATTAATTAGAAGTCACTAGGGGCTGGGGGGAGATAGAGGAATACGGGGAATTATTGCTTAATGGGTGCTGCATTTCTTTTGGGGTGGTGAGAAATTTTTGTGATGATGGTGGTCATGGTAGCACAATATTGGGAATGTAAAGAAGATCACAGAATCGTATACGCAAAAGTGGTTAAAATGGTAAATTTTACATTACATATATGTTACCACAATAAAAGTGAAGAAGAAAAAGATCTTCAAGATTCAAGGAAAGGCTGTTTTACTTGATAAGGATTAGGAAGGAGGGGATCAGTCATTTTGGAGGGGAGACACCGAGGAGGATGCAGGACTGAGAGAAGGGCTTGGGCATCCCAAGCGAGAGGTCCAGGCGGGGAAGAGTGGACAGCTGGCAGGAAGCAGGAGAAGCGCAGGAAGCCAGCACTGATCTGAAAAGGAACAGTTGCTCCAGAGATGCCTGGTTAGCTCATGGAAGAGCGAAGGAAGGAGACTAGGAAGTGAAAGGGGACCCACTCGGCAATGTGGTGGAAATGGTCCTTTTCCCAGAGCTGACTCCCTCTGCCGCCGGCCCTGCCTTGTGGGTCCTGGGGAGACAGGGGAGAGCAGCGGCCAGCCCCCCTCACGCAGTGAGAGCCTGCACCTTCCCCTCCAACCCAGCCTGGAAGAGTGTCCCCTCCCCAGGGCTATGGCACGCCCTGGAGGAGGTCGCTGCTCCCTTCTCCCTCCCTCAGGGGCTGCAGGAGCCCCCGGGAGCCCTCTGCTATGGTCTGCGCTTGGGTCTGGAGAGGAGTGTCTGGAACTGGGGTGCAGCCCAAGGCCAAGGGAAGGACATTTCACAGCATTAAAATAGGTGGAATTGGAGGTACTCAAGTTAGACCGCGGCCACATCCTCCCCTGTTCTTTCCAGCAGGGAACTGGGGTCATTTTCTCCTCAGAACCCCTCTCAGCCAGTGGTGGCAGTGTCCATTCTAGAGTTTCCCTGGACAGTGATAGAGAAAAAAAAAAAATTAGGGCTGATTACTTGTATACGGAACGTGGCAGCTCTTTGCTAATCTGTACCGCAAAGCTTTTCTCTCCTTGAGATCGTAACAGGCTGTGAAGCTGAACAGAAATGGGTTTGAAGGCTGGCACACCGCGACCTGGCCGTGGTCTTGGGAGAATTCCCTAAACTCTGAGACTCAGTTCCATAGCGCATCCAGCAAAGTCAATAATACTTTCCTCACAGTGTTGCTTGAGCGTTCAGTCAGATAAAACCAGAGTCATGGCAGAAATAATCAATTAAGATCCTGGCAGGAAAGGGGGGTAACGAAAGGAATTATTTGCAGAGGTGTGGTCAGGGGTAGAGAAGCCACGGGGATGGTGTGTACCCCACACTGGTGACGGGGGCGCTACCGTCGCTAGGGCTGAGGGTCGTGGGAGGAGGGATTGCCAGAATCCAGCTGCCTCAATGGGTGAGTACTGAGACCTTATTCAAGGGCCAGCAGCGGGGAGCATTTACCAGCCTGGCCTCATTTCCTTCTCCTCCTGCCTCCCTCCAGTTCCTGCAAGGGCTCATCATTGCCCAAACCCAACCAGAAACCCAATAAGGGCACGAGATGTGCCCATATAGGGGAGCCTTGGGGGACACAGAGCTGGGTGGAGATGGGTGAACTGCAGGGGCAAACCCGAGAAGAAAACAGCAGATATCCAGCACAAAAAGGGCTCAAGGAATGACAGCAATTGCAATAAGTGACTTCAAGTCAGTTTAGTTTCTTTTTTAAGCCCATCCTTTGAAAGATTCCTAAGAGCAGGAATCTTTGTTTTCCTGCAAAGCATTCAAAAATCCCTATATACAGAGGAGGTGCCAATCGATGTTTGCTGAACAGAAAACAGGTTCTAGAAAAAGCACAGTATATTGACCCCCGAGTGAGTTTAACCTTTGGGTTTAATGTACAGTTAAAGCAAAATATAGTCAAAGATGATAGTGTAACAAATTTAAATTGCACATCACAGATGGAGATAAAACAGGGAAGACATCACATTTTATTCATTCCTGATATTTCCTACCTAATTGAGTTTGTATCCAAGGATTTCTCACTGTCCTATTAGCAAAATGATGGTGTAAGTGTAATTAACTAACAGCATTTAAGAATAAAGGACTGTAACTTGCTTTGTAATCAAGGCCTAACCCCTGCTGCACCACTGTCTCTGGGTGTCTGATTTTATTTGAAGTTGGTCGGGGAGCTTTTTGCATTTAGAGGGAGGCTCTAGATGGACAGAACCGATAGCACATCGGCCGGGAATTCCAGGGCCTGAGTCCTGGGGCATCTGGGAAATTAAAAGGCCTTTTGCAGGCGGCAGCACCACGGTGTTATCTCCCAGAACCTGATACCCTTGCCCTTAGAATTGGACTTTGCTAATGCCCAGTTCCCTGTGACATTTTCCCTGTAAGCTGTGGGCTGACCCACACATGGGCGCATGTCCAACCTGGGAGAGAAAACTCTAGAAATGACCTCTGCCTTCTATTTCCTGGGAGCTTGCCTAACCTGCTTGGTAAAGCTTTTCAAAATGCTCTAAAGCATCAACTTTAATTTATTCTAATCCCAAACCATGATCGGATGATTCTGGTTTATGGTTAGTTATTGAAAAGAAGGGGGTTCCCGAACCAAACTGTACCCCGGGGCCCAGGAATCAGGATTTTATTTAAGCTATCCCATTGGTGTTGGCATAGAGCCTTGTTTGGGAAATAGGATTCCAGGGAGTAAGAGAACCAAAAAATGTATATTTAAGGAACATTTAGGCATAAAGATTTCCTGCCTTATATTATAAGAAACAGCTTACTTTCCATTAAAAATATGAACTAAAGGACAGCCACTTGCCCTTGTCCCATTTCTGTTTCTGATGTAGGTACTTAAGATGCCCAAAGTCTGTGTGATGGACACAGATTTATCATTCAGGATGCATAAAGACAAACTTTGTCCGGCGGGAGTCCTCAGCTCCAGACCTGCTCCCGGAGCCCAGAGTGCTGAGCGGAGCTGTGCTGGGGGCCCCAGACTGAAGACCTTGCAGCAGCTCTGGAGCACAGGGGTGCGTTACAAACCCATGACTCTGGGCCAAAACACCAGGACCCGGGAGGACCCTGGAGTCCTGGCCTGTGGCTGTGTGAGCGGCTTCCTGAGCCTCCGTTGCCTTTTCCTGATTCGGAAAGTCATCTGGGACGCCTCCAATGCCCCAGCATGTTAGGGAAGTGCCGAGAGGTGGGAGAGGCAGCTTTGGAGGGGACCCCACTCCACCCCTTCCTTCAGGATGTTTTCTTTTTGCCCAGAGCTGGCAGTGAGGCTTGATTTAGGGCTTGCCATTTCTGGCCACGCACTGGTGCTGAGCTGTGTGTGCCCAGGGTCAGGAGTGGGGGCATCGTGCCAGGAAAATAACCAGTCCCTGTGCCCAGGGGTTCATGCTGGAGAGCCACTGGCTGATGCAATGAAGCGCAGCTTAGCGCAAACAGGCTAATGTACTGATGACGAACGTACCCAGAACTTCAGCAGCCAAACGGAGAGATTCTTCCAGTAGTCCAGTGTGAATCTAAGAAGGGTACCTCCATATAACCACAGTAAAGAGGAAACTGCTTAGCGAGTGTGAACTCAACCGCTGTCCCAGGATCTAGCTGGTAGGGGAGAAAACATGAAATAGAAAAGAGGAAAAATGGGAAGAAAGGAAGAGGGGTCAGAGGTAAAGGCAAAGGGAGAGTTCACAAGAATTTTAGAAGTATGTGGGAGGACAAATCACTGTTCTGATTTATTGATTACATATCAACCCATTATTTAGTGTCAGAACAAGATGTTTCTCAGACGTGATCAAAAGTTTAGAAGTGGCCAGTTTTATAGGATTAGTCATTCCATGTCCAGCTCTCTGAGCAGATAGGTGCATATTTCTCTGAGCTGTGAGCATGTAGAAGGCTTATGATTCTTTAGGACAAAACACAGACCCTGGCCCAAGAAGCAACCGCTTAGCCAACGTGAGAAGACAGGGACACACTACTGTCCTGGACCAAAATCATGGCCTGTTCTAATTTGACTGCCTGTCTAGTCTTTACTTTTTCCTCCTAGGCTTTTTAGGGGCTACCCAAGGAGCTGGGAGCCTCAGCAGGTGAAATCGCTTAAAAGAAGGGTGTGGTGAGCTATGCAGCAGGAAGACCGCGTTCCTAGTAATAGTACTCTCTTGCTTCATCCTTACGCGTGCATTTGTTTCCATTTATTTATTTATTTATTTTAAAGATTTTATTTATTTATTCATTTATCCCCCTCCCCCCGCTGCTTGTGCTCGCTGGGTCAGCCAACCACGCCATGCGGGCGGGCCTGCCCCCACCAGGAGGCCCCGGGAACCGAACCCGGGGCCTCCCATATGGTAAACGGGAGCCCTACTGATTGAGCCACAGCCGCTTCCCTTTTTGTTTCCATTTAATCTCTCTATTTTTAGAAAGCAAATCCATCCTAGAGGACAAGACTTTTCCAGTGAGGAAATTCAAATTTTGCTATAAGTTTGAAAGTAATCCAGAAAAGGAGTTGTAAAATTGCTTTGAACAAAGGCGTTATTGGAATCTACTTTGGGGGTTGCTTCAGAGAGACTAGCATTTACTCCGGCTTTTAAGTTCTTGTGCATTTATTTACAATAAAAAGGAGAGAAGAATTCCCACCACATTATGGATTTACCTCAACCAGACCAAATGGTCCCTTTTCTCTGTGATGCTTCTTGGACTCCTCTCTCAGGGGTCCCACATGCCTTGGATCCACCCCAGTAAGGCACAGCACAGGACACTGGACCAGTGCCCCATCACTCCCCAAGGGAGCAACTCAAGGGCAGGGGATGTGTCTCAAATCACCCAGATATCTCCAGAGGCTGGAAATAGTTCAAAATCAAGACTTGTCAGATAAAGGAGTCTTGTTCTCCTTCCAGGCATCTAGGAGTCAAGTTGAGATGCCTTCTCTCTTTGCCTCTTGGGGGCCCCTTTCTATGCCTCTGTGCTCCGCTGATTCTAGTCTCCAGCATCTGGCATCTCTCTCTCTAAGCCTTTCAGAGTTTCCTGTGTCTCTGTGGCCTTCTTTCTGCATATTTCTCCCATTTATAAAGGACTCCAGTAAAAGGATTAAGATCCACCCTGGGTTATGCCTTACTGAAGTGACCTAATCAAAAGGAAGACCCCTTAACTGAATCTAATAAAAAAAACTCCCATCTACAATAAGTTTGAATGCGTAGAAATGGATTTGCTCTAAGGACATGATCTTCTAGGGTCCACCCAGCTTCAAACTATCACAGCAAGCAACAATTGTGGAGCTTGGCTCTCTTGAGAAATATATGGTACTTTCTGGGGGTGGGGAAAAGTATGAGAAAGGACAACGAATGATGGGGTCAGGACTGTTATGTGACAACATAAAACAAAGACATGACATGATTATGTAGACATAAATATCTTACAACTTTCAGAATGAAAGGCAGATTAAAGAAATGGGCAGTGGTGGCAAACATGGCCAACCATCCATTCTCCCCATTTTCCTTGAAAATTTTGTTCAGTGTCAATGTGCTCAGCTTAAAACACTCAGGTTCTGAGACTCCCTTGCAGCTAGGGTTGGCTAGGTGACGAGATGCAAATGGAGTCACTGGGCAGGGCTATAAGGAAAGTGTCTTCAAGAAGAAGAGGTAACTGATATGTGCCATTTTAATGTTTGTTCTTTGCCCTTTGCCCTCTGCTTTCTTCCTGGAACAGAGAAGTGGTACTTAGAGCCATCTTGTCACTACAAAGATCAAAGGCACATGCTGAGTATAACAGAACAGAAATGTAGAAGGAGCCTGGATCCCACTAAGTTATGGAGCTGCCGCAATGTTGGGCAGTTTACCTCTGAATTTCTTGTTATCAGAGGAAAATAAACGTCTGTTTACTTTAGCTGTTATTATGTTCACTCTTCAGTTCTTCATGGCTAGTTGAATGCAATCTTGATTTAAACTATTTACTATAATAGAAAGAACACTAGACAGAGTCCAAAGGCCTGACTTCCAGCCCTGGTGCTGGTCCTTATTTATTACTGTGTGGCCTTAGACAAATCACCCGAGACCCTCATACGTAAAACTGACAAATCTCACAGGCTGTGCTGAAGATCTAGATTATTTGAGTATACTTTGAAAGTGTGAAGCTTTATACAAATATAAGGTGTTAATGCCATTTTTAAGAAAGTCTAGGAAAGGGTTCATTTGGCAAGGACAGGCTTAAGAGACGACATTAAGAAAATGCGATATTTCAAATTCAAAGTATAGAAGAGGAAATTTCAAGAACTCCCCATAAAGGGAAGTTTCTTCAAAACTGGGGCCAGAATTCCATTTATTTTCATTTCCTCATCGTGACCACTGAAGTGCTAATGATTTCATTCAGTTGGAAAGCAGAGACAGAATTAGGAAGTTGCTAGTCTCAAGAGCAGGACCAGGTGTAGGAGTTCCCTGCCTGAAATGAAGACCCCTGATCGGAAGTCCTGGGGAATCAGGTCATGGGAGGAAGAGGTTGCTAACGAGCTCGGCTAGCAGGCTGAAGAGTGTGGACTGGATCTCCGATGTGCAGGTTCTTAAAGAAGACAGTGTGACATGATGGAAATGATGTTCCAGAAAGGCCATTGGGCTATTTACATACTAGAGAGGGTAGAGAAAGGAGATAAGCCAGAAGGTAAAAAATGTAGGTAACATGTGCATGTAGAGTCATAGTTTACAAAACTGTGTTAGGTAAGAGATGAGTTGCTAAATGACAGGGAAATCTATGGTTGGACATTCAGTAGCCTGGTCTTGATGCTGAGAGCTGTGGGAAGTCACTGATGGGCCCAAGTCAAGCCGTTTGCTCTTCTGGCCTGTTCTTGAGCCTCAGTTCTGAGAACAGGCATATTGCCTTCATCCAGAGACCCAGGACTCACACACCAGACTCCAGTTTTATAAAGTGGAATCCTGTACCCGAGTCCCTTTTTGGTAATGAACCTAGCACCGCAGTCCCTGTTAGCCTGAAATATAGCCTTGGGTTCCCCAGCTAGTGGCAGGTGCACGGCTACCTCATCAGTCTTCCCTGGTGCTCACCGCCTGTCTGTCTGTCTGTCTGTCTGTCTGAATCTGAGAACATATCCATCTCCAGGAGTCCCCAGCACTCTGTTCTGCCTGCCTCCTCTTGAACAATCCTCTCCTCTCCTCCCACCGATTGCTTGCACCATAAGATGTGATGGAAACAAGTTCCCATCATGTAGAAAAGAGGAAAACTGTTCTTTGGGCAGAGAGCCTGAAGACAATAGCAATTCAAAAGGAGTAAAACTGCATGTCTGATAGATAGGAGTGTTTTTTTGTTTGTTTGTTTTATTTGTTTGTTTGTTTGGGAGTTTTGAGTGATTTAGGGTGGAGCTTTGAGTCATGCAGTATCAGCTTCACCTCCAGAGAGGCTGGAGCCTAAAGTTGGCCACTTGGGCAGCCAATGAGGTTTATGCACCCCACTAAACACCCTGGCTCGGGTGAGCTCTTCTGGCTGGTTGGTAATACTCCATGTGAATTGTCACAAATGATGCTGGGAAAGTTAGTTCTGTCTAGACTCCATGGGGAGAGGACAACTGGAAGCTCCGTATTTGGAGCTCCCCTGTACACTGCCCTATGCGCCATTTCCCTTAGCTGATTTTAGTCTGTATCCTTTCACTGTAATAAAACATAATTATGAGTATAACAAGAAAAAAAAAGCTAGAAGAGGGAGAAAAAACCAGGGCTTGAATCTGGCTGCATCTTGCCATCGCCCCAACCTCCTGGGCTTTAATCTATCGGGAGGAAACAATATTAAGAAACACCAGCTTGGTTGGAGGGAGATCCAAAAAGAACAGAGGGCTCCGTCCCAATTCTCATTGGAACTCTGGGGAGATTCCCTTGCACATTTCTGCATCATCTTTGTGTAGCTGTCTTAGGGTGGAGATGGCAGGGTGATGGTTTCCTTAGGCAATGTGCAAATTTGCAAATTTCCTGTGGCCTCTAAATGGTGGGGGAGATACAGAACTCCCCCCCGCCTCTCACATCAGGCATGTGAATGGCAGAGAGATAAGGTGGCCCAGAAGAGAATTAGTGTTGGGACAACCTGAAGCCATGGCAGGGAGCACAGACGTCAGCAGTGGGGTCCAGCACGTTCCCAGTGGAAAGGGGACTCCAGCAGCAGGTAGAACGCAGAGAGTCTGATACCCAAAGACCCAGTGGGGTGAGATCAAGGCCTGTGAGGACCAGGGACAGGTAGATCAGACCACTCCCCTGACACTTTCCCTGTGCCCAGATGCACCCATGTCCACAGCATGGTTTTGTTATTCACAAAAGGCAGAAGGTGAAAGCAACCCAAGCGTCCACAGACAAATGAATGGATAAACAAAAGGTGGTGTAGACACACAATGAGGTATTATCTGGCCATAAAAAAGGATTGGAGTTCTGATACACACTACTACATGGATGAACCTTGAAGACATGTTGAGTGAAAAAAAGCAAGATACAAAAGAACAAATATTGTATTATTTCATTTATATGAAATATGTAAAAGAGGCAAATTCTCAGAGACAAAAAGTAGATTATAGGTTATTAGGGGCAGGGGACAGGATGGGGAGTTGTTGCTTAATGGGTGGAGTTTCTGTTTGAGGTGATGAAAAAGTTCTGGAAATAGAAGTGGTGAAGGTTATACCATGTAGTGAATGTGCTTAATGCTACTGAATTGTACATCTAGAAGTGGTTAAAATGGTAACTTGTATGTTATGCATATTTTACCACAATAGGAGAAACCTTGAAAGACTGAGTATTTGTCCAAAGAGACTGAGTTAACATGGTAAGGACTGTTTAAAATTGCAATAACTATGTTAAATATCTTTCTGCCTCCAAGTAGAAATGGCAGTTATTGGGAAATTTGAGATGGATTATGGAAAATAAACTTATATTTCCAGGGAGCAGATGTAGCTCAGTGATTGAGCGCCTGCCTCCCACGTACGAGGTCCTGGGTTTAATCACCGGTACCTACTTTAAAGGAAAAAAAAGTTAGATTTCCATATGTCTGCAACATTGCATGCAGATTTCAACACCTGCACTCACAGCTATAGAAGGGTTCATTTCAGCCTTCAGTGGGAAGACTAACAGAGAGTCAGAAATGGAAGTGGAGCCTCCTATGGGGGTGGGGTGGGGGACAGGTGCTAGATATACCTAAAGATGAGGGAAGAAAATCAGGTCCTGCAAGTAAAATACAATGGCCAGTATCAAGGAACAGGTGGTAGATAACTCTAAAGGTGTGACGGGGTTCTGCAGCAGGTGGGTAGGTGGAGCCCAGCAGCAGGGAGGCAAGCAGTAGAGAGCCTACAGAGGGATCAGCACACAGTGGACCAGGGAGGCTGGCCCCACCCACAGAACTGGGCCATGGGGCAGACGATCGTCCAGGGAAGCATTAAGGAAATGGCAAGAGAAAGCCAATTTCTGGTCCTAATGGGAACGGGACCAAGACAACTTATCAGGTTAAGGACACAGGCACTAGAGCTGGTGTCCAGGATGTGGGTTCCAGGAAAGGTACAGCACAAAGTTAGGTCATACAGACAGCTTGTTCCCTGGGCATCTCACTTGAGCTTCTTCAAGCTTTCCTGGGCTAGGATAAGGCCCTGGTATACAGTTGGTTCCATATGCCTTTCAGGGGTCATGAAGGAATGGTGGTTCCTGATAGCAGGTTGGGAGTGGGCGGGGAGAGGCATCAAATGGTCTGGACTGAGGAGAGGGGGGGAGTAGTGCTTGGGTAGGACCCTGTTGGGCAAAATAAGCTAACATAACTTCAACAGCTGAGTACTTGTCCATGGGTTCAAGCCCAGTGATGTAAGGACATCTTTGCCTTTATCCCAGGAATGACTAATGGCAAACATCTTAGGACTTGAGTATGTCTTTTGGGGGGACACGATTCAACCCATAACAGAGGTTGAACAAATCCCCAGAGCAGCACATCTCTTTCTGGCAGTTCAGCAAAGGGCCCAGGCCTAGATCAGCAAAGTGGTCCCCCTGGGAAATGCTTTCAGGAGAGCGGAGTGTAGGTGGGTTTAAAAGTGAGACGGGCGGGGGCAGGTGTGGCTCAGATGGTTGGGTGTCCGTCTGCCATATGGAGGGACCTGGGTTCGATCCCCGGGTCCTCCCGGTAAAATAAAAATATATATATATAGAAGGCGCATGGGCTGCCAGGCTCTGTGTGCTGGTGAGCCGCCAGGCCGCGGGCACCATGCAGCAAGATGATGACGTAACAGGGGAGAGACTAGACGAGATGCTCCGAAAGCTCTGAAAACCAGGAACCGAGGTGGCGCAGGTGGCAGAACACCTCTCTCCTACATCGGAGGTCTCCAGGATCGAATCCTGGTGAAGACAGGAGGAGGAGGATGGGAGGAGATGGCAGGAGACAGACACAGAGAATTGCCCAGCGAATGGACACAAAACAGCAAAATGGGGAAGGGGGGGTTTAAAATGGATAAAGTAAATAAATAAATCTTAAAAAAAAAAAAAAAGAGTGAGATGGGCAAGCAAACGTCAATAGAGACCCTAGATTTGTCATCCAAATAGTCCACTGGCTCTTCATTTAAGGACCATTGACCCCTAAGAGAAGTCGAAGATCTATGGCGCTTTTTCCCAGAAAACCATGCACGTTCACCCCTGATTATGCATGTGATTTCAGAGGGATCATGAACATTCTGATAAGTATCTTTGTTTGACCAAGAGATAAGGTTCTTCAGCAACACAATGAGTTCAAAATTTTCAGCCCCATTTTGCCACTATAGAAATAACAAGAAGAGGTAGAGAATTTTTCTCAGATTTTCTCCCAAATTTCCTCCCAAGATTGATGAGAAGTTAGATGGTGCATTACATTTTTTAAAAACAAATCAATTTTATTTGGTACATATTAATAAAGCATACAATTCTGACCTAGAAGAGAATTTAGAGACCTAGTTTGATCTTTGCAATCTGTAGGAAACTAAGGCAGGAAAGCTGGACAGCAGATCCTGGATCAGGAGTTAGAAGTCAGAAGCTGTGGGCCATGGTCTTGGCCCTGAGTGGTGGTTTGGAATTATGTCTTCCAGAAGAATATGCTCTTAATCTTAATCTGTTCCTGTGAGTGTGAACCCATTGTAAACAGGACCTTGTGAGGTTACTTCAGTTAAGGTGTGGCCCAACTGAAGCCTATTACTGGAGGCCATATGAGAAGGCCACAGAAAAAACCACGGGGAACAGCCAGAAGCTAGAAGTCCACGGTACCTGGAAGAGAGAGGGGAAGATACTGCTATATGCATTGCCATGTGATGGAAAAGCCAAGGAACCCTAAAGATTGCCAGCCAGCCAGAAGATTCCAATCCTGGATGGAAGCATGCCTTTTAGCCTCTGAAACAGTAAGCCAAAAAATTCCTGTTGTTAAGCCAACTCATTGTATGGTATTTGTTTTTAGCAGCAGGGAAACTAAAGCCTCTCTGGGTCTCAGTGTTCTCATCTGAAAAACGGGGACACTCTCTGAGGTGGACTGAATTATGTAACCCAAATTAGACATGTTCTCAATCTAATCCTCATTCCTGTGGGTGAGAACCCGTTGTAAATAGGACCTCTTGAAGATGCTAGCTATAGTTAAGGTGTGGCCCAACTGAATGTCTTAGTCAGGATTACTGGAGGCCTTGATAAGCAGAAGAAATTCGGGCACATCAGAGAATAGCCATGGAGAGGAGCCAGAAGCTGAATGTCAACACAACCCGGAAGAGCAAGCAGAGGCCATCGCCACGTGATGGGAAAGCCAGGAACCAAGGATTGCTGACTGGTCAGAACGCTCCTAACTCTGGGAGTATGCAAGCCTTTAAGCCAACATGTTCGTTTGGACTTTTGACCTCTGAAACTGTGAGTCAATAAATTCCCGTTGCCTAAGCCAACCCATTGTTTGGTATTTGTTATAGCAGCTTGGGCAAGTAAGATACTCCCTCTTTTACTAGGTTGTTGTGAAGTTTCACTGAGATGACACACACGAAAGTTAAACTCTTGGTAAAAATAGTGTTCTATGAAGAATGTAAATGTCATCAAGGTCACCTGCTTGGTCCTCCTGACCATTACACCCATAGTGCATTCTTTGTTGAGCTGGATAAGAAAACCCTTTCCTAGTTTTAATCCACTGCTCTAGCAATTAGTAATTCCACTATTGCTCTCTGAGTCTATAAAATATAAAACCGCAGCTTAGTGGTGTTTTGGACCTTGGGTGGCTTTACTCATCTTTTTTTTTTTTTTTTTTTTTTAAGCCACTTTCTCTTTTCTCCCGTCTTTCCCCCTAATTTGTAATGATTGGGTAGGAGACTGCACATCAATTTTAAATGTTTATGCATTTTCATGGCAATTTAAAGGCTGCATGTCCTGTAAAATCATATTTGTTCATGGTTAAATGAATTTCTCCATTAGAAGTTCATATATATATTTTTTTGCCCAAGACCATCACTCAAGATTGAAAGTTACTCATTGTGCTTCAGTTTCACACTTTAACAGTATTTTTAAAATAGAGTTCATTTTCCCCAACTGAGCTTTTTGCTAATCCTTTGAATTACTGCTGGATGAAAGGAGTAAAAAGTGAAATGCTAATGAGATTTACTGAGAGTAAAATATTCGCAAGCTTGGGGTCCTCTGGGGTGATCCATTTGCCCAATCTGAGGCATATTCGTCTCACAGAAGCTTGCAAAGCTAGCAGAATCTGAAAGAAAATGCGGGATGGATACTTCTTTTTAGATGAAGTGTTTGATGTCCTGAAAACAATGTGTTCACTTTCCTGAGCTGATTTAAGAAGGTCTTGGTTCCCCTTTAAATAGCAGCAGCCTCAGAAGCTGTTCAAAGAGCATTAAGCTGAGCTGGGTTTGTGTGTGGGAGAGAAGTTTTTCCAAACCGATTATTAACAGGAAATTATTCGTCTGAGTTTTTGGCTTTTCCCAGCCAGTCCACAAAAATTCATCTTTAAATAAACAATAATGGACATAAATAGTAAACTCTCAGAAAATGTATTATACAAAGATGTAGACCATATGTAAATGATTCTAGACCTCCAAATGTCAAGTTGATGGACTCAGTGTATTGGGAGCTACAATGTCCACCAATGTTGTCAGTTCTCCTGGACTCGCACCGAGATCCCCTAGTCCAAGGCTGGGCGTAGTAGACTCCAAGAAAATGTTTGTTTAAGAAATGCTGGAGGGAAGCGGATGTGGCTCAAATGACTAGGCTCCTGTCTACCATTGGGAGGCACCGGGTTCGATTCCTGGGGCCTCTTGGTGAAGGCAAGCTGGCCCACGTCGCGAAGAGCTGACGCTGGCGCAGCAAGATGACACAACAAAGCAAGACGCAGAGGAGAGATGTGACAGACCAGGGAGATGAGGTGGCTCAGGTGATTGAGTGCCTCACTCCTGCACTGGAGGTCCTGGGATCGGTTCCTGGTGCCTCCTAAAGAGAAAAGCAGACACAGAAAGCACGTGGTGAATGGACACAGAGAGCAGACAGCGAGTGCCAAACAGTAAGGGAGGGGGAAGGAATAAATTAAAAAAAAAAAAAAGAAAAGAAATGCTGGATGGATGAGTGGAGTAGGATGCAGCAAATCTTTACCTGATGGAAATACAATTGTATATGTTCAATTTTTTTTTTTTTTTTTTTTTTTTTTTTTTTTTTT